>OV656747.1:42500-1292500 GCA_927399415.1 Macaria notata | reverse complement strand
AGCCTAGCAGAGATCACTTAATGTGATAAGGCTTACTCACTTTACCTAGATTTGAAGTTTATGATCTTTTTATGAGTAATATTTATAGTTATGTATGTATTTCTAGTTTGAAATAAAGATATATTCTCTGAATAACAAGAATGTGGAAGCAAGCTTTTATATCTTTGTCAAATACACTAACTTCATAACTTTTATATCTTTGTCAAATACACTAACTTCATAACTTTTATATCTTTGTCAAATACACTAACTTCATAACTTTTCTCCTGATTATTGTAACTAGCTTTATTCTTTGTTTATAACAAATAACTGGATATCATCTCACAGGTGCTGACCTAGTTTGATGTCCAGGGTCCACCAACTAGTGTATAGTCCTAAGCCCTATTTCATAGTTAGTACAATTTTCAAGTGTTCTCATTTGCTATACCTGTTTCTTTTTATTAAGGTCAATAAACATTATTATTATTATTAAATGTAACTTTCTTTGTTAATTTAATTTAATACCATATAGGTATATTTCATTAGAGACAAGTTTGATGCAGGACACTCTGCAGCACTTGTAAAATGTTTTCTTATAACAAATATTTGAACAGAAAATTATATACTTAACATTTTTAAATGAAAACTCACACTAGTGCATCAAGAAATCTCATGACAGGAGCCATCTGCAGCACCAGGATGAAGATCCGCAGCCACTTGATCTTCGTCACCTCGTTGGTCAGAGATTCTAATTGCTGCTTGTCTTGTGCATACCTAAGAATTTATAAAAAGGTCATAGTCATAATTATAAGCAACATATTATGTATACTTTGTGTATGATTAACAAATAAATTAATAAAAAAAATCCTATATATAAAGAATTCATAACAAAAACTACAGCATATTTTGAGCTAACTACAAAAAAAGAGGGCATTAATTTGAAGTGAATGTTTTAAAATTGATCTCAATCCATTTAGCTTGGTCTCCCTTAGGGGAGAAGAACCTATAATATTATGATTTGGACTTGGTCAGGTTGAATATTTATTTTAAGGAAACTGATACTGTATGATCTAAGAAATAAGAATGTTATGATAATCATTCGTAAAATTAATTCTGGCGCTCTGCGTGTGCGCATGATCTATTATAAAAAGTAGTGACTCATAGGTTGTTAAACCTTTGTTCATCACCAGTTATACAATTAAGATAAATTACGTACATAATGTTAAACATTTCAATGTAGAGGAAAACCACAATAAATATGTATGTAATAAGTAAAACAATAGAAGTTGTACTTACATTCGACTGGATACAGCTGTGTTCACAAAAGCAGGAATTAATATGAAAGCGAGCGTCCAACCGAATTCGGTCATCTTCTGTGCCAAGTAATATCTCATAGCTACGTTAATATCCACTCCTAAATCCACCAAATGGCCCACAATAGCAACAATATACATGAAAATATCGAGTCGAGATACGTGTATTTTTTCCGGCATCCGGTCCGTTTCGTCGTAGGAACGGCCATTTCGAAGCATCGATCTCATTGACTGCGACATTTTGTACTGTATTAAATGCCATCCAATATTTATATTACTTGAATACGACTATGTTTATTCGATGGGATTCCAAGTTTATTCAAAACAATAACACAAAGCCAAAACAACACACGCATGCACTTCGCTTCGCGCGCTTCTTTAATTTATTTGATTTGACAGTGACAACATAAATGGTATAAGGATTGTTAACTTTTTGACTTATTTACCCGATACGCGCGGTTATTAAATATCTTGCAGACGGTTAGCAACAGCCGAAAGTAGTTTATAAGCTAGTTTTAAAGAAACTTTTTATCACACTCAGTAGTTTACTTTTCTATTTATTGTCGTAATAGTTCTGTTTCACTTTCGTATTATATTAAATCAGATTGGATTTGAATTCACCTACAAGATTATTTCCGGTCTTATACAGTAACCGGAAATCTACTCCTAAATTCAAATTCAATGTTTGTTTTTGGTGTTTAATGCGATACCTGCAAACATTAAAGATAAGAGAAACAAATTAAATTAATCTTTTATATATAATTTAAATATTTGTTATGTTTTAAATAACTTTATAAGGATATCTGACTAAATTCTGTAGTGGCGCAAAGTGAGCGGCAAGTGGGCGAAGCGTATTCTAGCTCAGTGATAGGTCCGCCGCCATATTTTCTGCGACTGGATATTGGTTTACTCAGCTCAGTTCAGTCGTTCGAGAGCCGCCGACGCGAATAGATTTCACAATTTTCCTTCGACAGTTTGGAACTTCTGGAAGTTTTCGCGGCATCGATGCCGCTACTACATCCTGTGAGTATTTAATTTAATTTTTAAAAATATGATGTCTGAATGTCGTGAATATTGCTTGGAAATATTTATTTTTATTGAAATTTAGCGGTTTTCACAACTTTTAAGATTAGTTACAAGTTGATTTCAAATTTGCTAACGTTTTTTTACTATTCATAGGATAATAGTCGCGAGGGCAGAGGCCCCAGCGACGTGCCTCAGCGGCGTGCCTCAGCGGCCCTACCGGTCCATCGCAGAGATACTGGACTCCATGCGGCCGGAGTCTAGTCGGAGATAACAAATGTATACTTAAACTAGCAGTATTATGCAAAAAGCTATAGATTTCGCATTGATCCTTTTGACTTTGGGCATAGCGTGAGAATAATAATTTAACGTAAATATAATACGGCAAAATGATTAATGTAATAGGTGTCGATTTGTTGAAAATCTGCGTTATAGTTTTCCTTATCTCATCATGGAGCAGAGATAACTGGCTGAAATAACGCTGGTTGGTAAAATTCGTGCCGAGATAAACGTCGGTTTTGGTTAAGATTTAGATTACGTTGAAAAGTCGACATGTCATCTAAACTCGCAAAATGTGTTTTTCTTTAATGAATTAATCAGTATCGTGAGTATCTTACCGCTAGTATCTTAAAGACCTTCCAGCTCATGGTTGGTCGTGACAGGAATAACTTTAGCATTTGGTGCAAGCCATCAATTTAATTTTCTGATATAAGAAAGGTAAAAGGTTGACGCACAATCTCGGCCTTGGACATCGAAACAGAGGTCCTTGAAATATACAATACGCTCCAAATAATACGCTCCAAATTCAGTTCCAGAACCGACGGTGGGACCGTCTTATATATTGTCAATCGGGACAGAAACTCGCCTCTAATGAAAAGTTATAATCCAACCGGATTTAAATTGTAAACGATTAATCGATATCACAAAGATCTTCCATAATCAATCTGACTAGGTAGTTACAACTTGTGCCAGTATCACGCAATTATGTCTAGATGAATATCCTCATTAATTAAAGACGCTGGTATTAGAAACTTGCCTGGTTACTTTGGATCCGCTGGTGTAACAACGTAATGCGACGTGCATAAATAACATTGATTGAGATAAAGTCCTAAATTGATGTATCTGGAATAGTATTATATTTCTCAAACTCTACTTTAAAGAAACTAATAGGGCTAGAACTAGCATATATTCATTTATACAATACATAACTACATCACTTTTTTACTTATGATTTATATTCAATATAAATTCATGTATATAAATTTATAAAACCAACTTTATTATTTGAAAATTACATTTATGCTTAGTAATAGTAGCTGATTCTTTCAGTATTCAAGTAATTATAACTGGGTTCCACCTAAGTTTTAATAATAAGCAGATTGTGCTAACTGTATGAAGTTGTTAATTTGGTAACCATTTGTTTGTTTAAAACAAATATTTGTTTTTGGTTTAATTACATACTCTTACCTATACATACATATGACTATGGCTGATATTATATTATTTTGTTATATATGATTTAATTCCCATAAGTTTCTGTTCACTTACTAACATTCCAAATTACTTTATAGGTTTAATTCAGGAATGTTCGTCACAGCATTTAAGCGCCCCTGGCTCAATTCCGCACAGTACGTCCCACAAGCGCAGCGCCAGCAGAAAATAAACACTTCTCAATAAGTGGGTCAAGCGAAGGCTCGGACACCTAAATAGCAACGTTTTTCCCCCGAAGGGTAAAAAACGTATATTTAGGTTCCAGCCGGAGCTTGACCCACTAAGATTTAACAATCTTGCTGGCTTGAGAGTACTGAGGAAGCGAGTCCGCCCGGCGCTGCGCGAGCGTTGTGCGGGAGGGGGGAGCCGATCGATACCGATGACTCATCGCATGGAAGGGGCGCCATAGAGCTAAATAGTGTTGCCACACGTAAAATCCAAGGTGTTATCTCAATAAGTGGGTCAAGCTCCGGCTCGAACCTAAATATACGTTTTTTACCCTTCGGGGGAAAAACGTTGCTATTTTCGAGCTAAAATTTTAGTATGTACTTTTGTGTTTTTTTTTTTAATTTTTTTTATTTAGTTCTTCAACAGAATTGTACTACAATTAAAACTTATAACTAAATACACAAATATATAACGATATGTACTCTTCCTTAAACAATGAACCTAGCTAACTTAACATTAGTGACAAAAATAAAACCTACTACCACTTTAAAATAGACATACCTACACAAAAATATAAAATATAATACAAAAAACATTAACTAGTATTTAAATAACTTATTCAAATTCAATTTTACCGCAGATAGAGAACCTTTATTAAAGACATCAATAAACAGCCTGATATTACCTATCTCTGTTGTAAACATCACACCATTAGTACGACATCTAGCCGGGGTGAAACTATTTTTCCATAGCGTCCTTGCCTTAGGCAATGGTACTCTGATGTTCATCTTTGCTAATACCTCTGGACAATCAATGATTCCGTTTATCAATTTAAATAACATTAGAACGTCGGCCATCTCCCGACGTATTTTCAATGATGTGATTTTAAAATGTTCAAGTCTAGAATGGTAGGATCGAAGCTTTTTACATTTGAATGTCATAAAGGCCAAATGGTATAAAAATAATATCTGTACTTTCTCTATATCCTCAGAATGATTTTCGTATCCAGGATACATACATGTTAATACCGCACATGTCAGATAAAATTAAAGTTGAAATTTTCTATGAAGTATACTTGACGGGACGCAGGACTTTCGGGCATGTGTGATGTTCACATAACACCACTTTTTTATAACTGATATGGATAAAGGAAGGTTAGAGAGTGACGAAATGTATAGACAACTTTTGTCTTAAATTATTCCTTCCATATTTTAAGGAGTTTTGAAGTATAGTATTACGAGGTAATTTAATTTTGAAAGGTCATTGACCTTTGACCTCGGGAATCATTATTGCGAGTCAGGGTCAATGACCCCGTAGTTCCGTGTGGTTCGAGGTTTTTTGAAAGGTCATTGATCTTTGACCTCGGGTCATTGACCTTGACTCCTAACATGATTCCCGGGGTCAAATGTCATGACCTTGCAAAAAAAAAACATTTTTTTAGCGTCCCGTAAAGTACACTCTAACCGAAAACCACAATAAATATGTAATAAGTAAAACAATAGAAGTTGTACTTACATTCGACTGGATACAGCTGTGTTCACAAAAGCAGGAATTAATATGAACTGATTTGACATTGACATAACATAGAATGTATGAGGATCGTTAACTCTTTTACATAAGTATGCTTGTACTTTTTAACTGATTCAGCCTATTTGAAATAAGAAAAGCAACAACTTCAGTAACAAATTGAACGATTTCAATATAAAGTTTTTATTGCATCTTGCGAAGATAAATTCCCAGCTAGCAGTGTTAAGAATAATGAATCTTGCATCACATGCCTCGGTACGCTTGTGCTAAAACAACGAATGAACATTATTTAGATTTTTTATTTATAGAATGATAAAAATCAATTTAAAAAAAAATTATTTCATATCTCACCTTCCTTTTAATAAATTGACTAAAGGACTCCACTTTTTCGGGAAAACTGTTTCATTCCCTCGCCATTTATCTTTCAATAAGTCTGCAATTGACGCATTTACCACCTTGAAACAAAACTATTTTGTATTAGATGAGTTAGGCACAGTAGATACCTATAGACTTTTCTCCTGCAACTTTTGAGAATTTTTCATAAAAATTCTAGAACCGCCCTTCAAAGTTTTGCGTAAGTTACCAACAACCCTATAAATACATATTACCTATGGTATTGTATTTACCTTCAAGTATCCACATTTATCCGTATAAGCGTCAAGCAGGAGTTGGTCAAAGAACTTTGGTATGAAGTCGTTGATACAACTCTGCACGCTGTAGAGAGATGCGTTCATATCTTGTGCGTGCTGGCGTGTCTTGATCTCTACTATTGTCACTAGGCTCTCTTGCATTGTCTCGTTGAAACTATGGTGAAAGAGTAGATTAAGTAGGTACTTACCTAGACTTAAGGTCAAGACTACTGTTTCCTAGATAGCGCTGTGAATACTAACTGCTATCTAACTCTATCAGAGTATGTAGGTATTCCTATGAACAAATTAAGTGCAGCCTGTTGTAGTACCTATACAATGTGCCGCAGCCACTTCGTCAGGCAATGCCTTCGCACACCGCTCTACTGTGCCGAAGTTGCGAACATCTAAGTTCTTTTTCGCCTAGTCACTGCTTTCTATGAAGCTAATATCTTACTCCTACCATAAAAAATAATAAATACATTATAACATACAGCACAGCCTGGTGCAGTATACAATGTGCCGCCGCCACTTCGTCAGGCAATGCCTTCGCACATCGCTCTACTGTGTCGAAGTTGCGAACATCTTCGAAGTTCTTCACAACGCCGTGGAACTGAGCGCGGATCTGTTCGAGTTTCTCTGTTGGGTCGGCTAGGCAGTGTTCGATTATGTCTATCATCTGGAAGTTACATGTTTAAGCCCCTTCGTAAGTTAGGTAGAATTTTAAACAACTACCTAAGTATCTAGTGAATAAAAATATAAAGAAATCGAATTCGAGAATCGATTCCGATCAGCGGTGTGTTTCACAATGAGTCGGATACGGATCCGATTCGATTGAGACGGAAATCAATTGGCACGGAAAGGATTTTTCCAAATTACAATGATTCCATTCGAATCTTTTAACAAATTTATTCATCAGAAAAATCGGAACCGTTCCGTGAGCCAAAAGCTAGCGGATTCGTTTCCGTCGATGATAAATTCGATTTTGTTTTTTCATGATATTTAACCCGATTTACACATAAGTATACATTGATTTATTCCTATTTATAATTATTCATATGAAATCAACAGTAAAAATGGTAAAATTAGCCCTAAAACTTATATTTTAAATTTCTACCATTGCATTTAATTTCTACCATTTTTACTACGAGCGGATCGGATCATATCCGACTCATTGTGAAACACCATGCAGGAATGGATGATATCCATAGGTATCTCAAAAATTATTACTGAACCGATTTCGATTCTGACTTTTCATAAGTTAAAACATACGAAAATCATCTCGATGTCATACCTTACCTATTTAGTTTCCATAAAAATAGCTCAGACTAAAGAAGAAAGAAAAATAGTCTGAGAATTTATTTTTTTTACTATTGGTTTTAAACAATTAACGACAAATGCCAGATTATATATAACAAATGTCAGCACTTACTTCCTCCATCCCGATCATATAATTGGTGAAATCATAGAAATATTTAATCTTGTAAAACTTCACGACAGCACTTCTCAGTTCCTTAGCCATTTCTTCATTCATTATATACACTAGGTCTAGAAATGTGTCAATAGTTTGCAGGGATTTTTGTTTTAAGGCTACATAGTTGTTTCGACCTTGGTTAAAAAGGCTTTTTGCTACGGCATATGCTTCTCTTACTAGGTGGTACTTGGAATCTAGGGTTTGGAATACGTTTGAACACTGAAATATGTGCAAGTACGGATTAGAACAGTTCTAATGTTGAATGTTTTAGTGGTAGGTATTTAAATTGGATAAATGAATGGTACCCACGGCTAGGTAAGCGAAGTGTAGGAAGACCTGTGCAACGGTGGCTGGATGATATTAGAAAGTTAGAAGGAAACATCTGGGCAAGAACAGCGCAAGACAGGGAGTATTGGCGTAAGAGGGCGGAGGCCTATGCCCTGCTGTGGGTCCCATTAGGCTGATGATGATGATTTAAATTGGAATAAGTAGGTATTAAGAGCTAATAAAGAAAAAAAATACAGTTACAATAGAAAGAGTAAAGATAGTTTGATACAGTTTTAAATAATATTTATTATGTTTTTGTTTATGGTGACACTTTTTCTTCTTCTTATCGAATGAGAGTGGCCAACTCTGGTGTCGAGAGTTTATCAAGTCTTAAAGGCCTCTGACATGGCTTATCGACTGACGTACTAGACAAACTACCGGGACCTACAATTTAACGTGTCATCCGACCCACGGTGACAATAGTATACTTATAAGTATATTATAGTATTTTTTGAACTACGTACTTCTTGTAAGTATAGTCCACATAAAACTAAAATTAACACATCTCTAACTTTTATAGAAAACATTTGACTTATCAACAAATTTCGTCTACACCCATCTACGTAAGCAAGATCGAAATATAACTTTATGATTAGGAATTTATTATGATTGGATTCAGGTGGTAGATTGTAGAATAATTAATTTCTTTCATCAATTATTATGTACTAGATGGAAATACATATGTAATTGTATTTAAACATACCAAAAGTATTTTTAGGTAAGTATATAAAATAAATCGTGAGAGAGTGTTTAAACCATGATAAATATATCTATGATCCAAACGAGTATTAAATAACGTTAGATTATGTATTTATTTATGTAAATTATGTTATATACGAAACATGGTGATGTACACTTCAATAGAATATGCCTGTGTTGTGGCGAACAGGCCTTTTTCTATTAGTAAAGTTTGAAATCGATATTAAAATAAATAGAATCTATATAAACCGTAGTAATAAGTTTATTGAATGAATAACTTAAATATAACGATATAAGAAGAGTAACATACATACAGGATACTACATTACATATTTATGAGAATGTATTGAGCGGCGCCACCACCTGCACTCCTTTGCGACATAATATCTGAAAAAAAGAATAAAATATTTGTTTAAATTTTAAAAGTGCAGAAAACATGGAAGATTTTTTACACATTTGAGATTAATAAATGTTTCTATTTTGGATCAAAATAAATATTATTGTGTAACATTTCCAGTTATTAGTTACTAATATTATTTTAGACAAATATAGCGAATCCTAAACCTAATAAATAGCGTCTATGTTTGAAACATCCCGGATTCAGGGGTTTCATGACTTAAAAAAAACTACTGCTTAATTGCTTTCTAAATTTCAGGAAATTCTCGCCTATGTTAGACAATGATTACTAAAATATACAACTGACCTCATCTTGTGCAAGAACTCATTTCAATTTCAAACAAAATATATACCTACATATATATATATATATATATATATATATATAGACCATAGTGTTAAAAAAGCAATTGCTTTTTTAACACTATGGTCATAAAAAAGTGACTATTATTCTTTGCAAAGTCCATGCAAGCCCGTGCAGAATGTAGCGCTTCCACACAAAAAACTAGTTACATCTATATAAATATTTTTTTTGTTATATTCACATGGAATAGAAATACCTGACTCAGTCCTTGTGCAAGAACCGGTTGAAGGCTTGGTAGGAGGCCTCCAGGTCGAAGATGAGCTGCCTGACCTGCGCCTCTGACAGCTCGTCTGACGCTGACATCTCTGACAACTTGTCCAGCCATTCTGCCACCTGGGAATCAATTCAATAGAATCACGAATAGAGAAAACAATGGAAGTGCCCTTATCTACTTAGTACGGGTACCGGTGTCGCCAAGCTCTCCCATACTTTAGATGGTTCGCGAAGGTTGAAAGCATAATACAGTCACTTAAACATCCAGTAATTATTGTTGGGGATCTTAATATAAAAGGGGCATCTGATAGTGTTAAGAATTATTATTGTTACTTCCTGACATATTGTAAACTTTGTGAGAAGAATGAGGTGATGAATGCATATGGTGGCATACTTGATGTTGTGTTGGTGCGAGAGAGCGGTGTAGTGTGAGGAGTTTTTGTTACTCCAACCAATAAGATTGTAGATAAGGTGGTTGACCTGTACCACCCACCTTTAAACATTGACTTTGAATTTGACATGACATGTCGTGATGAGTCTGTGGAGCCATCGAACATCAACACATCCACAGACTGGAACTTTAATAAATGTGACTTCAAAAGGCTGTATACATTGTTGAAAGATTGTTCCTGGGATTCGGTATTAGAGACAACCGATGTTAATGCTGCTACAGATCGCTTATATAGAGTAATTTATAGTTGTTTCGATGAGAGTGTACCAAAGAAAAAGCGCATGAGTAAAAGGGTTAAGCGTTTCCCGATATGGTTTACAAACGATATTATCCGTGACACAAGAAAGAAAATCAGACTACATTTAATTTGGAAGCAGACAAAGACTGAGGACACATATCGTGAATTTTCAACTTTGAGAGCAGATTTAAAATCTCGCGTTGCAGCAGCTTATGACCTCTATGTTGGCAACGTTGAACAAAAGTTGAAATTAGACCCGCGACAGTTTTGGCAACATATATCTAGTCTGCGTACCAAGGGAGGCTTTGAGGCTACAGTTAGGTATAAAAACGAGTCGTACTCAGGGGTTAAAGCGGCGGAGGCTTTCGCGGATTTTTTCGCGAGCGTATTTTTGCCGGAAGTACCGTCACTGAGTTTTGAGCTGGCGTATAAGACAGAAAATTGTACGAACAGTAATTATGTCAACATTTTTAAAATAACACACAGTGACGTTATTTTCGGCATAAATAAGCTGAAACCTAGAAGCTCCATAGGGCCAGACTGCATCCCTCCAGCTATATTAAAGGATTTGAAGAAGTACTTCTGTGTCCCGCTGTGTCACATCTTCAATGCTGCCCTAGAATCTGGCGTGTATCCACCGCAGTGGAAACTCTCTAGGGTCAGCCCTATTCCTAAGGGTTCCGACAGAGTGAGTGTGGAAGAGTTTAGGCCGATCGCGGTCTTGTCCTCCCCAGCCAAGGTGTTCGAGAGTATACTCCACAAGTATATCTACGACTAGGTGGACAAGTTCCTTTGCGACGCCCAGCATGGCTTCAGGCGGAAGAGATCGGTGGATACCAACCTCCTGACTATTGTGGATTATATTTCCACAAGCCTGGATCGCCACACTCAGGTCGACGTACTGTATTTTGATTACCGGAAGGCCTTCGATAGGGTAAACAATGATATACTGCTGACTAAGCTTGCTGTTTTAGGGTTCGCCCCTAAATTGTTACAGCTTCTTGCCGACTACATGCGAGATCGCCAACAGTTTGTAAGGCTTGGCCATTTTCAGTCTAAACCCTATCATACGCGTTCCGGAGTCAGCCAAGGCTCGATTCTTGGGCCCTTGCTTTTCTTATTGATGGTTAATGACATCCCTTCTGTCTTGCAGCGCGCACGCTGCTTATTGTATGCGGATGACCTTAAACTGTATACAGAGGTCAAATCTAAGGCTGATTGTGATTCTCTACAGCAGGATGTCGATGCTGTAGTACAGTGGAGTCGCCTAAATGGCATGGAATTTAACGCCACAAAGTGCCATGTCATGACTTTTGGTCGAATGTGGCATCCAATTATCTATGAATACAAGATAGGCGGTAGCACTCTGAACCGCACTGTCAATATGAAAGATTTGGGTGTCATGTTCGATCAAAAGTTAACCTTCCACGACCACATAAACGCGTTAGTTAAAGAGTCGTTTAGGCGACTCGGTTTTGTGCTCAGGAATTGTAAGGACTTCCACAGTCAACATGTCATCCGTTTACTTTACAGCACGTTGGTGCGTAGCAAATTAGAAGCGTCAATGTGTGTGTGGAACCCTCATGAAGGCAAATACATATTGCCTCTGGAGAATGTGCAAAGAGCTTTCCTTCGATATGTATATAAGCGTTGTTTTGGATATTATCCGTTTATGTACCCTTCAAATTTTATCTTAGGTTGCCTGGGCTATA
This sequence comes from Macaria notata, assembly GCA_927399415.1. Classification (NCBI taxonomy): domain Eukaryota; kingdom Metazoa; phylum Arthropoda; class Insecta; order Lepidoptera; family Geometridae; genus Macaria; species Macaria notata. The sequence goes on along the minus strand of OV656747.1, from coordinate 1,280,499 downwards.
ATTCGCTGCAGGTTAGAAGAGATAAGCAACAGCTTATTATAATGTGTAGGGTTCTACGTGGAGATGTTGATGCACCAGACTTGCACGATAAGTTGTGTCAACTTTTTGTACCGGATCAATATTTGCGTAGCAGGCGACACAAGCTTTTGGTTGAGCCCCACTGCCGCACGGTGGCTCGGGCCGCCTCCCCACTCCCGCGCACTCTCGCCGCACTCAACGCGCTGCTCGCTGCCAACCCGACGTGTGATTTGTTTACGGACGGATGGCCGGTAATAATGTTAGCGTGTTTGAGATTTTGCGAGCAAAAGAAGAAATGAATGAATGTTTTAATGTAGATAATATATAAATTTGTTTGACTATATTATGATGATTATTATTTGTTTGTAGATTTGATTTGATTATGTGTTTGTAGAATAAGTATTGTTTTAATCAATTAATGTAATTGGCTTCGGCCGTTTTGATTGTTATTAAATAAATAAATAAAAATAAGTAAAACCAAAAAAATACATCTCCATTTGATAAATTATTCGTCCTGCTTTCATCTTGAAATGTAATAATTGCACAACAAGGCATGAATTATTTTTAAACATGTTTTTTGTGCGAGTGCGGAACGTCTTTCTAGCTCACGTAGCTAAGCGCGACTAATCATGGCCGCCGCGAATATTCTGCTTAATTGTGGCACAGGCAGGAGATACGAGCACCACTTCCATTGTTTTCTCTGTTCTGTGCCTAGCTCAATGGCGAGAGTACAACCCTGGGTATGAGGATGTGAGCATTGTGTTGTACCCCTACCACCCAGTTCCCTACCTTGAGTTTTCCCTCAAACTGCGGCGGCAGCATGGCGAGGCGGTCCATGGTGTCGCGCAGGTCGCTGAGCTCGGGCTGGATCATGTCCATGGCGCGGAACTCCAGCCGGAGCTTGTCCAGGATCGTGATGAACAGCTGCAGGGGGGATAGTGGTATAAGTTAGTCTGTCTACGATATGTTACACACTAAGGTAGAGCTTGGTTATTTATATTTTTTCATAATTCATTCATTCAATTTCAATTTAATTCATTTTCATAATTCCTTTTAAACCGGGAATAAAATATCAGACATGTTCTTATGCTGTGGCTAACATTGCACATCCACAAATATTCCATTTACCAGATTACTCAGGCATTCAGTGCTATTCTAACTTAAATCCAACAGTTTCCATGGCTTTTGCCATTGGACATAATATCTTTAGGAGTCTGCACTGGACACTTTAAATACATAACTATCTATTACTTTAACCACTAATAATAAGTAAATTTGCAAACCAAATGTTAATCAGCAGTAATTTGATATGCTTGTTAAAACATTTCATATAAACATTTTATATTTTCTTTTAAGTAAATCTTACCGAGACAATCTCAGCAATATATTTGTTGGTGTTTCCCTTGTCATCTTTCACCAAGTTGGGTTTGTTCTCTCTTATCCTCTCCAAGGCGGCCGGGCAGTCCAGCTGGAAAATAAACAGAATAAATAATGAATGGAAGTAATTATATCTAGTGATTAAAATTGCTCAATGGCTTGCAATAGCAACTCATGTGTTTCTTGTTCTTTGTCAATTCATAAAAACGTTTGCAAAACTGCTCAAATTGTGCAAAATTCTTTGCGTGTGGACAAGACTCGTCAGCCGGTGCTATGCGCGCAATGCTCGCCCTTGCCTTCATGTTAATACGGCGTGGAATGGCATGTGAAAAAGCAACTGTAGGCATTTAACCACGCGCAAAGCATTTTCGGGTGAAATATGGTGGCCTTAAGCAAAAACAGCGAATCCATCATCATGATTTTTGGTATGTAGGTAGTATGAGGTCTTAGAAGTGTCACAGGCTATTTTTTATCCTGAAATGGGCTTGATAACTGGGAACCGAAAACCAAAAAATCTCATGTTAACCTATGATCATTGCACCAGTAGACTGTATAATTTTGATCTTTGTGTGGACTAACACAATTTGCTGCTCACCCATTAATCAAATGAACAAATAAATAATGTGTGTGAAGCCACAGGCATCCAAAAGTTTAATATAGAGAGACTCACCCTAAACTTAGTGACAAATGCCTCAATATTGGGGAACTCCTCACCCCTGACTTGCTTGAAGGCCACATTATACTGCACGAGGAGGCGGCTGCATGCGGCCGTGTACTCCTGCGCCACCACACAGTCCCTCATGTAGGCCTTCTCCAGGTGCTGCAGGGTGCTCACCACGGCATACAGCTCTGCCATGTTGTCATGCCTGAAAGGTATTATAATATAAATCATCATCATATCCATCCCTTACTGAGTACAGGCATCATCTCCAGCTCACCCCACAGTATGGTCATCAGCCTGTCTGATCCTACCTATTATATATTATGAATGGCAATAGTAAAACAACATATAACTAATACCTAAGTCGTGCTCTGCTAGCATTTTTAGATGTACACTAGTAAATTGTAAATATTTTATAGTGTAATAAAGATGTTTGATAAGTTGATAACTGAACAGATCTAGCTCCTTCCTATATATTATAGATAAGTAATATATTATAGCAGCCGGTATTTCACTAGATGTACCTCATAATGTTTTGATTGTAAATAAGCCCCACACAGGTTTTGAGATGTAAGCATCTGTTTTATTATCTCCACTAAACTGTATTATGTATATTTATGTGAATTCTATCTTGTTTTTGTGTCTAAAATCTTCAGAAACGCACGAACATACACCTAAATCTAAATAATAATCCTGTTTTGGGCAACTGAGATACAGGCCTGGCCTAGTTTGGGGCCCGTTGGAAGCACACATAATCTAGTTCTGTTTTTATAATACTGTACTGATCTAATTATATAAATGTGCTACCATGTATAACTGTACTGTAATTAAATTTATATTTGATTTGATTTGAATAGTCAAATTATAATGCCTGTAGCTATCATCATCATCAGCCTAATGGGACCCACTGCAGGGCATAGGCCTCCACCCTCTTACGCCAATACTCCCTGTCTTGACTGTAGCTATATTTCATGATAATAGGATGGCTATTTTAGTCTCATAGATGATTGATAATGATGTTTGCAAACACAGACATCTTAAAGCAGATTTACACAGACAGATCTTGTGAGGTTTAGTTTTCAGGATGACATTAGTACTTGAAATGTGCATATTAATTACATCAGGCTTGTTATTAAGTGAAACAAACAGGATGATGACTCATAAAAAGGTCCAGTAACTATCAACTAATTGTATCAAGTTTATTGTTCTGAATTACGTATTATCTTACTTTTCTCGTTCTCTGGCGTTCCTGTAAAGCTTCACTTCTTCGTAGAGTTCTGGTCTTGTGTCTGTAATATAAATAAATGTTAAATTAGAACCTTCTAAAGGAGCTCGATAGCCAGAAGTTGTAGAGCCCAAGAATAGAGGATTACCTTGCATTTTTACCGTTTGAAATAGTATAACTCGGATAAAGTTATTGAAATCTGGTAGGGAATCGTAAGAAGAGCTTAAAAACTCGTGAAATACGATAAAAAATAATATTTTCTTTTGTGCCTCGTCCACCCTGTTTCACCTGTTTGTGTTTTCTAGATTTGACGTTTTGTTAAACTAAGAATGACATTGTCATACAAGTTTTATTGACTTTTGAATGGCTTTAACTAAAAGAATGAACAGGTTCGTCATTCACGTTCGGATACACTGCTAAAATAGCAGTTCCAAATAGCAACTTTGAGAAATAGCGTAACGTAAGCAGCCGTTTGAATCGTTGCTTTGAAAACAAACAGGTTTTTTTTTTGCGCATGACGTAATCCTTCAATATGGCGGATGACGCGCGCGCTCCCCGTCGCCCGCTACTGTAGTTTCTTCGCCAACTGCCGCTCGTCTCAAACGATTTCACATTGCGATGAATGAAAATTGTGGTTGTTGAATAGTATACGAATTATTGAAAAGAAACTCGACCGGCGGACGTGACTGAAGTCTCAGTGAAAGAGTTTACAGTGCGTATTCAAAACTACAAAGGTGGTTGTGATAATACCAGTTCTTCTTTTGTGAGACCTACAGTGTTTACGTGCTGCAAACGGTGTCTATTGTGTGGAATACGGGTCAGCGAGCCGCGCCGACTGGCAATTTAATGGGATCTTGTTGATCAACAGGTAAATTCTAATTTAAAATATCCTGCAAACTTGTAAACTTTCTAATCAAAACAAGTTTGGTGTAACCGCTTCAATGATGATAAAATCTTGATAAAACTTTGTGTACCGCTGCCAGATAATTCAGAATTATTTAATTGGGTTCTGGTATAATTTATTCTGCTTAGTAAATGATGTAAAGTTGAGTTTTTCTTATTGGAATGCATGTTTGTTTCGGGCGCGGCAACTGCGACATGGGCGCGGCGGCCGGTGCCCCACTTAGGCCTTAGCTCAGGCCGCCGGTACATGCGGGCATGTTCTTATGCTCACGTACACATTATGTGGACAAAACTCTCATTTCTGACCTGTAAAAGGTGTAAATTGCACTTCAAACTGGATGCAAACTAGTTGAATACCGATTCGTACATAAAAATTGACTATTTGGCGAGAGTCAAATGAGACTGCTCAACTTGGTAATCAGAACTACAAGTAGTTGTTGAATAGTAAGAATCACATTTAGCATGGTGCAAATAAATTAAGCATTGTACAAAAGACTAATAACCATCTTGTATCTCACTCTTAATATTACTGATTACTTTGTGAAATATGCTAACTTGCTAGTACAAAATACTGTATAATTCTGATGTGTCATTGTTTTCATACAAAACCGAAGAGTAAAATCTAACATGTTTACTACAAGAGAAACAAATGAGTCATTGACTGTTTGCAGTGATTTTATCACCAACAATTATACAATGTTATCTTTAGTCTTTACACTCATTCTGTTATGTATTATGCATGCCTAAAGTATTTTAGTTTGTGTTCTTTTGAAATAGTTTCATTTGCATTAGATTTGTTTGTGGCTGGTCTGGTTTCTTACTATTTTTAGGTAGTTTTTATTTTATTTGTATTCTTTTAGCTCATTACATATTATAGCAAAGCTACCCGCATCTAAAAGAAGCAGCAAGTTTTGCCAACTGACCTCCGAACTACAATATGAAGATGGCACCTGATGATGATATTATGGGTTCTTAAAAGAGCCAAGTTTATTTGCAAATTTACTTACTGAAGTAATAGCATTATATTACTTATGTAGGTTCTCATTATTGTCCTTTAGTCACTTATTTGGTAGGTAAGTTCAAAATTGACTGCAAAAAAATATTTTATTAAAATACATTTCTGCAGATGATCTCACTGCTTACAACCAAAATCTGACATCACAGTACCTATTTATACAGTTTATTTCAATTGAGCAACAAATGCAGCATTCAATTGTAAAAGATTGTAATCTACACCACAAATAGGTAGAGTTGCTTTAACCTTTAACTGCCGACCTGACCTATATGTCTCACAGACGTCAATATTTTTGTAATGACAATATATTTAAAAATACGCGGCGTGTGTCTTACTTTTTCCCGGTACCTTCCTGTTTTGCCATTTTGAAGACACAGTCGATGTGCCTTACATGCTATCTTCAAGTATGCAATGACTGCAAAGTGTGAAAGTAAAATTTTTCAAAGACATGTGTTTTCAGTTTTTTTTATTTTTAGAGTTAGAGTTTCTAGTTTCGTTTTATTTTAAAACATATTTCAAGAAGAACATATTTATATTAGTCACTTTATCGAAACTTTAAAGTGTTTAAAAAAAATGAAGATTGAACTATGGTCCTAAATTTAGTAAGCAAATTATGCGATCTCATAAATTAATGTTGATTATCTTTAAAGTTGAAGTTTAATTTATATATTTATGCATGATTCATTAGCTTAGGCTTTCATCTAATAACTGTAAAAATTAAGATTTGTTAGCACGCTTACAGATTTTTTATAATTATTTTAATTTTGTGTGTCTGTGGGACGTAACCTCGGCGTTAGTGTTTTTTTTAAATCAGGTCGTCAGCCAAAGTTTAATTGAGAATGCAATTAGTGGCCAGTGCAATTGTGTTGCTTTCTGGTTGACAGACTGATGTGGTCTTGACTTGTTTTTCCTCTAATTTCTGTTGCAGTTTATCAATTCTTTATTTAGCAATCATATGAAAGTACAATTTACATGAACCTAAGTATATAGGTACTTACTTAATCTGTGACTAGGGAAGAGAGGGTGATGCTGTAAATAACTACTCATTACTCTCTTAAGTTATGAACTTCAATTACCTAAGTAAGTTTTTTTACAAGGAATGGGTTTGCACTTGACCGTAATTTGCCTGATGGTAAGCAATCATTACTGTCTAGGATGGAATGTGCTTACCCATTTGTGATTAGTTGATCAATGACTTTTTTGAACAACATAAATAAACATGCAGGAATCCACTGTTATTTTTATATGTGTAAAGTCACATTATGTTACATAGGTTGTTCATTTGTTCTACCACTTAACAGTTATACATAAGCACTACTATTAAATATAATTTGGTTGCAACTAACTATCAGTGGCTGGTTTAAACATAGTCAAGTACTTACCTGAAATAACAACTTACTAATAGTTAAGTACTTACCTATAATATAATTTACAAGTTAATAAACTGTGTGTATTTAAAGTCTTGAGTGTTTTAAGTAGATCATAAGTATGTCTTAGAAAATACAACATTCCTATCTCCAAACAACAAGCGTGTTTAAAAACCATTAACTATCTGCTTGTAAGACTGAATTTCTGATGATACAGAGTATGGTATTCCTATAGACTTCATGTTATTCAGGTTTTGCCCAGAACAGCTAGTACCCATTGAAATAACAATAGAATTGTACAATATGTGTAATACAGTACCACAAGACCTTTGATATCTTATTAAGTAATATGAAATTAAACCCTAAATAGTTACTATTTCACACAATATAAATGCTGATTTTTTTCTTCACAACCATCCACAAAAGTGGTTCTCTAAACCTTACTTACTCCATGCTATTTCCCCAATCGTAAGACATCTCTGAGTCCATTAGCAAAACAAATAGTCCAACTCTCCGGCATTCTTTTATTTTTCTTCAGTCTAATTTAATCAGAACAATAACAGTGTAAATGGTGAGGAAGTGAGGTGTCAGTCATATTTAGGCCAGATTACATGGTTGAGATGATGAGCTAAGTCTGTCAGATTGGGTTTAGCTGCTGTTGCTATAGCAAACTTGGGAAATACAGCATGCAGTAAGTAGGTATGTATGTATTTCTCTAAAAACTTTCAATAAATTATTGTGTATCAAAACTCAATATAAATCACAACTACATAAGTAGTATAAGTACCTACTTATATAGTGTAATCGGAGACTTTACTTACTACCTAATAACTATTATTAAAATACATAACAGGGAAAAAATGTGTCTATTTTGTGCTGGTGATAATCTGGGTAGTGTATACCTACTACTACTTACCTTATTAGTTACTGAATGATTTCAATAATTAATATATGCGTAAATATTACTTCAGGTCTAATGAGATGACTAATTTATTTAATTTTTCACTCATCTTCATAAGTAGGTAAATATTAAAATATTGTAATTAATAAAATTAATAATATTGTAAGTTTAAACATTGAGAATGTGTAAAATGTAAATCGCGATTTTCATTATAAAATTTGACTCTCGTTATTTTCGAAATCTTATATTTACCTAGAAACAAATATTAATAACTCAATTACGCTTTAGTATGATAAAAGTGGTATTATATAATATAACAGCGCCACCATAGATTACAATTTATTACGTGCTACAGCATTACATAAAACCCCCAAAAACTAGCCCATCTAAACTACACTGCAACATACCTCGACAAAAACCGACCGCTACAATAGTGCTACTAAAAAATATACAATTTTATTGGTGAAGGCATCAGTGGCTCAGCAGCGACAATCGCCAGTATGACATCATCAGATCACCCGGTGATGTCACCGAGCGGTAAAGGTCGAGGCGAGACACGTGACCCGGTCTAGATAGGATTTAGGTTTATTTAGAAGATAGGTTTTGATAGGTTATTAAGTGTTATTAAAGTGATACGTGATATTAAAGTTAAAAAAAGTTGGAATAATTTTTTGTTGGTTCTTAAAGCGTAAGCATAAATTGTTGATCATAAATATCGTAAGTACTTAATAGTGAAGGTGCTAAAAATCGAGCGAAATAAAATGTGAACCATACTTATATATTATTATTTATGCTTTCTTGAACGTTAGGCACCTTTCCGTCGTTTTATTAATCGTGATATGATAGTTCAATCTGTTTTGTTTTTTGGCAAGAAAATACGCGTAACATGATTCATAGATATGAAAACGCTTCTTTTTTACTACGAGAGATTTTTACGTCACTATATAAAAGTCACGTTAGTTAATCTTAAAATTTGTAACAGTTAATCTTGATTTTGGAAAACAAAATTTAAAGTATAACTAAATACCTACTTAGTTACTTGCAAAACCTCGAAGCTTAGCTGTAAACATAAAGTTTAAATTTATTAGCCATCACTTTGTATATCTAGAATCTAGACTTGATAAAGGTCGAAGCCTTGTGACAGTGTAAGACCTAGCTTACTATGTCTCTAGTACTTACAACGGTCCTATCTAGAAATAGGATTATAATAAATCCAAATAATTACGTACGCAGTTAGGTTTAAAATTGGTTTCAACTTTTGCACAAGTTAATTTCTTTTATTTAGGGTCTCGTTGCTGCGAAATATTTTAACTAAACCTTGACAGGCCTTGTCTTACGTTTGCTTACTATTATTTACTATACGAGAAGGTTTTCTATTTTCACCAGGACGTGTATATACTTAAGTAGATACTCTATGTACTCACGCACTTACAAATCTGCCCAAAGCGTTGCCTTAACTATGTAAACACGTAAACATTATCCAAGACAGTATAAAAACATACGCCAACGTCACTCTTTATCTCGATGGCCCAGTTCGGTCTATTTGTTCTGATAAAAGATAAGGTGGTATTCCCTTGCGTAAAGTTTGTAAAGCTATCGGAATCTCGCCTCAAGCGCCACTGCGTTTCTTCTGCATGATAGAGGCGGCCTAATAAAGAACTAAAATACTGTGAGTAACTGGGATAAGATCTGAAGGCCAGTATTTGGTAGACATCTCTTGGTTGTGCTGCCATCATTGCGCGTAGAATTATCTGGCAAATGCTCTACCCGCATGATATCACTTCGGTTAATCTTGTACACGTGTTTCGGGATTTCTAGGGCTCTTTAAATATAACTCTACCTGCCTATTTTTATTTAAATCTCGTAACACAAAGATTGAAAAGAATCTCAACAATTTAAAATAGGTCTGGCGCGTGTCATATAGATCTATTTTTATTTTGCTGATATGTCGTAAGACAAATAACGTTTTGCAATATCGCATTTTTATATCGTTTTAAACGGCATAAAATTGGCTCCGTCAACATAACTGGCTCAGCTATTTATTTTATTATAGTTTACGGGTATCATCTGTCGTCAGCGATATATAAAACATAAAATGTGAAGTAATTGGGTACATCTACCATTTAATGTGGCGGCTGGTGGCATGGGGCCCTGACACCATTAATAACCTCCTACGTAAGATTAAACAACAACAAATTTAATGACGTCATGCCCGTATCTTAGCTTCCGAATCGAATAAAATAATCTGTTTCCTGTACGTTGAGAAATCGTGCCCAAACGAGCCCATTAATCATCCCCCTAAAAAGTACAACACTAAGTGAATCAAGTCCCAAGTTGTTTTTAATTTTTCCGAGAATGCATTTGGTGGGTTGCCAGAAACAAGCTTTCGTGTGTTTCTTTTACAGCTGCAAAAGTTCGCATAAACAGTTCGCTTTATAAATGCATACAATGGCATACATAAAGTATACATTTATTCCAAGCGGAAAGGATTTCGAGGCGTCATCGAAAAGTATTTAAAAATCCTTATGTATGCGCTTCGTCTTTTCTTCCGCGCTTTCTTCCTTTACTATAAGTACCAACCTAGTTTAGTAAAAATAGTTTGTGTAGAGACCAGTGACATACTAAATTTGCAAATACAATGTGTTATTGATGCTATTGCTTTATTCTATTAGGTAAGGGCTTACTTGATTCCAAACCTACCACATACTTTAGAGAAATCTGCACTCGTTTGCTTGATGACCTTAAATTCATCCCTGTATCTATACCTACTTGAAATATAAATTGAAGTCGTGCAAACCTGTTTGAAATTGTTTGGTTTCCCAAAAAGGATGCCAAGTAGGTATAGGTTCTTGTGTGGTTTTGTATGTGGCTCTTAAACACGTTTCGATCTTGAAAGGGTCAAAGTACATGTACATTGGGTATTGCTATTTTTGTTGGTTTGTTAGTTTGTAATTTTGTGTACGAAAATATTGATTTTGGGTAAAACAAGATTTCATGAAAGTACGCGTATGTACTTAAGTTAGTACCTACATAAGCAAATGCGGTTATAACTTTGGGCTATGTCGGGCTCGGAGCTAATGGGACTCCACTACCGACTAAAACCTACCACGATGTCCCTTCACCTCGGCAAGGACGGGTTTCGCGAGCAAGCGAGCAATACTCCTCCGCAATTCCCGTCCCAACCGCAGTCCACTGTCCAGGTGGACCCGCCTCAGGAGGACAACCTCCCTCTTACTGCGCGAGCGATGCCCAGGGACATCCAGGCATCGACTCCTCGGGAGGCCCTTATCTCTGCTAGGGGGTATGGGATGCCCCCGCATCGCACGCCCCAGGGCCTCCTATTATAACAGAATCCTGGCGTATTAACTCCTTAGCCTGTTTCGATTGAGTGCTTCGAAATGAGACTGTGACTTAGTACCGTATGCTGTAGGAATTAAACTTATTTTTCATTATAGGCTCTGGTAGTTCTTATGCAACTTACACGTAGTTAGACCCTTCTTTATAGTGAAAGAAAGGAAAATACCGGCATAACGACTCGGTTGTCCGAGTCGAGCACGCTTCATCTTATGCCACAGCACCACAGCTACTGGTTATCATCTGGTAAGTTCTGGGTGAGCTGTCGTGAATTGCAAACCAGTTTTAATTCATGTTTGAATGTGATTGGTCACATTCAAACATGGCGCGGTATGTCTGTCTGCTGATTAGTCCGCGCATGCTATAGTGCCTCGTGCCTTATAATGTTTTGTATATGGGACAGTTTATTAATTGTGATTGTCAGGGTTATAACAGCTATGATTCCGTCTGTACCCGTTCGAAGCTGTCATTGTGAAGAAAAGACGTTTCCTCTTCAATCTGCCGGTCGCATAAGGACATCATAATTGAATAGACGTAAGGCAAGCAGCCAGTTATTTCATTGACCGGTTACATTGCATTACGTATCCGGAGCCATACGGGATCAGTGGATAAGACTTAAACTGTACTTAGGCCCGCTTTTACAGCTACTCTGATATATTAGCCTTTTCATTTGCTAAATTTTTAAATCTGCAAATCTATATATTAATAATTTTCTTGCTTTTCTTTGCTTATTTCTAAATTGGTCGTTAAACGCGTTTAAAGAGTCTTCTTCCAAGTGGGTAGGTGAAGTACACGTTTTGCTTTTCATTTGTATTTTTTATTAGGTATGTGCTATACTTACTGTATGATGCTCGATGATTCACCTGCGTAATTTTTGAATAAGACATATTAAAAATGATACAAAATGCGCCATTAGAGGAAACAGACCAACAAATGAACTAAGTATACAAATAAATATTCCGGGATATTGCACACAGCGCCATCTAGCCCCACACTAAGCAAACGCTTGTATCGTGGGTACTAAATAACGGATATAATACTTATATACTTTTCTTTTGTAAATACATACATACTTATTATACATACAAACGACCAGACTCAACACAAGTAATTATATGAATATAATATATAGTTTTTTTTATAGAAAACGTCTGCGAAATCCACCATTCCACTTTCAGTATGTAGATACTTGAAGTCACGTAGTCAGAGTAGTGACTCGTCTAAATATTCGTTCCAATTCAAGTGCCAATCAACTGTCTGCTTACTAGGTACATTGTAAGTTATGTACTTAAATATAAAGAAAAAAACCTATAATAATTATAACTTCCTCAAAACTATATATATATAAGTTTTGATCAGAATAGAACAGGCTGTAACCCCCGAGTTGCTAAACTCTAATTCTTCGTCACAGAAAGCGTCCGAAGATCCAGCATTCAACGATTCATCGTATAAAATATTCGTTCCAATTCAAGTGCCAGTGGTGCCAGTCAACTGTCTGCTATATTGTAAGTTAGGATGGGAAGGAAGATATCGTTACATTAGCGCTCAGACCGGTCGCTGCAAACTTGCCCGATTTGGGCACGGAGTAGAAATTGGTGCAGAGAAACTGGTTCTTGGTGTCGTATTCACATAAAGGCATAAATGTGTGATAGTTATTTGGTAAAAGATTATTTTTCTGATAAGCATAAGTAACCTGGTGTATACTTATGTAAAAGATAAATAATAGTATAAACTGCAGATATTTATTATAGCGTTCTATTTAAAAGTTTGTTGTTGGAGTTTCTGACTTAACTACGAGAAACTAGTTCCTTACTTGTTAAATAAAATATTTTTAATAATATTATAAGTATCACAGTTTATGTTTATATTTTCTTTGTGATGTTAATGATACAGCGGTAGTTCCGAGTACTATAGCATTCTCATCCTTACAATGAAATAATAATACTTATTCCTCTGTCCCACAGTCCCAGCGCGTCCCACACAGTGACCTATACCTACCTACCTACCTACCTACCTCGTAATAGTCGCGCTCAGGGTTTCAGAGTTCGTCTACTCGGCGTGGGCGACCCACCTCGCACCAGATTGGATAATGGTGACGTAGGCATTACTTTGCTTACAGAGTCAGACTCGTGAAAAATTGCTATTAAATTGGCCTATTCAAAAAAACGATGAGGTTTCATTGGGACGATTTTTTTTTTTCCTTTTTTGTTCATAAATATTTACTTTTTTGTTATATTCGATGATAATCATTGTCTGCAGTCCGTATCCTGCTTTATTTACACTACAGCACTATACAAAGTGTCCCAGACCGCTATTAGCAACGACCCATCTCCTCCATTTCTGATAAGTGACCTTTAGCTATACCTACCTAACTGACTATAGTTAAGAAATATGTAGTTTTTTATTATTTGATTCACAACTATTTCCAGTGGACATATCGACCTTCTAATAAAGTAACTGGGCATAAAATTCGTCCTATTCCTATTCGTATAAATTAACAATACATATTCCAGCATACAAAGTGGCATTCATCTAATCACAAGTTAACAGAAGTGTCCATTCATAGCCGCAACCTTGGCAAGTCCATGGCTCCAACCTGACTGACAATGCACAATTCCCACAGACCCACCTTCAGACCTTAATCACCCTCACAATACACTAAATCACTACAAAGTACTAACTAAACAAGTATGACTACTAAATACCTAGATACTAGTAGCAATTTGGGAAAATTAAATCGACATCACTACCTTAGCGCACACTTACTTTATAGGATCATTTCTATAAATATTAAGCTTTTCCCAAAGATAGACATTTCAATATTTCACGTAAACAATGAATATACCGATTTTTTGGAACATTGTTCCCTAACTTGAAACATGATTTATCCGATACAAAAATAATTAGGTATATCGATCGATATAAATATTACAATTTCTAAGAAATCGGTGGTCAAACAATTAAGACGCTAATTTTAATTTCTATGTTTTTGTATTGTTTTTTATGTATGTGGTGTTTAATAAAGAATTTATCTATCTATCTATCTAAACATGCTGTCATGAAATTTGATACTTATATTTTGAAAATTAAATAATGTACATATATTCATTATGAGAATGAATTCATTCCACTGGGTAAGCAAGCTCCATATTAGACCATAACGATCGCTTACCATCAGGTGACCTATGGTCAAGTGCAAGCCCATTATATTAAAAAAATATAAGTACCCAAATTTTATCAAATTTTGACCATATAACATCCAAACAGGTCGTATTCTAGCTTCTCTTTGTTAGAAAGTTGGTTAAAACTCCGCCATACCCACCAGAGGGCTGAGTGGGTCACCAACTCAACACATTGGCCGATTCGCCCGCATTGTTGGCAGGGAATTGGACGCCGAGGACGTACTTAGGAGTAGTTTCGAGAGCAAATTACAAATGTTTATTGCTCTATAAGCTTACGTCTGACTTCAGACCGTCTGATGTTAAGCTTCACTGATATATGGTGTAGATGTTCTGCTGGATAAAGTAGACATGTCAACCAGTAATTATTGTTTTTTACGAGTAGATAGTTGAGTCTGGCTTCCGCTGGAAATTATGCCCTCTGTAATGAAGAATATACTTTATTCTGGAAAAATCTGATGCATTTTATATGATTCAAGGTTTGTTTTTTTTTTCATCAATCAGTCACAGAGTTATTATGATTCTAACTTTAATTCTAGGATTAACAGATCTTCCATAGAAAAACTGTAATTTTTTTATCTTCAGTCACGAACAACATTGTTTTTGGAACAAGAAAATTGTCCCTCAATTTGATCCCTTATTACGTTCCTGTAACTTGCATAATACAGCAATTGTGCTCGCGTTTGATCTGGTTACACGTATGATTCAATTCTCGCGATTTGTGTAAAGGATCTAACATATTTACTCGGCAAAGATGCAAATATACGGTATGTTTATTGTATTATGACTGGGAACGACCATTCAAGTTGTGTTTTCGTGGGCAGACGCGCCTCGGTAATTTAAATAATGCAATGTGGGTGTTGTAATGTGTCTAACAATTTGTAGTGGTAAAATGCTTTGTCTATATTAAATAAAGCTTCCTGGCATAGTTGATTTCGTAGTATTAGGTAGGTATTTTGTTGAAAATAAACAATATTAAGGCGATATTTCTATAGGTAAATAACTACAACTGTAGTAACTGCTTGTCTAGTACGGCAGTCGTTAAGCCATGTCAGAGGCCCTTAGGGCGGCTTGATAAACTTTCGACACCAGAGTTTCGACACCTCACTCATTCGATAAGAAGAAGAAGTACTTAAGTAACTACACAAATTGAAAAACACCATATATTTTTTTGATATTAAGTACTACTTTATTGAGAAAAGACCAGCATCATACTTTTGTCATGATTTTTGAGCCGTATTTTGGCAAAAGTGCTACCAATACATGAATAACGTCTGAAGCAAATATAATATTTAAAATAAACTATCAAACTTTGTACTATTAATTGTACACACATGTTATTGTACAGATTAAGTCAGCTTTTTAATTCTTAGCGTCCCGTCTACCAAATGAACTCATTCTAAACTCACATGGCATTGACCTTTTCGAAAGCAAACCTCGACCAGCTCCATTGATAAAAACTTGTAGTAACTATCATCATATTGATAACCTCACGTTGTCTCCGGCCGTACTGTGGCCGATACATAGATCACTAACTTTGAGACTCCTAATTACAGTGCTCGGACGATAAATCTAATGATATCGGAACTGAAAAGTATGTACTAAAATTTAATCGTATAACTAGATCAAGAAAGTAAAAAAAAATCTACCACCGGACAAGTGTAGTGTTTATATATTGCAACGTCATCATAATTGGAAAAGTATCTCTTTTCCAACGGGGTATGATATCATTTCCTCTATCCTATCAATAGTCAATAACTACCATGCATATGACATGCACGTAGCAAGATATTATCTGATGATTTATTTATAACTTGCGGGTGCTCGCGGCTTCGCTTGCATTAAGAACTAAAACTTGAATCCTATTTCACCCCTTTAAAAGTGGCATTTCCAAAAATCCTGTCTTGGCGGATACCTACGTCATAACATCTACTATCATTCCAAATTTCAGCCCGATCCGTCCATTGGTTCGGGCTGTGCGTTGATAGATCACTATATGAGTCAGTCAGTCTTTGAGTCAACCTTTGAGTTTTATATACTCGTATTTAGATATTTTATGTATGTATTTTATAGTTCCAATATTTTATCTAGATGGCGCTGTGTGAACTGTCCCGGAATATTATTTATTTTATTGAATGAGGCATCTCTCGCGTGTAATTCCTCTGGTGGTGAGTAACGTTACTATCATATCTATTTATAAACGTTAGGAGATAACCTCGGCGGCGTCATCTCGATGAATAAACAGCGGGCGACCTCTGCTGAGTAGATGATAGTATTATTGTTGGTTACCTCATTGTGACGCCAGTGAATTTTGTAAGAAGGGTGGCTCTTTTTATGCCAGATTCAGTGGTACCCGTGAAATTGAAGGTTTAGTCTAAGTACTTTGATCAAAATAAGCAATCTTATTTTATTTTTCTAACAACGCCATGCGCTGAGTCACATAGTCAAATTTACCAATCAATCGATCCACAAATACAACAGCAAAAACTTGTAAAATTTATAGAATTACTCAGTACACAGTTTTGTAATATTTAGATAGATAGATTGATTAACGCTTTATTGGACACACAAAAAATAGAACACAACACAAACAAGAGAAAATTTAAATCTTATGCCACAAATGGCGGCCTTACGCTAAAAGCGATCTCTTCCAGGCAACCCTAGGATGGAGGTATTTAACAGTAGGTATTTATTATAATTGTCGAGGTTACACTGATTATTATATATTATATGTAAATCTCCGAACATACCCGCCCTCTCATTCACAAGATAATCTCAGGCTCCATTACTTGCAATAGCTCCATCATATTTTACAACTGCCGTTTTACGTGCATTTAACAACTAGGTAATTGCAACCTGTCTGCTAACACCGTTGTCCAGGTTTTAGTACAGTGGGGTTACAATGAGGTATAAAATGGATTTATAAATATTTCAGCTCGTAAATTGAATTGGATAAGTCATCATCATCATCTACAGCCGAGTAAGTTAAAAAGATAATCTGTCTTGACATTGTGTAGAACATGACGAATAAATTTTGATTGCAAAAAGTTATGACAGCACATTTGTTATTCTTTTTGAGGTTTGTTGGTATCAAATATTATTATTACATTTTTTTAACTAAGTACCTCGTTATTCACATCACACGAGCATACTTGCGCCGCTATATTACTAGTGTGATTAGATTAACTGAACCACAGGACCAACACAATCATTTCTTGATAATATTTTACGTCTCATCGTATCCCCGCAGCTTTCAGCGCTAAGCTTTCTATTGTTTAGCGAAGCTTCTGTTAGTAAACATGTTTAACACCAGGCTAGACATAGAGAGCCATAAATCTATGACCTACAGACTGCAAGCGTTTGAAGTCGGTTAGATATATGTAGGTCTACCAATGTTTGCAGATGTAACGATATTCGTTCGAATAAATGTCATACCTTAGTAACTATACGTACTAAGCTATTGTAGGAATTGTTTTTAAATTCCAAGCATGGTTGTTATATGTAAGTATTTAGTTACTTAAGTGATGTGGTACTTACATATGTAATACTAGCGGATGCTCGCGGCTTCGCTCGCATTAAGAAGTAAAACTTGCATCCCCTATTTCACCCCTTTAAAAGCGGCTTTTCCAAAAATCCTTTCTTAGCGGATACCTACGTTATAACATCATCATGCAGGTATGCATGCCAAATTTCAGGCCGATCCGTCCAGTGGTTTGGGCTGTGTGTTGATAGATCACTATATCAGTCAGTCAATCAGTCAGTCACCTTTGAGTTTTATATATTTAGATTGGCTTTTATTTTACGGGTGACTCCATGTACTCAATAAACTTATAATTTCGCCCCGTCATTATTTTAACTGTTTACTTTTATGATCAACAATCAATCGACCACACTTTTATTAAAACACGGACGAATACAGAAAGTAACCAAGTAAGTTAGCGATTAATAAACGAATCATTTGTAGAATTGTAAATAAATGCAATTCATATTTATCAATGCTACAAAACATAGTTACACTTCTCAGGTCGCAGGGCGCGGCAAGTTAAGTATCGAAGCCTCCAAACAGATGGGCAGTGACTTGTTTATGTGGCTACAAGCGAGCCAAGGAGATACGTGTCCATTAGAGGTGATATATCGTCTCGTGGGATTTATTTATACAAATTATTTTACGTATTTGTTTGAACCGTGCACTGTATTCTGTGCCCGTACTAAGCCTTACCTTCTACTTACATTTCAAATCAAATCAAAATACTTTATTGTACACCAATAACAAAAGAACACAAGTGTAAGTGAAATTTAGAACATAATGTACATTTATTTAGAAACTATGAGCTATAAATTGATCGGTCAAGTCGAGTCAGACAAGCGCGGCTACGTCGTCGCTTACCCATCGGAGAAGTTTTCGGTAAGGGTGCCAGAGGAACCATCGACATAAGGCGGGCTTTAGTCAAGCGTAAGTTTGACATAAAAAAAAATACAAACTGACGTAGGTATCGATACCTTTATAAAAAATATTTATAAACGAAACTGTGGCATGCAGTTTTATGCATTGTTTTCCTTATATGTAATATACATGTATACATCAAGTAACTAAAAGTGTGCTAAAAGTGTTATGGGTTTTGAGCCCAATAAATAGGAGGCTGAATTTTATATATAAATATAAATTAAGTACATATTTAGATGTCTATATTTAACATCTACATTGGATATGTTTTAAAAGGAAAAACCGTAATCTCTTGCATACCTATAAGCATGTAGGTGTACCTATTGCAATTTCCTATCGTATCGCTCCAAATATGGTTGTAATGTTCCAAACACGAGCAATGTGCCGGTGGATTCTCGAGTGTTCGTTACTAACCGACAACCTCTCTCTTGATTCGTGTTTCGTCATGTCTGAGGGTTAATTCGTTAAGGATGTTTCTTTTGTGCAGATACATCGTGGTGGCCGTCTAAGTCCTTCCACAGAGTACACATGTCCTCGGATATTGTGGGCCTCAAACATGTCGGTTTCCTCACGATGTAATAGTTAATAGCTATCCTTTGGCAGTCTATCCATGCTGCTGCCACGTGGAGGCCGGATGCTCGCGGAATTCCGCAGGTTCGTCGAACCTACGCGAGCTTTGATTGCATCATTTACGACCCATTACGGGCTACTACTGTACTGTTTTAGCTCCACCGAGTGCCGGTTTGTACGATAAAACGTTGGATTATACGGTTTAGGCAGTAACATGAGTTAAGTGACAGTACCAAGATTTATTTAAGTTGACATATTGTATGATTACATACCTATTATTATGTTTGACATGATTTTAATAACAAAAATTTTCATTGTTTTATTAATAAAACTAGACATATGTAACTTCTAAAATTTTATAAAAGCCTAATGTTATAAATTCAATTTGACGAGATATTGTAATTTGTGTAGCATATTCTGTGATATTAGTACTTATATCTATGTATGTTACAATTTTACATTATCAATAAAGATTCTTTATCTTTATCTTTAAACCATCATAAAACAAACCGTGTATGTTGGTCTGTTTGCTCCGCTTTCACGTCGCAACGGAGCGATAGATTGTCGTAATTTTTGGTGTGCCGGTAGTATTGATTCCCAAGAGTGACATCGATCTGTTCCGATAGAACGCGAGCGAAGACGCGGGCAATTGTCACCCACTAAAAGCTATCACTGTAGTGATTTTGCTAATTAGCTATCGAGAAATTTCTATATTTTCTTGTGCCTAATAGTTAGATAGGTATAAAATATGTTGCTAACGGTAAGTAAATGATGGCAATTAAATAATTACGTAATAGGTATTAGAATAATTAGATTTTAGACTGGCCTGTTAGCTTAGTTGGTAGTGGCTCTGCCTTCTAATCTAGGGGTTGTGGGTTCGATTCCCGCCTGACACAAGTATTTATGCATTTTAAAAATGTATAATTTCTTGTGTTGAGTCTGGTTGTTTGTATGTATAATAAGTATGTATTTACAAAAGAAAAGTATATAAGTATTATATCCGTTATCTAGTACCCACGACACAAGCGTTTGCTTAGTGTGGGGCTAGATGGCGCTGTGTGCAATGTCCCGAAATATTTATTTATTTATTTATAATAAACCAACGCTTTGCCAAGGTTTAGTGTTTCAACTTAGTGCAAGCCTAACGTAACGGTGTTTTAAGTCATCTGCTTTGGAATATTTTAGCACGATATTTAAGACTACAGAACTAGAAAATAGTTTTTTGACCCAACCTGTTGTTTTTCACATACCTACTCTAATTCCAACACTGCTCCAGCAGTCAAATCGTTTGTCTCTCGACCTCAAGTTACCTATTAACCACAATCACCTGTTGACGTAGAATTGTAATAGACTGGTCTGAGTCAACTATGCTGGACGAAACGTAGTTTAGAACAGTCTATTGACATTTAGCCATTCGCTTGACTTCAGCCCTACTGATATTAAACTCTACGATAGTGTATGACGATGATGTCTTTTAATAAAATGCTACCACAATAAAAAAATATGCCTCTTACAGTACCCCGATTTACAATGTGTTTACTTGACTTACAAACTTTTGTTTTGTTTTTCAGAAAGTTTCCTCTGACATGACATAAATTAATAAAAAAAAAAAATATTTTCAAACAAATTTGTTTGGCTCAGCCATAACCGTATTAAGTCTATTCAACTACGTACCTACTTACCCAGTTGTGGTAGACAGGCAACCCGTAGTTTCCTCGAAAGCGCGAGGCTGCAAATTGGCAGTTATTGCACCGCATGAGGTCACGCCTTTAACGACCTGACTCCACTTTATGGGAAACGAGCTAGCCTGCAGCGTGATGTCATTGAGACTTTTTGAGAGGTTTTGATGTCTTGAAGATTTCTCTTTGTAAAATCTTGACTTGGAAGTTTTTTTCACTGGTATGCCGAGGCCGCACACACTTACTTACTGTAATGATCATTCGGAGAGATGATATTTTTCTTATGGAATAGAATTTTACAATGATACATTTCTTCGCCAAAAAGAGATTTCACATAAGTTTAGATTACTTACATACAAAGTTACGTTATGTTAACAAAATAATTTTAGACCGTTATTGCTTTAATACATAGTTAAGTAATTAATTATGTAACATAGTTAATTACTACTTATAATAGACGAATATTTATTGAAACGTTTACTTAAATAGTGCCTAACTTACTATTCTGCAATTATTTTCTTATATTACAACTTAACTTTTTTGTTTTATCTTGTTTAACACAAAATGAGGTAGTAACATCTGCAGCCAACAGCAAAAAAACCCTGAATGAAAACACTACATTCTTCTCCTCAGCATAATTACCTTTCAAGTTGGTTCTCTGTCCCATGTTTGGGCATGACTTGGAGCACAGAATATGCAGGTGTACAACATTAAAGGCAGGTCCGTTGCCATGTCAGGGCTGGGTAGAATTTATTCAAGAACCACGCAACTTGAGATGTAAGTTGGATGACTACGGCATACTAATATTGTCCGTTACGACCGGTATACATACATACTTACTTTGAGTAATATTGTCACAGAATGTTTATTGCTTAATTTGTTTATTCTTTTTTTGTTAACAGGATTTGATTTAGTCAGTAATCTGTATACGAAGAAAGCTTCACTTGCGTATGGCGAAAATTTCCAATAGTCACTTATTATGCCATTGCTTTTATATAAAGCTTTTTACATACTCGTTATCTGTTTGAAAATAATGAACTAACTAAAGCCCTATAGTTAAAGTTTTACCAATGTCAAATAAATACAAGTTTACCTACATTACATGCATTCTCTTCTTCCCTCACCAATGACATAATAAATGGCCATCAATAAACGTGAATTCAATAAAATCAGAACCACTCATCGAAAGGTTAATTGGCCGATGGAGGCGATAAAGCGGGGCTTATATTATTTTATTATCATTGCCAATAACTGCACGCGAAAATATTGCACGAATAAAACTAGTAGTTGCATGTGGCTTCGCTTGCATTTAGACGTATTTTTAGTTTACAAAGAAAGGTTTTTTAGATGCTGATTACAAAAGAACAAACATACTTTTGATTTTATTCTATGACTAATGGGTGCTCGCGGCTTCGCTCGCATTAAGAAGTACAACTTGCATCCCCTATTTCAACACTTTAAAAACCCTTTCTTAGCCAAATTTCAGCCCGATCCGTCCAGTGGTTTGGGCTGTGCGTTGATAGATAACTATGTCAGTCAGTCATTTATTATTATATATTGTGGTGATTACTTATATATTTTGTTTATAAATTATGAGCTTTTAACATGTATACTTACTTGATGCTTACGTATTTTAAATGCAAAAAAATCTTTGCAAATGCATTAGTTAACAATCGTAACGTAAGGAGTCGTACCTATATCGTCGTGTCGTGGTAATGTGTCGAGCTGCTGTGTGCAGTATGCAATCGCGCTGACCTGGTTTCTATGCTTTTTATCAACGCAGTGCCTGTTTCAAGTACCCGCATATTATTGCATTCATTGATACTCATACATATATGACTCGTAAATTTTACCTTACACTACGCGATATGCGTTTTTAACTCTGTTCAATTTATTCTGTTATCTCGCAGCTCTGCTCCTAATACAAAGCAATAAGCGAGCGCTCTACATCTTAGTACAGCAGGCTGTAGTCAAACGTAAGTCAAAACCGTGTTAAAAAAAAACTGTTGCGCCTTAAACAAATGACCTATTTAGAAAACATCTTATTTTATATTAAATTGATTCGTAATGCAACAACATTTCCACAAGTTTCGATAAATCCAAATGGTCGTTTAAATACTAAACAGTTTAGGTAAGATTTGGCCAATGATTGCGGTCTCGTGAAACTGCGGAACTGATATCCGAGAACTTCCGAACCGATTAGCCCTGACCGGAGCCACAGAATTAATGATGGTATACATGAGTTTAGGTGCAATACTCTTAATGTCGAGGTGAACTTCCACTGCAGCGCTGTTTTTGATGCATGAAATAACAATAAAACATTATGTAGTTAGTTGGGTAAGTAGGTATCTATTTTGGCATTTAGCTAAGTAGTATGCAAGGTTTCATCTATTTGAATGTGATGACTGTCATATTGATTGATAGTTTACAGACAGTGACATTATAAACACTGCAATTCTGTCTTTCTCAAACGACATTCCTAATATCCCGTAATACCTTACTACTTAAAACGTTCGTTCGTTTTTCAGTCTGCTTTATTTCCCTATACAAAAGGACACCATCGAAATTAGCAATATATTCATCAGACGTATCTTATTTGAAGCTGATAAAACAGCTATTGCATATAAACCTCATAGTACTTATAGATTTCAACAAGGAAAGCAGATAGGATGTGCTACTCCCGGCGAAGCGGGCCGGCTAACAGTGCTCGCCAAACCGGTCCCGTCGCGTTTGTCCGCGCTGATGTCATGCGCAAGCGCAGCCGGCGAATGTTGCCTTTAAAACTGCTTATTTGTTAAAGCCAAAGTTATCATCTAAATGCTATATCTTACTTAGTTGAGAAAGTTGCAGATTTATTAGTAAGTAGGTATATGTCGCTTCAGATGACCCGAACGTTCGAAACTTTCCAGTGTAATAAGTAATAAAATTACTTAGCCGATCAATGATACTACGTTGTCGGAGATTTCACAACAAAAACAGAATTCAAAAATCAAAGATGTCATGTTTTCTATTATCAAATGATAAAATAAAAGTCAGTGTGTTATCCTTGGTGAACGCCATGATATATGTAATTAAAATTTGTCCTCGTCAAATTATTATGTCATTGTAAGCCAAGACTACTGTCAATTTATTGAATTAATCGATTTATAATCAAAGCAAGTAAAGATAGTAAAGAATTAATAAGCAGTTAAATATCAATCACTTAATAATGCCTCATTACAATTAATTAGGTTTAATAACTCTATTAAGATACTGTGAACAATGGCCATTATTCCTAATTAGACATTAATATCAACAGTATTATATTAATTACTTTATTAGCCATTAAATGCTACACTATTATTATAAGTTTAGTGCCTAAAGTGTTCTGCATTTGTCATACATGTGCTTGCCAAATGATAAACTAAACCACCTAAACTAAACATGTGTTATCGTATTGTTACATCATTAACAGCCAGTCGTATTATTGGCTAGACGTTAAAATAAAACTAGATACTTAAATGACACCATAATCGATTTAGCCGTTTGGTCCTGAAAATGGGACATACTCACATACCTATCTATTGAAAATATATCTATGAATCGAAACCTGCTCCAGGTTTCGCTGCAAAAAAAACATACAATTTGGTCGTGTAAAATTTTTGAATGAGCGCAACTTACGTATTTTTGCAGTCGGGTGCGTTTTATGATTGTTGGTAAAATAACATTTTTTGTTTCACAACACACATAACAACAGTAAAAAGACACACGAGAAAAAATAATCATTTGGACCTTATATTTAAATAGGTAAAGTTTTGATACATATTAGGTAATCTTTTCAGATTTTATTGAGTCTCCCTTTCCAGTAAAAAACTTACTTTGGTACAAGCTTGGTTTATAGAAGTTCACAGCAGTTCATGTGGACACGATACAGATTAACAAAAACGATCATGATAATCTATGATTCATATCGACGTTTTAACGTCACGTTTCTTCAAATGTTCCTTTTAAAACTTCTCACGCACCTCACCAATACATCTAGTCTCAGAGAAACCCTCATTATTTCTAGTAATACTTGAAGTACGACTTCTATACATCGCCACACTCCCACGGCCCCGAGCCAGCTTTCATGTACGCTTATAGGAACGTATCTAATGGATTCTGCACCACAGGCATTACACGCTCGCTGGCTACATGGTTAGGCTATATTGGGATGATTTAGACAGAAACGTTGAGAGTAGAAAGGTCGTATGTTGACTCGGTTAAAGAAATCATGCTTGTAGTTGATCACTAGATGGCGTTTATACTAGTTAAACGTCAAATGCTCAAGGTCATTGGCAAATGTTAAATTCTTAACACTTTCAATGTTAGAAAATGTACATCTTCGCGGACTAAGCTTGATATATCACCTCATGTTACTTGCATGATAAGCATAAACGGAATTTCAAATGAGAGGCGAAACAATACGTTCAAATAACAACCACATACAAAGGTCCCCTAAATCAAGCGGACCAAATGCTCAGCCAAGCATATCTAGTACGCACTACGCAGTAGGCTGCTTCTGCAGGTAACATTAACAATGAAAAGTTTGCATAAAACATCAGGCGGAAAGTTTTCACTCCAAATGGAAATTTGAAGATTTCATCGCCTCGCCTAATGCCAAATGCTTAGAAGCATTTGGACGTAATGATTGGTGCAAGAACTTGTGATGAAGCTGTTTCAAATTGATGAAAATTAGAATGGAACGATAACTTTCTATTAGCCCTGCGGAACCCAAATATATTACAGAATATTTGATCACATCGATAGTCCTGCAGAACCTAAACGCCTTTTACAATATTTGGTCACTCATACTTGATTTGTCTCTCAAACAGTTTCCAGCTATTTGGCCCCAACCATTGTAACATTCGAGGCCCCAGATGCAGTAACAGTGTGTATTTGTGGCGTGCTGTCATATCTCGTCACGGTGTGGAGCTGTTATGTGTAATTGCTGCTAAAGTAGAGCAAGTGCATAACATTGACGCTGATTCAACTTATTCTGGGCCTTGTTGGAGTTTTGCTGTTAGAGAATTACCAGTTTTTTTTACATTTTTATTAATGTTTTGTATTTGAAATCTAATGAGCGTTTGTCTATGTTTCAGGTAAAATTTTGGCGCATATTGCTTGACATCGAAAACGATAATAGGACTAAGAAAAATACCTCAAAGATTAGTAAGTGTGACAGTGTTAAAAACAGAACAGAAAACACACAGTTGTTTTCTGAAAACAACTGTGACTGCTATTATAACATGTGCTATTTTCGTTTCTCTATAACAAAAACATCGGACAGTAGAAGGACGAGAATTCTTTGCATATATGAGTACATTAACAAGCATTTGTCAAACAACTCTTACGATCGCCATATTCGCCATCAACACACCCAAGCTACAACACCTATCACACAGTATTTTCGTCACCCAGTAGAGACTAGAAGGGCGAGAATTCTTTACAAGCATTTCTCAAAAGTTTCAACTGTTACGACCTCCATATTCGCCAGCAACATAACCCAATTCCTAACAATACAAGCTACAACACATATCGCAGGAATGTAACTGGAGCCGCGAACATACCAACAGTCTCGTGTCACACGACCGCATGCTGTCAGGCCAGCGTAGTTTGGATGCTTCTGGTGGCATTCGCGACCCAACTACATGTGATTGACTTTAGTCATCATGTATGGTTCTTTATTCTGAAACCTTTAGAAGCATACTTTTTGGACTTCAGTTTTGTTATGGTCTTGTGGAAACATTCAAAACGCCAGCAGACATTACTGGATCAATTGACCGTAGACTGGCATTCTCGACCTAATTAGATGTGATTAATCGTCAATATGGCCATGACGAAGACCTGAGAGAGAGAAGATTGGTATTTTTATAAGCTTTGTCAATATAAGGATGGTTTTGGGACTTACTACATAGGTACTTAAAAAAGTTATAATTTATAACATTTCTCCTATTTATCTTACGACTTTAGTACTCCAAATGCGCGTCCATCCAAATAAGTCGTCGTACAAGTTCCTAGAAACTGTGTCAGGGCGTGAACCCGTCGCTCCGTCGCTCCGAAGTCGGCCACGCGAGCCGTATCCCTTACAGTTCCTTATGCGTCTAATGACTCACCGAGAAATGCTCGCGTGCTGCTTTAAGGTGGTGAATAGGGCCCCACCGGTTCTTTTATGTTATGAAACTTTTTTAAGCATTTCTAGCAAAGTTCAGTAATTGAGACAGCTTGAAAGTTTTCTCATTAAAAAGACTTAGTGATACTAATTGAATAGTGTATCACAAGTTGTCTTGTCGTGTCGTCTAAAAAGATTTTAATATATTAATGAAATGTATTACTATTAGCGATCACAAAATTAATTGTACCGATACAAGGTAAATCAGCATTGCGCGATCGAAGAACGCGATCACCCACAGTTATTTGTTTGACTAAAATATGTAAAATGTTAATATCCCACTAACGCCCTATTTAGCACCTCACCAGTTTTTCTGGCCAGCTAATGGTTCCCGCTTTCCTGCGCCTGCTTGTATTAATACGATACTGACATCATATCCACTAATCCAGTTTCGCAGCCGGTGGCAGAGCACAAGACAAACTCTACTTGGGACTGATGGCAGCACTTCTGCCACATGTTGTTATTTTCGTATGAAAATGCCACTCCTGTACTTTAATGAAATTTCAAACCACTCTTAGACCCTGACTGGATGTAATATATTAACGACTGCTGTACTGTGCTAAACAGTTTTGAGAGTTTTCGAACCGCTTTTAGAGCTTTTGACATGGCGTAATGACTGAATTTATACGTCAACAGCCGACACCTAAAATTTAACGCGGCAAAGGACAAACAGAAGCTCCCAAATATAATGGTTCTTTTTGTTAGCATGAACCATGCGAATACCTCCCCAGCTGGGCTACGGGCACTTGACGTATTGTTCTTCAAAATATTTCGATCAAATTTTTTTAGTTCCATTTTAATCCACGCGCAGGGCTATCTTGGGCGGCCTAATAATATCGAGCCCTGCGCTAACTCGATACTAATCTGTTACATCACACATACTGGCTATTATTGTAACACTAATAGCGCACTACGGTGTTGTTCGTGTTTATATGGGGTTTATCTCCATGCCATATACACTTAGGTTTACAATTTTGATGGAAGAAATCTGGATAAAACTGAAACCACATTACAGAAAAAATAAACTGGGTATATGGGGGTGGGGACTTATAACAAAGAGAAATCTCTTGAAAATCAGTTTTATTAAAGGAGGAATATTATTGATAAATTCGTTGCACAATATTACCTTTGTCTAATCTGACGGCTAATTCAATTTAATATATATTTTTAAATGTTTGATTATGTAACTTACAAACTTACGCCTCCCTGTGAGTGGAAACTATTTGGTTTATCTATAGATGCTACTGTTTTGTCATAGCAACAGCTGAATATTCTGTGTATCGTATAGTCACTGGCACGTGTATGCATACAGGGTTACTAACAACTAACACATTACCTTTTAAGGGTGGTCATAGTTCAACATTATACCTCATCTGTTTTTAACTGCTGTGAAGATGTTACCCTTTTTAACTTAGATGCATTTGATCACAGTTTGTCTGATGGTAAGTAAGCACTAAGCAGTAGGTAGTTGTGCCCTATGATGGAGCTTGCTTACCCAAGAAGAACCGGTTCACTCTCGCTTAAAAGATCGCAATAATATAAGTAAAAATGTAAACTTTGCAAAAATAAATTAAGGTTAATGAGACCTTAAAGTCAGCTACGAAACATAATAAGTATTGATACTGGTATAAAAATATTGGTATAAAAATTAAATAAACTCTCCTTAGTTTCTCCCGAACAATGCTAACTAATAACCCAGTATGGTATTATGGAATGTGCGTTATGCCAGTCACATCTGGCGCAGTTTGATTTGTTAATACACAATCTGACCGCGCTAATTCGGGAACAGATATGATTAATAAAATGGGAGCCAGCTACCAGCAGGCCTCCCTAAAGGTTGCGTGGTGTTGTGTTACTATATTCTAGTCATTTTGGAGCTGTTTTTATTTATCAAATTCGAATTCATTTATACAGTTAAAAATAAATTTAAAATATAAATAAATAAAATAGTTCCTACCCTACGAGGACTTACTAACATTTCCTAAATTAAGTATATAGTATAGTACATTACAATCTGGAGAAGTTTCTTCTGAAACATATTATGTGACTATCTACGATTTATTCTAGGCAAGACAAATTACATAAATCCACCACATTTTCACGTCGCAAAGGAATTAAGAATCCTCGTGACATAGTAAAAGCCAACTCTGGTATCACAGTTTTCAAACCAAGTTTTACAAGCACGGTGAAGTTATAGCGCACTGAAACCAAGAAACCAAGGTAAAAGATTGTATGTAGCTTAGAAGTCTAGTAATTATCTACTTTTATTCTGAGACAGCAAATAAACAAAACCAAGTACTTAAGTACAGTAATTTTTATAAGGCTTTTTCCTCTATAACAAAGTGAGACAAGTAGTGTTCAATCAAGCTTTAAGTGATTTAATCTGTGACCCGTGAGTAACGGTATCTAATGAAGTCAGCAGTAGCTGCCGTTTGCCTTCTGATTGATAGTGACATTGTGCCTCTCGTGGTAGTTTCTACTGAACTTAATTATAAACGGGCCAGAGCGTAGCTTAATTTCCTTACTGACGTGTAGAAGATAGGTTTAGGTTTTAAAATCTAGAGTTAATAGGTGTCTTCTAGGTAAACGTGTTACACCCTAGGCTGCAGCAGTGCTTAACATCAGGCAGGCAGTAATCAAACGTAAACCTATCCCACGTAAAAAAAACAGACTGTTATAAAAAGATAAATAAATTATGATTAATAAACTAGAATTCTTCATTCATTCATTCATTCATCACAATCAAAATTTACCCACTTTTCCTATATTGTTTAGTTTGAAATTGATGTACTAATACTTCATTGATCCCAATTCATCCTTAGTACCAAGTGGAGCTAATATAATTTACCTACTTTCTATATTGTCATTTTATAAATTGATGTACGTACTAATACTTCATTGATATCCAATTCATCTTTGGTACCAAGCGGAGCTTTCAAATGGCAACCTATTGTGTTGGTTACAGTTACTCCGCTACCGAGTGAGGTACTCACTGTACTCAGAGCTTTTGTGAAGCTCCTTGAATGAGGTTCCTTTTCAATGGTTACTTAGCATTGACATGTTCCAGAGACTCCTAACTACTAAAGTAAAGTACCCCAGCCATATGTCACCAAATACATATGTTTAAGTAGTTTTTATTATTCAAATATATATAAATGCTTCTTATCAGAAAAATGTGATGGTACCATAGTATTTTTCTGATGTGCGGAATTATGCAGACTGTTTGATTTGTTGATACAAGGCATCATATGTGCAGAATACTATACGTAACATAGATTAAGTTAAAGTTACTTAGACACAGGGCAATTTAAATAGGAGTAAAAAAATACTTAGAATATGGTTTAGCGTTTAACCACATTACAAATTAATACAAAGCGTTTTTTTTACAAGGAATGGGTTTGCACTTGACCGTTATTCGCCTGATGGTAAGCTATCATCATGGATGATAAGGTTTCATCTCTCTGTATCGAGTAATCACCATCGGTTGTACAACTACACTTTTCATGCGTCGATAGCGACGCGCGCGACTGCCCAAACTGTAATAACGCATACATCTAGTACCCTGACACAAGCGTTTGCTTAGTATGGAACTAGATGGCGTTGTGTAATATGTCCCAGAATGCTTATTTTCATTTATTTATTCATATTTAGTAACTGGGCTTTCGCGTAAATTTATTTAGTACATGTATGTCGGGATTTATTCGCCTTTATGTGGCCTCTATTAGGCATGATGTCATCGGTTAGCAGTGTGGTCAGGAACCTGGCACAAAGGGACGATCATTAAGGCTAATAGATGGACCGTTCCAACTCGCCTTACTTGCTACTAACTATGTAAGAC
The DNA here is from genome assembly GCA_927399415.1 of Macaria notata. Classification (NCBI taxonomy): domain Eukaryota; kingdom Metazoa; phylum Arthropoda; class Insecta; order Lepidoptera; family Geometridae; genus Macaria; species Macaria notata. The sequence continues at coordinate 1,249,778 of OV656747.1, read as the reverse complement.
AAACAGAGCTCTCAATTGAAGGCTTAATTGAAAGCGCTAAGTACTTAAAGCTAACTAGGATTTAGCTCAGAGTTACAAATATCCATTAAGATTGTAAATATCAGTAAATTGGATATGTCCTCGCTCGTGGTCAAAAGAAATCTAACTTAGCATCATCATCGTCTAATATTAGGAGAGAGGCAATCAAAAGTTTGACCATTAATACTTATGTTGGTCCATATTCCTGTTATAGTCCAGTCATTTTAGCTTAAATTAGGTAAGAATCTCGGAATTCGAGATACCCAGCCGTAAGTCTGTAAATACTTGTATATTGACACCCTAAAAGTTGTCTCAAAACCTACATATCGTAGGGTGCACGCGACTATTAAATTTCAAAGGTCAAAGGTCACAAAAATGGTTTTTTTTTGTAAATATTGCTTTCCCTATGGGTTTTTTGCTATTTTTATATATATTATCAATATTGTAGAATACAAAATTCTCTACAAATTTTGTTAACTTTCTTTTTTAAACGGTGAACCTTTTTCAAGATAGAGGGCGGAGAGCGCGCGGTGTACAAAGGCATTACAGTTCCAAAATAATTGTTGTATTTGACGGATATTCAGACTACAGTAAGAAAGTAAAAGCTATGGAGCAGCAGAGAAGAACTACTGAACTTTCAAAAATGTATGAAGTCTGTTTCGATGAAACAATGGTTGTACCAGATACTCAAGAAAAATTAAGAATATTTACTGCTAAGCGCTAAACCTACAAGAACCGAGTGTTCTCACATAAGGTGCATTGGCAATTTAGTAATAGGGCTTGGAAATGAGAATACATTCTCTCTCCAAAATAATTTTATGTATATTAATCATTATGCAGCTGAAGCTACCTAATCTCGCACGACATACAGTGGCATCAGAAACTGTCCCAAGGCGGTTGCGGCATAAAGCTGGATAGTTTATTATCAACAACGCGTCGTACTCTGCCAAGAGCGTTATTCTGACATCCCCCTCCCAGTAGGTACACTAAATTTACAGATGTTCTATCTAACGAAGACTTTACTATGATGCCCATGCACTTTGTTTTCGTATGCGATACAATGTCAATGGTGACACGATTGTGGCACACCACAAGTCCGTTTGATAGTATGCATTGTAGGATTTTTCTTCTCTCTTTGAATCATTTTTCACCTCGTTGTGAGTGTTGTTATAGCGACTTCCCTTGGGAAGGCCTCCCAATTTGTATTACATCAGTTTTTAAATTTCTTTAATAATGTAATTTTTTTGGTGTGCATTAAAGACATAAATTCATCAAACGTTTTCTCTCATAAAAATGCTGTGTTTGAAAGTTTTCATTTTTATGTGTGTCTCATAAAAATGAAAACTTTCAAATCCGAGCTTAAACACGAAATAATGCATCTATACCTACTGTATTAGGTATTTAGTTTTTGACTGGTATGCGACGAAACAATCCAGTCATCCGTCGGAGCGAAGTTGCAATATATCTTGGTTATGAAGCCGTTAAATATTTACTGCAGTCTATTCGAGAGGTATTAAAATATTAAACACTGAATCGCTGGCTCCGATATTTTATTGCGGTGTTATTCCACTTGTGAGATCTTGTGACGTCTGACGGGTGAGATCATTATGAATGATAGAGTTTAGTAAAACATCTTTAATGAATTGTAAATAGTAGAACCTTAATTTTCAATTCATTAGTTATGATAATGGAAAGAAAAAAAATCCCTAAGGGATAATAAGGTCGCCATAATATACTTATGTGGCATGTGAGATTTAGTACGATTTGTGTAGAGAAAATATCATTATGTTGTGATAAATTATTAATAGTACATCTGATTATTACTATGTTCTGTAAGCTTCATTTGAGAGTCAGTCCTATTCCTGTAAAGGCATGCCCCATCCACCGAGCACAATGTCGCTTGTGTTGGTTTAGTTTCAGACGCCTTGCAGCACAGATGCCTTACTGTGTTAAATGTAGAAAAAAAATTATACGAAGCGAGTGTCTTATGCAATTGTAATAAAATCTTAAGAGACATGGAACTAAAAATGTACTACACGAACAGTAAGAAGAAATCTCACCAGATGCAAAAACTTTATCCAAACAATATTCGAAAGAAAGTTTTTCTTATCCCCGCTTACAATCGTATGCAAATTGTCAGCGAGTCACCAGACGGAAAATATCCGAATGAAAATGTTCCTATTGTGCGTCGTGTGGAGCGGAAATAGTATTCAGACTAGTCTGGGGATTCATTAAATCTGCGAGGACGCTGTCACAGCCATTTGTAATCGAGGGCTCTAGACATTTTAAGTTTTATGTATTAAAGACCTCTATACGAACTTGTTGTCGTGTCTAGTTTGAAGTCTTGATCACTTGGTACACTATGCTTCTCCATGATGTCCTGTCCTCCGCGATCAATCAGCGGTCTTCAGACCTTGGGTTATTGGCATTATATTAACTTAGCCACTTGTGATGAAATTTTGTCGGGAAATAGATAAAACATTCATAGTTCATAGTAATTTATTCATAAACAGAGTATACATTCATCCCAATTAAAGCGGGTAACGAAAAAATGGCAACTTACAACCGTTTATGGCCTGCAGATCACCCATCAAAATTGAAAACCTTTAGTTCTAACTAATTGCCCACATTCCTAAAACTTGTTAGTTTTTTCTTGCTAAAGCCAGCCTAAAAAGATTAAAAATGATAGTTATCACTAACTCTGTACCGAGGTGATGGAGGTTTCGTGTTGTTTCGGAATGTTGTAGCAAATTGACAGATCGCATGACAGATCAATTTTTGCGACCTTTTTTTGTTTTCAGATAATGGTGCAGGGGTAAAGTTACACCTGTTTTTTTTTAAATGTGTAAATTTACCCAATTGGAACATTTTTAATTGAGAGATTCAGACGCATAGAGAGCAAACAGGTTTCTTTCTCAGGTTCTTCTTCTTATCGAATGAGAGTGGCCAACTGTGGTGTCGAGAGTTTATCAAGCCGCTCTAAGAGCCTCTGACATGGCTTAACGACTGCCGTACTATGACAAACAGCTGGGACCTACAATTTAACGTGTCATCCGAAACGGTTTATAAAAGTACTATATATACATACTTGTAATATGATTAAAACGCAAACTCTTTTGTTAACTGTAACAATAAACTGTGCTTGCACATAAATTTAACTGCAAATATTTGTTTAGTTCTAGCAACATCTACTGTAACACCTTAACGTAAGTTTCACAGACCAATAAACCATTAATAGAATAATCTAAACTTAACCAATACTCCATTATAACAGGAAATGTAATGACAATCAATCAGTCTCAACAAATTGTAAATATTTACCTAAGCGGCTTATCAAACTCAGCGTTCCTGAATTTATTTATTAAATGAGTCACTCATAAAAATAGATCAAATTATTTGTTTGTTTTGTTTTGTTTTTATATTGAATAGACTTCCTGAAGCTTATATAATTCATATAATTTCCTGGTATTTATAACGTAATGTAGTCTGTTATGTATGTATGGCATCATCAGTGCACCTTGAATTAGTTGTTGCAATCTAATTTTGAAGGTTAGTAGATAAGCATAGTGCACTTGTAAAATAAATGTTTATGCACATTACTAACGAAAGATACTCATAACTCATAAGTTAGTGTAACTTTTGAATAATCTACTTATGCATATGGTTCCTGTTTGCAGAGATGTGTATCAAATTCAGATCTTCACCTTCAAACTGAATACTTAGATATCTTCTGGGCAAGCGTTCTTCATCATAAACGACAGTAATGTTTAAAGGCTTGTAAAAGAGTCGTCTACTCCTTATTTAAAAAAAGTATTAAGTAAGTTTTTTTTTTTTACATTAAATAGTCTTACGTTTGACTATAGCCTGCCTGATGTTAAGCACCACTATAGTCTAAGATGTAGCACGCTTGCCTAGAAGAAACCTATTTACTCTAGATTTGAAGACCCCTGGTTTATAATTTTCTGGGAACAGGGGATCAGGTAGAGAGACGTTTAAAAAAATCTACACTTATCCAACGATAGAGGTGACTTTCTTCATTTGATTGCTATATGATTTCATGCTCCAATGACTGTGTTGCAATCGTAAAATGTCAGATAGTGTAATACCTACAAAGTGGTGACGAAGAAACGCACTGGGTAACTACTTCTAGCTTAATAGTATTCAGAAAATCCGCAATTTGAGACCGATAAGAGAATTAATCGAAGCAAATATGAATCATTCGCTTATTCCACGTTTATGCAGTAATTTGTCATGCTTGGAAAAAGAACTAAAACAATAGTTGAATCGAGGTTTTGAATTAGAAAACCGCGTGTCGTTGCTCTTTGCTCAATAGTGCTCATCATCAAAATGGATTTAATATCCCAATACCCAGTATTTGTATCATCATACAAGAACACACCAGTGCTTGCACAATACTGCTTAATTCTTACACAACCCTCCTCCCCTCCTTTCTTAGTGTTCCTCTTTGCTGAGGGTTATGGCCTCTTCACTTCACTAAATACCACCTTCCCCGGTATTACACCATATGTGTTTCAAAATATTTGTTGTTTTAAACTATTATGAATGAAAATTAATGTACACAAAGTACAGGTGTAACACAGATTCCGATATCACTATCTTATCATTAAATAGATACGAGTGTGTACATATTTATACATTTGTATAGTAAATCGCATACCGAAGCGTTTTAACGCTGGTTATGTTGACATAGGTGTGGCTGTTATCTCGTTTATTGATAACAAATATGGTGGATTGAAATACTCGTATTTGTTGAGTTTGTTGGACAAAATATAAACTAAAACAACCAGTAAATTGTGCACCGTGAGATAATAGAGCTGGTAATTCAATAATTAGGCAAATATTAGACAATTGCAAATCCACAGTTTACTTACGCACGGAAAAAAAATATTTTATTTTATTTATTTCGGCTTAACATTGGTAATAACATTAACACAATTATCTTACACTAGTATTTTTATATATAAACAAAATGTATTACCTATTAAAGCTAAGCACAGCATGCACAATTTTATTTTTATTACAATACATAAAGATAATGAAAATATATTTACAAACTAATCCTAGTTGAAAACAATAGGTAGAAATCATTGTTAACCTCTTCTTCTTATTTTCTTTTGATGATGTAAAACATTAACTACAAATTGAGCTGTCGTTTCATATCCTATGAATTCCTTAATAACCATTTAGCTATAGTATAAAAACCCAAATATGTCACCATTAGGACTAGAGATACTTGTAACTATTTTTTAACGTTTGCGTACCTCATGTGAGGTTGTAATGGCGGATATACTTATATTTAATGTGATCTTAATGTACCCATTTACATGCAAATAAATAAATGAATCTGAATCTGAATATAAGACCACTGTAAAGAAACCTAGTTTTACTGACAATAATGACAAGAATTATTACAGATTAAAGATAGTAAAGATTTTCTAAGTGCCCCTTTTTGTAGTAGTTAGAAGTAGTATGTTTAGTTTTCCTTCCTTCTTGTTTTTATATTTTATTATTGTAAATAAAGCATATTAATAAAAAAAAAAAAGAATTATTACATAAATGATACACCTAGATTGTCCAAACAAACTCTCAAATTCAAATTTCTTTATTAGCATACTTAAATGTATTTACATTTACCCTGTTAAGAGGGGAATTAGGGCGTTGCTAAAATTAAAACTAAATATTCTTAAATCTAAAACTTAATATAAAATTTAAAATCTTAAACTTAAACTAGTATGTATGTGTACAATATTTTCTTATATTATCTATTATTAATCTACTTTACATTGAGATCATTATTATATCCTATTCCTTATTTTCGTCATTAAAATAGTCTTCTATATTGTGTAGTAGCATTTCTGTATGAAATATAGTTTTAGTTAGTTTGGTTTGGAAAGTTTTAATATTTTGTTCTTTTTTTAAGAAGTTTGGTAGTTTATTGCCTATTCGTATAGACATTCTCCCGTAGATACTTTGTATCTGACAGCGATTCTACCAGTCATCTCCTGTAATGAAGTGCCATCCCCAATCACAGGGGTTACAATGTGGCATGAACCACCATTACTTACTTACTTTATACCGGGGAATGGAGCTATCGTTTAAATTTTTTGATAATTGCCTTTTTTACTTTTAGCTTGACGATTGACGTTATTAGTGTGGTTAATTAAAGAATAAAACGTTTTATAGTCGTCTCTTTAATATTAATGCGCTGTCAATTTGACAAACAATTTACAAATGATATAATTTACCTCAGAGGCCGTTGATATTGTAGTCTTAATTTTAAGATATGACATCCGTAAAGCATTTTACTGTAGCTGTCCGTCCCTTACTAAAATAAATAAATATTCCGGGACATTGCACACAGCGCCATCTAGCCCCACACTAAGCAAACGCTTGTGTCGTGGGTACTAGATAACGGATATAATACTTATATACTTTTCTTTAGTAAATACATACTTATTATACATACAAACGACCAGACTCAACACAAGTAATTATATATTTTTTTTTAAATTCATAATTACTTGTGTCACGCGGGAATCGAACCCGCAACCCCTAGATTAGAAGGCACAGCCACTACCAACTAAGCTGACAGGCCAGTCTACTCAGTCAGTCTTACTCACGCCTTTCCAATATTTGTGCCTCGTAGAGTGTGCTAATGAGGCTATCGGAATTCGATAGCTGATTAATGGGATCGAGAGTAAACACTGTCTGTTGCAGAACAGGAATGAAAAATGTTAGTAAGTTTGTTTGAGAGTGGCTAACTCTGGTGTCAGAGTTTTCAAACCGCCTTAAGGCCTTCGACATGGATTAATGACCGCTGTATGTTAGTAAAAAAACTTTGAAACTACGAGACTCGGCACGATGAAGCTTTTTCGTATTCGTCACAAATAATAGAAACTTTTTTTTCTCCATACTCAGATAGTTTTAGGTTTCTTCTACGTAAGCGTTTATAATCTTATGCTTAGTTTTGAAAGCCTTTCTGTAAGTTACTACGGTTTAAAAAACAGTTTGTGAAGTGTTAAAGTTATGATCTATCTCAGCGGCGCACTTCAAAGTGATTTTAGGCAAAGATTGATAGAAAAAATAGTCACTAAAACACACTAAAAGCTACGTGACTTATCTTGATCTCTCTCAACATGACTTACCTACTACACAAACTTTAAAGTAAGTATATATGTATATAACAAAAAAGTGCAAGAATAGCTCCTATAGACTAGTTACTAGACACGGTGACACAAGAGACACGGTGACACGTTAAATTGTAGGTCCTGGCTGTTGTCATAGTACGGCAGTCGTTAAGCTATGTCAGAGGCCCTTAGGGCGGCTAGATAAACTCTCGACACCAGAGTTGGCCACTCTCATTCGATACGAAGAATACTATAAGAGTTGGTTGTGGATTTTGGATCATCATTACAGAATAGAATCTCTTAACACGATAAAGTAGAGAGAGATAAGCAACAAACCACTGGACGGATTGGGTTGAAATTTGGCTTGCAGGTAGATGTTATGACGTAGGCATCCGCTGAGAAAGGATTATTGGAAATACCACTTTTAAAGTTCAAAAATTCAAAATTATTTATTTTCATAAAAATGCACACATACTAAATATCACTAAAGCACCGTACTAGACGCCGGTGCGTCTGTGTCACGGAGATTAGTTCCTTCCGGGGTCTTATTTTTGGAGAGTATACATTTTAAGTTTTAAATATTTACTTTTACAAAATAGAATTTAAATTACATTACATTAAATTAAAATATAGGACAATTACAAACGTGCTGAAATAGGGGATTCAAGTTTTACGTCTTAATGCGAGCGAAGCCGCGAGCACCGACTTTTTATTCTATTAAAGGCAATCCCTCAACCGTTGCTCTAATTCCTCCCACCCACGTGAGCCAGGCGTCTCCAGGTCTGCGTTACAGTCGTCCTGAAATAAGTTACGGCCGCTCGTTACCCAGATTCCTGTGAAAAGGCGCACCGTAAACACGCGGTGCGCTCGCGTAAACAGTGTGTTTCGTAACGTACGGTGGGAATAGACTGGCCAACGCTGCACTAAATTTGTTTATGCTTTTTACTAAAAGTATACAATACAAGGAAGTCTAATTTTAGAGCTATATGCAATTGTAGTCATTACTGTATACTTACTGTATATAGTAAAGGGAACAGGAGACATGATAGCGCCCGGGTACTCCTTAGGTCTACCATTATTTTGATGTTTTGTTGTTTTAAATAGCTTAACGTAAATATATATGTTGATATGCGTGTTTAGCAAAATATGCACGGTGGGAATAGACCGGCCAACGCTGCACTAAACTTTGTTTATGCTTTTTACTTAAAGTATACAGTACAACTTGTATGTCTCTTTTGAGCTATCGTGTAACTGTGGTATTGGACCGTTGCACTAATCTCGTGTTTCTTATGTTTTTTACTGTTATACAAATAAGTCTAATTTTGAGTCGTTGTGTTATTCTAGTCGTTAGCGTTTATAGTGAAGAGAGTAGGAGATGTTGTAGTGCCCGCGATTAGGTACTCCGCACGAAAAGTATAGCAAATGTCTAGTTTTTATACTAACATTCGATTTGTTTATAGTTCGCTTCAATGAAAATGAAATCGGTTAATAACACTGTTCAGTTATTTTTGTCCTAAATTGATTAAAAATAAAATAATAAATAAATATTCTGGGACATTGCACACAGCGCCATCTAGCCCCACACTAAGCAAACGTATTATCGTATCTGTAATGTTGATCCTGTACCTGCTTATTTATAGCTCAAAAAGCTAAAATTTAATTGTATTTTCCTGGAACGGAGTACAAGAACCACAAAGTATCAAATTTATTTTACAAGTAAATCCCGTTAAATAATTTCCACACTTCCTCGCAACTTTCTCTAACACCTTCTGTAATTAACAACTTGTTTGCACCATCAGATAATTATAACCTGTTTTAATCGTGACGAATTTGACTGCCTGTTGATTTGCAGCGTGAGTGTTTGTTTCTCATGTTTTTGTATTCTCGTGGCCGCGTAAATATTGGCTGTTTCCCAAGTGTGTCGTTGTATTATTAAATCTCAAGTTTTACACGAGCATAAATCACTTCTTATTATATTGATTAATAACCTCTTTCTTGTTTGATCTTGTTTCAGGTAATAATTACAGTTTCGGAAGCTTCTCACATTTCAAATTTGGTTCAAATAATGATGTCGACAAGGTGAGAAATAAATATGTAGCAAATACTAGGGCCTATGAGTTCATCCAGGGTCAAATTTTTATCCATATCAAATTTCATCCAAAACGGTTCTGTCGTTAAATTGTGAAGCAGGAATAAACACACTCACTTGCAAACTTTAGCCTAATAACATTTTCTATGTAAGTACTTAACTTTTATGTGATCAAGGTTGTACCGATTCTTTTATTCATAGAAAATATTACCTATCCATAGTTTACCTTCAGCATGTGATCATAATTGATCAAACTGACCTCACCTCTGACTCATACATGATTCATTGAGATTTAATTATAATAAGTCCTGCAGTTACCTAATTAAAATGAAAGCATAAACATGATGAATAGATACTTATAGATTTATATCTGCAGACATCCAGCGTTCTAGGCACGTGTGCTGGTCACAAATTTACTATTTATTTATTTATTGTGCGGCCATATTAGGTACTTATGTACGCTGAAGATATGAATAGATTAATTTTAATCATAGTGGAAGGCACAAGAAAACTTCCCTAGCACAATTAAACAAGGTTTAGAGATATTGTTTCAGTAGCGTTTGAATGTCATTTGGAATGGAGTTAAATCAGAACCCAGATTTAGGCTACTTTTTATCCTGGCGTAACTTCACGGCGGGCACCGTTTTTATTTGTTTCTTGTCTTCACACAGAGAATCGTTAATATTTTATTATATTGTTATCCTAACTATCAGTTGATATATAACAACCACTAATGTCAACTGTCCAGTGTGGATAGAGTTGACCAACGATGTTGTTTCTCGAAGCATACATATTTCATCAGCAGACAGCGCTAATGGATTAATCGCGTGGCTTTTTACCGCAACTCTAGCTAACTGGATATAACTAGGAATGGGATTGTAATTCATTTTGGTTAGATAAACTTACCTACTTACTAATAAATAGGTATGTCAATAATGTGTTGAAGGGCTAAACTCTAACGTGACCAAAAGTGTTCTTTTACGTTTTTTGCGAGTCTATCACGTGAAAATCTCAATAATGTTAAAATCTTTTGATAATGTTAATCATGTGAAAATATCATGTATGTGTACATTGTCTTCATACCATTTTTTCTGGTGTACAATAAAACTATTTTGTGTTGTATCATACTCATTTCATTACTCATACAATGATTTCTATCTTTAAATTTGGTTATTTAATTCTTTCCTCGATTTTTACTAAAAAATAAAAGATAAACCTAATACATATTTAAAAATACAATCCCATATGAATATCCTTATCTTTGTGAATAGGAAACGTTTCCGTCTACAGTTTGTGCAGTTCCGACCCATTTCCACTTGAGCCAGACACCGCCGAGCTACTCCCACTTCAAAACTATACTTAAACAATGCAAAACTATATGGATACAATACAAAACTATATTCAGTGCACACAGCGCTCCAGGACAATAGCTTTAACTCGCTGTAATACTCATAGTCATTTACACAAGTTAGTGTTCATGTTTGTAACATGATGTTTTGTTATGTCGTACGAAATGTGTAGTATATGTTATTACATTTGAAGATTTACGTTCATAGGTAAATAGTAGGTAAGCTAGGGCTACTCTACTACTAACTAAGCTACTCGCTCCAATCTGACACTCCTAGGTATCTATCTAGGACTCGTAGTAATGATAATTTAGTGACGTTCAAATCAATGATTATTCATTCTACAATTGTCTTTCCCCTCACTTGTTTCGGCCAGTGTCGAATGTAAAGGTTAGGTAGGAATATCTTACGGTTAAAGTACCAACAAAACCCCGCATACTCCATCTTTACGTATTAATCGGTGCCTACCAGAACATCAAATCCCCATCTATTTCCAAGCTACGTCTCTCTACACTCCCGCCCATCATTTCCCGCTGCACATCCCCAGGAATTCCCCTAAACTCCTCCCCAACGACATAGCATAGTAATAGGTACTATGCCTTTAAATTTCTCTAAAAATGCAAGTTCAATTGGTAGATTAAACACTTTTAGTTTTGACTAGTGGACGCCCGTGGCTTCGCAAGCATTTTTTCAGGATAAAAAATAGCCTATGACACTCATAAGACCTCATACTAACTACATACCAAAAATCATGATGATCCGTTGAGCCGTTTTTGCGTGATGAGCGTTTAAATAAACAGACAAACATAGACACAGATAAACAGACAAAAATTCTAGATACACGATCCATTCAACATAAAAAGATTTTTTCAATTAGCACCAGTAGTTTCTGAGATTAGCGCGTTCAAACAAACAAACAAACAAACTCTTCAGCTTTATAATATGAGTATAGATTTTGGTTTCCTTTTATCGTCAAGATTACTTCAGAACTCGCTTAATTATGGTTCTTTTTGGCCAGTCTTACTATTCTATGACGCCGCTTATATCCCCCTATATATATTTTATATGTGTGTTTGTACAGGAGATTGCACGCGACGCAGTCAGGGAAACATTACACACATTACAGAGGATATTCGCCTCTATGTAAATGATTGCAATGCCTACATTTGTGGGACGTATGTGTGTATATTTTGAAAATCATTACGCGGGCTTGTAATTTTTATGTACAGAGTTATTTTATGGAGTGGTTTTGTTCAGGTTTCACTGAAGAAAGTACTTATGATGATGATGATGAGTACAAGGTATGGCTTAATAGATTTTATTATAAAGAGGCGCAGATTTAATATTTTTTTTTGTTTCTTTTCTGTTGTGCTTTGTTCCATGAACAGTTCTAATCTGTGTTTTCTCCAAAGTCTACTTTAGTTTGTGGCGCTTCTTTACTATAACTGAATTAAACATACATTGATATAGATGTAGTATAGGTATCTCACAAACGCCAGAACACAAATCAACTTATTCTTTATTGCACATGCTAGAAAATAATAACAGAAGCTTACAAATTTCCGCATAACCCTATAGGGTTGTATAGATCGAGTATAGACTCGAGTGTAAACACGTGAATTTCCCGTAGGTTTGTTGCGTGCGTGACCCGGGGGTTACCAACCACCTCGATATCGTGCTCCAAATGGGCGAGTACTTTTACGCGATGCCAGATATTAGGCGCCATGGTAATGTAGCGATTGTTTGTTCAATCTACTCCTAGCGTCATGGGGTTTGTTTAGTCATATCGTCTTACCAATATTACTGAACCAACTACTTGGAAGAAACTGCTTTTTGTTATAGGAACCACCGCAAAAGGTGATCAATCAGATAATAATACGGTTTCATTTGCAAAACATTTATTTAGTAAACTATACAATAATATCGTCTTACCAATGTAGCGCCTGTTGCTCAATGTATAGCGGTGTTTGTTTGTTATTTCCCTAAAGTAAGCAACTGCTGTCGCGGTAAATCTTTGGATGGGTTACCGTAGCAAAAAATAAATAAGTGGCATATTTCATCCGGTCGTTAGTAGTGACTAACTGTACACTGTACTATAGTAGGTATACAAATAGATGCTGTTTGGAATCTAGATAACCCTACCTAACCCTAACAGCTCTCCCAGTTTTCCCATTAATCTTATTTCCGCCATCACTCCGTTCGCAAGTTTACAACTAACTCGATTTTAGGTATCCTACGTACCTATAATTAACAAACAGTTAGTAAGAACTACTAACATTTTAAAACCAAGACATTGAAACTTTCCTGAACAGTCGTGAAAAGTAGGTATGAATGTCTTATTTCATATTCATTATGAAACTAAAGCTCGAAAATATATAACTTACTGAATTATGTTTGTTATTACTTTATTATTATACGCGTATAAGAAAGCTCGTGCTTATCAAGGTATTTTATTATCCTTCCTTCTAACTTCTTCCACTTCCACTTTCTAACTTCTTCTTATCGAATGAGAGTGGACAACTCTGGTGTCGGTCCCGGCTGTTTGTCGTAGTACGGCAGTCGTTAAGCTATGTCAGAAGCCTTTAGGGTGGCTTGAATAACTCTCGACACCGGAGTGTGCCACTTTCATTCGATAAGAAGAAGAAGAAGACAACAACGTTCCCAGCTGCCATTAACCATATTTCCCGTTCACAAGTTTCCTACTAACTCGATCTCTGCTCATCTAGTTATCCTCCGTCTAGAGGCGATGCTAAAGGAAACCCATTAAACTCTGTAATTAACTAACAGTTCGCGCTTTAGTGACGGTGCCTACTTGTCTAGATTACAGTAACTGTATTATCAGAGTCGATAGTTAAGCTGAGCAAATTGAAAAGCGTCTAGCTTATATTAGATAGATAAATTCTTTATTAAAACACCACATACGTAAAAAACAATACAAAAAACATAGAAAATAAAATTTGCATTTTAATTGGCGGCCTTATCGCTAAGAGCGATCTCTTCCAGGCACCCAATCTGGCAGGGATATATTCTTCAAAATAAGTGAGTAGGACGTGGTGTTTAAGATATTAAATGAGCTTAGTTAATAGGGTTTTTTGCGTTTGATTGCACCTCACCTGATGGGAAGCGGTGGAGTTGAAGATGTGGATAACCAGAAGAAACGAATTTATTTACTACTAGTGGACGACCGCGGCTTCGCTTGCATTATTTCAGGATAAAAAGTAGCCTATTACACTCCTAAGACCTCATACTACCTACTTAACAAAAGTCATGATGATCCGTTCAGTCGTTTTTGTGTGATGAGCGTTTAAGAGGACGCCCTGAGAATTTGGTAGCAAGAATTCGTATTTTACCCGACATGGACAAAAGCAACTAAACTAAAATTTTTATGTTCAAGATTCATCATTTCAATTACTATATTTTACGAATATTATAACACCAACGGCCAATTTTTGTAACACAAAATAATTAATCAAAAAGTTAAAAAGTTGAGTACATCGATTTTGTCGGAGTTGGTTTTGGATTAGAGCATTAAAATTTTCCACACATGTTAATTAACACAATCAATTTGATTTGTGAATAGATTATTTGAAACAAATTCGTAGTTTTTGAAATAAACGACCAAAACTATTTTGTCGCTTGCGCCCTTTCGGAATAAGTGGGGTTTTAGCGGTACTTGCCACTCGCGCCTGTTCGGCGGTGCAGGGCGCTTGGACCTACAATTTCAGATTTATAGTTCGCCACTGCGTCGTCTAGAGACACAGATAAACACAAAAAAATGCTGTAACGTGTTCTGTAATGGATTTCAAATATACCTAAACATTTTTTTAAATACATATCTTCTTTGTACAGATGTTCGACCCTCTTCAGCTTTTTATATTTATTGATATATTTTGATATACACGATCGATTAGTCCGATTTATATACTTACACATTTTTGCCAAGCAAAACTATTTTTTTTGTGAGTAACTTTCTGTTCGCTTTTTGGTTTTTCCAAAAATTTCTTAAAGCACAAACTGTAGGTATTTTACTCTAGTAAAATATTTTACAACACTTTTTCTTCGAGAAATTGGTCGGATGCTTTTGTAAAACTGTCTATGAGTCGGCTAATTGTAAAAAACATTACAAAAGAACTCTTCATCAAGTCTTGATACCATCAGAATAACATTTAAGAAGTCATGCATTAACTTAGATCATATCTTTTGTATCTTAAATTATCTAGCTTGAAATTTAAAGTTTCAATAGTGCTTTTAGGATTTCCCTAATATTTTATTTTTCTATAGGTTTCTTTGTAAAAGAGCTTTTTTAAAAAAAAAATAGCGGATCTGACAGACTTTGTCCTGTCAGAAAAATAACGGCGGTTTTAGGGTTTACCCAGCAATTTTTTGATTTTTTCTCGCTGTCAAAACCATCCTTGAAGTTCAACAAACATTAAAAAAAAGAATTTACCAAATTGGTCCAGGCGTTGTTGAGTTATGCGCTTACCAACATATTTTGCGATTCATTTTTATATTAAAGAAGATGAGGCTTTGTCCACCAAGTGACCATATCGCCTTATAAACACAATAACTACATAATATAATCACAAAAAAATATTTACTGTATGAAAGAATTAGGTAGGTATATTAAGACCACCCTAATTTTGCCAACTTTTATAATGTAACTGCCCTGTCAGAAGTCGGACTTGCTAGCTTACAGTTATAGAAACCAATCTGATACAATAAATTCGTCATAGAACAACCATTCCCCTATAAGTCTCATTCCTCGTCCATTCCACCAGTAAATGATATACATCCTCCCGAAGGCCATAGTTATCACACGTTGAAGATTAAATAGTGGTGGATTAAGTAGTGGTCACGAGTACAACTAGGTACAACACAAAAGTCTAGATTCTATCTAAATGGAGGTTCAAATCTTTGTCTAACTGAGCGTGAATTACTTTCTAGATTTCTATCTTTGGGGTCATTGTTACTTTTAAGAAAGATAGGAATCTTGAGGAAAAAATACGAGTAAATAGCTTTAATTGATTTGAAGCTTAGTCATTGTCAAAAATATCGTCTTGATGTCGATAAAGTTTTGCTAGTGATGTGATAGTAAATGCTTTAATCAGATTATTTTATTGGCTATTTTTACTCTATACATCCAACTTTTGATCCCTAGCAACCTGAAGCGACACTGGAATGGCACTGGCTCTCAAACGAGGCTGCCAAATTACACCGAAAGGGGCTTAGCGTAATAATTTACACACATTTGGCCACTATTAAAAGAATATAGATAGTAAACTGCTTTTGCATACGTAATTGTATTATTATTCTGTATTCATTTATTTAGGAAAACATTGACTCAAATAAATAACATTTTTAATTATGTCATTTTAGTTAAGACATAACGCCTGTTTTCATTTGTCTCCAACATATAAAACAGGTGTATACAGCGAGCAATGACCTTAGAAATGATACCCCACCCCTACCACCGAACATATAATAAATACTACGTCACTACTGCAACCCTCGTGCGATGACGTCATGACTCGAGTCAGCGAGGGAGGACTATAGTTGCTGTATCATGGTAATGACACGTCGCGTCGGGAATATAGAAAAAAAAATACAAAATTAGGAAAATGGTACCTTATAGAAGACTGTTGATGTTGGATGTATGATTGTATGTAACAGGCAGTCTTTGTTAAAATGTGTACCTACTACAGAATTCTTTACAGAATATGTTTACATCAAGACAGTCGGAGCTAGCATAGTTTGCTGAGCTAAGCTAGAGTTTTTAAAAGTACGTTTATTTTTCGTGTTGTTTACACTTTAGAGAATAAATTAGACACATTTTATTTATAAAAAATACATAATTGTATTTAACCGATGTGTATTTTCTTCTTACAAGAGTTGTAGTTGCTTAGTAAACTTTCATGTCGGAATGCTCTGGGGTTCGATCGAGGTTCATTCCTTGTTCATTCTTACATCGCATCAAACTTGACGATTGAATTTTATTCTTCACGGTGGTTGGAACGATTGCTTCTTGATTTGATATTTTATTTCATTTGGGTAATAAAAAATTGGGGTTTTGCGCAAATATTTTTATTTTTCTGTTGTATAGTTGTTGTGTCTTTTAAACTTGTCGTGAAATTAATAGATGCGAGAAATAGAAACATAAAGGTTAATTTATTTACTTAGTTATATTTTTTTATTTAGGTAGGCGGCAGTAGACGATAATACTAATATAAGATCGTACCAGGAACTGCTGGCGTGGGTTTTTATGACATACTATCCGAACACTTCCACATTACTCTTCCTGCATATCTAATTGGTATTTTGATTCGTCCCAATTCTTTTCACGCGTTTACTGCGGAAGCCGCGGTGCATCAAACGATAGTGAATGTGATTACACCGAACGCATCACTTCGTAGTTCCTATAGTTTTTTAAATATCTTTTATGTAAATTATATACCGTCATGCTACTCATGTTTATTGCATGTGTTGTAAGATTTTATTTATGTAAGTATTTCATTTCATAAACAGAGTACTCTAGGTTTAATACTAGCTAGCATTTACAGCAAAATATATGTCGAAAATTAGCTCAACATGTTTCGAAACGCCCCATAATCAGACAAAGCATGTGCATATTCACCATTGACGGAGGACAATATGTATTTTCATATAAAACAAACACACGATTCTTACCAAATACCCCCGCTATCGTAACCGTGACCAAGTAGGTACTTGTAGTGATATTTATTCGGCTCTAAGTGGTAGGGAAGGGCAGGAGAGACCCCCTGGTTTGCAGTTTGATCGATATCAAGTGCAGTGGTTGAGGGTAGGCCCCTTGGTTCATAGAAATTGAATGATAATTGCTATGTACGGATTTTATAACGTGAATATTTTAGCAGGGTAGAAGAGATTGTTTTTTTTATAAAATACAAATATGTTTTTTTTTTAACTTGAACGGGTTTGCACTTGACCATAGTTTACCTGATAGCAAGCAAAGGCTATGGCTTAAGATGGAGCGTGCCCACCCGATAAGAACCGATTCACTCTCGCTTTGAAGATCGCTGGATTATAGTGCGTGGGGAACAGAGAGTCAGGCAGGGAATTCCACAACCTTGCGGTACGAACAATAAAGGTAGAAGCGTACCGTTTCGTGCGGGTCTTAGGAACTTCCACCATAAACCGGTGTCGTCCTGCCGTACCTCTACTCGGTATGTTTTGGGTTATTACAAAAAATAATGGAAAATTACATTTTTCATGGAGATTTAAATTCAGTAAAATCAGCTCTAAAAGATGATTTTAGTAAACAAACAGAAAATTGTCAACATTTAGCAAAATTTCACACATAAAGCGAATCTCTCACCCACCCTGTACCTAATATTTTGTCAGCTTTACTCGTGACATTTTCAATTTCACTCTGCTCATAAATTACGCTGTTAATTCCACCGTGTTCGCTTCACAATATTGTGCAAACAGTTCAGCCCCGCTGCTTATCAAATACCATACAACCGTAATAAATTCGCCACAAATAAGGATATTGCTCTTGGGGAAATTCGAGAAACATACCAAATAAGAGAGTAGGGCGAGAGTGTGCGAAGATATATATGTAACTGGTGACTTTTTTCTTAATTTTATTTATTATTTAAAAGCTACACCTGAATTGATTTTATTACTTGTTGTTCCAAAGTCATAAAGGTGTACATCTACTTACACACAAAAGTTCAACCTAATTGTTTCAGTTGTATGAGTGTGGTTGAAGTAACACACACACTCACACACATACACAATCTTATTAAACAACGCGAACTGTTACTGGGATAATATCCAGCCACCCTTTCAAAGGGCATTACGTTTACTAAGAAGAGTACTACTACTATTATAGCTTTGCTGTATCTGCCCCTTTATTATGTCGGTTCTTTACTCTTCAATATTCTCAAGCCGAAAAGAAATCCTATCAAGAACTGTCATAATCGTTAACAGTTCCTGTGACCAACCATAGTAGCTATTATTCTAATGGAATCCTTCTCGGCACATTATACAAAGTTAGTATTGACTTCCATTTTAAACAGTTTTTTCGTAGTAGTCGTTTGTGTTTCACACGTTAAGGGTTTATGTTTATTTAAAACTTGAGCTGTATCTAAGACCTGTGACAGATTTGACATATAAAATTTATAATTACTACATTTTAGTGCTATACGCATAACACAGTTATTCTTAAAAAAATGACATTCTTTTTTGGACGCTTTCGTGGGTCGGATGACACGTTAAATTGTAGGTCCCGGCTGTTTGTCTAGTATGGCAGTCGTTAAGCCATGTCACAGACCCTTAGGGCGGCTTAATAAACTCTCGACACCAGAGTTGGCTACTGTCATTCGATAAGAAGAAGAAGACAGGTATTCCACATAAGAATTTGACATGAAGTACATTATAGTAAGTCGTTCTTTCCTGGTTGTCCTCAACACAAAATTTATACTTTGGACTAACTTGACTAGTTCTTTAATAGATTTCTCTAAATAGTTTGTAACAAAACAAGCTATTTAGATTCCAAGCCGGCGCCAAAGTGTGGTAATTTGTACCAAAGACACGGCTGTTGAATAGAAATGATCCGTTGAAGGGAACCATCGTAAAGGACTTTATGGGGAGAAGAGGATTTTATAGCTTGTGGAGTGTAAAGTGGATTGACTTCGTTTGGCCTGGAATATTTGTTTTGTTTTTTATTCAATAAACCTCTATAGATGACAATGGGGTTGCAACTAAAGAAAAGTATTTTTTTACAAGTTTATTGAATTTATATGTACCTATCTAGTATCTACCTATGTACATCTTGTCTTAAGTAGTCTTAACATACAGCGGTGCCTAAAATCAGGCGGGCTCTGGTTAAAGGGGAGAATCGCAGAAAAAAAATGCTAGGTTAGGAAAAATTTACAACGTTCATATTCCGTACATTTTCAAATGAATGACGAATATCTCATATTAGATCGCTCTCCTCTCACGTAGATCCGGATTCAGAGCTGTAAATTCATAACGGCATTCTTTAATCTGTTTTCCCATCTACAGCTACTAAACCACAGACTTACACTAACCTTTTGTGCTTTCCCATACGCCTTTTAGCTATAATTTAGCACACATCACGACTCACCAACGCAGAATAGCGCTGATTGCTTAAAAATCTCATCACTACATAGTACATATAAAGCTAAGTCACTTAACGCGTCTGTCCCTGTGTCTGTATGTACATATGTTGGTGTATCTTTTAAACTACACAACGGATTTTGATGCAGTTTTTATAATACATAGAGTGATTCAAGAGGAAAGTTTATAATGTATAATAACGCGTGCAAAGCCTCGGCCAGAAGCTAGTTGAAGCCTAAAACATTATTAATTACTATACTAAGCATTAAACGCACCTGTGTAGCGGAAGATACTTGCTTAGAAATTTGCACTAACACTTCTTATTTCACTAGAAGGTTGTCCTGGCCAGTTTAATTTCATCCCGTTTTAAGCAAAGCAAGCAAGGCAGTTGACCTAATTAACCCGCACGGTGCAAGCTGTATCCGAATTCGAGGAAACAGTTCCGGCTGGAGTTCAGTTTGAGTGTAACGAAGTTTCTCAGCGCAGTTCGCAGGATATTGGGTTTCATGATACTCTCGGTTTGGTAGTTCATTTGCGTATAGGATACTAAATACTATACTAAAATTTGTAATTACTTGTGTTGAGTCTGGTCGTTTCTATGTAAGTATGATAAATATGTATTTACAAAAGAAAAGAATAAATGTATTGTATCAGTTATCTAGTACCCATGATACAAGCGTAAGCTTAGTATGGGGCTAGATGGCGCTGTGTGATATGTCCTGAAATATTTATATAAAGTCATATAGTAAAAGCCCCTCGGCATTAACCGAGTTTATCTGGGTATAAAACTAGCGTTGATAATAACAGGATTAAAACTAGGCGTCTAATGGTCCATAATTTTGGTCGGGGTCATCACGATGCTCAGCATTGAGCTATCGCCTAGAGGAGGAGAGGAGGAGGTTAATCCAATAACAAGCAGTACCTATACGTTACGGCTGCACTCGGTAAGTTACAAATACATATAGTATATCATCATCATCATCATCAACCTACAGTCGTCCACTTCTGGACATAGGCCTCTTCCAAGGCATGCTACTCAGCCCGATTTTGTGCTTCTCGTCTCCACCTATTTCCTGCTATCTTCATGATGTCTTCACAACATAGTACATACTATATGGTAATTGGTAATCCTGGTGGTCTTGCCCATAATCCATCCAGACATCCCTAGATAGTAAGTATAAATAGTCAATAGTCAACCTTCCAATCCAGTCCAGGCTTGCACCATCTTGGGTCATAGTGTTCGCTTGTGCGGATATCGCTTCAGGTGTCATAATTTCTTTTTTTTTTTATAAAAAAGTGGCAAAATGGCAGACAATCTGCCTAATGGTAAGCAGTTACCGTCGCCTATAGTGGATAAATACCTGGCTGTCACACTGTAAAAAAACATCATTCAGAAGAATTTAGAACCTACTTTCTTGAAACCGGTTGATAAACCTCAGTTGATATCCCCTGTCCCTGTGCCTATTTCACGGCTATCTGGGTCCCAAAGCCAGGTGTGAGTTGTGTGCGCTTGAACTGCGCTCAGATCGATAGGGCCGGTGTATAGTGACCCGGTCAGGGCCGGCCCGGGCGTGAGCGCGGAGTGTCAACAACCTAACACCGGTGGTGTCTACTTTATTTAAAAAAAAATTCTTTAAAATTTATAATTACTTGTGCTGAGTCTGGTCGTTTGTATGTATAATAAGTATGTATTTACAAAAGAAAAGTATATAAGTATTATATCCGTTATCTAGTACCCACGATACAAGCGTTTGCTTAGTGTGGGGCTAGATGGCGCTGTGTGCTATGTCCCGGATATTTATTTTTTTATTTATTTTTTATTCAGCAGTGGGTGAAGGGGTTATCCGGTTTTGCTTTATTATATGCTGGATGAAAACGTTTCCAATTCTAAACAAGCATATCTCTCACTTCTTTGTTTTTATCGTCGCAAGGAATTAATGTTGAGCCTAACTTTGCGTCACCATGACATGTAGGTTTACTGTATAATTAAATATGTGAAAATAAAAAAAAACAAATAACTTTTTATTTGCTTTTTAACTTTTATTAGCATTAATTTGCTACATTTTCAGTGGCTCTGTAACGATAAAAACTGATAACTATGATTACTACATAGTATAAGGCTAGTACTGTGAAGTGTGAATTTTTCAGGAAACCCAACAATTAAATATTATCATTTACTTACCTTAGATTACAATATTCTTTAATGTATACTAATATTATAAAGCTGAAGAGTTTGTTTGTTTGAACGCGCTAATCTCTGGTACTACCTACTGGTCCGATTTGAAAAATTCTTTTTGTGTTGAAGACACCCTTTATCGAGGAAGGCTTTGGGCTATATATAACATCACACTGAAACTAAAAGGAACGAAGAAACAATGGAAAATGTGAAAAAACGGGAAAAATTATTCATCTTTGAGGGCTTCCGTTGCGTGCGCTGCGAAAACGGTTCAAGTCGTGGATAACAGCTATAATTTATACTGCTGAGAGGTTGTTTGCAAAAATAAATATGATGCCCAAAATAACTATTCCACGCGTACGAAGTCGCGAGCACAGCTAGTCCAATATAAGTACTTACTCCCTGCACAGGGTCGGGTTTTCTTATCCTAGATATTGTTACGTTATTTTATTCAAAGAACCGCACATTTTCCGGGTCGCCCTACACCCGACCTTTTCTAAAGCCACCGACCCAAGACCCGCCAGAAATAGATTCCTATAGGTATGAGTTTCTTTTATTATGTGTTTGGCCTACTTGCATAGAAATTAGAAAGAAAGAAAGAAAGAAAATGATTTATTGTAGCAAATAATAAACAAACGAGCACAAACAAGAAATACATATATAGTATAACTACTTAAATAAGATACATATTTGCCACAATACAACCCCAACTCAGCATAATGCTGGCTGCATAGCAACCAGCGCTGGTCTTCCGTTGGGGTTGGTGATGACGTCACGCACGTGTACATGAAATTAAAGTGTGTGTTAAAGTAATGCATAAAAGCGAGTGTGGCTCAGCGGTTCCAGTGTCTGCTTTTCATCCAGACGCACCCTGGTTCGAATCCGCCCTACACCAATGACTTGTATTTTCATGTTATGTGTGGATTTGCACTCGCTTAACTGTGAAGGAAAACATCGTGAGGAAACCGACATGTTTGAGGACCACAATATCCGAGGACATGTGTCTTCCGTGGAAGGACCTGGGCGCCCACCACGATGTATCTGCCCAAGAAAACTCCCCTAACGAATTAATTCTGCGGGGGAGTCACGACCCTCAGTCATGAGGAAATACGACTCAAAGAGAGAAAGTAATGCATGTGTTGCACCAAATATGCCCTGGTCCGGTTTGAAGGGCTGTGTTTCCGGTGAAATTGTGTTAGCCGATTAATATTAATCATAATCAATTTATTGGTAAAGCCAATTTACACGTCACATTGGTACATATTCATTATTGCAATTATGAAGGAAGTAGTGTCGTACGCTGGTTTTTGAAGCGAAAATATTTTGTGGTAATTCAGCTTTGGCAAGTGTGTTGGTTGTCATTACATGCGCAACTTCATTAAACATATTAAATGTATATTTTTACGGACAAAATGTATGTTAATGTTGGAACAACATCCCTCCGCCGATCAGGAACCTGCGCAGTATGTATAGTTTTAAAATAAGGCTCAAAACATTTATTATGGAACACCAGAAAAGGGAAGCTTCATTAGTCAATGACACCAGCGCTATCTAAATTTAACTGTGTATATATATATATATATATAGATATTGTATGTATATAACCGTAATATAAATTAAATAGTTGATACTGTGTACTCTTTTGTTGAAAATAGAATTGTTTTTCATCGTCCATCTTATTTGTATTTGTTATTGGTATTTATTAACTTGTCTAGGTATGTCTTTGTTGTTTCTGTTTAAAAATAATTCCATGTATGCGTTCGTGACGTCATCACCAACCCCAACGGAAGACCAGCGCTGGTTGCTATGCAGCCAGCATTATGCTGAGTTGGGGTTGTATTGTGGCAAATATGTATTTTATTTAAGTAGTTTTAAGTATAGGTTTATTTTTAAATTTATATATTTCTTGTTTGTACTTGTTTCATTATTATTTGCTACAATAAATGTTTTTCTTTCTTTCTTTCTTTCTTTCTAATGAACTGTAGATTAAATTTTGTACGTACCGACTACTATTTCTCTCAGGCACAAAATAAAAATACTCCCAGTAGCTTATCTGTGTTACTTACCCACTCATCTACAAAGTTACATTTTAATTCCAAACAAGTCGTAATTACCATTCAACTGATAGCACCTCCAACCGGCAAGGGAAATGAAATGAAATTAAAATTATTTGTTTTGTGACAAGAAATTACATACGAACACATTCAGGAAAGTATGAAGTAGTACTGGTAACCCTGCAGTGATAAAATGTCATCGACCCCTGCTATGATGAATAGTAGTACATAGTAATAGTTGGCGTGCAGCCAAGCGCCTACCGCCTACCTAGATATTTGCTGACATAGTTGTATGATATATATCGCAGTCTTTCGTACACGTGAAATGTGCAGTGGAAATAGGTAATTGGAAAGTGAGACGGGTTTGATACATTTTAGAAAAATTGTGCGTTAGGATTTTGTTTATGTTAGATTAGCTACAGTTTTTCATACTCATCCATTTAAATACCTTTAGTTAGCGCTGCGCCGAGTCCAAACCTTCGAAACTCAAAGCCACTGCCAGCAACATGTGCTTCCAGTTTGAATTTGAAGTTTGCAGAGGCTTTTTTTCCCTACACTATATGTACTTATGATATTATGTGTATAATACAATGTAAGTAAATAATAAATAAATCATTTAATGATTATTGATCAAAACAGGCAATGTGATATAGGTGTCTCTGATATACGAACCACTTGTCTACTATCACCCTAGCTAGATATATGTACACAAGACATCCAGAAACCTCACTGACATTGCGAACTACAATCCAGGGGTCTTCAAAACTAGAATTAATAGGTATCTTCTAGGTAAGCGTGTTACACCCTAGGCTGCAGCAATGCTTTACATCAGGCAGGCAGTAATCAAACGTAAACCTATCCCACGTAAAAAAAAATATTAAAGATGTCATATCAACCATAGTACAAGGTATCACGAACACCAAGCATGTTGACTCCCATAGCACAGCTACAGTACACGCCGAACACGATACGACGCAGGCTATCGATTCTGAGAAGGACAGTGTTTGCTCACGAACACCCCCTTCCCCCCTAGTGTTAACACATTGAGTACTTTACTAGAGAGATGTCAAAGATATTGTACATACTTATACAAATATTATTCTCATGTACCTTTACTACTCAAACGAAAAAAATGCTAAAGATTTTAGGCAAATGCGTATCGTGTACCAATAATATTAATAAATAGGTATTTTTTCACGAGATGTAAGTAAGTAAGTAGAATGTACATGTATGAAGGCCACCGGTGCGCGGTGTTTCTTATTGTGTTTATAGAGTGCACGGTGTTGGATATTTTTGGCAACATAATATAATTGTATGTACCTACGTATTGTGTATGCTCAGAAGTTTTTCGCGGCCCTCTCCATTAGGCACGTCTGGGTCTTTCTTGCTTTCCTTTTCTAAAGATATCAGAATAACATGAAGAAAATTTTTTTCTTGTAATAAATCAAAGCATTCATAAAAAGATGAGAGATGCGCTCATTGTATCACCCAGCACATGGAATCATTAAATTAAATAGACATAAGTTCGCAATACAGCGTTAATGAATCCGAGAACAATGAACATTGTGTGTCAGTTTACTAGTTAGTAGAGAGCATCTCGATAATTGTTGCGCTAAATGTGAAAAGATTCTAATTTACTACTCTATACAATATCTATAACATGTATTGAAGTGCCCGTAGCTTAACTGACTGTGGTATTAGTACGTGATTACCAAAGTTAAGCAACGCTAAACATAGTCAAAGCGTGCAAGAATGGTCATAAGTGGCAGTCAGATTTGTTGTCCAATCATTTCAGCGAGCGTGTTGAAAGCTCTTGACACCAGAGTAGGTCAATTTCATACGAAATTACTTAGCTATAAATTATAGGTAGTAGGTGTACTGTAGATCCTAAACGCCGTCGTTCCGTGAACGCTTCGAGCCCCGGATGGCCAGTGGAGTGGAAACATTGCCCTCCGCCTCTTCAAGTAGGAAACTTCCCTACGCTACGTTATTACACTCGCGAATTACTTTCAACTTCTTAGTTTCACCAGTTTCACGGTCTATCTTTTCACGTGATTTTGGCAGAATTTGCAAATTCAGACTTCGCTCAGAGAAACAATCAGAAAAGTTGAAATTAAGCTTTCGATATACAATAAGAAAGTGGTCGGGACATTACTTAATACCAAACGAGTACCTAATACTTTAAAACTTCTACCTTGCCTAAATACAACAATGTATCATTGTACAACAAACCAAACACCAAACCTTACAGCTGTCGAACTGTGGTCGAACTTAGGTACCTACTTAACCTTCGGGGGATATAAGTACCAAGTGAGTAGATTTCTTCCTTATTTCTCCTGTCTCGTAAAACCACATGTCTGAATGTATCTCAAGTACTGTTTCCGAAATCATCATACAACCAGCCAGCTCTGTAAAACCAACCGAACCTCTACCTGTCCACACACATACCTTGCTAACTTTCGTCGGGTTTGAGTACATTTCTTCCCTATATTTATTTCGTAAGTCCCAAAACGCCCATGTAAGTATCTGATACAAAGCCTTGTCTCCTAAATCATAGTACTATAAAGCCCAATCCCTCCACCTGTCCACACAAGCTGGCTAACCTTCGCTACCACGCGTCCGGTCGGCCGGTCGTCGACCGGTGACGTCACGTAACTGTGCCACGCGCCTGCCCAGCGACCTCTAGCGGGGGCCGGGGGTACTAGTTGTACCTGGGTTCATAGTTAAAGGGCTTTAGCCACTACAGATATTGAGGCTCGCTTGCACAACAACTCTTAAACGTATGTACATATGTATATGTAATGCACAGCGACTATTAGCTTTATGTTTTCTAGATAATTTTGTCGCTAAATACGTTTCATATTCGTTTTGTCACTGGGTTTAGTTACCAGATATAAATTTAGCATAAAAACGAACGATGTAGCTATATGAAACGCAGCGCGCGACGGCACTGAAAACAAATTGACATACCTAATTTCCACAAAAGAAACCAGTTTGGGTCTCCAATTTCAATAGTAAAATTGATTCACAATTGGTGCTGGAAGTTAATTTCATATGCTCCGCGTAAAAGGCTTCTCTACGATCGATCATTGTCATTTATAAATCTATAAGTATTGTAATTTAAAAAAATACTAAAATAGTTATTTAAGTATGAGTACGAATTATATTATTATTATTCGATTATTTTAATCGAATCATGCTTACAATATTATGTGTACTTAAAATTGTTCTTTAATTGTTTCAGGTAAATAGCTAGCCAACACAGTTGTTTCAAATGCCAATAAGATTGACGATGATTGAAGACTGAGGTAATTTACAATAATGGCGTTTATGCAAATGCCTTTAAATTTAAGTTAGTAGGCAACACTTTGTGGCAAATATTTGTTATACTGTGTAGGTATACTTTTTAAATGAGTACCTACTTTGAGTATTTGATATTATAAAAATAGCAAAATAATAGATCTAATAGGAGTAATTTTCAAGTTTTATGAGTATTGTTACTATTTTTAATATTGAGTATTACATAGCAGTTGTAGGGAAAGTACTATAATTACTATAAAGGCACAATTAAAAACCCATTACAATAATGCATTCTCAAAACTCACACAGTTATAACCATAAAAACGGTTCTTGTGAGTTAATCTTAAAAGATAGACATATATACTGTTGCAAACATTTTGTTAGATCATTTCAAGAGGAGTAATTCATTCATACATATTTTTTGATATCTTGAACCGTTTTCGCAGCCCAGAAGCCCTCAAAGATGAATAATTTTCCCCGTTTTTTTTTAACATTTTCCATTGTTTCTTCGCCCATATTAGTTGCAGCGTGATGTTATATAGCCTAAAACCTTCCTCGATAAATGGTCTATCCAACACAAAAAGAATTTTTCAATTCGCACCAGTAGTTCCTGAGATTAGCGCGTTCAAACAAACAAACAAACTCTTCAGCTTTATAATATTAGTATAGATAAAGCTCAACATCTGGTGTTTATGAAATCACCCAATAAACATAAATAACATTATACGTATGAAGACGATTTAAACGTTAAATATTTCCTAATCTAATTCCTTACAAGGATGTGTCTACAAGTACCGGCTTAAAATAACAGATTACGTCACTCTATGCAGTATTACACACGTGTTTGAAGATCTCAACATATTTGGTACAAGCAGTATCTTGGAATAATTATTACTACCCGTAGGTATATAAAAGTTGTTTTACTAGAATAGAATAGAAATCATTTATTTCGGAATTACATCCGTATACAATTAAGGAATGCAGAATTAATTATTTCTTATATTGTTAGAGTAGTTAGAGTTTTGAATCATAATCTCGACGAAAACAGATAATCTTTTATTCTCGATTAAAATATAATTTAAACCCTGCAATGCAAGCAAGTATTACTAATAGTGCATGAAATTGAAGTCGAACCATGAAAAACCTATTTATGAAATCGGTCAATTAAAATATAGATAGTTTTATGAAATATAAATTTCAATCTCGTTTGACCGCTAGTAAAAATATCGAATATAGGCGTTATATGTACATTATGTATGTATATAGAAACTTTCGCCTTTGTAACATTAGCTTGATATTATCCCGCTTTTGTATTAAAATTCATGCTCGCATGTATTGATGCGGCGACACAATCGACATTCTTTCATAATCGTGTCGGGATCGGGCACAGCTTTGCATTGTAATGTTGGTCGTTATGCGTATTTTCGTTATGTTATACATTCAAAGATTCAAAGATATTTATTGACCTTATAACATTGCGCTACAATAGGTACGTCATATAATACAGTAATCATTTATATAACTTAATACTAATTATTAACGAAAGAATTAAAGATAAAAATGTGTACATAATGTCATTTACAAACAAACAATGTCATCATCAATGTGTAGTAAAAATTCCTTTCACAACACAGGAATACCTAGTGTGAATGGACATAAATCTCCAACATTCAATATATCTTGTTTAGCACACTAATTAGTTGCCTAGTATAGTTCTAAGTTATTGTATGTATATTCCCATGTAATTTTGCAAATAAACGTTTTTTATTATTATTATAGTTATTTATTTATTAACAACTATTTTTAATTTTTTTACAATATATGTATAAAAAAAATAACAAATATCATAAAAAACTTAAAACTAGTGATGCCGCCGGCAACGGGGCAGGACCCAAGCAACCGGTGGTAGAGGCTACAAAGAAAGGAACCTCCGGACAATACGCGCCGTATCAAGAATCACTGCCTTCTGTATCTGTCCCCTAACCCAACCTTCCAAGGAGAGCCTCTTAAGGTGTTGATCGAGGCTCTTCGCTATAAGACCGTTCACCGAAACAACTATCGGGACAATTATCGTCGAATCAACATCCCACATGGCGGTAATCTCATGTGCCAAGTCAAGGTACTTGCTGACTTTGTCCTTCTTATTATTATTATTATTATCATCATCGGGTGCCATCTTCATATAAGAAGTAGTTTGGAGGTCAATTGGCTATTTTTTTGCGATCCCATGCGGTCTCTTTTTTATTTTTATTTACATGAGATAGGCTCACGCTTGACTACAACTTGCCTGATGTTAAGTAGCATTATAATCTACGATCTAGCGTTCTTGCCTAGAAGAAGCCGGTTTACTCTCGACTTGAAGACCGACAAATTATAGTTCGAGGGGAGTAGAGATTCTTTCTATGTTATTATGGAACTAGCCAAAAGAAATATTTTTACTATGAGAAATCGCTATGGCTAGTAAAAGCGGATAATTTTAAGCTTTTATAAGTTACATCGTGATAGGATGTCGTGAACAGTACATTTTTGGACACAATTGTCACAGTGTTTTGAACATGCCACGATATTTTCTTCTCATGGCGAAAGAAATATTACATCAAAATTTTCGAATGAGTATTCTTTGCAATTATTGCCAATTAAGCATTCTGAAATTTTACAGTTATCATAACACACAAAAAGTTATATAATTCGTCATAATAGCTTCACGACTCTGGCAGAGTTCTGATCGACTTCGCAAAAATGTTATCTCAATACCAACAAATATTGTACTCAATACGTAAGTATAACAAATCGAAGTGTTATCTTTGGCCGTCGTCCAAATCTCGAAGAAAGCCTCAGGAAAGTGAAAGTGGTTCGTGTACCTTTTGTCCGCGAGTACTTGAGTCTAGACTAGTATAGACTACGCTAGACCGTTGCGTAACCCTTATTTACGATTGCTGTGCGAAATGTAAGAATTTTTTGTTATCTGCCTTTTTGGGACCCTAGCGCTCGAAATTGATATTTATTTCGCCGTGTTTGTTTAGTTTTTCTCTTATTGGGAAAATGATATCCTGCCAGCTATGTACATATGTGCGTTTATAATATGTCAGGACGTGACCATATTTTCGAAATCGAAATGTTTTGTTTCTGCCGTAATTTCGTAGGCACTGCTTGATATAAAAATCATAAAAACCAACATCATCATCGTCACATAGCCTATGTTGAAAGAGTCCACTCCTAGGCATACGTATATCCAAATGACCGCCACTGTTAACCCAATGCTTACCAGCTATCATCACATTGCTTGTATCAACAAACTAGCTGTGAGACCACCTGATAGAAAGTGTTCTTGATTACAATATAATCATGGCACCGAAACATGGCATCGCTCCGAGCCAGTAACCACGGTCGTCATTGACTTAACAGTAACAGTTTCAGCAACTAGCGTATTTACCCAAATAGCTGATATAAATAGCGACAGGCACGCGAGGGCAGGCGTGGCAACATGGCGGGCGCTTAGGGGTGAATTTTTTGGTGAAAATTGACAGGGACATGCCATATTATACCTATTTATTAAGAGCTAGTCAGTTCACAGTGTTTTAAGATAAAACGTAGCCTTACATACCAATGTTACTTGAAAATTAATGTCATTACTGATACATAGGATAAAATATCATTAAAGCTTTGGAACACTACCAGAAGCTGTGTTTCCTGCGAACTACAATCCGGGGGTCTGCAAATCTTGAGTTAATAGATATTTTCTAGGTGAGCGTGTCACACCCTAGGCTTTAGCAATGCCTAACATCAGGCAGGCTGAAGTGAAACGTAAACCCATCCCACGAAAAAAAACACATACATATAACTATGTACGGTACGGATAATTCACACTTCACAGTGCTAGCCTGCTCTCAGCTGTATGGGGGCTCGCCACCACACACTCCATGGCTGTCTAAGCGCGCAGCATGGCGAGGTTAGCAGATCTTAACAAAATCAAATTATTTTTATTATGCCAAAATAAACACAGTAAATATATGATACCTATAATTTAATCTCAATGTAACGTAAACATTGCCTAATTCCAAATTCCATTATCTCCTCCGTAACACAAACGTCACGTTCGATAAACAAGCGATCCCTCTGCCGATTCATTAGCTCTCCTGTCATGATCTAACTTTCGCCATTCCACCCCCAGGTTCGGGAGAATCAAAACGTAAAGAAACCTTAGCACGGTCACAATGAATCCCGTTTCATTCGCAGTATGATTCAGTCCTATAAGTTTTCTAATCCGATCCCGCAATTGAATGTAAAAAAATCACACATTCATAATTCTGGTAAATTTCACACATTCATATCATATTTTCTTGACCGATTTTTTTTTGTTACACTTCTTAGTTACTTTTTTTTCCTTTCCACGCTACGAATCTGCAAAATTTATGTTACGTAATGTTTTTTTACCTACCTATGTCAAATTTTGTATACTCACTAATTAATCATTGTAATTGTGTTGTCACTTTGAAATTATTGTCACATTGCTACATTGCTGAATTACACTTCTGTATCAGTGAAACACGTAACACCTACCGCGCAAGCTTGCTAACTCCCTCATTCCAGGCATCCTATAAACAATGGTCGAGTTCTGCACAAACTGCAGTTTTAAACTGTTACGGCGGCTCGAGTTTCCGATACCGAAAAACTTTCTCCCATTAGCGGCTGCACGCGAAGTTATTACTTTGTAGTGTTCCCGGGAATTTTACAAGTTTCCCCACTTTTTTATTAGAGGGTGTTTTTCTGGAGCGTGGAATGCGCGCTGAATGTTTTAGAGAATAAAATAGTCGGGTGTTTTTTGGGTACGGCTTTGTGTTGTTTATCTGGTACTACAATAGTGATTGTATTGATTTTGAACTTTTGTCTTAGAACTAGCTGTGCCAGCGACTTCGTCCGCATGGAATAGTTTATTACCATAAAACGGTTCTAGTGAGTTAATCTTAAAAGATAGACATATACTGTTGCAGACATTTTGTTAGATCATTTCAAGAGGAATAATTCTTTCATACATTCATCATATTTTTTTGATATTTTGAACCGTTTTCGCAGCACACGCAACGGAAGTCCTCAAAGATAAATAATTTTCTCCGTCTTTTTCACATTTTCCATTGTTTCTTCGCTCATATTAGTTGCAGCGTGATGTTATATAAGCTAAAACCTTCCTCGATAAATGGTCTATAAACACAATAAGAATTTTTCAATTCGCACCAGTAGTTCCTGAGATTAGCGCGTTCAAACCAACAAACAAACAAAAAACAAACAAACTCTTCAGCAGCATTCAGTATTCATAGAGTTTGTATAGGTTTTCAAATGATTGATTTGTAACAAACACATTACACTC
This sequence comes from Macaria notata, assembly GCA_927399415.1. NCBI lineage: Eukaryota > Metazoa > Arthropoda > Insecta > Lepidoptera > Geometridae > Macaria > Macaria notata. The sequence continues at coordinate 1,217,162 of OV656747.1, read as the reverse complement.
AGTGGTCTTTCGTTTTGTTTATAGCAGAAGAACTCTTAGATTAATCAAGTAACTGTAGCTAACTTATCATATCATTTTAATATATATCTACCTATTTGAAAGCTAGTAATTTTTCGAACTCTTCATTCGATCTAAGTATAAACACAGACATTGTTATTCGTACTCATAGACAACAACAAACAGAAAACTTGTCCCATAAACTGTTCCCAAAACTATCGTCTCTGCCATCCAGCATAGAAATGTCCAATAAAGAGGCAAGACGCGATGAATATTTGACGAGCTTGGAGACAATTGTAAAAGGACAGTTAAATGGCTGGGAGTTTGATGACGTGTTACCAGACGCTCGTTGTTAGTGCTGATCGATATATTTCATTGTGGTGAAAGTAAGTACTTGGAGTACTTACTATACGTCATGAGTTGATGATTTACATATAATAAATGACTTATGGGATTGTTTCCTATATATATAAGTCTGGGCGCCCACCACTAACACAGATGTACTTTCCCTAAAAAATTCTCCAATGAATCAATTTTGCGGGGAAGTCGAGACCCTCCGACCCTCAGAAATAAGGAATAGGACACACACCTCCTCAATTCGTATTATTAGAAATAGGATTTCAACTTTACATATAAGTCTGAGAAAAACATCCTAGTCAAATATTCTAAAATAAGCATTTTTACGTTACTCTACGTTTTCGATCTAAATAGCCAAGTTGATAAAGTGGATATTCACCTCTACGAGTGTAAACTGACCCAAAAAGGCTTTCCCTAGTTCCGTTATTAGCAAATATTGTGTCATCCATCCCTCACGGCAACGGGCGGTGTACACTTGTACAGGTGCGGCCACGAATCACTGAAAGTATATACAGGGCTATATGTAATGTTATAGACAAAACTTTAGATCTTTCTTTGTATAATAAAATAAAAATAATGGGCGGGCTAAGGAAGAACTAACTTCTTCTTTACACTTCCCATTCAGCGCTCGCCAATGTTTAATTCTAATCGTTTTTTGGCATTGTTAATTACATAGGGAAGTCATAATGTTTTAACTTGGCAAATAGTCGAAGAGAGAGAGAGAAAGAACAAAACACAGTTAAATATAATCGTTTAGTTAAAGTCAAAAAGCCTCAATCATCTTTTCAAATACATTTTTGTTAGTCGAGCATTTGGCATAAAGCTTGGATGCCAAATCAAAAGGAAAGCCAAATAATGGTGAAGTATTTACTAGTAACCATGTATGATCCTGTGTCGCCAGCTCGAATGTCGCCCCACCCTGTCCCCAGCTGGCAGTAATTACATTAATATTCGTCCACGTGCCGCTGCCCGGCCTTGCCACCTCGTTACAGATCATGTTTGGGACAAGTGTACTGACTGAGTGACTGGACCTATTACCTTATTGTGGTGGTTGGATCATTGTTTTTTTTGGCCTAGAGGTGAGTGTGAAGTCAAGTCTGTATATTTTATATTATATTTTCATAGCTGAAGAGGCGATAGAGATAATTCGTTCCCGCTTCAAAGAGCCAACGAAAAAATCTTATAAAAATTACTGCACTTCTACACTATTAACGGATTAAACGCCCATAAACTAATGACATTTAAAGGAGAAAAGGGATTGACAAGTATAGGTTCGATTATGACGTACATATCTCTACAAGCTAAATATCATGGATGCTCCAAGTAACAAGTTCCAAAGATAGCTTGTATACAAACAAATCCATAACTAAGCTAACCTACAAACTGTAACCTCTACAAGTGGAAACAAAGTTCAAGTTGAAGAAGCGATGGTAAACAGACTAGGTGATCGATGTCGGGCAGACAGACGGCGCGACTGCAATATTGCATATGTGACCGCTAAGGGCTGTTTGTTTACTGAGTGCCTGTAGTAGGTATAGGTCGATATGTAGGTGTGAGATCAGGGTCGCCAAATGCAGAGATAGTGGGTTACGAAATGGATTTGCAGTTGACCATAATTTGCCTCATGATATGCGGGTGATGATTATATCTAGGGAGGGTACTTTTAAGTAAATGTGCAGTAAACTATGCTAACTACAGGTTGATGCTGTCGAATTAAAACTGCAATTTTTTACTAAACTTGTAAAAGTAGTTAAAGTAGTTGGAAAAAAGATCGTCATCATCTTGCTACGAGCAGATTAACGTAAGCCTGGCTGTTGAAAATATAACTTCAAACTTTCTTGTTTAATGTAAAGGTGTACGTTACTGTAAATATGCCATCTATCGCATTAATGCAAACATTTGACCTATCGGTTCCTATGTCCTTGCGTCCCAGACAGCGCCTGCCAGAGAAGGTGTTCATTATTCACCTCCCTCGACCCACGAGCAGGCAAACACTCCAGTGCAGCGCCCGGGGCAAGTTCACGAGCGAACTAACACTGCACCGTGGATACTTGCATGTTTTTCAATGTCAACTTGACAGGAAGCTAGGAGGCTGAACGTTTTTTGGAGAATATTCAGATGTTTTTACATTTGACAAGCATTCATTATTATGTCAAGTGACACTAGCACAAACGGCGCTGTGGTTGAAGTTAGTGCATAGCTCTCTAGCTAGATTTGCATTACTTATGTACGAACTAAGTTCTGAAGACAATAGGGACTTCTGGTGTAATTTTTGTCCAAACTGGACGGTTATTCCGCCATTGGCTAGGATTTTTGTATAGAGCCCTTTAATATCTCTTTAGGACACTTTCCGCTAATCTATTAACATATACTAAGTTATATCACAAGTTACATTATTTCCACTTGAAGGTGACACCTGAAAAGTAATTTCCACCATCTTTCCACTACATCACGTGCTACAAACGACTTTCTTCCAAGAATTTGCATCGCATTTGCGTAATAACCGTCCTGGGCGGGCGGGGACATAAAACCTGCCCTATTATACTATAAAGCGCGTTTTACATAGTATTATGAGGTGAGACAGGGTAGGTCCTTTATAATTTATCTGTGGCATTAGAGAGGCAATTTAAATGTATTTTGAACTGAAAATCCTACTGTGGTGTTGTAACTTTCATAAAAAAGGAGAATCACCAAAACCATAGTAGTCACATGATTGAGTCTTCGAATGCGATATATTAGTACCGCAGTCGTAGTTTATTTTTATTTTTTACATAAGTGAAAGCAGCGGAAAAATCCGCGAGTAGCTAGCAACGACCTCTAACCACTGATGTACATAAATACACGTTACCAATTACCATTATCACAATTGAGTATGTCCAAACAAACCCTTACCCACAATAGTTAAGATCAAAGTTCTGAAACTCCCTTATCGATCAGAGCAGGCGCCGTATAGGAGAGGCGACGACATGAGGCAATTAGGCGGCGATCGTCACTTCGGCTTACGATCGAGTGTGGCCGTTTGGCTAAGAATTATCCCATTATTGGGTTAGGACCGGATGGTAGGGTAACGTTAGTTTTGGAAGCTGTTTGGGGAAAACGCTGTGGAATTGGCTAATTATAAGATATATAGGTATAGATAGTAAATTAACTCGAAAACAAGAAGTATTTATCATTGCTTTTGATTTTTTGTAAAGAACTTGTTAGTCACACAAATGATGTAAATATGAAACAGGAATAAGTTCCAATTTTACTTAACGTTTAAGAGAATGACACCACAGATTACGCATAAGCTAAGTTTAGATGCTTGTTCAGTCTTGTGACCTCACAATATGAAGTCATTTCCGAAGAACTGCATCACAAAACATAATGTCTTGAACATTTTTCAATAATTTTTTTAGTTTTAGCCTATTTTTTTATCTAAACGGGTTTGCACTTGACCATAGTTTGCCTGATAGTAAGGAAAGGCTGTGTAATTGTAGGAGATGCAATAACTTTCGTAGTGTTTAGTGTAGTTAAACACGAACACAATAAATGTTCTTTCTAGATACAGTAATAACAATCGGTTCGCCACATATTTTGTCGCGGGCTTTCTATCTTATTGCTGATTTTTTTAAACGTAGAATACCTACCTACAATGCATATCCTAAACTAAATCCGCCATTAAAGATAAGATTTTGTATAATATTTGTACATTACCAGTAAAATTAACCCTGTAAACTTCGCAAACAGACGTTCAAACCCTACAACATTTCCGTGTACCGGTCAATTAGTCCCGACTCGTCTGGCGGTCCAGTCGGCCACTCGGCGGTTATTGCATTCGGTAAGTTACCTCGTTACCGTTATACTGGTAGGCAAACATCTTGAGCCAAAGTCGACGTAGTGGGGGTAAGTTCGCGCATGTACACTTCCGGACATATTTTATTGGTCATTGTTGGTGTTTGTAAAATATAAAGTGAGATTCTATAAAGTTGTTTATTTAAGTAAAACTAGACAAGTTTTAGCCACTAGATGCGCAACAATATAAACATAAAAACGTATGTAATTTCTTGTCACAAAATAAATCATTTTCATTTTTTTCTTCAGAACTGTATTACGTTTTAGCGGCATTGTCCAAAAAGTTTTTGGTAGGTAAAAACACAATATAACAAAGTAACAATAATACAATAAAAAAACAAACTTTTTAACCCTTAATTTGACAACAAAACTTCTAAACTCGAAATAGCCTATTGACACTGCACGCAAGTGTAGTCAGACGCTCGCGGAACATGCGCGCAACGCGGGGAACAGGGGCCAACTGATCGGCCAATCACGGGGACGCGTTCTGACAGAATGCCCCCGCACACCTCTCTTTCCACCAACGATACCTTAAAATCGTCTACTGCGCACTCAAGGTCATGGCTCAAGATGTTTGCCTAAGATTATACTATCTGATGGACTACGGGTCGTAGATACGATATATTAGATGTAAGTAGCTATATGTATCTTGTTGTAAAGGAATAACAAACCTATAGATATAATAAAACTGTAACTGATCACTGTCTGTACATGGAATATCTAATATCATACCAAAATCATAATATTCCATCGCTCAAAGATGTATATAAAGAATAAAAAAAAATTGTGTGACGTATGAACGAAAGAACCTATAGAAAATTTAATAACAATAAATATATATCCTAATACTTATGGCTGTAAAATTAAAATAATTCTAAAGATAGCTCAAACTCATTACAGATCATAATGTTATAGAATTCATGTTCATAATTACTTCAGAATCTTAACCAAATTCAAGTTCAACCATTCCACCTTTGATGTAACACTTAGCACATAGTTATATCTCAGTAAATCCACATATCAGTTTACTAATAAACTAAGCTAACGAAGGAATTAATTGCCGTAACCATACACGGGTAACTTAACACATACTTAGCCATATAAGTTGGATAAGTAGGTGTTGGTGCTAAGTGCTTAATATAATAATAATAAGAAATATTCCGGGACATTGCACACAGCGCCATCTAGCCCCACACTAAGCAAACGCTTGTGTCGTGGGTACTAGATAACGGATATATTACTTATATAATTTTCTTTTGTAAATACATACTTTTTATACATACAAACGACCAGACTCAACACAAGTAATTATATTTTTTCACAAGTAATATCTGGCTTGAAATAGGCTAATTAATATCTTATTACGTGTAACTCTCACATGTGATTCAAATGTTACTCGTGTTTATTATTATCATGCACATCCCCTTCCTATCCTACTGTTGGGCGTAGGCCTCTCTTTATGTATTACCTGTGATATTTATGCTGGAATTTTCCAAAGAGTAAGAAGATTCGAATCGTTTCGCTTTAAAAATTGATTATTTACTACAATTACCACATAATTATTTGGTCTTGTGATATCTTCATCGTAATAACAAACTAAAGAGATATTTCTAATTTCGATACCAGGTCTGTACCTGTCTTATACATATACATATATATCTTGCATACGTAACTTTCTTAGTAAATGTGGAATTTGGAGAGTATATGCAATATGAATCTATCATTATCATCAACATAAGTAGAAAACTTTATCACTCGTATTGGCCACTCTCATAAGACTAGTTTCAGACTTCTTTCTAGTAGAAACATATTTTGATTTGGACAGAAAACATGCAGTGCAGATGTATAACCGCGTCAACCGCTAATTTGCAACTTATAAACACGGATAATGTATCCGTTCATTCTGTGTGCAAATAAGTGTCATACATTGTCCGTTTGTCTGTGAGGCGCCACTGACTCACCGTTACATACACAGACAGAGTAGAGGCCTAAAGCTATTTTAATTATCTATTGTAACATTAATTAGCATTTAGTCAAGTACGCGTCGAGAATGGCGTGTCACAGTCTGAGAATTACAGTAGGTTTACTGACTACTGCTAGCGAAAGCTCAATGTGCATTTTTTTTACATTAGCTTTTGATAGTGGTTGTAAAAGTTAGTAAGTTCGTATTAGAATTGCGGAATCAAGTGTCGAAGTTTTTGAACCCGGTTTAGATTCATTCCGACTAATGGTGACGAAAAACAAAAACACACAAATAACTTGTTATTTTTGTTTTTAAAAGCTTATCGGTTAAATGAAGCTTTAGGATATTATTTACAAATGTTTACGCCATGTCTATTAATTATATTCAATGTATGCGTAAAGGCAGTTCCACAGATCTAACATGAATCAGAATGGTAACAAGTCATCCTCCTGTTCCAAGCCAGGCTATGTCTCTCCATGATGTCACGCCGGCCACTCGTTGCGGACGGTCAGGGCTACGTTTGTCATACTATTGTGCCGTTTACTGGATATATTCTCTTGTTTACTGTCATTTACATACATTCTGATTTGTTTTTCATTCAAGTTATCTTACGTTATAATTGTATTGTATTAAAGTGCTCACTCGTATGTGCAAGATATTCGGCTCTGAGAGCATTTATTCAAACGGACCGGCCAAATGCTAGCTCAAAACCTTGTAGTAAGGTTATCGTATAACTGACCAAGAAGCTCGCTGGATTCGATTGACGATGATAAAAGAAGCTCTTTCGCAATCATGTCATTGTATTATGCTAAATTGCACCTTTCGGCTTGCTATAGTATGAAGATGACGTTGAAAAAGTTGGAGCCGTTGAGTCTCCGTAGGGATGTGGGATCCCTCTGTATCTTTTATAGGCTCTTTTTTGGGGAGTGTTCTAAAGAGCTTTTTAATTTAATTCCGGCAAATCATTTTCATCACCGGACTGCTCGGCACCGTGAAAGAGCTCATCCTCACATCTTGCAAAATTGGAGCTCCCACACAGTCCGTTTCATGCGCTCGTTTCTTCCGCGAACTTGCAAGATGTGGAACGATCTACCCCCTGAGGTCTTTCCACGGAGCTACAATATGGGGAGATTTAAAAAGGGTATTCACAAACACCTCTCTAAGCTGGCAAAGTCCTGCAGCACCTCTGGAGTTGCAAGTGTCCATAGGCGACGATGATTGCTTACCATCAGGCAGATCATCTGCCTTTTTGCCACTTTTTTTTTATAAAAAAAAAAAAAATGACGTACTAAATTATGCAATATCTATTGTAAGTCTTTAGTGACATCAGTAAAGTATTAAAGTAATCCTAATATATAAAACTCAAAGGTGACAGACATAGTCATCTATCAACGCACAGCCCTAACCACTAAACGGATCACGCTGAAATTTGGCATGCAGGTAGATTTAATGACGTAAGAATCCTCTAAGAAAGGATTTATGGAAATGCCTCTTTTACATAGGGCTAAATAGGGGATGCAAGTTTTACTTCTTAATGCGAGCGAAACCGCGAGTATCCACCAGTAAAGTATAAAAGTAATACATCCGTGATTAGTACACAAAACACAAGCTTTTAATTATTATTATATGGGGCTAGATGGCGCTACGTCAAAAGTCCCGAAATTCTTATTTATTTGGCCTTCAAAAACTAAGCCTGCTATCCACTAAGTACAAGTAACCTAGGTATATTGCGCGATATAAATAGACGTGAGCTATCTTGTCCCGGCAATTGATCGAATTAAGGCCAGCTCGGGCTGCAGGCGCCTCCTGTCACAGCTCTGGCGGGAGATAAGGGGATAAACTCACAAAGTTTAAGTCTAGAGAGATCTGGATGACAACACAATCTTTTCTTACCTATTCTCCTTCTCTCTCTTGAGTCGTATTTCCTCATAACTGAGGGTCGTGACTCCCCCGCAGAATCAATTCGTTAGGGTAGAGTTGTCTTGGGCAGATACGTCGTGGTGGGCGCCCAGGTCCTTCCACGGAAGACACCATGTCGTCGGATATTTTAGTCCTCAAACGTGTCGGTTTCCTCACGATGTTTTCCTTCACCGTTAGATATATAAGTCATTGGTGTATTCTCTTTCTAGTTTTAAATATTTTCCACCATATTCCATTGTGGTAAGCTTGCAGGTCGTGTGTGGACGCAAGACTTTGCGATAGATGCAACTAACATATTTGTAACTAAAAGTTATACATTATATGATTTACTAGTGGGTGCTCGCGGCTTCGCTCGCATTAAGAAGTAAAACTTGCATCCTCTATTTCACCCCTTTAAAACTGGCATTTCCTAAAATCCTTTCTTAGCGGATGACTACTTCATAACATCTACCTTCATTCCAAATTTCAGCCCAATCCGTCCAGTGGTTTGGGCTGTGCGTTGATAGATCACTATATCAGTCAGTCAGTCAGTCACCTTTGAGTTTTATATACTTATATATAGATTATCTGAGAGGAAAATGTAATTTTTTTAACTCTTTGAAATTTGACAGATAACCTAAATAAATATACACGGACTGGCTCAAGGATTTGGGCCTTACTTACTTAAAACCGAAATACAATGATTATGGACTTTGTCTTGTTAAGTGAACAACCCATTTTTTTAGATAAAATCTATCATAAACTATTGTGGAAATAGGGTCAGCTGTAACAAGAAATTACCTCTCAACAAATTTTTGGAACAATTGGAGTATAGACCCCAAATTATTCCAATTAAATATCCATTAAATGAGTGTACAGACCTCAAAACAGCTACCGCACAACCAGCCATAAATAAGACAAGTTGGTAATTACACACTTGGGTCGCCGACTGTACACCGTAATTGTATAATAGCAACCAATAGACACTGTTCGCGTTGTCATACGTCAGTTTGTTTTATTAGTTGATTGGACTAAAATTGAGGAATTGACTTTTTCCTTGAGCCAGTTAATTGATAGATTTGTACCAACTAGAAATGCTTTATTTTTACTTTTTCTTTTCAAAACAATAGAAATTACATGGATCAGATTTAAAAAGAATGTAATTTTAATTTGTGCAATAAGTTATGTTGCTAGCATTCTAATATGTTTCAGACTCTTCCATGTTTTTACCAATATTATGTTAATAGAGTGTCAGATCAGTTAAGTTGTTACTGCCGGTTGTTGTACCATATTAAAAGACTCTTCAAATACTCGACACCGGAGCTCACCACTCGCGTAAAAACTGTACATGTTATTTCCCACAGCAATGCGAACGCCCGCGCCGCCTCGCATTCAATTCCCACGTCGGACGTGTGTCGGTTGATTTACTACCGCTATTGTCGCCTGTAACCGCTACCCGTATGTATTGCCATGTGAAGTGGTTACTAGGGGAGTTTCTCCGAATAGATCTAGACTATAGAAAAAAGAAAAGTTTAGAAAAATGTAGTACAAATTATACCGAAAGCCACATAACTCGGGCTTACCCGTATGTATTGGATATGTTCAGTTGAGAGAAGTTTTACGACTACATATTATATATTAGCAAAGTTACAACTAACGTCCATCGTTTTAAGGGCGGATTTTAGTACGTTAAAAGCAACAAAGTCTATATAGGTCTAGCAACTATGACAACGAACCGGCTTAGCTGTCTTAACGTACCCATACTATCCTACATTTGCATTTCTTACACTCACGGGAACCCACAAAAGTAACCCCATTTAGACGGGATGTTAAAAATCTTAAACGAAATAATTACAGGCTACCTATCATCACCAGTAAATATACTTACCATTCTGTTTGTCACAAATCATACCGCGTATATCATTTACAAATGATTTAGGCTCCCGTGACGAACGCTGTCGAACTGATTGTCAGTTCTATCGCCAGCACATCAACTATCTTACACGAAACTATTTCAGGCAAACTTTCAAAATTAACTGAATGAAAATGGCCTTTATATCGTAGTGTTAAGAGTGAATTTTCTGTGCTCACTGAGTAATTATTTAGCAGAAGTTAATGTTATTGTGAAAACGGATGACTTCCTCGATATGTAGGGACTCGATGTTTAGATTGGCAGTTGATATTGTTACTATACACAACACAAAATTTCGTCGGCTATTGAAATGGTGTCTGTCAATACAAAGTTTCGTATGCTATTGGTTATTATTTGCACAATTATATTATGAAATCTGTTATATATCGTATTGACAGATGTCATAGTATTATGTGTCTACCCCCTTTAGTAGTGACTAAGTGTTGCTTATAATCTACCCGATATAAATAAATCACTCTCAATACAATGGCGTTTGACTACAACATAAATCCCTTATCACGGATAAACCAAAATCTACGATACATGAATTTATACAAAGAGAATAATATATTTTTATAAGAGCAAGACTTAGTTGGAAATTGACATTGAAATTCTTGTCTTTGACTTGTGTATGTGAAGTCCAAATATATTGTTGATTCTCAATTTTATGCCGGAGCAGTGACATTTTTGTGACTGGTTTTATCCCACTGCCACTTATACGTCTCTTGCATATTATATCATCTGCTACGATTTTTCTGTCAGATTTTCTTCATCCTCTTCTAATAAGTCGATCTCCCTCTTTCCAGGTGTTAAAGGTGCAGCGGCAAGATGCCGGAGGGCGTGGCCAAGGAGGCCAAGGGTGAGGTGAAGGCGAAGGCCAAGGAGGCGTCTCCGCGACGCCGGCCAGCTGGCAACCTGGCCCAGGCACGCGTGGAACTGCTCGATGGATCTGTTATGGAGCTGAATGTTGAGGTTAGTTGTTAATTTCTAACCAATTTACAAAGTTACAGGTGTTACAGGTGGAGACGAGAAGCACAAAATAGACCTAAGTGACGTGCCTCGCGAGAGGCCTATGTCCATAAGTGGATGACTGTAAGCTGATGATGATGATTACAAAGTTACTCCCATTCTCTCCCAAGTCAGCACCGGTAAAGACGTCAATTAAAGAAGCTCACCGTAACACTTGTTATTAAATACATATCATTAAGGGTTATTAAGTTTCATGAGACGCCGCGGCCAGCTGTGAACCTGGCCAAGGCATGCGTGGAACTGGTCGACATCCATTTCCACGGATCTCCGTGGAAATGGATGTCGATGTAAGTGGCTACGATAGATCTAAAGTAGTTCATTTAAAGATCGCTGGGAAAGTATCTGTTTAAACAGACAATCCTATAATGATATCAATTGTTTCACCCACTGTAACAATTCCGGATTCAATGTTTCAGTAGTAAAGGCTGCATATAATTTAGGGCACAATATTTGAAAAATACTTTAGTCTAGTGATTAAAACTCCTCAATGCTAACTGCATTATTGTTTAGTCTACACCTTAATTTGAACCCACTCCAACTATTGGGGGGCGTTCTGGTAAATATTCGATCTGTGATTTGGAAGGTAAAATCACAATATCCAGTTCAAGGCTAACACAATAACATAATGACACCAGTCAGGAATGTCTCCTGCAGTCAAGGTTGCAACCTGCAAGCATGCTGCATGCAATCCTGGTATCTGCTTCCATCAGAGCTAATAAAGATCAGATTACATCTATTTTCTGTAACCTTCACGAAGTCACAGAAAGTGAAAGATTTTTACTTTTCATAGGGCATTTGTGTTACGTACATATATTTGTGATCGTATATTACTTGTGGTATAGTGATTTAATTGTGTTAATTTGAAGCTAAGCCATCAATTATCTATTTGTACTTTTCTAATAAGTATCCACTGAGACTTCCTAATTAGACAGAATTGGTTACTAAGTACAGCTAAGTACCTACAAAGAAGACTCGATGCATATTCGTATATCCTTTACCCATATATCAAATGTAACGTGTTATTAATGCTATCAATATAAGGATACAACGTAGCATTGTGCCAAACATGCTGACCGCTGTCCATACATATGCAATTATGCATTAACCGATTTTGTGAGCCAAAAGGAGCGTTCTTGTGAGGCTACTGTAATAGTTAAATCATTATGGTAAAGGTGTTATATTATTTCAAAATTATACCCCTCAGTTCAGATTTAAATTACGATCAGTTGCTGTATCGTATACAGAAATCTTCTTTGCATTCTATTGTTTACTACAAATTATTTTTAAATCCGGGAATATTTTGAATTCGACGACATATCTGATTATTTGATGAGAATTTCATTTGAAACACCAAGGCAGTTAATGTGTTGAATTGCATACCTAAACTTTAATACCTAAATTTACATTACTTTGAATAGTAAATAATGAAATATCTGTACCATCGCAAACCCTTTATATCGCATTGCCAAGGTTACATTTGAGGTGGTAATGACATTCCACTTCATTTGAATATGCATGAGCGACCGAATAAATTGACACTAGATGTTGTCCAGAGCTTCAAGTTGAAGGTCGAAGCTTGTAATGCTTTATGTTTGTAGAGCCATGTCATTGCTTTATGAATTGGTCTTATTGTGTCGGCAACTTGGCTTTGTGGCATCGTAGCTTTCAGACAAATGTTTCTATTGGGTTTCGGATTCCACCAACCTAAAACACTGTTTGGGAACTTAACAAATGCACATAAGCAGAAACGAAATAGAACAATTATTTCGTTTATTCGACACATATATAAGTGATGTTGACAGAATTGGATTAATATACGCTTCCAAACATGAGCCAAATTTCATGAGTGTATGATGTTTGTCCACGGATTTTTCGGATCCTGTCGATCTCGATATATGATTAGTACAGTTTTATCATAATCGGTTCTTTAAGTACTTGTTTTAAATATGGATCTTCGCGTATTTTCTAAAAGGACAATTATGTATGCGTACTGTGAGAAAACTTAATTTAAAATTACAACTTGTTTTAACTAACTTTCACTAATGGTGTTACAGAGAAAGATCCGCGGGCACGAGCTGCTGTCGGTGGTGTGCGACAAGCTGAACCTGGTGGAGAAGGACTACTTCGGCCTGCTGCACGAGGACCGCGGCGACCCGCGCGTCTGGATCGACCTCGAGAAGCGCATGTCCAAGATGATGAAATGTAAGTACTATTCCTAATAGAACGGAATGTGAAGAAGTGTGAAGGTCTCTATTGTGTCCCCTTGAACTTAAACCTAAGGGTCTCCAAGTAGCAAACCAGATTCTTTAACGCAAACTCTTCTTTTTACCATCGAAAGAGCATGGCAGCAGGACGTCAACGTTTCTTAGTCCAAAGATCTAAGACCCTCACTAAGCGAATCGCCTCCATTTTTATTGCGAAATTATGAATTTGGCCTGACTACTTGTTTCCCACGAATGCGGGTATGTATATTTTTTGAGGTTTCCAAACTTTATAACTAGTAAATTACAAGTGACTATTTATTTCTGTTTCAGATGAGCCATGGATCCTTCGATTCGCGGTAAAGTTCTACCCACCAGAGCCGGCACAGCTACAAGAGGAGCTCACCCGGTACCAGCTCGTACTGGCCGTGAGGAAAGACCTGCTTGATGGTACGTATTGTTCAAACAAAGACAAATTGTTTGACTAATATATCAGTATAAATCTAATCTGGAGATAATTGGTACTAAAGAAAGTGTCATGAACGCCATTTTTGGTCATCCGAATAAAAAACATTAATTATAGTTGTGTAGTAGTGGTTACTTTACTTAGCATAAAAGTATTCGCGCATGTTCGGTCTGTCAACCTTCGCTCGCAAGATGTCTCAACCCCTTTTCTTACATAAAAATATAAATCTACCTACTAAACAAACGTGGGTCGTATAATAAGTGGCACGGTTTAACCAAAACAGTACATGCATTGATTGGTTAAACTATTTCAGTGGTCCTTCAGGCTGTTTAAAGACTCGTCACCGGAAATGCATAAAAAACGCTGAACTTACTTTTTTTACCTCTACCTGTTTTAGGCCGCCTCCCCTGTTCGACGGTGACTCACGCGCTGCTGGCCAGCTACCTGCTGCAGTCGGAGCTGGGCGACTACGAGGCGGCGGAGGCGGGCGCGGGGCTGTGCAAGCAGCTGAAGCTGGTGCCGCCCGCCGCCGCCACGCCCGACCTGGAGGAGAAGGTGCTGGAGCTGCACAAGACACACAGGTGACTGCGCCATTCGTTAAATCGTATCGGTTGTTTGTCATGCAGTCGTTGAGCCATGTCAAAGGCCCTTTGGGCGGTTTGAAAACTCTGCCACTAGACTAGTTAGTCACTCTCATACAAGCTTACTTTAACTGTTCCATCATCAATGTAATATAACCTTCCTCGTGCCTAATTGGTTGAAGGACGTTGGACTTACGATCCTAGCTGGCATATGCCTAGAATATTATTGACAGACCAATAAATCAAAGATAAACGGAAATTTTGTTCTATATAAACGTTCTATATAGGTTGTTCTATATAACGGAAATTTTGTTGATTAGATTATTTATCATTAGAGTAATTCCCTTTAAGCGGTTCTAATTGTGAAAATAAATAAATAAATATATTGTTTTTATTGAAATATGAAAATTGTTTTAAGTAAGTACAAACCGTCCACCAAATCCTGTTGATGAGGATTTTTAAGTCAATCCCAAAATTCAGAATATATCCAAAGGAACAAAATACTTTAAACCTCTTTGTAATCTTACAATATTACCAAGAGTTTCAAAGTAGTACCATACCGTAGTATGAAATGACGATGCAATGACTGTCGAAACTTTCTTTATTTTCACGTCGGCTTAGGTGATGCATTTTATAAACATCACGTATCTTACAGTATCTTGTAGAAAAACAAGCTAATATTATTGCTCCTGTATTCCAGAGGGCAGACGCCCGCCGAGGCGGAGCTGAACTACCTGGAGAACGCCAAGAAGCTGGCCATGTACGGCGTGGACCTCCACCCCGCCAAGGACTCGGAGAACGTGGACATCACGCTCGGGGTGTGCTCCTCCGGCCTGCTCGTGCATAGAGAGAAGTCAGTATTTTGCTCAATACATATGCCTTGCTTAACGAAGAGCAGTCAGTCGGTCAAAAATTTGTAATCTGAGCTAAAGCCTAATAGCAACGTCTTGAACACCAGTACAGGATTGTTCTCTTTGCTAGCATAGTGATGTAAGATGCTTTAGACGATTTGGTGGTCAAATACCTGACTGGCAAATAACATTAACTGGCGTTGACAGTCAACATGCTATACGTCTTTTTGCCAATTATTGCACATTAGTTGTCATTTAAAATAGTTGTACAGTTGAACTAACCGTTTCATATTGACTTCTATAGTGCGAACTGCCAAATGTGAAACTCTTTGTCGAATCTCTATTCCCCTTCAACTATAATTACTATAATTTGTCGGTCTCAAGAAAGATAGTAAACCGGTTTCCAAGTTACCATTTCTTTGAGTAAACTCTAACTTATATCACCTGTCCACAGACTCCGCATCAACCGCTTCGCGTGGCCCAAGATCCTGAAGATCAGCTACAAGCGTCACAACTTCTACGTGAAGCTGCGTCCGGGAGAGTTCGAGCAGTTCGAGTCCACTGTGGGCTTCAAGCTGGCCAACCACCGCGCCGCCAAGAAACTGTGGAAGACATGTGTGGAGCATCACACCTTCTTCAGGTAAAGTTATCCACTTTAAGTAAAAAAAAAACTAAAAGTTATGTTCTTCAAGTACAAAACATAACGATAAGTTTTAAATTATATTACTAAATCTTAAGAAAAGCAAGCTTACGGCGGTAAAATGTACTGCCGAACCTAGTGTGAGGGTAGGGCTCAGTAAACCTACTAATCGCATTTGTGAAATGTGTATCTCAGGCTCGTCGGCGGAAACGCATCGAACATAGATTGGATTGAGATGAAAATAATGTAAATGTTGCCAATTATTGTATGTATGGGAGTATATCATTTTCCGCCACTGTGGCGGCTTAGGGAAATATAGACGTCTGCAAAGTACAATCAAAAACTAATAAAGATATGATTGCTCATCTAACACGTCATTAACCATTTGATGATGATGCGTTTCAAGTCGATTTTAGCTACACATAACGTTTTATTCTTGTGTAAGTTATAGATCAATAAATGAACCATGTATGATGACTGGCCTGTTAGCTTAGTTGGTAGGGGCTCTGCCTTCTAACCTAGGGGTTGCGGGTTCGATTCCCGCGTGACACAAGTATTTATGCATTCTAAAATTATAATTGTTTTGAGTCTGGTCGTTTCTATGTATAATAAGTATGTATTTTCAAAAGAAAAGCATATAAGTATTATATCCGTTATCTAATACCCACGACACAAGCGTTTGCTTAGTGCGGGGTTAGAGGGCGACGTGTGCATATATCCCGGAATATTTATGTAATATTTGCTCCCCCAGACTGATGAGCCCGGAGCCCCCGCAGAAGAGCTCGCTGTTCCCCCGGCTGGGCTCCCGGTTCCGCTACTCGGGTCGCACGCACTACGAGTCCCGCGCGGCGCCGCCCACGCGCGCGCCTCCGCACTTCGCGCGCACGCTCTCCAACAGGAAGCTGTCCTCGCGCAGTATGGACGGTCAGTACTTTTATTAGCACATTTTACTATAAGTGAAAAACAAAGTTAGTTCTAGTGTTGTATGTAGTTCTATATTATATGTGAAAAACAAAGTTAGTTCTAGGGCTGAACGCAAAGTTCTTGAACGACGACCGTGGTAAAAAGTTGTGGTAAATGTTTGTCATTACAATCTTTATTTTAACGCGCTTGACTTCGTTTCGTGCTTATAATAAACACACTAAGCAGGTAAACTTGCATCCTCTATTTCACCCTCTTAGAAGTGGCATTTCCAAAAATCCTTTCTTAGCGTAGCCTACGTCATAACATTTTCCTGCATGCCAAATTTCAGCCCGATCCGTCCAGTGGGTTGGGCTGTGAGTTAATAGATCGCTGCGTCTGTCAGTCAGTCGGCCACCTTTGAGTTTTATATATACAGATTTTACTTACTTACTTTAACTTGTATGAACATATTTTTCTATAGCACATTAATACTGACTCAGTGTAGGTACAGTGGTATCCGTTTGTGAATAACAATGTTAGTTCTAGGGCTGACCGCGAAGTTCTTGAACGATGACCGTGGTAAAAAGATGTAAAAAAAAATATATCATTACAGTCTTGCGATGTATTTTGGCGCGCTTGACTTCGTCTCGTGCCTATAATACATGAGCCACCTCGACTGTAGGTAATCACGAACTTGAAACACTTGTGTCATAACATACTATTAAAACTTTTAAAATAATTTGTAAAGTAACAGATTATTTTCATCAATATCTTCAGGCGGTTTTGTATAGTTATATAATAATTACATTTATTTAACATAATAAAAGTTCCAAAGTAAAAGTTTAAAAAGACTCATATTTCCGCACGGCAACATCGTTCTAAACTCGCCGCCGCGTAATGTTTACGTGTATCGGGAAGCAACCGTCAGTCGGCTGTCATATCACACGCTGTGCTGAAAATATACAACGATCACCTGATTTTTAAAGAATCGGTGCATCGCTGAATATGAAAAGTCGTATGCTATTCTAATGACTGGCGAACTGAATATTTCGAGGAGGTTGGAATTGCTCAAGTGGCTTTTGACATGGCTTAGCAACTACTAGTTAGATAAAATGAATGGCTATGTTGATCTGAAGACCGATAGATAGATATACCTCTTTATTGTAACACACATACAGAAAAAAGACGAAAAATAACACAAAAGACTTTAAAAAAAATTGCCACAACTGGCGGTCTTAACCGTAGGATGGAGAGAAGTCGATAGAAAAATAAAGGCTGTAATGACTTAATGGCTGATAATCACAAAATAAAATGTCGCCAAGCACCTAAATCAGTGTTGCGGTACACTCGTTTGACCTCCAATTACTATACCTTCGCACGGCACCGTGGTAGTGCCACATGTATTGAGATATGAGAGAGATTATGTTGTTTCAAGTGAGAGTGGCCTATATCAAAATCTAATATAATGTAATCTAAATATATAAAACTCAAAGGTGACTGACTGACTGATATAGTGATCTATCAACGCACAGCCCAAACCACTGGACGGATTGGGCTGAAATTTGGAATGAAGGTAGATGTTATGACGTAGGCATCCGCTAAGAAAAGATTTTTGGAAATGCCACTTTTAAGGGTGAAATAGGGACACAAGTTTTACATCTTAATGCGAGCGAAGCCGCGAGCTCCCACTAGTAAATCTATATAATTGCCTAGACTGAATTGACTAATGATTCAATGGAAAAAAATATGTTTTCTTATTAATATGTTATTGTATGCAATTAATAAAATTAATCACTGCAATTAAAGATGACTACTCAACACATGTAAATAGTCACTTAACCTAATGATCACATTAGCCATCATCAAAATAAACCACTCTACTCACATTTATTTACAAGAAGTGTATAATGAAAACACAAACATCAACACATTGCCAAGAGACTTTCCCCGAATTATCATCTCATTGAGGGTGATGTCAACGTTAATATAGTGTGACCTTGATAACTGAAACGAAGGAGATCTGAATACGAGGTGCGGTCTGAGTCATTATTGTCACTTAGCCAGGTACAACTGTACACTGCAGTGAGACGGTGCGCTAAAGCTGGTCATGAATGGAAAATGATTGTATCATATTTATAATAAAACATGGAAAAAGTTTGTCGCAAATATTGAATGCATCTAAATAATTACGGTAAAAAGTTATGGCTTCGTCGAAAAAATAAAGCCAATATATACTACATTTCAATGAAAATCTTTCTCGGAATCCGTTGTAAGTTTATCCTATTTATTACTAATAAGATAAATGATAAATAACATAAACTAGCAGAGCTTTAGTATATTTCGGTCAATGACTGCACTGTGTATAACCATTGATATAGCATAGAAATCAACTTCATGGCATCACCTCGACAACTTCTACGCCGACTTCGTAGACGACGCCTTCGTATCTATCCCTAAAGATCAAATCATTACTTAAATTTATAGTGCATATTATTTTTACCTTTATAATTCTTACAATAAAGTACATAAATGTATATCTTTTATGGTTTCCATAGCTAGATACAATAATTTCTAATTTACGACCACACATATTTATTTTATAAAAAAAATTACCTTTATATTTATATCGAAAATTCTGAAATGTTTGGAAAAATATTGTGGACATAGTGGTCTACATTTCCAAATGTATTTTTATTATACATGTATTTTTTTATTTTAAATGTATTTTTTTTTGTAAATGTATTTTTTATTGGAGAGTGATTTTTGATGTTGATCATACATATTTTAAATATTTTATTCTTAAACGTGTGAAATGCTCCTAAAATTCTTCATAACACAATCGGCGCAGTGAAGTGATCGTTATTAATACATTATTTACTCACAGACAGACGCTGCTCGCTGTATATATGTATTGTATGTACATGCAGCTAGATCCAGTCTAAATCTGGTCAGTCGATAGGCGTATCCCTCGTGGGAAACTCATGCGCACATCATTGAGTTTGCGCGAGATCTTTTGGCGGATTTTGGAAATAACTTAAGAAAATTTTATGCCAAGTTGTGACCTCATTGATTGTGAATTTTAGTGAAGCTTTTAGTGAATTTGGATCATTTTTGGTTCCAAAAAAAAACTTTTTTCTAAAATTTGAAATTAATTTAAAATTTACAAATATCAACAAGATAATAGTGCTGTAGTGATTTTGATACAATTCTGCAAAGATGGTGTTCAACGATTGTTGGAGTCCAAGTTGCACTCGCCGGCAAACTTGTATGTACTACTTTTTACGCTCTAAGTACCTAATTGAAAACTATCTCGATTTATCAAAGGACTGAACTGTGCCTCATAGTTATGAGTATTGGTATCTGACGTAAACGAAATACATGGAATAATTTGATCAAAATTCAGCTTGTACAATAAATAAAGTAAATGTAAAGTAGCATTTGCGTCTGAGCGCTTCCGCGGGTAGGCTAACACATTGAACTTTATGTCTCATCACTTCGTCTTAGTATAGCAGTTACTCGTATAATGGCAAAGGCCCTTCGGGTGGGTCGAAACCTCACATGTTTATTGATTAATTAGAAATAGAATAGAAAAACATTCATTGAGACAGATTTACCAAAAATACACACACACACACACATATATACAATAAATAAAAAAATAAGTCTGCCCCAACACAGCCCCAACTAAGCATAATGCTGGAAGCAATCAGCGCTGGTCTTCCGTTGGGGCTGTGACGTCACGTACGAGACAGTGAGAATTACTAGTCATTATAGTGAAATCTAATGTTCTTGACACCAGGTACGCCACTCTTATTCAAACCTACAATGAATAAATCAGTACTGCATCTGTAGGTATCCTGTAAGGAACCTAGAATGCTAATGTATGAGATAATCATGAATCACCGTGTTTTTTGTAGTCTACGCGCGAGCCATGAAGTCATAAAGTGCAAATTGGTATTATAAATCACAAAGTTAATAACATACTGTATACATGCACACTTAGATTAATAAAAACAATGACTGTAATATGTGGATACTACGTAAAATGTTTAAGATCCCTTGGACTAGCTTCACATCGAACGTCAAGGTACTCCAAATGGTCAACCGCAAAAGGGAGCTGATTTCGACTATCATGAGACGCAAAGTCGCTTTCTTTGGACATATGCAGAGAGGATCCCTCTATGATTTTCCAAGGTTGATTCTCGAAGGCAAGATTCCAGGGAAAAGAAGCCCAGGACGTCAAAGAATGAAGTGGCTAGACGACATTAAAAAGTGGACTAAACTGAGCAATCCGCATCTAAAAGAAGCAGCATGGGATCGCAGGAAATTTTGCCAATTGACCTCCAAACTTCATTATGAAGATGGCACCCGAGGATGATGACTGTAATATGAATTTAGGATAGAATTTGTTTGACGTTAAGCTGAGTTGTAGCCTACGATCTAGTGCATTTAACTAAAAGATACCGGTTGATTCATTTGGTTACTTTTTATCTTGAAAATACTTCAGTTCAGACTATTTTTAACATATTCCCTAATTTAATTGAAAATCCATATATCTGAACTTTGATGTTTCGCAACTAACTCTATGTTAAATGGGTTTGTTGTTCGTAAATCAAGT
Organism: Macaria notata; assembly: GCA_927399415.1. Lineage (NCBI taxonomy): Eukaryota > Metazoa > Arthropoda > Insecta > Lepidoptera > Geometridae > Macaria > Macaria notata. The sequence continues at coordinate 1,195,911 of OV656747.1, read as the reverse complement.
AAATGGTGATCGATAGAACGTGAGCGCAAATGCATCTGAACCATCGATGTGCATTTATGCATTAGGTTTCTATTTTGAACTTGTATCTAAACGAAGAATATATTTATATTAGCCACTCCACCCCATTTTAATAATAATAATATATCTTTATTGCACACCAACACAAGTATATAGTACAAAGTAAAATATGAACAAATAATAACGTACAAATGGGCGGCCTTATCGCCTTAAGCGATTTCTTCCAGGCAATTAATTTACAGGCAAGTAATTCCAGTAATTTAATCTCAATTATTATAACGTTATAAGAATTAAGAAACTAAAAAAGTTAAAATACCATTTGAAAACTTAACGTTTTTATGTGAACGGAAAGAGACGCATATTGTTTTCGAAAAATACATTGTATTGTACTCTAAACAAAACATTCCTTAAATGAGGATGAAAATGAGTTTCTTAATTAAACATCCTTGTTGAAATAAGCTAATAATTAGTTAATTGATTGAGTCGTTAATAGTTCTCAGTAATAACAAACTTGTGGATAACAACGGATTCGCTCTCATGTATGGAGCCGCACTCACTTTATATAAAAATAAACAATGAGGAAGCAACAAAATCATTATTCCCTTTTATAAATGGTGTGATGAATAGTGATAATATCTTCCAGTTCTGATATAAAAGAAACAAATATTATATGACTCAACCAAGCACCCTCAAAAATTACATAATAATACATACATGCATACATATACATAATAATACATACATGCATACAGTTAGACTAAAACTTGCTAAATTAGTATATATTTTATGAAATGTTTTAATGTAGACTGAGCTTAATTTTGTACATAGTAAAAGTTATCTATAAAATTGAATATCAAAAGTTTATAAATAAGCCTTAGCTTGTTAAACGGACGAATGTTTTATGATTATGCATTACTAGGATAAAATGTACACTAGTGACTGTATGTATATAATAATATTTATTGAATAAAGAAATTTGGAAATTGAAATTGATACATATACATCAGCACACAGGTGCTGATCTTGTTTGTCCAGGTTTCACCTACTATTGTATAGTACTAAGCCCTATTTCATAGTACAATTTCAAATGTTCTAAATTCAACCTACATCTATGTAAAAAGGCCAAATAAACGATTATTATTATAGACTTATCCACCTGTGTCTACCTTCCAGCGCTGGCGCAGGCCGAGAAGGAGGAGGCGATGCCCCCGGACGCCACCAAGCGGCACACCATGCCGCCGCAGCCCGCGCCGCGACCCACCATCAAGGACAAGGTACAATGCCTACTCTGTATTAACAAACTATAGCACCTGGCGCCGCGGTCAACCCTTGGATAGGTGACCGCTTGATAAAGACAAGCAACTGTCGCCATAGTTAGCTTTGGATGGGCGATGCTGGATAAAGACATGTAGCATTTACGTATTAGAACATGTTTTGATCTCCCAAAAACACAAACTGATTGACCTCTCTACACCTACACTGTATTAACAAACTATAGCACCTCTCGCCGCGGTCAACCCTTGGATGTGTGCCCGCTGGATAAAGACAAGCAACAGTCGCCACACTCAAACTTGAATGGGCGACCGTTGGATAAAGACATAGTAGCATTTACATTTCAGAAGATGCTTTGATCTCCCAAAAACACAAACTGACTTACCTCTTAGGTCTAATTCGTAATAACTATATCTAACGTTACTGTTTAATGCAAAATTGACCTCAACTTGCCTGATGTTAAGCATCGCTACTATAAACAAGAATAAACAAACGATCTTCAAAGCGAGAGTGAATCGGTTCTTATCGGGTAAGCACGCTCCATCTTAGGCCATAGCCTTACTTGCTATTAGGTAAACTATGATCAAGTGCAAATCTGTTCAAGTTAAAAAAAAAAAAAAAAAAACAGAACACAGAAACGCGTCGCATATTGAAGACCAAACTGTAATAGCCAAACTGTGGAACTCCTTGCCCGAATCTCTATTCCCCTTGAACTATAATTTGTCGGTCTTCAAGTCGAGAGTAAACCGGTTTCTTCTAGGCAAGCGCGCTAGATCGTAGATTACAACGTTGCTTAACATCAGGCAAGTTGTAGTCAAGCGTGAACATATTTCAAGTAAAAAAAAAAAATATGTAATTGTAGACCGTATACACATAATTTTAATAAATATGACTTAATTTAAATTATAACCCAGGGGTCTTCAAATCTAGAGTAAATAGGTTTCTTCTAGGCAAGCGTGCTACATCTTAGACTATAGTGGTGCTTAACATCAGGCAGGCTATAGTCAAACGTAAGCCTATTTAATGTAAAAAAAAAATAAGTTTACAAAATGAAACAGAACATTAACAAAAATAGATCAATATGGATAATGAATCACAAAGCACCACTTCTAGTACAATACCACGTAACAATCACTTCATGTCAATTAATGTATGTAGCATGTATCGTAGAATCACTCGGAATGTTCCTCAGTACATCGGTTTATTGTCCAAATCATTTACTGTCAATCACGCTGGAAATACTTTCATATTGGACTCTAATGCTATGGAATAGAGTTGGTGTTTCTTTGGCCAGTTTGTACACTGTTTTAAATGTTTTGACGGCAATCTTGTTTTGCTGTGACCAATTTAAAGTAATTTGACTCATTTAATAGTAACTTTGTCTATATTTTTTGCCTATTTCCGAGATAGAAAGGGATGCAGTACATAGCATTTATTTAAATAATTAAAATAAGACTGTCCTGTCTACATAATCTCTTGGTAACATTATTTATTTATGTCGTTTGGAAAGTATTTCTAGCCCAAAATGAATAAGTTCACACATTAGTTGGCATGTGGTATCGCTTCCTTCATGTATCTACTAATCACATAATTTCTCACATAACCGCGTTTCAAAATTGTGTCATTTTGAAACGTTCATATTTCGTGCAACTATCAGACAAGCTTTTCTATTTAATTATTATTTCGTGATTTGCGCGTATACCTTATCTTCTGATCACAGCAAATACAAAAATAGTGATTCCAATTTGATTGCAAACGTTATAATAATGGTGTAAAGAAGCAAGAAAAAAACTTTCAGAAGACTTGATAACCTCCTTTTTTTGAAGTCGGTTAATAATGTAGATGCATCTAATTTTAAACCTTCTAAATACACGAATCTAAATTTGTAACAACATACATACGTTCAATGATAAATAATCGAATCCAAACAAAAGCTTGTCTGGTGGTACATTGATAACGCGTGCGCACGCTGCCGGATAGCTGCGCCGTGTGTCTGGAACCACCTCGGCCTCGTCCGCCAGCTCGCTGGAGGGGGAGTATGCACCGGACAGAATGGAGAAGGTAAACTATACCATCTACAAGAAATCTACGGCCAATTTTGCCTCAGGTAACAAGGGATCCAGACTCCTTTCGTAAAACCTGCCAAATATACCAATAACAAAGATGAGTGGAACAAAGAGGCCTTTGCCCAGCAGTGGGACGAAACTGGCTCTAAACTACAATAACAACATGACCCCGGCTGATCTCTTCAGTGACGAATAGTAAGTGAGTCCGGCAATCATAAAATATATCATCCCAAATCTCAAAACGTAAGCCACGTTTAACTTACTTAATTGGTAAGTTCTTGTTAGAATTACATCATCTTCAAAATATCATCACTGGATTAAAAAGTCATTCGTACATCATATTCACTGACATTATAGATGGCTGCTCTTCTACATTCCACCTAGTTTTCACTCACAAGTTCTTACTAAGTGTTCTTAGAAAGATAAAAAAAATTAGAAACTGTTAACATTTCTTTTTACTGTGATCGTATATTATATGCGTCTACCACATGTTCTTGGCCAAGAAGACTTCCTCAATTTATTCAATTCTGTGCGGTAGGCTTGACCCTCGTTAATGAGGAATACGACGTGAAGAGGAGAATGATATAATCATATGAAAAACAGTTGCAGTAACATTGTAAATATTGTTTTCCAGAAACCACCGCCTGGCGCCGTGAAGGTAATGCCCACCGCGCCCGTCGAGAAGAAGGAAGAAAAGGCCGAGCAACGGAAACCTGCTGAGAATGGTAAGTATTTGAATTCTAAAATAATATGTGTAGAACAAATAAAAATATTATTATGAAGGTGAAAGTTTGTGAGTGTGGTGTAAGTACTAAAACGGTCACATGGGTTTATAAATTTAGATAAAATTTAGCGTTAATTTGATAGGGGCCTGGATTAAAACGTGAGATACTGTTTTCCTAGAATAACGTTATTAGTATCCCGGGATGTAGATATTAACTTATATTGTATTACACTGATTAAAATTGCATACAGAAAACGAAAAATCCTGTTCCGTGATACCACTACGAGAGGCTTACTTTCAGCTCTAATGGCAACAGACATAATTATTCGATTAATGTCACATTCCAGGCACAGACACGAGCAGTGACCCCGGCATCACCAACAACGTGGACACACCGAAGCGCTCCAAGGTAAGTGTACCATTCTACCAACACGCCGACTTTGTTCTCGCAGAATGGTAGCAGGAAGGCCTCACCACTGCAACGTGACGTCATGTCCGAGTAGCTCATAGTGTATCATACAAGTGCTGTAAATAATGTCAGTGTTAGTCCCGCCAATAGCATGCAAAAGCATTTTATAATGATTTCGCTCGTGTTCGGTATAAGTTCCCTGTCACACATGTAACTTGTACTGACGCACTGCATTTTATGATTTTATTTAATTTGTTCTTTTTGTTTCTCCCCTCGTTTCCCCACTCCTAGGCGGGAGGTTTTGGACTGTTCGGCAGCAAGAGAGAGAAATCGCCCAAGGAAGACAAGTCGCCCAAAACTAAGTCGCCTAAAGAAGAAAAGTCGCCCAAGTCAAAAGACAAGAAGGAAAAAGAACCCAAAGTCAAAGTTGCTGCCGCGCTTGAAACATCAAATGACAGCTCCAACCTCGACAGTTCAATGGAAAAGAGCCCGTCGAAGGAAGATAAACCAAGCTTTACGAAGCCCTACGAATATACTGACACTGAGAAGAGTCCGACACGCACGAAACCATTCATCCAAGGTGCTTTCAGTTACGAGAAAGAACCCATTTCTGGAGAAAAACAGAGGGGAGCGGATGATGCGCAAAGCCCGACCACGAGAAAGGCCGGACTCGCGTTCAACTATGCTCCAGGGGAAGACAAGAAAGTCGCAGAAAGCGCGGAGAAACGAAAAACCCCCGAAGATCCAAGCAAACTTAAAACGCCAGGTATCGACTATGTACAATCAGCTGCTCTTAAAGAGCAAGCTAAGAACTTGATTGATCCAACTTTAGCTCTGCTGAATGCTGAGAGAGCTATGCACGAACCGGCTGTTGCTGCCGCTACTGCAGTACCGCTAGCTACCGCGAAACCTGCAGAAAATGAAGTACAAGTGGTCATTATCACGGGCCGTTACAACCCTAAGTCCAAGAAGTTAGATGACGCCAACGGAACTGTCCTAGTTACTAAAGGAACATTGAACAAGGCCAACGGCAAGATACAGACAGACAAGGAGCTTATTAACACCAAGTCTGGTCAGATCAGCTACACTGACCCTGCCACGGGCAAGCAAGAAACAAAGAATGGACATGTCGATTCTAAATCTGGTCATATTCTTTTAACTTCAGGAGTTATTGACCCTAAAACTGGTAAGATCGACCCAACATTGGCGCAGCAGTATTGCTTCGTCGAAAAGTCTCGAGACAAAGTTGGGGCCAAGCCTGGCAGAGAAGTCGACCTCGTGGTAATTACTGGGAAGTACGATGGCAAACATAAGAAGTTGGACGCTTCCCATGGTCATGTAGATGTTTCTAGAGCTATTGTTGGCCCTGACGGCAATGTCTCGTCTAACTATGGAGTTATTGACCCAAAATCGGGCAAGATCGACTATATTGATCCTAAGACAGGCAAGCAAGAGCCTAAACAGGCATACGTAGACCAGAAGACCGGAAACATCCTCGTAACTACTGGAGTATTTGATCCTAAATCCGGCAAGGTCGACTCTTCACTCGGCCAGCAGTTCAGCATAGTAGAAAAGGACGCCACTAAAGCCAATAGGGAAGTCCGATTAGTCGTAGTAACAAGCAAATACGACTTGAAGAGTAAGAAACTAGACCCGTCTTTCGCCTTCGTCGATTCTGTCAAGGGAGTTCTTAGCGGAACTGACGGCAAAATCTACAGCGAATACGGTGTCATTGACCCGAGAACTGGAGAGATTCAAGTCACAGATTCTAAAACCGGAAAAGTGGAAACTAAGCAAGCCCAAGTCGATCCCAAGACTGGTAACATTCAGCTGTTATCAGGTGTCATTGACCCGAGAACTGGCCAGATGGATACTACATTAGGACAACAGTACAGTATTGTGGACAAACCAACAGACTCCTTCGGACCTGTAACAGGCAAGGAAGTCCAAGTTGTAGCAATTACGAGCAAATATGACTCCAAGCACAAAAAGCTCGAAAACCCCAACGGATTTGTTGAAACATCACAGGGAGTCATCAGTGATAAAGATGGCAAAGTCATTTGCAACTTTGGTGCTCTTGATTCGAACAATGGTAAAGTTTACTACACAGACCCCAAGACTGGTAAGCGTGAGTCCAAGCAAGCTCACGTTGACGCCAAAACTGGCAGTTTCATTGTCACCTCAGGAGTTATTGACCCTAAAACTGGCAAGACTGACTCGTCTCTTGCCCAACAGCTGACTGTAGTGGACAAAGACGCTCCTAAGGGCATCCCCGAGAGGTACGCCAATCTGATCATCGTCACCTCTAAATACGATCCTAAAACTAAGAAACTGGATATCACCTCGGCTCACTTTGATACTGTTCCGGGCAAATATGACGATGAAGATAAAGTACACAGCAGCTTCGGTATTGTAGATCCGGCTACGGGTGAAATTACAGTAACAGACCCGATTACCAAGAAGCAGGAGGTAAAGAAAGCGATCATTGATCCAAAGACAGGAAATCTGATATTGACCTCAGGTGTGGTTGACCCACGAACTGGACAACCTGATTCGAGCTTAGGGCAGCAAATTACTGTCGTAGATAAACCTAAAGATAGGTTCGGAGCTGTATCTGGAAAGGAAGTTCAGCTTGTAGTTATCACAAGCAAGTATGACACAAAGTACAAGAAGCTAGACAACCCCAATGGACATATAGAGACTTCGAGAGGAGTCGTTAGCAGCGATGGCCGAGTACACACCAACTTTGGAGTTATTGACCCTAAGACCGGTAAGATTGAGTACGTCGATCCTAAGACCGGCAAACAAGAACTTAAGCAAGCAGTAGCTGATCCTAAAACTGGTCATCTCATCGTATCATCAGGAGTCACCGATCCGAAGACTGGAAAGACTGACTCGTCCCTCGCTCAGCAGATTGTCATCGTTGACAAAGACGGTAAAGGAACACCAGAAAGGTACGTCAATTTGGTCATCGTCACATCCAAGTATGATCTTAAAAACAAGAAGCTGGACTTAGACAACGCCCACGTAGATACCATTCCCGGCAAAGTTGGAGCTGATGAAAAAGTGCATACCGCTTTTGGCATCGTCGACCCTAAGACCGGAGATATCACAGTTACTGATCCCGCAACTGGCAAGCAAGTTGTTAAGAGAGCGTCTGTCGATCCTAAGACAGGAAACCTGCTTCTGACGTCATCAGTCGTTGATCCTGCTACAAACCAAGTTGATCCTACTCTCGGACAGCAGATCAGCGTGGTCGAAAAGCCGGCAGATAAGTTTGCTGCCGTACCTGGCAAGGAAGTGCAACTTGTTGTCATCACGAGCAAGTTCGATCCTAAGACCAAGAAGTTGGATACTCCTAACGGCCATGTTGACACTTCACGAGGAGTCATCGCAGCAGATGGACGAGTTCACACTAACTATGGTGTAATTGACCCGAAAACTGGAAAGATCGAACAGGTGGACCCAAAAACAGGCAAGCCAGAGACGAAACAAGCCATCACGGACCCGAAAACCGGCCACTTATTCATTACATCCGGCGTTGTCGATCCTAAGACGGGTAAAGTTGACTCGTCCCTCGCTCAACAGTTCGCTGTGGTCGACAAGGACACGCCTAAAGAACGTTACGTCAACCTCGTTATTGTGACGTCGAAATATGACCTTAAAAACAAAAAGTTAGATTTGACCAATCCTCACGTGGACACCATCCCTGGCAAGATTGGCTCCGATGGTAGAGTCCATACAGAATATGGCGTGGTCAATCCAGCTACTGGCGATATTTCTATCAAGGATCCTGTAACGGGCAGGACGGAACTAAAGAAGGCTGTCGTTGATCCTAAGACAGGCAACATGGTATTAACATCAGGTGTAGTAGACCCAGTGACTGGCCAAGTAGACCCAACTCTTGCTCAGCAAATGAGCGTAGTGGATCAACCGAAGGATACGTTCAAGCCTGTGCCTGGCAGAGAAGTACAACTTGTCATTATTACGAGCAAGTACGACGCTAAGAACAAGAAATTAGTTAATCCCAACGGCACTGTTGAAACCTCTAGGGGCATCATCGGGGCGGATGGTAGAGTGCATACTAACTACGGTATAATCGACCCTAAGACAGGAAAGATTGAGCACGTTGACCCGAAGACAGGCAAGTCGGAAACTAAGCAAGCCGTAAACGACGCTCTGGGCTTGAAGCCCGGCAACTTGATCGTTTCATCTGGTGTAGTCGACCCCAAGACAGGAAAGGTTGACTCTTCACTCGCGCAACAGCTAACCATTGTTGAAAAAGACACAACACCACTGGAAAGAGAGATTCATTTGGTCATCATTACTACTAAGTACGATCCCAGGACGAAGAAGATCGACGCAAGCCAAGCCCATGTCGACACAGTTACGGGAACACTCGGACCCGATGGCAAGATTCGCACAGCTGTGGGTATTATTGACCCCGCAACAGGTGAGATTGTCGTCACTGATCCCAAAACGGGCAGGCAGGAAGTCAAGAAAGCAGACCTTAACCCGGCAACTGGACACATGGTTGTATCAAGCCAGGTTGTTGACCCTAAGACGGGACGTGTCGATCCTACTTTAGTACAACAGTTCAGTATCGTCAACAAGCCAGTTGTGGCTCATCCTAAACCACCAACCAAGGGCGAAGTTCGCCTCGTCATTGTAACCAGCAGGTATGACCCATACACGAAATCAGTGGATGCTAACGAAGGAACCGTCGACGCAGCTAAAGGCTACGTCAGTGCCGAAGATGGCAAGATTCACACCGACTTTGGCATCATTGACCCGCGATCCGGGCAGATTCTGTACAAGGATCCAGTGACCGGCAAGCAAGAGCTGAAGCAAGCAGAAATCGATCCTAAGACCGGCAACTTGATTATTACCACTACTGTAGTAGATCCTAGAACTGGCAAAGTAGAGCCTTCATACGCTCAACAGCTGACAATTGTTGACAAGCAGAATGTTCTGAAGCCAGGCCCGGCTGTTCCGACCAGGTCCAGCGTATCACCGATCAAGCAGATACTGTCGCCTACCAAGACTCCGACACCGTCGCCGCTGCAGTCTCCTGTGCGAACATCGTCACCTGTCATCAGCAGCTACGCTCACAAGCCATCTCCCGTATCCTCACCTCTACAAAAGACTGCTCCAGTTAAGCCCACAGCTGCCCCACCGGAGCCTCCCAAGAGGAAGATCGTGAAGATCATGGTTATATTTACCAAGATCGATCCCAAGACTAAGAAGCCTGATCTTAACACCGCCGAAGTAGAACATCTCACTGGCATCTTAGATCCCAATGGACAGATTGAAACTAAGTACGGTATCATCGACTCTCACACTGGCAACATCATCATTACAGATCCCGCTGGTCAACAACAAAAGAAAGAAGGCTCGGTGCTGCCAGAGACTGGCCAAATAATGATCACATCCGGAGTTATTGACCCGAAAACGGGCAAGAGCGATCCTAACTTAGGTATGATTTTGAGCGTTGCCAAACAAGACGACCCAGTTGTTGAAATCACAACCATTACCGGTCCAATCGACGCGACTGGCAATGTGAACATCGAGGATGGAGTCTTCGAGCACACCAAGGGCAAAGTCGACGCTGACACCGGACACATATCTACAAAGTACGGAGTTATCGACCCATCTAATGGAGTAATTTTCGTTACTGACACATCGGACACCAAACCTGTAGAAATTGACGAAAATAACGGACAAATTACCATGAAGGGAGTAATCGATCCGGCGACAGGCAAGGTAGACCAAAAGCTCGGCCGCATCATCGTCGTCGGCACGCATATTGACCCGGTGGTGGAAGTTACTACGTTTGTCGGCAAAGTGGATTCCAAGAAGGGCATCATCGAGCCAAAACACTCGCTCGTTGAGAGCTCCACGGGCATCTTCAACCCTGAAAACAACAAAATCGACACCAAGTACGGACAAATCGATCTCGTCAAAGGAACTGTCACCTACAACGATCCTAAGACCGGCAAATTCGAAAGCCGCGACCTCAAGGTAGACCCAGTCACCGGACAGTTCTTGCTCCGAAGCGGACAAATAAACCCTAAATCTGGCAAACCTGACAAGGATATCGGTAGAATGATCTGCCTGAGAATCATCAAGAACAAGGTAGACCCGGTATCAGGAAAACAAATCGTATCCAACGACCCAAAGAATGTCAAAGTAGATCCCAAGACAAACCAAATTTGGATCGCTGGACCTAAAGACCCTCAGACCGGCGAAGTCCTGTACACCGCTGGTCAAATCGACCCCATTACTGGCTATATCATTACCATATACGGTCGTCTCGACCCCAAAACCGGCACCATCGTTAGAACGACAGAAGTGGACAAATCTCTCATTAAGGTGGATCCCATCAACGGACAGATCTACACAGCGACAGGAGAAATCGACGAAGATAACCAACCTCTATACTCAGCTTCACAGGTCGACCCCGGTACGGGAGAAATATACACCAAGATGGGCAAGATTGACCCGAAGACAGGCAGGCTGATCATCATCAAGATATTCGTCATCACACAGAAAGACGACAAGGGACGCGTCAAGGAAGTCGACCCTAAAGAATGCACTATCGACGAAACCACCGGCAGAATCATAACAACCAAGACTGTATACCTTTACCAGATCATCGACCCGATTACTGGAGAAACTATCGATGTGGATCCTGATGATCCAAGACTCAAGGGCGCGCGCACAACCGTCACTCAAACCATGACACTATCCGGCAAGATTGACCCTGTTACTGGTAGGATAAAGACAGAATATGGCGACATCGACCCAGACACGGGCGACATCGATCCCAGCACAGCCGTCAGAGATCCAGTAACTGGACAACTCATCCTCCACTACTCACAGATTGACCCTTCACACTTCGAAGACAAGAGCGGAAACTACACGATAGAAAAGGAAACCGAAGACCTCCCGGCAAACATCGACATTCAAACAGTAAACACACACAAATTCTCCACCTTCGGCAAAGACGAAAGTCCACTACGAGGCGACGAGCCCAAAACATTCACAGAGTACACAACAAGCGAGCACATAAAGCACCAAGGCTACGTATCGTCCACGACCCCTCTGTCCTCGAAAATCCCGATTTCGCAGCGCTCTAAGAAGACGCCGACGCCTCCAGTGGTAGTGAAGACCACCACCAAGCAACTCCTCACCAAGAACGACGAAGGTGTGACGCACAACGTGGAACACGAGGTCGAGAACCTCGGCACGGGAGAGGTCACCTTCTCCACACACACGAACAAGGTGCGTGCCTTTTCAAATAACTGGCAAAAGACGCCGTATACATTTCCTTTTTAATTGTTGTTTTATCTTATTTTTTTTTATAACTGATTTTTCTTTTTTGAATAATTTGCCGTAGTGTCGCTTGTAGTTGTATTTAGTAACCGCATGTTAGCGTACATGTCAGGCCGAGAGCCTGGAGGGGGCGGGCGCGGCGGCCAGCGAGGGCAGCCCATACGTGCGCGCGAGGGCCGTCACCACGCGCACGGCAACCACGCACCACGACCTCGACACGCGCGCGCGCACGCAGCAGATGGAGGAGAAGACAGTCGCACACACACTCACATCATCCGCCACGAGGCAGGAGCAGCGCGTGCTCACGCAGGAGGTCAAGACGACAGTCACAACTGGCGATCAGGTATGAGCTGACATATCTAGCGGTTATGATACTAGTGGGACTATTTATTTCTGAACTTTTTATTGAAATCTTTGTATTATTCTATTGATTTAAACAAAAGTGGTACCTTCAAACACAGTGTCGTTTGTTTAAGGTGAAAGCTGACCAAATACCTGACTTTTCATGAATAAAGTGGCAGATCAGTAAATGTTGTTTATGGAAATGTGTTCAGAAATATATAGTTCATATCAGTAAAGGAAAGCACAGCGATCATTCGGTTCGAATCCATGATCATTTGGGCATGATATTTGGATTTTTATTATAATTTTCTCCATTTTCATTATTAATTTCTCTATCATTTTATCCCTGTTTTTCTATTGTTTTATTAAGACAGCTTTCATAATATTTGGACAGGTGTAAACTATACAAAAATATCAAATAGTAGAATAATTAAAGATTATTTTTCAAAGTCCAAAAAAAGCGTTCGCATACATAAGTACTGCTGATACCAAAGTTATATCATATTACAAAGTTTACACCTACATACAAAATGTCCTACAACGACTAAGCATAAAGCTTTCGTACACTGCATTGCTTCCAAACATCCAAGAATGTGCGAATTGTGCAAGCATCAATAGAAAAAGCTTAGCTTTGCATTGAAAAAGCAAAAATGTATACCGAAATAAATGTACTGTGAATTCTGAACTCTACAAAAAGCTGTCGTCATAATTTTCTTTGCATGGATGTGTTCTAATTTAGTTTTTGTTTTTTTCTTCCCCTCTCCCAAACCGCATCAAAATGGACGGACCATTTCGATTGGCATGCATGATCGGAACTGTGTGACCATTCATAAACCTAACTCCCATGTCACCAAACCAATACCATGGTGTTACCTTCACCCATACCTATTTTCCACCACCTAATATAAAATACCACAAATGTGATAACTACATTGTGTGATGTAACAACGGTTTCAAACTCATTGAACCATCAAAACACGTTTGAACACTCCTGATATTTCCTTATCCATAACTCCTTTAAAATCCCTATCTTTACATGAATATTCCAATTTTTTTATTTAACTTTTATTTTCCAAATGTATATTTTCGATTTACATAATCTCTCTTCGACAACCCAATTCTTAAAAAAAATTGCACTGTTTATGCTGTCTCTATTTATGGAATAAAAACTCTCATTTCACAACTTCACAATTTCAAATGTTTCCTTTGATTCTTTGCCAAATTCATTTTGTTTGTATGTCCTTAAAACCCTTTTTCCCTCAATAACTCTACCTCTAATTCCCTTATCTCTACCACCACCCCTTCTCTATCTCCCCCCACTCACGACCGGTCACCCATTCCCGCGTGGTCCCGGGCTGGTGCACAGCTGGCGCGGCGCGGCTCCGAGAGCTCGCTGAGCAGCGGCGACTCCGGCACACCCATCGACTTCGAGGAAGGAGCCGGCGAGGGACATTATCTCGTTGAGGTCAGTATAAAGCACAGACAATCTCTCACATACAGTCGAAGTTAAGATTTATAGGAACTAAAGAAAGGAAAGATTTAAAGCTTGTCCAGACATGACTATTGACTATTTCTCGTAGGCTTCAGGCAATTAATTTTGTCTCTGTTCCGGCACCTTCGTTTAAGAGACACGAGAGATAGACGAGTGAGAGTTTCGCTCTAGTATTGGTTGGGCATACTCCATATTTGGCCACAGAGATACTGGAACAAGCTTAGATGAAAAAAAACAAAGTGGAAATAATTCGCCCGATAAATCAAGAGACCAAGATAAATAACATTGAAATTGAAAAATGTTTGCTTGAGCAACAGTTTAAGAAAGTTCAACGTTCATAGGTACGAGTATTATGTAAATATGTACATTAATGTAGTATGTAAAGCTAGAAGTTAAATAGGTAATTAAAACTAAAAGTGATCCGGAATCCATGAATCTATTGATCGATCCAGCCTTGGCCACTTCCCCGCAAGGTAACAGGTAACTTGATATTTGTCAATGAATGAGTGTGTTGCATGAATGGCCATAGATTACCACGCTTAGATAACCATACGTATAAATTTCTCTACCAAATTTTTTTACTCGATACAAACGTACCTATGTCATTCTGTGACGTAGATATGTAGCGTTCAAATGCTATTGTCATAGTAATGACCAGTCGCTACATATGTATTGTGATAAAATATACCTAATAAATAGGTACATCCAACATTATTATTACTGTTTAAAAACTAGCAGTATTGATTTTGACGTTCTAAACCCTGAATTTTGTGATGATAACAACAAGCAAAATGCAATGTTATATTTTGTATTTTGTGAGTTCCCTCGAACCTCTTATTTCCTTTTTGTGTACATTAAAAAGTTAATCTGTCAAACCCCCTACCATTCAGTATGGTATCTATAGATGATAATCTATGGCTTGATTCCAACTTGCATGGACTGCATATGATTGTGTTGTGACAATCGGATAGTATGTCTCGCGTGAACTTGTCGACGTTAGACTTGAAACTGCACGGTGTGTGTCACTTACAGGTACCAGCGCAAGTGAGTACAAATATTTATAAAGTCTTAGATTGGGATCTCATCTGATAGGTACCTAGTTGTAGAAGTATTGTAAAGATTAGCATTTATTGTTAAACTTTGTAAAATGTATTTGTGTAGTAACTGTGTAAAATCAAAAGTAAGTCTTCGTACACATTAGTTTGAATTGAAACAACTTCTTTAATGTTGGTTACTATAATGAAGTAACTATGTAATGTAACAAAATTATTCATATCACAGAGTTAGTGATGTTCAATATTTATTTGTTGCAGTTACGGGAAATATTGAAGTGGAACATTATGAAAACGGCATCTAATCTCTAAACGTTATCAAAATAAATACTAAAAAATTACGCTAAAAGTATAGACATAGATACCTATACTAAATAACGATTTGTAAACGCAGCATAGCATATCTATAAACGCTGAAAATAAACTATACATAGAACTATGCCCTTATTTATCTCAACCACATATCCCGCTTACCCGCTTGCACCCACCACTCACACCTTCCACCCACCTCACACCATGTGTATGTGTTATAGGAGCCGGGCTCGTACAGCACCACCACCACCTCCACTGTGACGGGGAACGCACCCTTCGGGCAGATGCTGCATGGAACTACCACCAGGGTAAGCAATATGTTTTGGAAGCTGTCACTTTAGGAAGAGCTTGTCACCCTGAAAGGTTTAGAAAAGGGTTTGAACTTGGCCATAATTTCCTTCTGGTTATCGATCATTAAGGTCTACAATGATCAAGTATTATTACTTCGTACTACAGACTATTCGTCAGGTAGTAAGGTAGGATCAAGAAACAAGCGAATGAGGTTGATTTTTAAATTTTTGGTCATACTTGTTAATAGGTGGTTAAAAAAGTTCGTATCCTACTTTTGCCTACTTAAATCGCGTAGTAATTTTGCAAATTGCAGACCATGTTGAAGTCTAGTCTAGTTAGCTTTATTGCATATTAAAAAAATACTACTAAACATGCTGAATGGCTATTCTAACCTACTCTATTTCCCCGTATTCCAGACGAGCACGGGGCCGCAAGTGAGCACCGAGGAAGAGACCGGCCCGGACGGAGAGGTGGTGTCCTCGCAGACCATCAGTAGCAAGACGCGCACTGTCGAGACCATCACGGTAAGGATTATAATAGTCCATGGCAACCACATTAAGCAAAACATTTTAATGCATCAATAGCGTTCAAATCGAAACAAAAAAAACGGTTTCATAGCTGAACAATTTTTATTATCACTTATCAGGCTGGCTAATGTTGTAATCTACGAGTATGACGTGCTACTGCTGGGTAAAAGTCTTTCCCAATTTGTTCTACCAATATGCGTTTTTGCATGTAACTAGGTAATGATTGTTCCCTATCCCACTGCCCCATCAAACAAACATGTATCTGATTCCATACATATTTTATACAAAAACAAAACTAATCTCATTATGATATAATTCCAGTACAAGACGGAGCGCAACGGCGTGGTGGAGACGCGCGTGGAGCAGAAGATCACCATCCAGTCAGACGGGGACCCCATCGACCACGACCGCGCGCTCGCTGAGGCTATACAGGTATTCATTTATTAAACTACTGCATACTATCGAAGTTAGTCTAATTGTTAATCCAGTCTATTATCTATCATAGCGCCAATTTTCATTAAGATTGGCTCGGCCTTTGAGCGTCCAGAGAATATAAGTTGACATTTAAATACCGACATGTGCATATAACGCTGGAATCAGAATGATAAGATAGGTGAAAATGACGATTAACTTTTAACAACGTTTATTTGTACCTTTTCTTATTGGAAACTGTAAGTATTTATTATGAATTTTGACATCATAGTGCTATATCGTTATTCCAGGAAGCCACCGCGATGAACCCTGACATGACCGTGGAGAAGATCGAGATCCAGCAGCAGAGCACGCAGCCGTAACGCGGCTAACTTGTGACGCGGCGGCCATATTGTAGCATGACGGCCGTGTTACAACATGGCGCCCGCTGCACATACGCCGCGCTTAGAACGTAAGCTACTACACTGCGAATACTACACATAAGTTATTTAAAATATCGAGTAATTAATGGAACGTTAATTATATTGAATATTTTCATGTTGTGACGTCACGCACCGTCGACGAACGTCGAGATGACAAATGCAATTTTTTCTGTATAAATATCTTAAGAACGCATTTTTTTATTTCTCGTGTTTTTAATAAGCTTAGGCTAGGGCGATGCAGACATCCGGTACTGGGCTTCGTAGTTTGAATATGAATGTTGCCATAGTTTAAATGATATGAAGTGTTCGTCTAATCTAAATGTATATTTCGAGTTTTTCGGTGTCTGATTACGATTTTAATCAGATGTTTACAACAAAAATGTTTAAGAAATAGCTTTAATACGTCACACGAGTTAGACCACCGTATTTTAGATTATAAAAAAGGTTTAATAATCGTTTTTCTCTCCCTATTTAATATTTAAAACGAATCGGAACAAAATCTTACAATGTAGCGCGGGACTAATATCGTTTTTACTCGACAGTTTTGCTGCCTTAAATACACCAACAAAAAAAACACTTGAAATTGTTATTTCGAAGTACAATAACTTTTTATGAAATCGTCACAAACTAAGTTACTCGAAAATGGCGTCAATTTCTGTCGAGTGTTGCAAGATATATAAAAAAAATAAAAATGGTATATAAAGTCGTTGCTATGGTCTGTATGTGTAAGGATCACCAGTTAGGTGCTACTATTTAGGAGTTAGTGTAATATTACATTATTGGACAGCAATCGTGTGTTAGCGCAACTTATTTTATATAGTTACGGAGTATTGGTAGCTTTCGCCCGACGGTTGACAGCTGAGATATGTCAATGTCAAATAATAAGCCTTCGCGCGGGAAGTTGCATTAATACGTTATGTTGTATTAATTTGAGTTTTTTTTAAATACACTTTAGTACTATTTATATATATTGAGTACTCATTATGACAACCATTATGCTTTTTGTATCAGTATAGTTTTCTGTTAAAACAGATCTATTCGTGACAATATATTCCGGTTGATTAATTTCATTGATGTATCTCATGTGTCTAATCCGAGGATGGATAAAATTAAAGCTTAGTTGGTCGATGTTTAGGGATTTTACACAATGTATAACTATAAGGCCAGTTGAGCATTTTTATATAACTTTGGTCGTTAAAAATTAAACGTTATTTTATTTCGATGCAACATTTTTATGGCATTAAAAAGTTGGCTTATTAGAAACTGACATCGTATATTATTTACAAACAGTTTTGGTAAAGACCATCATGATTTTGCAGAAATTCTTTTGAATTCTGTATCTATTTTGCATGCGAGGATAATTTCAAACAAGAAAAAGAAAAAAAAAGTATTTTATTCTAAATGAATACAAAGTACAGTCCTGTTCAGAACTGTGTCAGTTTTTTAATAATCAACTTATCAAAAACAACGTTCTATACATGATTGTTCAAATTATTTCGTCTAGTTGTTTACAATAAAATAAATAGTGAAACATTCCAAACTGTTCACAACATACATAGGATCGACGCTAGGACATGACACAAAGTGTTTTTTTAACTTTTGTATTCTGTAAGATTGTTTATTATGCATCATTGATTTTTTTACTTTGCAAGCGACTATTTCCTAAACGCTATCGTATCTAATCTAAATTGTATAAAAGAAAAAAAATAGCTTATTTTGTTATATTTCTATTTGTCATATACTCGAGCAAATGTTACAACTATCAGGAACCAACACCAAAGTTGGGAACGTAACCAAGCGGAACAACAATATCAATTGAGTAAATATCTCCGCAAGAATGCTTAGTTTATCTATCTACTTGTACGCTTGCAAAGTGAAAGAAAAATATTTTGAATAAGTTGAAATGATACTGATATTGTACAATTTATAATTACATACATTTAATATATTTCTTACACGCTAGATCGTAACGTTTTTTCTTATATGAATATAAGTTTTTTTATATTATTATTGTGGAGTTGTCCCTGATTTTGAATCAGATTTTAAACGTAATATTATTTCTTTACAATTAATTATTTTATCAATTTGACATTTTATTTAGTGTATGTGTGAATACTTCGCGACTCGGTAACAACATATAAGACTACATATATTTATTGTGTAGGAAATCAATTTAGTTTGCGAATGTATTCAACATTGTGTTAGTTATTATTGTAAAAAGTATAGTTGAAGAGAAAAGTGTTAACTGTCTCTTGAAGAAAGCAGAAATCATGAAGATATTAATTTATCCATTTATATCGAGTGTTAAATCTTTTCTCTCTGTCTGTACTATCGTCCCGTCTCACTTTGTTTGTGTCAACTTTTTCTTACTAATATTACCCGAGTGTAAAATGTTTGTGAGCAAAAGTTGTATTTATTATAGATGTTTATTTTTCTAAACTCCGTATTATTTGATATTTAACGAGAGGTTATCAAATAGAATTACAATAAAATGCTTTGTTTTAAAAAGTACGTTTTATTCCATAATATTAACAACATCATACCTATGACACATTACAAGATTTACAAGGACATGGTTTGGTAAAATTCGCTCGCAGAATGGGAATAATGTCCACACTTTGTATACTTAAACAAATGTGATAACACTATAAATTCTTCGTATTATGAGACTAGACTCTAGTAATATGGATAAGTACATAATTACAAACAAAACTTAGTAAGTTATTAAGTTTCTCATAATGTTACTACAATACAATACACTAGTAAGTATAGCATTATATAAAACTGACCGTTTCACATATATCCGGGTGATATTTATTTTTAAACTGCAAGAGAGACTCTTAGTTAATTAAATACATTTGTTTTTATACATATTCTACCTATCAACATCGATAAAATAATCTTCGGACAGTCAGGTATTAGACCACTTCGCTTAGTCTATTATAGCATGATCATTGACACCTTCCTCATTAATATACTTACTTACATTTTCCCAAAGCATTTTCCGAAAATTTGACGTAAAGTGTATGGAGTGCAGCTGTCAAAATTATCGAGCTCTAATTGACAAAGCAAAGGTCACCTTGTACAAACGACGTGTCTATCCAAACAGTGCCTGCCCCGCCTTCCCGAGCGCGTCCCCCGCGTTCCCGATCGCATTCCCCGCGTTCCTTACGATCCCCTCGTTGTTCTCCCAGCGCGCGCCCTCCGCGCCCAGCCCCCAGGGGGCGTCCTCGGCCGTGCGCAGGAAGTATGAGCCGCGTGCGGTGGGGGGGCAGCTGTACCCCATTATACTGCGGAGAAGGGAATAATTATTTTCCTATAAAAATACTCGAAAGAAATTGAGAAACTTGATGTAAACCTTAAAATTATTAATCTAGCTAAATGTTTCTTGAGGCGCAAAATAGGCTGTTGAGCTCTTTCAGATACCTAATAGTAAGTAGATGAAGATCACCAAAGAGAGGCTAAAACTAGAGAGAGTTTCTCAGCGTCCTGGCTTTTAAATTTTTTTATTGTATTTTCTTGGGTTTTATACCAAGAAAGGCAAAAACCCAGAAGAGTTGCTCTGCAGTTCTTGCTTTATTTCTTTTTCTGAGGCTGTTCCGGTTGCCAACCTTTAGAAAAACGCTAAAAACGTTACTTACGTGAATTCCTTCCCGCACTGCCCCTTCTTGAACGCTTCATAGTCCTTGCACTGCACGGCGAGAAAGGCGGTTGCGTTTGTGATGGACTCTGAGTACAGCTCGTTGATACGAGAGTGGGAGCATGTCTGGAGGAGGCAGTTGGGTTGCTGCGAGCCGCCGTTGGGGTAGAAGTCTACGTGGCCTGCATACAAGTGGTAAATATAGACAAGAACAAGATTTAGGAAATAAAGATGAAAAGAAGTAAGTATTACGGCAATTTTTGCCCTATGTGAAACAACAAGCAAATAAATGTTCAAAAACAAGGATTTGGTTCGCTCGCAATGTCGCTTGTGTTGGTGACACTTAAAAAGTGCTAGATGCAATTAATTGTCTATTATGCAGGACCTATATGAGGCTTATCGCGTAATCACCACACTTATTAACAAAATCATATAAAATTAAACTCCATCAACAACTTACCAACACATTCCGAAATGCCATACACGCCCGTATCAGTATGGTAAGCATCCACAAACGCCGCGTCGCTAAACTTGAGTCTTAAGTCCGGTTCCACCATGGTGAAGCAAGGTCCGGCCGGGTCGAGCCCGGATATCCGACCAATGAGCGAGCCGGTCAGATCTCGGAACTGCTTGCCAGTGAAGCCGGATATGTGGGCACCGAGGCTGTGCCCGATCAGGTGGATGGACTGTGGGTCCAGACCCCCTGGGAAGAAGGAAGATGTCTTTATTATCAATACTACTGGCTCTGCCTGGCTTCACACGGTCACATATGCACGATATACATATACTTAAAAACCGTTACTAAGAATAGAGGTTTTATTTTTTTTTATTCATTAATAAATGGTTGTAAAATAAGTATTGAGAACCATTTGAGAACCTATTTCCTTTATGATATAATAAACAATGTGCATACAAGGTTTTGTTTTAGTTTTCTAATGTATATGATATCATAGTACATTAATTTTCAAGTTTACTAGCAAAGTGTAATACTATAGGTATGTGCACACCAAAATTTATACAATATTTGAATACAAATTTTTATGTTAGTTTTGCTAAGCTCCTAAATTGACTGTATATGTATGTCTCTCAAAATGATACTTGCACAGCGCTGAAGTGAACACAGTGGCCCAAGTGGAAGTTTCGGTAAGATCGTGTCTTCAAATGATGTATTGAAAATACTGTGGGCCTAGCAGGAATATTACCATCGCAGGATCCGACAATTTGTCGAACCATATTTCATACAAAATTCGTACAGCGAACCTGGTGGCGCGTAACTGAACTATTTTACTTTCAAATACGTTAGCTCCGTAGGATTCGAAATATGATTATGTATGGACGTTTACGTAGTTTGTGCGATAGAAATTGTTTTTGACAGATGATCCGTAAATACCAGACCCAGCCTTCGACAAATAATCGGAAGTTTTCTCACCTAAATTTTTTCAGTGAGAATCATTGTCGACAATTTTGCCATGGATTTTTAATGGATTATTTATTAATATATTTTGATAAAAATAATTTAGTACGGACAAATGTTACTTTATTAATTTATGTTTAGCGAAATGTCATTGTAAAAATAGTCTGTGACACTAGTAATAATAATAATAACACAATACAATTGTTGTTGAAATTGTTTTGCTGTTGTTGTCCGTTTTTGTTGTTTTGCTATTATTATTAATTTTTTGCTTTGTGTTGTTTATGGATGTTTTCTGTTGTTTATTGTTGATTATGGTTGTTTCTTGTGGTTTTTTGTTGTTTTTATTGTTTTTTGTTGTTTCTTGTTGTATTTTATTTTTTCTTGTTGTTTCTTGTTGTATTTTGTTTTTTCTTGTTGTTTATTGTTGTTTTTGTTGTTTTGTTGTTGTTTTTGTTGTTATTTGTGGTTTCTTGTTGTTATTGTTGTTTTTTGTTGTTTTATGTTGTTTTTTGTTGTTTCTTGTTGTATTTTGTTTTTTACTTGTTGTTTTTGTTGATTTTTGTTGTTTTTTGTTGTTTCTTGTTGTATTTTGTTTTTTCTTGTTGTTTTTTGTTGTTTTTGTTGTTTATTGTTGTTTTTTGTTGTTTTTTTTGTTATTTATGGTTTCTTGTTGTTTTTTGTTGTTTCTTGTTGTTTCTTGTGGTTTTTGTTGTTTTTTATTGTTTTTTGTTGTTTCTTGTTGTATTTTATTTTTTCTTGTTGTATTTTGTTTTTTATTGTTGTTTTTGTTGTTTTTTGTTGTTTTTGTTGTTATTTGTGGTTTCTTGTTGTTTTTTGTTGTTTCTTGTTGTTATTGATGTTTTTTGTTGTTTTTTGTTGTTTTATGTTGTTTTTTGTTGTTTCTTGTTGTATTTTGTTTTTTACTTGTTGTTTATTGTTGTTTTTGTTGATTTTTGTTGTTTCTTGTTGTTTTTTGTTGTTTCTTGTTGTATTTTGTTTTTTCTTGTTGTTTTTTGTTGTTTCTTGTTGTTATTGTTGTTTTTTGTGGTTTTTGTTGTTTTTTGTTGTTTTTTGTTGTTTTTTGTTGTTGTTTGTTTTTTCTTGTTGTTTTTTTGTTGTTTCTTGTTGTAATTGTTGTTTTTTTTAAGGTTTTATGTTGTTTATGTTGTTTTTTGTTGTTTTTTGTTGTTTTTCTTGTTTATTGTTGTTAACAACAAAAACCTACAAGAAACAACAAAAAAACAACATAAACTACAAAAAACAACAACAAACCTTAAAAAACAACAATTACAACAAGAAACA
The DNA here is from genome assembly GCA_927399415.1 of Macaria notata. Classification (NCBI taxonomy): domain Eukaryota; kingdom Metazoa; phylum Arthropoda; class Insecta; order Lepidoptera; family Geometridae; genus Macaria; species Macaria notata. The sequence goes on along the minus strand of OV656747.1, from coordinate 1,172,861 downwards.
ACAAAAAACAACAAGAAAAAACAAAATACAACAAGAAACAACAAAAACAACAATAAAAAACAAGTAAAAAACAAAATACAACAAGAAACAACATAAAACAACAAAAAACAACAAAAAACAACAATAACAACAAGAAACAACAAAAAACAACAAGAAACCACAAATAACAACAAAAACAACAAGAAAAAACAAAAAACAACAAGAAAAAACAAAATACAACAAGAAACAACAAGAAACAACAAAAATCAACAAAAACAACAATAAACAACAAGTAAAAAACAAAATACAACAAGAAACAACATAAAACAACAAAAAACAACAATAACAACAAAAAACAACAAGAAACCACAAATAACAACAAAAACAACAAAAAACAACAATAAACAACAAGAAAAAACAAAATACAACAAGAAACAACAATAAACAACAAGAAAAAATAAAATACAACAAAATACAACAAGAAACAACAAAAACCACAAAGAACAACAATAACAACAAAAAACAACAAGAAACCACAAATAACAAAGCAACACCAACAAAACTAAAAAACAGCACATAAACAAAAAAATAATATACCTACCTACACCAATCTACTTAATTGAACAGAAGAAGGAAACAAATACGTAACCGGAAGTAAATATAAAATTAATCAAAAAAGGAAAGAGAAATATGAAATAGTTCTTCCGGGTATGATGATTTTCCATTACTTACTATCGAATTCTGACTCCAGCTACCAATGCATTCAACTCGTTAGTAATACTTTCGACTTTACGCACGGAAACTTGAGCTAGGGGTACTGGTATCGAGTACATATTTAAACTGCTTTTATGGTTTCGAGCATGAAGTTTTATATAATGCTCGTAATTATTTTTAAACGTACAAATATAAGAAATTGGTTTAATTTACAACTTTGATACATGTAAAGGTTCTTTGCTCAACTGAAGACTACAAATTATTACTTACTAGCAAACCCGGCGAACTACGTTTCGCCACCAGATGGCTTCGTTTTTTCTTTTCTTTTTTATAAACCCGAGACCTTTCCAACGAATGGAAAACCGTGGAAATCGGTTGGAGTTATAGCTTCAGGAAGGAAAACCCGACTTATTTTATAAAGTAGATATTTTTTTAAAACAAAAAATGTCACATTAGATAATTCAGTGTAATTCCGACCTAGGTACCTATAAAATATAAACCAAGCAAAATCATTAAGATAAAACGCAGTTGCGCTTTAAGATAACCATAACCTCAGACTTACAAAAACGTAAAATAAAACAATGCAGCACATAAAAAGACGGATAAATTGTTAAATTTCTGCTAAGGTTTATGAAGTAAAAAATGATTCATACAATTTCCGTATAATCCTTATCTGACTTTGAAAAGTTCAAGTTTTTGGGAAATCTCTTGAGTCGTATTTCCTCGTGACTGTGGGTCATGACTTCCCTGCATTAATTTATTAGGGGAGTTCTCTTAGGCAGACACATCGTGGTGGGCGTCCTACCACAGAAGACACATTTTTTTTTACGTGGGATAGGTTTACGTTTGACTGACAGCCTGCCTGATGTTGAGCATTGCTGAAGCCTAAGGTGTAACACGCTTACCTAGAAGAAACCTATTATCTCTAGATTTGAGACCCCTGGATTACATGTCCTCGGATATTGTGGTCTTCAAACATGTTGGTTTTCTTACGATGTTTACCTTCACCGCCAAGCGACGGCAAATCCTCAAAAAAAAGTCACGGTGTACAACATAAAATTATATCTAGGAACAAATCGGTCCACTCGTTTATGCATAGCATGTTAGTACTGTTTGCAATATACTCGACCTATAGTACTTGCACTGGCCCGCGGCAGATTGCGTGTTGATAATTGCAATAATGAACCGCAGATCTGACGCACGGGGGATACATGTTTGTCAACTCCATTGGTAATAGATCGGAAACATTGTATTTTCTGTGTAGAAAGAAGTTACTATCATCTGAGAGAAAATCCGTTTGTGCTTTACACTCAGTCGACTGAACCGAAGTAAATGAAATTTATTATCGAGGTGGATGAAACTCTGGACTGACGCTCACTTAGCACCGAACATTATAATGTATTCACATTGGTTACCTACTTTTAATCCATTTATCAAGGGAAAACCCATTTGTACAAGGAGCTGCTAAGGGTTGTTCGCAAAGTCGGTATACCTGAGATCATGCTAATTTTAACAAGGTACAATTCACCATGAGTAACAAGCTTCCTTATTCCATCGAGGTCTAGAATAGTAATTATCATTACTCATGGCAATCTAAAGTCATCTTGTTTACGCGGTTATGGGAATATTATAAATAGATGTGATTTCGCCATTAGTTTGCTAATGGAATCTTGATTGGCGAGTTAATTATACAGTTTAATATAATTGTGATTTTGTTATAAGCATTTATGTTCAATCATTGTGTAAATCAATACCGTTGTGTTGGGTCAAGTCGAGAGTGAATCGGTTTCTTCTAGGCAAGCGCGCTAGATCGTAGATTACAACGTTGCTTAACATCAGGCAAGTTGTAGTCAAACGTTTTTTTTTTTTTTTGGACACACATATTCTTATTTAATTTTATGCGAACATTGGTTAAAACCTGAACAATTAAAATGTATTTATTTTGATAACTATGAATTGTCTTCCTACTATTGTAGGCCGACTATTAAACATGGAGGAAGCTGTATTTTTGTACAGTCCGGGTTGAAATCGGTACCTATGAACGACTATAGCGACTTATCTAGGGAGCAGGTGTTTGATGTGTGTGCCTCTTTGATTAATGACTATAGTTTACTCGTAGTAGGTATATACCACTCTAACTTGACTGATGTAGATGACTGCCTCGAGCTTTTCGATGCTTTATTGTCGAAAATAAACAACGACAAGCTTGATGCAATAATTGCAGGCGATATAAATATTGACTATGGTGTGGACTCACTATCTCGACGTAAACTTGATGATATTCTTAAATGTCATGGATTTACACAACACATATCGACACCGACCAGAGTGTGCACCACGAAGGCGTCAACATTAGACCACATATATACAAACATTAAGCCGGAGTGTGTAAGTGCAAGTACGATTGTTTCTGTAGTAAGTGATCATCTTGGGCAGCGCGCTTCTATCTCAAGTTTAAATTCTAATATTAAAACGCCAAAACATATAAAACGTCGTGCTATAAATCGCTCCCGTATGGCTGATTTTGTATCCGCTCTGAGCAATGTAAATTGGAACTTGAAATTACAAACTCTGAATAATACAAACAGCCTAGCAGAGAGTTTAATAAACATTTTCTGTTACCACTTTCAGATATTTTTCCCTCTGAAACAAATGCCTATTAGAAATCCTGAAGCAAATTGGATAACTGATGAGATTCTTAATTTAAAGTACCTATTATCAGACTTAAACAAACTTAAACTACAATTCCCACTTAATGAGGATATAAAAATATTTGATAACAAATTAAACATATTATATAACTCTAAACTATCTTTGACTAAAAAATGTTTTTATGAAAATCAAATAAAATCTAGTACGAATAAATGTAAAACAATGTGGGCTATTGTCAGCAAGGAGACAGGTCGAGGAAGGTGTGATAAGGACGACTTCACTGATCTCGTGCACCGAGACGATGGCTTACCGTTTGATAGCAAGGTGGATGTGGTGAACTTCCTGAACAGCACCTTTTTGAATGCGGGCGCTGCGGCCGGCGCCCCCGCGCCCTGCCCGCGCGCCAGCATGGCCCGCGTGTCCCGCGCCCTACACTACAACCTATGCTCGCTGTACCTGCAGCCCTTTACGTGCGATGAAGTATTTAAGATAATACACAACGGAATAGCTCCCAAGAAGACAACTGACATATATGACTTATCGATGCCTATTCTTAAAGAAACGTCGCTCACCCTAGCCCCGGTGTTGTCTACACTTTTTTCTAGGTGCTTAAAGGATGGCACTTACCCGACTGTTTTAAAAAAGGTTAAAATTATACCTATATATAAAGGTAAAGGATCGGCAGCGTGTGCAAAAAATTACCGCCCGATCTCAATTATCCCAGCGATAGCCAAAATATTGGAAGTTGGTCTGAATAAAAGACTGATCAATTTTTTTGGTGACAGTAACGTGTTCACTGACCGCCAGTTCGCGTACCGTTCGGGCAAATCTACGACCGACCTAGTGCGCGAGTTTGTTTACAAGATTTTGCAGGCGCGAGAGGGCAAGCGACAAGTCGCAGCTATTTGCTGCGATTTGTCGCGCGCATACGACACAGCAAGTCGCAGTATTATACAAGCCAAACTCGAGCATTACGGCGTCAGAGGGCCAGCTGAAAAGCTGATGATGGACTTCATTTCAGCGAGAAGCCAGATAGTGTTGGGAGACTCGGGGAAAGTGCGATCCGATGAAGGTATACCCGACTTAGGCGTACCCCAGGGCTCGTGCCTGTCTAACACTGTTTTCTCGCTGTTAATGAATGATTTGCCTGGATCCATAAAAAACGCTGAAGTATATATGTTCGCCGATGACGTGGCAGCCCTAGTAACTGCCGAAAGTCTAGGTGCACTAAAACAAAACCTGTCCGATGTAGCGCAGCAACTACAAGAGTGGTTCGTAGCAAACGGGTTTGCACTAAACGTAGACAAAACTTGCTACATCCACTTCAACCTTGCTAACAAACCACAACATGACATGTCAGTCGGAGTAGGTGGCGCCACGCTGCAGCAAACACCATGTGTGAAGCTGCTAGGGTTCCATGTGGACCGCGCTTTGACATGGGAGCGCCACATAGACGCCGTGTGCGCGCGCCTCAGCACGGCATGCTACGCGCTGAGGCGGCTGGCGAGCTCCGCCCCGCGCGACGCCGTGCTCAGCTGCTACTTCGCCACCATACACTCCATCCTCACGTATGGAACAGAGCTGTGGGGTGATGCGGCTGAGTGCGAGCGGCCTCTTATACTACAAAAACGTGCCATCCGCTCTATCGTTGGAGCGAAGTGGAACACACCAGCGAGGGCCTACTTCGCTGAACTAAACATTCTGACGGTACCAGCCATATATGTGTATCAAATGTGTATGTATGTACATAAAAATAAAGAAAGTTTTAGTACCGCAGGACAATCACATCCCTACCAAACTAGGAACAGGGATAAGTTGGTACAACCCACACACTCACTGGTTAAGTCGTCGAAGTCGGTATATGTAGGAGGACCGACTTTATATAATCACTTGCCCGATAATATCAAGAATGCAGCTTCCTTCAATATATTCAAAACAAAATTGAAATTGTTACTTTTAAGTAACACTATCTACTCAGTAGATGAGTTTTTAAAATGTAAATATTAATTATACAAATTTATATAACATTGACTTGTAAATTGACATTTATTAATAAATTATTTGTATTTGTATTTGTATTTGTATTTACACTTATTTATAATCTAATTTAAAATAGGACATTTTAGAATACAAAAAGTATGTCGAGCAGCTGCTACGCTGAGAGAAAATAGTCTCTCGTGTTGTAGCAGCTGATTCCTTCAGGGAAACAGATTTTTAGGAGGTTGGAAAACTCATCTAACGGAAACAAAGCTATACAAAATTTAAATTGAAATTAAGAAATAAAAAGAAAAATATTTAAAAAGTATAATCTTAGCCTATGTTTTTGTTATTATGTGAGTGTGTGTGTGTGTGAGTGTGTGTGTGTGTGAGTGCCCATCTTGTTTAAAAAAAATACGTGAACGTGATTACTGATTACAAAGGATGAAAATCCTTGCTGATTGCTTTTCAAATACAAATAAACAGATTGGAGTAGATAAAAAAAAAACTGTCAGAAAGTTTTTTTTAATGAGGAAATTAGCAGGTTGACCTCTTCCTAGCTATTCGTACTCGTATAATAAATAGGCTTCCAAGTACGTCAGCGAAATTTTGTGTGTACCTACATTTATTTTACGGATGCATGTTAGTCCACACTTATTATAGTCCACAGGTTTCTCTAAAACTAAAAGTGATATCGATATGGTTATTTTTGTATTAAATTAGGTATGTACGAGTAACAACCTTCGAAACGAGCAAGTTTTATCAAAATCGATTAAATCGCTTTTGAAAAAATATTAAAATATTGGAGCTAAGGCAATACAGTAGATTTAATAGTTTCAAGGCACCGAGGTTCTTCTGCGTGGGAGCCACGACCATCAGCCTTAAGTAATAGATAGTAATAATGTTTATCTGTTTAAGTAATACAACTCAAGGAGGAGGATACATAGATAACTAACTAACGACCATCAGTAATGAGGAACACAATTGAAGGAGGAGGATACACAAGACAGTGACTTACTATGCACCATGGCTGCCAGCACCTTCCCCAGCTGCTCTCCGATGAGGCGCACGTACGTGGAGGAGCGCAGGTAGAGCCACGCGATCAGCGAGCTCGCGTCCAGCCCCACCACGTTGTATTCTCCTGGAAAATATAATATACCGTGAGTATTTTATTCGACTTCTAAAAAAGGGAGGTTAGCAAGTCTTCTTAAAGTTTTGGTATTCAATACAACAACTTATGCCCTCTGGTGAGATGGATCACTTAAACTATCTTTATGCTTTTTAAAAGATTTTCTAAGTACCTACATCCTTTTTTTGTTGTAGTTAGAAGTAGTTTGTCTTGGCAACTTAGTGAAAAAGGTCCAAATATGGACATTTATGCTTCTCCATATTGTCACACATCAGGTAAGAATAAGAAAACGACACGCACGTACAAAATAGTTGCTAATCTTCCGAGGACATTTACAAAGTATGAACTGAAGTAGATACGTCAACGAAGGAGAGATATTAAATCCTTGCGAACAAGTTGTTCTGTGACATTTGGGATTGGCGAATAATATTAGCTGTTCATGCGTTAAGTTTTATCCGCACCGATATGTATGTACTTACGGAAATGCTGTTTTATTTTAGTTAACTTCCGGAAATCTTAGAACATTAGCATTAGCATTGAAAGCGACAAGCTAAATCGAGTCATTTCCGCGTCTGAGGCACAATCTGAGTGTCTCAAAGGGACTTAAATGTAGCCTATAAATGATAATGATGATGATGCTTTCCAAGCCGATTTCAGCTACGGCGAGCGTATTTCCTACGGGTAAGTTACTGATGCATCCTCACATGACTAATATAAACCCTATTTTAGCGGAGAATGTTCTTGAACAGTGCCATTTACATAGTTATAGGTAATGTTCGAAGGCGGTTTAGTTTGGCCTATAAATACTGTGCTAATAAATTATGATTGTTACATTTCTAGCTATGTTGTTACTTAAATAGGAAAAATCTGGACGGCATCGGCAGGTGCTGACTTAGTTTGTCGTCCAGAGTTCATCTGTTATTGTATAGTAACCTATAAGCCCTAGTTCTTCGCAAAAATTACAATGTACGCTTTACTATACTAACCTTGTGAAAGATCAATTAAACGTTTTTTATTTATTTAAATACTTACCAATATTGAGGAAGGCTTCACTGATAGTACCGAAGTTGCCCTTGCCGGGGTTGTCCGTGAACCCGTGCAGGTAGATAATGAGCTTGGCGCGGGGATTGTAGCGCCCCTCCGCGGAGAGCAGGCGCGCTGCCTCCGACAGCTTGTAGGTTATGTTCAGGACGCTGGAAGAATAAGGAATAAAAAATATATGACACATGAGATCTTTGAGCAAACGGATCACGTGAGCCAACGACACTATGGAGTAAAAAGTGGAGGATGCCTGTTATTTTGATTAGGTATTCTATTTATAGGTACTAAATTTAACGACCTTGTTGCATATCCCGAAACAAGTGAATTTGTATGGGTGTGGCGAACTCTGGGTCGAGAGTTTTCAAGCCACATGCTTCTGACATGGTTTCAATACTGCAATATTATAGTGGACCATCAGAACCTTATATTTTTGGTAGCGGTCACCCATCCAAGGACTGGCTGCGGTGGCAGTAGCTTAACTGTGCTACCAGGATTACCGTAATTATTATACCTACTTGGATCTGAAGACGAGGGACAGTTCATTGAGGTCTGGTTCCTTCTTGCCCTTCACTTGCTCGTAGTCCACGCCTATCAACTTCTTTACGTTGGAACCTGAAAAGAAAAATTTAAATGATATACAGTTATAATTTTTAGTTTTAGTTTTTATTTTTAATTAGTAAAATTTGTTTTGTAAGTTTTTTCAAATAAATATATTATTTAGTTATAATTTTTATGAAGCATCAAACAAATGTAATGCGAACAGCTTTATTGAGTGAGCGATGCGTGTATACGTCATCTAGTCAAGCAAATTGCATGTTGAACTCGCCCAGAAGTATTATTAACTTTGAAGCAACTTTGACACAACCTGAAGAAACTTTAAGGAATATGGTGCAAAGTTCGCTGGTTTCTTGAACTGAATCAGGGGGAGAGGAACGGCAAGAGAAGAAATACGTTTCGGGATAGTGGGTGAATGTGTATCTACTTCTACACTTGTCAAACTATTCATTCGTTCAACTCAATTAACAATAAAATATAATAACAATGAACTACCTTATTAAAATACTCATTTAATAAAAGAAAAAATAAACAATATACATACACTAAATTAAAAAAGAGTAGGTATATACATTTTAAAGCGAGTGTGGCTCAGCGGTTCGAGTGTCTGCTTTTCATTCAGACATACCCTGGTTCGAATCCGGCCCTACACCAATGACTTGTATTTTCAAGTTATGTGTGGATTTGCACTCGCTTAACGGTGAAGGAAAACATCGTGAGGAAACCGACATGTTTAAGGACCACAATATCCGAGGACATGTGTCTTCCGTGGAAGCACCTGGGCGCCCACCACGATGTATCTGCCCAAGAGAACTCCCCTAACGAATTAATTCTGAGGGGGAGTCACGACCCTCAGTCATGAGGAAATACGATTCAAAGAGAGAGAGGTATATACATTTAGGTAACCTGAATTTAAAACGTCTACATGTGGTATAGAGCCAAGAACGCTGGCTGCATTCCCACGCTGGATTGCTATAGAAATCCTTTGCGCAAGGAACCAGCCAGCATTCTTGTCTCCAGTGATGTCAATTAACCTTTTATTATTATTTTTGACTTCTAAACTGTATCAAGCTTACACTGAGTCTCTCCCACAAATGCAATCGTCTCGTCGATGGGTTGCTTGACAGCTGCGATCTCCTTCTTGACGCCGCGCCCGAAGGCATCCAGCGCGCCCTGCACCTGGCCCGCTCCCTGCGACACCAGCGCCGACAGGAGGGGCAGCAGGAGGGACAGGTTGAGGGGAACCTGGGGGGAATGAACTGAGTTAGCAACGTTTTTTTAAGCTAGATATATATTTAATTGGGTATTACGGTTTCTATTCACGAATAATTTCCCGTTTCAGGTGTAAAGACACCCATCTTCAGAACATACCGTAATCTATCTATATATATAATAAAGCTGAAGAGGGTCGAAAGTGTGAACATTGACAATATAAATATTTGGAGATACTTCGTATTTACAGAACACGATCCAACAATTTTTAGAATTTTTTTCTGTTTTTCTGTTTATTTAAATGCTCATCACGCAAAATTGGCTGCTCGGATCATCATGATTTTTGGTTTGTAGGTTGTATGAGGTCATAGGAGTGTCATACTTTTGACGTGACAACGTCTTATAAATTGGTTTGCCGGGTGACACTTCAAGAAACTGCGTTACGCTCCGCTCACGTTATGCGCTCACAATGAGAGCGAGTGAGAGGCACGCGTCCCTTCCACTCGGGCATGGTTAGCCCGCCTAAGAGCGAGAGAGACAGACATAAAAGTCGTTGTCACGTAAAACTTTCGCCCGTATACCGACTTTACAGGCAACCAATTTTTTGTCCAGAAATAATGCGAGCGAAGCCGAGAGCGTTCACTAGTAGTTATATATTGATAAGAATGTTTTACGATAGTTTTAATAATAAAATAATCATTATCGTTGTGACTTTTTATAATTTGCCAAAACAAAATCAGTTCTTTATGTTTCGTCAGGACTCGATGAACTTTTTTTATGGAACAGATGTATTTTTTCGGATATTCAAAAGTCGTTGTACAAAAGCTGTTGGTTTTGACTTTTGACGTAGGAAGTCAGGTAATACAACATTCTTACGAGGTATTGTATTTATATTTTGAAATAACACCCCTTTGTTAACCGATGCAAGTATTACATACATACGGAGTCCGGAACGATACAAAATACAACTTTCAATATGAACTTGCATATAAACAAGTTTAACAAGTATAACCCCCTATCAACAAAACTACGAATAATTAAGATATGCAATGGGTGAGTGTAATGTTTTAGTTTATTTATTCTGCCTCGTAAATTCCCGTGATAAAAGCAATAAAAAAACAATATATGCAGGCCGATATTTAATCATACACAGGTTATCAGACTTGACCCTTAATATATGATGCTTACCTTGATATGCGTCTTCAAGGTAGGTACCATACCTGGCTTTCCATATAAGATTCATAAATGTCTTCAATTACATTGTCGGAAACACTTAAGTTTTTTTTAAACTAGCAGCGTAATCCGGATTCACTTGGAATTCATTCAATAATAAATCATAGTTCTAATAGATCTATGTATGTTAGCCTTCCGTTATTAGAATCAAAGAAAATTAACAGTGACTCACGGTGTTACCCACAGAAATAATGAAGGAAAAAAAGTAAATTTTGTATTAATCCAAGCCAAATTTAATCAAAACGGGTTCAGCAAGGGTTTGAGTGCGAGGAAGGAATAAAACTCATTCGTAAACTTTTGGATTCATACTATTAATATGATGCCTAAACTTCCTAGCGACAGGGTCATACATCTCATTTTTTTTTAGAATTAGCTCTAAAATTTTGATATTGTATTGTGTACTGCATTAATAAACAAATAAATGATTTGACTGTATAATAAATTGTGCATTCTAATGCACTAGTTCAAAGCAATGTTTAACATCAGGCAGGCTGTTAGTAGTCAAACGCAAACCGTACTACGCAAATAATAAATATAAACTGTAATAAATCAATGTGTAAAGGTATCGGACTGTATCGTGAAATGTGTAGAAAAATTATGAAAATCACTGAGTGAAATCAATAACAATCGGATTTTACGCTTTATGTCTATGCTTGAAACTCAAATCTTATCCAACGATACGGTATTTTTTTTAACCATTCAGATTTAACATTTATTTAGGCGTGAGAACAGAACTAAGTACTTAAACTAAACTTAAGAACTAAATATTACACCTAAATGCTAGTTACTAAGTTCGAGCTTTATACTTCGTACATACTTAAACTATAACCGCGCGGTACTTAGTTTCTCGTTTTGCCTATGTCCTGTCCATATTATACATCCTATAACACTTCGATCTACGAATAAATTAACTCTAGCACATCCAACATTCAAAAATAAATCTTTCTATGGTTCTCTCATACCTATTTGTATTTCTGACTTGAGTGCTGATATTTTTCCTATCTTTTACTATCCAGCGTGGTAATGCGACCAGTATGCTGGGCACGCTTTCCTCGTGTTGTAAGATGGAGCAAAACAAAATATCTTTAGGCTTTCTTTTAAATACTTTGTTACTTTGAAGTAATTATAATAAAATAAAAATAGCCTTTATTTCAGATATACTCAGTTGATCATAAAATACCTACTTCAAATGTCACTTTAGAATTTTAATAAATGGGAATAAGAGGTAATTTAAATTTTAAACACATGTCACAATTGAACACAACACCACTATTCAGAAATGATTTTCCCATGTCTATTAAATAAATAAATTTTGTTCTTTTCCTGTTTTTTTATTATAATTGTAAATAAAAAGATATTATTTTACACTCACATGTTCACTAAAGTTATAATAGTTGTTATAGTTCCCCATAAAACTATTTGATGGTGTTGAATTGGAAAAAGACATGGTTATAAACACCTTTCCCTTAACGAAGTAGGTCAGATACTTACATGAAATATTCGGTATAATTTTCAAGGAACAAAAACTGAATTAATATGTTTCTTGTTTTCAATTAAAATACCAATTAGTGTGTCTGTTTATTTATAATTGTAACGGGAAATAAATTTGATTATTATCTCAGAACGAGTTTGGTAATTATACGTTGGATAAAAATGTAATGTTTAAATTAAATTTATCTATTTGGAGGCCGTGGGTTTTAAGGGTTAACATAATATAATTAGGTGGTCGCTTGCATAATAGAAGAAAGGTTTTTATCGTATTTTGATAAGCTGATTGTCTGAAAAATAACCGAATCGCATAAACGACACTAGTCGAAGGTGTGTATTGGAAAGGAACCTTAACTAGGCTGCCAGAATATTTATATATATGAGGTTGGTGTTTTATTCATTACTTGTGGACGCCCGCGGCTTCGCTCGCATTTTTTCCGGATAAAAACCTATGACACTCCTAAGTCCTCATACTATCTACACACCAAAAATCATGATAATCGGTTCAGCAGTTTTTGCGTGATGAGCGTTTAAATAGACATAAATTCTAAAAACTGTTTAAACTTGTTCTGTTATCGATTTAAATTATCTGCAAACATTTTTTTTTATCTTCAACGTTCAGACTTTAGACCCTCTTCAGTTTTAAAATATGTATAGATAGATAGATAGACATAGATTTGATGGTATTATCTAGATAATCTAACCAGACTCTTTGACTTACCTTCATGGTGTAAATCTGGATCTTGCTCCTTTGATCCAAATATTTAACTGCGTGAGCACTATTAAATATACTTATTCTATTTTTATCTAAAAATATTATTGATCCAATTCAGTATTACTACAAGTCTTGAAGCAGTCTTTAAGTGTCAGTCACTATTCCTATCTTTCAGATATTCAGTCACTCCACGATCGAGCATACACTCCTACCCCTCAGGTTATATCGCCGCGGCTCCGGTCACTGTACTGACCACTACTCGCCCAAGACTACTATATAATATACTATTTCTACCATGATACGTATGTGTATAAAATCACAATACAACTGCTATAAATAGCCATACCTAACTATATATAAGGCAGATCTTTCGGTAATTTTATGGACATTCATGGAACTAGTTTTACAAGATTGTTCACTATATATATTTTATCACCACGGTTTACCAAAAACTGTAATCAAATTTATGTGTGGTGGTAACTAAGAAAATAAAGTACACGTCATTTAATAGTTATTATTTAAATAAGACAGGTTTTCATATGTGTTTATGTTAAGTATCTATTTCTAGTATTTTAGTTAAATTTAAAGCCTAATAAATATACTTCTTACAACAACAACAAAAATGTAACTATTGGAAAAATATGTAAATCAAATTATTTATTACTATAACTAGTGGGTCAAGCGAGTGTAGCTCAGCGGTTCCAGTGTCTACTTTTCATCCAGACGCACCCTGGTTCGAATCCGGGCATACACCAATGACTTGTATTTACAAGTTATGTGTGGATTTGCACTCGCTTAGCGGTGAAGGGAAACATCGGCAAACATCATGATTGGGGACCACAATATCCGAGGACATGTGTCTACCGTGGAAGGACCTGGGCGCCCACCACGATGTTTCTGCCCAAGAGAACTCCCCTAACGAATTAATTATGCAGAAGCGTCACGACCCTCAGTCAAATAATACGATATAATAAAAAGAAATACGACTCTCTGCGGGGGAGTCACGACCCTCTGTCATGAGGAAATACGAGTCAAGAGAGAGAGATAACTAGCGGGTGCTCGCGGCTTCGCTCGCATTATGAAGTATAACTTGCATCCCCTATTTCACCCCTTTATAAGTGGCATTTCCAAAAATCCTTTCTTAGCGGATGCCTACGTCATAACATCTACCTGCATGCCATATTTCAGCCCGATCCGTCCAGTGGTTTGGGCTGTGCGTTGATAAATTACTATGTCAGTCAGTCTGACATAGTAATTTCTTACCTCTGAGTTTAATATATTTACATTTAGGTACTTTACTTTCAGTTTACTGCAATGAAATGAGTAATGAGTTGTACATTATTTATTTAGCAACAAACATTTCTAACTCAACTTTCCAATTATTTTAATCTTTTGGTAGATAAAGATACCTAACATTGTTTTTACATTTTTAAGGTATTTGAGTTGGTAATTATTATACTTATTCTATAGTGTAAGTGTAACACGTTCAAATGTTAATGTGGTGTAACGTAATCAATTATATATTCGATTTGTTTACATTTTTCATTGTATGCCTACAAGGTGGAAAAATTAAACAATATTTTACTTATTTTATCACTTCTATTGTTGGGTAAATTTCTTATCGTTCTAGTAATCAATTGAAAGAAGATTTATGGACCAACTGCCAGTCAGACTAATGCATGTTGTATTTTGTAATTTATGTACACTCATTTAGAAAATCTGACTTTGATAACAGTTTTTATAATGTACAATGCTTTTCCTCTTTACCTATAATTTGTCAGACAGCATTCCGTGCGCGGTCTTCCGTGCGCAGTAATACAGGCACGGGCCTAGTGTAGGGAGCTATGCCCCATGTTTACAGTATAACGTTGTTTACAGTATGATGTTTACAGTATAGGCAGCTTGTACTTGAGCCCTTTCGTGCTGAGGCCGTAGGGCGAGCGGTCTGCTGTGCGCAGGTAGTACACTCCGCGGGCAGTGGGCGGGCAGCTGTGACCCATGAACCTGTGAACAACGGAGATATCAGCAATATAGCAAGCAAAAAAATACTTTTCGATTTAAAAATACATAGCTCTCTTATAAGCTCAATAAAACACGCTTTCATACTAAAAGTTGACTGGCCTGTTAGTTTAGTTGGTAGTGGCTCTGCCTTCTAATCTACGGGCGCGCGCGGGTTCGATTCCTGCACGACGCAAGTAATAATTAATTAAAAAAAAAAAATTACTTTGTCTGATCGTTCCTATATATGTATTATGTCCGTCATCTAGTACCCATGATATAAACGTAAGCTTAGTAATGGGGGTTAGATGGCGCTGTGTGATATGTCCTGATATATTTATTGATTTAAGTACCTAACTCAAAATCAGCCTTTCCAAGCCGAAGCTACAATGCCACAAACAGGCATACCTATACCTATACAGGCACCATATGTATTGTATACAGATTCGTTAAACTTTTTCGTAAGGGAAAATTAACATTCCATTCGTTACATTTTATCTGGAAAAAATATTTACGTTGTCAATAATATACTTACATATTTATTCTGAATTTTGTGTTCCTGTTTCTTTTGTGATTCGTTGAATTGATTCGTCACTCGATCAAAGTGAGTGTCCAAAATATTCGATTGTAATGTGACGCAGTAGGAAATTAGGCGGAAGCGAAATAATGCGTTATGCGTCTTACCCAAGCTCAATGACAATATTATTAAGTTTATTAGGTATCACTATAACCACAACGAGTGTTGAGTACGGACTTAATTGAACTGTAGGTTTAGTCTTATGCGTGTTATTTATTTGTAATTTTTAGCCTGCATTTTGTGCCTGTACCTGTTCTAAATAAATAAATCTGCTTTATAGATTCTAAAAAGAGCTGCTATATGTACCGCGTAACGTAATATAATATGCTTTCTGTTAGTTTATTTGTTTGTAGCTTTGATCTTATTTATTTCAGACTATCTAACATACTAACACACCACTATTTGAAAAGGACGTAATCACTGGATATCTTCATGTGAACTACTTGCTATTACCTAAAGATACTTGGTACGTGTTCTTTTTAGCCAAATCCCTAATTTATGGATGAGACAGGTCTACCTGATTCGCCAGAATACTGCTACTTACTTACTTACTGTATATCCTCGTCGTCTCCGCGGGAAGGCGTCAGGGCACAGGATAGCTTCCGCTTACAGTCTGTTCACGTGAAGGTGGCTTAAGGAGTTACAGTAGGTCATTCAACCGATTCTTTGTAGTTTTGAAGTCCATTTCTATATTAACTTTGATTTTCATATGAGTAAATCTACTTTTCCTTCCTTGATAGACGTTAACCCATCATCAAGTTGCTTTTTTCCCCGAAAAACTACTTACCGTCCTCATTATTAGAAAAATACTTTACGATGCTGGGAGGTAGTGGTCATGATCTTCAGACGGTGTGTGTTCCTTTTAGCCAAATCCCTAGTTTATGGAGTTGACAGATCTACCTGATTCGCCAGAACACTGCCACTTACTGTATATCCTCGTCATCTCCGCACCAGTCCACCTTGAACTCCCCGTAGCTGGTGCACTGCCTCGCGGGGAAGGCGTCAGGTCGCAGGATGGACTCCGCGTACAGCCTGTTCACGCGGAGGTGGCTGCAGGTCTGCGTCAGACAGTTGGGCTGGCCTGAACCGCCGTTGGGGTAGAAGTCTGCGTGACCTGGAGATGGAAGTAGATAAATAAGTACTCAATAATGAGAACTTACTAGTTTAATTTTAAGTCAGTCATTTTATAATAGAGAAGCACACAAATAGCTTTACAGTTAAGTCACCATCCCTGTAATAAACACCTCGTTTAATTACTTCAGGATCGAAAAATATAATGTGTTGTACGCTGACAAAAACCAGGAGGTCTAGCATGGACCGTTTTTTGTTAGGCGTAGCATAGATAAATGTAGCTTTTAAGATGTATGAACATTTTATTTATATTAAGTACAATAACTTGAACTGTTACGTTCACTTATGAGCTTCTGCCTTAAACACCAAAAGATTCAATCCCACGCTAGAGTCCCGATCCTTAGTAATAAGAAATTCAAACCAAAGAAGAAGGGGACGAAGACTTTAGAATGTTGACTAGTGTTTTAAATGATCTAATTAAAGCCAGCTCTCTGATCACCTAATAAACACCAGCTCTCTAAAGACTCACCAACAGGCTCAGTGATCCCAAACACGCCTCCATCAGTGTGTATGACGTCCACGAAGTCTGCGTCCTCGGGCTGCAGGCGCAGCTCGTGCTCCACCAGACTGAAGCACGGCCCGGCCGGGTCCAGGCCCGAGATACGACCCACCTGGAGGAAATGATATTGTGGAGGTAAAGAAAACACTGTATTATAGTTACAATACTTATAACTTTATTATGCACACCAAAAATAAATTACAATATGAAATGAACTTAAACTATAAAAGAATGCACAAGTGGGCGGCCTTATCACCTTGAGTGATCTCTTCCAGGCAAATATAACGTGTTGTACGCTGACCCGTATATACCCGTGACCCTGACATAGTTCCCGTAAGGCATGATTCAATTCAGTTGTAATAACCGGCTAGCACTTACGTAAATAATTACAACTAAAAGAAATCACTGTTTTTAGCTGATGGGTCGAATGACACGTCAAATTGTAAGTCCCGGCTGTTTCTTAAAGTATGGCAGTCGGTAAACCATGTCAGATGCCCTTAAAGCGGCTTGATAAACTCTCGACACCAGAATTGGCCACTCTCATCCGATAAGAAGAAGAAGCTGATGATTCCTAGGGCTAATCTTAACATCAGAATTCCTCATTGGCTAACCTAATGGTTTGGTTTTTTGGCTCTCTGACCTCACCAGACAGCGATTTGAAATATATTTGTTTTAATTGAGTACATAATTGTAATTGAAATGCCTTGATTAATAACAATCAATTTTATAAGTTAGGTGCAATATTTTTCCTGTCTCTTCCTTCCAAAAAAAATGTTAATTATCATACCTTGGTTCCTGTGAGCAGTTGGAACTGCTTCCCGGTGAATCCCGCGATGTGTGAGCCCAGACTGTGGCCGATCAAGTGGATGGATTTCGGAGACAGACCCACTGCAATAAGAGTACACATGTGCATTAAAATATGCCTTTACATTCCAAAAAGTTGATGAATAAAGTTATGAAAAATCGGTGACTATTAGGGCACTAAACATCTTACAGTAAAAAAAGTTATAATAACGTAATGAAATGAATATTTTCGATAGATATCTTTGGGTTTATTCCCATTTCCGATACATTTTCATGACTTAGATCCTAAACGAGCTTCAATTCTTTAGAAGGAATAAAATAAAACCCTTGCCTTAAAAAATTTAAAAGACAAATTCAGATCCATAAGGAGGTTCTAATCTCTTAAATTAACAATCTCGACAAAACAGGTACAGCACAGGTAGGTATCGGGAATTTTTAACTAAGAGGTTATACCATACTACTTATGACATTATTAGATAAGGTTTTAGTAGTTTTTTAGCTCTACATTTATTGCAGTCAGTGCAGATAAAGTAAAACTAAAAAAAACGACATCAAATGTCGAAATTCCTCCTTCAAAATTTATTCAAACAAAATGTCTATGCTTGGTCACTTTGTTGATAAGATGATCGATGAATCAAGCCATAAATTTATTTAAATAAACTGGTTCAATTCTTATTTTAATTATACCTAACATGAAACTAATATAATGCTATTTAGCTAAGGTGGCTTTATTTATGGGAAGAATAAATTGATTCTGATATGTTTATGCAAATGTAGCAAAAAACATTGAAAACTTTTCCATTCATATTAGTTCTAATGATTCATAAAATTCTCGAAGGTCAGTAATTTTATACATTGTGTTTGCGTCCTTAGGAAATTTTCGAGTAAACTCTTTAGAACATTTTGTATAGAAATCGCTTTACAAAATCACATTGGTATATTTACTATTTCGTTGTAGTTTGAAGTAGTATAGTAAGTTTAGTTTTTTCCTCTTGTTTTTCATTAATTTATTAGTATTGTCTCTCTCTCTTGAGTTGTATTCCTCATGACCGACTGACTCCCCCGCAGAATTAATTTGTTAGGGGAGTTTTCTTGGGCAGATATGTACATCGTGGTGGGCGCCCAGGTCCTTCCACGGAAGACACATGTCTTCGGATGTTGTGCTCCTCAAACATGTCAGTTTCCTCACGATGTTTTCCTTCGCCGTTAAGCGAGTGCAAATCCACACATAACATGAAAATACAAGTTAATGGTAAGGCCGGATTCGAACCAGGCTGCGTCTGGATGAAAAACGGACACTGGAACCGCTAAGCCACACTCGTTATCTATTAGTATTGTAAATAAATAACATTCATTTGTTAATGTCCACGTCCAGGCAGGGAGTTGTACTCTCCCGGGCACATGTTAGTGTGATGTACTCACGCTTGACGCAGGCAGCGAGCACCTCTGCCAGCCGCTCGCCGATGAAGCGCACGCACGTGGTGGAGCGCAGGTAGAACAGACGGATCAACGAGCTCGCGTCCAGGCCCAGGATGTTGTACTCGCCTGTAAATAGCATTTATTTATTAATCATTAAGATGCGGCGACGTCTATTCATATTTAGCGACGTAGACGAACAGCGCCCCCGGCAGCGCCACGGCCCCTGCGCGAACTATGATAAAATAAAAATAAATATAATAAAAAAGCCCTTATTTCTATCACACAATTAACTCTCATTACTTTCTAATTTAAACCCGTAATTTAGAAAATGAAATCTTTCAATTACAGAATCTTTAACAATAGTAGGTAGGTAAGGTAAGTAAATATATTTTTGAATTTCACACATCTGTTTTATATATTTGATAGAATTGAACACAAACTTTATCATAATTTATTTTAGACAAGCATAATTTAATTTAAATGTATACATACACTTTTAATTTGATGAAAACGTTTTTGGTTTATATAAATGTGTTTTTTTTTCTTGCAAGATGAATTAATCATCTCACTATATTGCTATCTGCACAATGTTTTTTAATATATAAATTTATTCATGAAAACTAATCAGTTACATTTAACAATTTCATCTAGTGTATAAATATATTACGCCGAGCCAACAATAGAAAACGCCGGAGCGGTGGTGAGACGGGGTTCACGCGGCGGCAGACGTCTTAGTTAGAGAAGTGAAAAATAAAAAGTAGCTCTTGCTAATTTGATGAAGTTTTTAATTACATATCCCATTATCTCCATGTAGGAATCATGCATGGTTCCTCTAATAAATGGATCAACATTTAGATTCGATTAAAGATAAACGATGTCAGATGAACGTTGAGCCATGTCGGAGCCACCTAGGCTGGTATGAAAACCGATACCCGAGTTGGCCAGTTTCATATGAAATTACTTTTATGATGAAGGACAGAATCGAAGATTTTGCAACTAATTTATTGAAAAACGGCTGAACGGATCATCATGATTTTTGGTATGTGGGTAGTATGAGATCCTAGGAGTGACATAGGCTACTTTTTATCCCGCGTCCAAAGACAAACTATAGGTACCTCCTACTACTTTGCTGCTATAATACTATAATCTGCTGTTGAATTCGTGTGTTTATAGTTGTCTCCTTTTGTCGTTATAGTATATGGGTATAATATGTATATGTGTTATATATTTATAGTTATTTGCACGTATATGTAATATGTGTTATTTGTTATTGTATGTATATATATATATATATATTATTGAATATTTTTATTATTTGTATATATTTTCTCTTTTTGAACACCCATCCTTTATATTTTTTTCGACTCCTGTCCATCCTACGGTTGCCTGGAAGAAATCGCTATTAGCGATAAGGCCGCCAGTTGTGGCACTATTTTTTTTAAGTCTTTTGTGTTTCTGTTTGTCTTTTTTTTTGTCAATGTGTGTTACAATAAAGAGTTTATCTATCTATCTATCTATCTTTGTCTCTTCTATAGTTACTAGTATAATATACTTCTTTGTTCGCTCAGGACCCACAAGTCAGAATTGTTTCTCTCACCAGTCTTGAGGAATGCGTCGCTGACTACTCCGAAGTTGAGTCCCAGTTGAGGGTCGTCCGTGAAGCCGTGGATGTAGATGATGAGACGCGCCGTGGGGTCGAACCCGCGCTCCTCTGCCAGCTGCTCTGCTGCCGTGTTCAGCGGGTACGACACTCGGACGGACCTGGGGGTTGGAGGAGGGTGAATCTTCTTGTCGAATGAAAGTGGCCCATTCTGGTGTCTAGAGATTAATGAGTTTCATAGATTAGGATCTTTTGGGTTGTGATCTCGCTTGTGCTTATTAGAACCATAAGTAACTAAATATATTTTTCCAGTATGCTGGGCAAACTACCTTCTGACAGTAGTATACTTAGATCATATATAGGGCTTTTGTAAAGTTTTACTAAGTTCTTTTTTTATTATTTTGTAGTCAGATGTAGTATGTTTCGTTTTTCACTTGTCTTTCTTTAATTATTTGTAAATAATTGATTATTTTACGTACTATGTATATCATTTTTACTTGTTCGCTATTTTTCGTAATGTTTCCACCACTAAGGGAGGGAAAGTTCGGCATAAATATTTCCTCGTGCGTCTTCTTCGAGAAAAAAGTGAACAGATTTCTTTTGGGCAAGCGTACTATACCTTCGAATTCATCTATGGTTACCATCAAGCAAGGTGCAGTCTTGCAACTTAATTGCCCGGAATCGAACCAGGTCTTTGTGCATAACTTGAATATTAAACAGGAAACATGAAAACATTTTATTTCTTTACTACCACCAGTAGATGCAGGTACTGAATATGCAGCGGAAATGAGACAATTTAATTATTTTCCCTGTGTCTATTTCCTGAAGCAGCGTGCTTACCTCGACCTGAAGTTGAGTGTAAGGTGGTCCAGATTTAAGTCGCCTTGACTCGATAACTGTTCGTATTCTACGCCTACTATCTTCTTTATTCCAGCACCTAGGGAAAGAAGAGAAGATCGAATTTAAAAATTAAAGAAATACTACTTTTGATGATGATGATGATTTTGAGTTCTATAAATATTGGAAAACAGTGAAAAATAATTAGCCTCCTCTTTTTTTTACCACTCAAAAGATTTCATCCGACTTTGCTAACTAGCACTTATAACACAAACGTGTGTTAATAAGCTAAATGGCTCTGAATTCAATGTCCTAAAATATACATATACACGGTTTCTAAATATTTCAAAAAGAAACAGTTTGGAACAAAATCCGTTCCAGGAAATCTCCTTTAAGATTTCTCTGTTATATTGTTTATAAGGCTCACAGTTAATATTCCCGATCATCATGAAGGCTTTGTCCATAGGGTCCTTGACGACGCCCACCATCACCTTGAAGTCTCTCATCTGGCACGACACCACGCTCTCTGCGCGGGCGCACTGCAAGACGCCCAGTAGCGGGAGCAAGAGCCTCAGGAACTGATAAAAGAAATTTCAAATTCAAATTCAAAATTATTTATTTTCATAAAAATGCACACTTACTTACTAAATATCACTAAAGCACCGTACTAGACGCCGGTGCGTCTGTGTCACGGAGATTAGTTCCTTCCGGGGTCTTATTTTTGGAGAGTATACATTTTAAGTTTTAAATATTTACTTTTAAAAAAAGAAAGAAAAACTTGTCGAGCTAATTTTCGACATAATTATTGACGTACCTAACGTGCTAGCTGGTTATTACTACTAAATTTAATCATGTTTTACGGTAACTATAATACAGTGAAAGAAAGAATAGTTTTAATTTCTTTTGTTTGTCTAGTACGGCAGTCGTTAAGCCCTGTCAGAGGCCCTTAGGGCGGCTTGATAAACTCTCGACACCAGAGATAAATTAAAATTGTCAAGTTAGCATTTTACTGTAGTATATGTTAGATGGTTTTACAAGGAAGCGCTAAACGAAGCTTTTGAAAGTTGACAGGTTCATCACTTACCCTCATTTTGCAATATATTTCACCAGCCTGTAGTTTCAACACTTCTATCTCAACACTCTTCGACTGTAAATCCTGTACTGAAAAATATCATCTTGTTCGGCTTCCTTTAATAAATTATAACAACAAACAAGGAAGATTCACTTTTTCCCTATTACGTAAATACCTTTCAAATACATATATAAAATCCATATACTCGTATTAAATACAATATGTTCCTGTTATTACGATGGACATGAATTCTTATTCTAGCGGACTAAGTATATAGTTTGCTGCTACTTATTTTATTCATTTACTACCAGACGCCCGTGGCTTCGCTCGCATTATTTTAGGATAAAAAGTAGCCTATGACACTCCTAAGACCCACATACTACCTACTTGCCATAAATCATGATGATCCGGTTAGCCGTTCTTGCGTGATGAGCATCCAAATAAACAGACAAACATAGACACATATAAACATAGAAACAGATAAACAGACATTTTTTTAGAAATTGTTGGAACGTGTTCTGCTTTCAATTTGAAGTATCTCCAAACATCTTTAATAATCAGACTTTCGACCCTCTTCAGCTTTATTATATGTATAGATTTACATCAAAACTTACTAATCAGCCATCAAACAAGAGCAATGCGTTACAGGAATCAAAACAAACAAAATCAAATACACTAGTTGCATGGTTTTGTACAAGAAATAAAAAACATGTTTATGGTTCAAACTCTAAAATTAATAAACCACTACCACAAGAATTATTTTTTTTAGTATGAAAACTCGCATCGCAGTCTACGATCTAGTTTTTAATATACTACATGATGAATGCAATGACACTCTCCGTTTTGAAATTTAAAATTATTTGGTGTCTCGCTGCCGCTGCATTGGACATGAACATACCTTAACAGTCTGATCTTGTATAAAGGAAACGTAATAACTTCAAATTATTTTTCCACTGTTCAAATTATTCCTCAGGGCCGTATTTAAACTAATTTTGAGGTCAGTCTGTGCCTTGTAACAAAAACAACAAATTCTGAGAAGCAGGTTAACATAATTCCGACAGTACGACTCGCCAACAGTCAAGACATTTATTAGATTACCTTTTTATGTTACAGTATGTCTGGTAATCTGTTATCATCTCTTATTTCAGGGCGTAACCGACGAGTCATGATTTACTACTTTGAAAATAGATGTACCTAGTTGTCCTCTTCTTATATTTTCAAAGTAGTGGGAGTGGCCAACTACATAATCGAGAGTTTTCAAGCTGTTTTCAATTGTTAGTTCTGGGATGGGGGAACAAAAAGTGGCACTTGAGCACTTCCGTGAGTTGGATGCCACCATTAAGTTATAGATCCTGACTGCTTGTGTCGTTAAACCATGTCAGATAGAGGTACTTATCATAAGTAGGATTTTGATATCGATAGAACGTCAATCTATACTATACCATAGCTACTTCTGTCCTAAAAATACGGTCATAAAAATAAACTTTATCAATAAATTTCCGCTTTACATAACTCAAACAATAACAACACATGAACAAGGAAATAAATCACATCTTCCCACTAACATTAATAAATACCTATTTAAATACATACTGTCGGAATTTACGCGAACTCCAACATGACGGCATCATGGTCAATTTAAATTCTATAAATGCCCTTGTGGTTCGCAGAGCTGGTCTATTTACATAAAGATTTGTTTATTTCTACTAAGAAACCATTAAATCATTATTTAAACTCCGTCTTAGTCACATACTTTTATTTAAAACTAGCTGTCCCGGCAGACTTCGTACTGCCTCAATCGATAAATAAAAGACCTGAGCTTTTCTATAAATTAATTTCATTTTTTTTTTCCTTTTAGACCTTCCCTAGACCTCCACGAACATTTCAAGACTAAGATAAGATAAATCCGTTCAGCCGTTCTCGAGTTTTAGTGAGACTAACGAACAGCAATTAATTTTTATATATAACAAACCGTTACAAACCAATATTTACATATATTCCACAAGTATAGGTAAAAAAATGACTTAAACATACAGAAACACTAATAAAAAAACAGATATTTACAAAAAAAACAGCATACCTACCGCCCATATTGTCGCTGTGCGGCAGGGATCCTAGGATGCAGGCAGTAATTCCTCTTTGAATGGAAAGACTATAGGTACTCGTATATTTAAAGAAAATACGTGGGATAGACTCAATTATCTCTAGAATAATAGGTAAATAACCTCATGAAACTCATTGCCTACCTTTTCAAGATGGCGATAATGATTTTAGTAGGTATGACTTAGTGCTTTCGTATGCCCAATTATTTTACTTTTTAAGGTATCCCTATAAAACTACTACTTCTTCTTATCGAATGAGAGTGGCCAACTCTGGTGTCGAGAGTGGCTGGGCCATGGGCCTTTGATGGCTTAACAACTGCTAATAAAACTACTACTACCTACTCTACTATAGTAGATAAAATGAATGTGAGATTTTAGGACAGTTATCTTTTATAAATATACGACAGTAATTACGTAACTTACGTAGATACAAAGCACATTTTTTTTTTACAAAAAATGGGTTTGCTCTTGACCGTAATTCACCTGATGGTAAGCAAATCATTACGGTCTATAGACAATTATGTTGTATAAATAAGTAAAGGAATAGAAATAAAAGACGTTTAATTGAATGTAATTATAAAAATATATATTTATTTCACTTTTTAACGATCATCAAAAAATAAATGTAAGTGGAATTATCATTACTTAAGCATGACCTGTGGTATGACCTAAAAATAAGAATTAAATATGTTGTGTACATGTGTTTTTTTACATATATCAACAGTGTCTCTTGTTGGCTGTAATTTTAAACTAATTATAACAATTTGATATACATCTAATTTTAAATATAATAGTAAAATATATAATATTATTAATATATTTATTTTTTCGAGTACATAATTATTTACCCTTTCTATTTAATGGCACTTAGGATCTATCATCTAATGCAATAAACTCTACATTATGAGTAAAGATAAAGATATTTATTTGACAAAAACAAACACTGGTACTACTTATATAACTTAATACTAGATACTAGAATTTTAATGTGTCAAGTGTTTCTTGTGAACCCCGAACTAGGCCTGGGCCTGTATCTCGGTGGTTCAAGACTGAGAGCAACCAAAATGGGATATTACTAAGTTATGGGATATTATTAAGTTATTTCCATTGTAAAAAGTGATCACCTACTCTAATAAACAAAGTGATTAAGACCAATTCCTAATTTGAACATTATGACATAAATAAAATTACTATCAAACCTACATACTCAAGGTATTTATTTATTTGAGTAGATACGATACATTTTCCGTAAATAGTAACACAATTTCATGCTAAAAACAAAAAGAAAAAACGTCCATACATAAAGTTATTGGTTAACTAGTGGACTCACATTATATTGAGATAAAAAGTAATGATGATCCGTTCAGCCGTTTTTGCGTTAAAATAAACAGACAAATAGATAAATAGACAAAAAAATTAAAAACGTGTTCTGTTATGGATTTAGAGTTTACCCAAACCTACTTTATTATATATTGTATGTTCAGATTTTTGACCCTCTTCAGTTTTAATATAATATACTTATGTATAGAAGATAGATCTTTTTAATTATGTTATCTAACAAACACACAAACAACAATGATAAACAAGGACAACATAATTAATAAATTATTAATCACATTAATATAGTGCAAGCTGTGTACACTCACTTGAGGAATTTGTTCTGGTTCAAAACCAGTTTTGAATGTGTATTTGGCTTATATATGAACTCATTCTGTTATGTGTACCGTTATAAATAAATAAATAAATTCTGCTCATTTCTAATTTTTCCCATAATATAAAGGCAATTTATTGTGTGCACTCAAACGGCTGAACCGATTTGGATAACATTTTGTGTGTACTATTATATAAGACCAGGGTCTTATCTACTGTAATAGGTTACATTTATTTCAACACTCAGCAAAATAAACTAAAATAACAATTACTCCTTTCCACGCACCACAATCAAATTCTCGTACGCTAGAGCCAGCCACTAGTCGTATGACGTCACGCGGTGAGTTGTCTCAGCGTGCGTCGGCAAGAGAGGCGACGCGAGCCAAGCCGCGGGAACAGGTTGTAGCGCTCTACTCGGACTGGGGCCTCGCGTCTGTGGGCAAAAATAATTTCAATAAATACTTGTAAAGTAATAAGTTAGCTATAGATGTCAGAAGCCTTTAGGGCGGCTTGATTAACTCTCGAGAGTTGGCCACTCTCATTCGATAAGAAGGAGAAGCTATAGATTACTTAATATATATTTTATCCTGTCCTATCTAAAAATAATGAACTTATAAGGACTGCTTCATGGCAATAGAGCTAGCTACTTACTTAAGGAAACTGTCTTGGGCCATTATCAGCTATAGGCACTGCGAAAAGTGGCTTAAATATGCAGGTCTTTTAACCTTTATTAAGACTCGAATATAAGACCTCGTCGTTTTACCAAGATAGCAGGTCTCCTCACCTAAAGAACATGTGATGCTCAACGCTGCACTTCCACAGCTTCTTGCAGGCCCTGGTGGAAGGCAGCTTGAAGGTCAGGTAAGTCTGGAACTCCTCGAACTCGCTCGCGCGCAGCGTCAGGGTGAAGGCACGCTTGTTGTAGCAGATCTTTGTGATCTTGGCCCAGGGAAATCGATTCATTAGAAGACTGGGGAGGGATAATTGAATAGATTAATATTGTAACATGCCATTGGTTGTAAATTCAGAATGCTTGCAAAAAAGCGCTGGAGATGTATTTGCACCAGAGTAACAGAGAAATAAATCAACGCACGATTTTTGTCTTTCGTTTTGCGACCGTGCTATATATGAGGAGAAACAATTGGAGTTACGAATATGTACCTATAGTATATAAAAAAAATGTTTACAATGTAGCGAAATTCTAGCAAAATATTTTGCTCATTTAATTGCAGTAGGCAACTCAATTCAATAGAGTGGACGCAAAAAGATCTAAATATTTCTGTCGCTTTCTCACCCATCTCGATAGACAGAGACGCCGCTAGAGCAGACAGCGAGCGAGATCTCCACGTCGTCCGAGTCCTGCACCGCGTGTAGCTCGGCGCCGTACAGCGGCAGGCGCTTGACGTTCTCCAGGTAGTTGAGCTCGGCTTCTGCTGGGTTTTGACCTCTGGAAATAAATGTAAGGAATGAGATTTTTTCGGACACTACCAAATTTCTGACATAAGTACTATCTTCCTTTATTCCTTCTATTTATTTTTTATTATATTTATTTATTATTATTTTCTGTGCTGTATGAATACAGCACAGTAGTCATGCCCTTCACCTTCTAAGTACCTCTTTGTGCCACCGATGCAGGATGTAGAGTGCACTCTTTGTCCCCCGGTCACAGCCTCTTGTATGTGTGTTTGTTAGTCAATAACTTGAGTTTATCGTCACAAAATAAATAAATAAAATGAATATTAGAGTCAAATCACCAGAACTTCAGAAGACCCAGGAGAAATAACTTACTTGTGTTTCTTGTACAGTTCTTCCAGCTTGGCTTCCAGGGCCGGCGTGAGGGCGCTTAGGGGGGCCACTCTATGCTTGGAGAGCAGGGAGGGGCTCATGTGGCCCTCCTCGTAGTCCCCCAGCTCGGCCTGCAGGATGTAGGACGCGAGGAGGGCGTACGTGATCTCGGAGCAGGTGAGGCGGCCTTGAAGAGAGATTTACAAGGGATTGAAGAACTGAATAAAGAGTAATTTATCCACAAATAAATAAAGCTAACTATAGTTACGAGTATAAAGCTTATTAATAGTAGACTATTTAGTAAAATATTCAAAGAAGTTTTTTGACTGCTTCTTTTGTCAGCTGTTTAACCACGAAGTCGCAGGAATAGAGCCAGATAGATTAGATGCTCCAGATTATAATATGGTATTTGTTTTGGATGAAATCAATCCTTGCGATCATACCAGTTATAACGCCATAACGCTCATGTTCTTCAGATTTTGAAACTCAGAGACGTAAGTTAGCACGGTAATAACTAGATCTTCTTCTTATCGAATTAGAGTGGCCAACTCTGGTGTCGAGAGTTTATCAAGCCGCCCTAAGGGCCTTTGACATGAATTAACAACTGCCGCACTAGACAACCAGTCGGGACCTACAAATTAGCGTGTCAATCGACCCACGATTACCAGATGTAAATAAGGTATAAGAGAGGTGAGTTAGCAGGTGCTTGCGTTAGTAAAATATAAACAAAAAAAACCTTCGATCAGATCCCGCCTGACAGCGAGTCCGAGCTGGTAGCGTGCGTTCTCGTCTCGCAGCTCTGCCGGCTCCGGCGGGTAGAACTTCACTGCGAAACGCACGTCCCACGGCTCGTCTGTAATCATAACATGCATAGTGGTAAAATCATTTATATTAAGGGAACATGTGTTAAAGGCAAATATAGTAGGCACCATCATAATTGTATAATGGCAATAAAGTGAAAAAAAAAATGGTCTGTCTTTGACTTTATTACCTTTCCAGTGAATCAAAGGTAAGTACAGTACTTATTTCCAAACAGTAGCTTCATTTGCTTTTTTTATTATTATTTGGAAGTGTTACTATTAATTTTTGTTGTTTTGAAATAAATATAATTGTTTTAGAGCCTCCATTATCTAAAAACAGGGCTCCAGATAGAGTTCCAAAGTCTCGTTAATAGTGTAAATAGTACTCATAGATCGCATTGTGCACTAAGCCATACTTACCTGTACTATGAAAGACCAAAGCTTTGGCTTCCTGATTACCGTAGACAGTTTTAAGACCCATAAGGCATATTGATTTATCTAGCTAGACAACCACGTTAAGTGTTTAGAGCATCAGGCACGTTATAATCAAATCTGTCTGTATTCTAAATAGCAATGAAAGAGACTTACTCCTAAATGCCTTGGACAGTCTCCTAGACAGGTCGAGCCACACGCGTGAGTCGCCGCGCTGCGTGTGAAGGAGGCCGAAGTAGTCTTGTTCCATCACGTCCAGGGACTGGCACACCAGGTCCAACAGGTCCTCTCCGCGGGCCTTGCGCTGGAAGAGGAAGAAAGGTATTGTGTAAGTACACAGTTTTTATATGGTTATTGATGTATGTGAATTATTAAAATGTTGACGAAGTAATACTTGAAATGTGCTTTCCTTCTAATCAATATCAGTAAGAATCATGAGAATTTAACGCGAAATTATTCAGGAAATAGTAAGTAAGTTTGTTTGCGAGTGGCAAAATGTGTTGTCGAGAGTTTTTCAGACCGCCCCCTGACCTGTAGCCTGTAGCCTCGCAACATTGGTTTAATGACGAGTAAATTTTATGAGAGCTACGATACATACTTTACTTAATTTTATTTTAAGTTGAAAATTTACCAAAAATATTTCTTCTAAATTTGTGTTTTGACACTTGCGGCACTCCTATTTAGGGAATATTTCTTTTTTTTTCATTGTCACCCATCCAAAAACTGACCGTAACTATAGTTGCTTAACATTGGTTATACCTAGCTGACGATTAAAATAAAGGCCATAATCCTATGTAATCCTTGTCCGATTCTGGGCCAAGGGTAGGTACTGACTACTGATTCAACATTGCATGCTGCAGTTCCCGTTACTTCGTAACTCGGTTGGTTGTTATTTGCAATTCAATATGAAATGGCGATCGCAGGCCGTCATAGATGGATGCTTGCTTTCCATTTGTATGCTAGAATGATTATAGTAATTTGTAGTGTATATCTACTTACTATTATTTTTTATAAACTACTTCTAACTACAACAAAATAAAAAGGGGCAATTAGAAAAGACGACAGTGGCCAGAGGACAGCGTGCATTTTATATTGTTTTATTAGGTATTTGTTAAGATTAGTAACAAATAAAAAAGAC
Source organism: Macaria notata (assembly GCA_927399415.1). Classification (NCBI taxonomy): domain Eukaryota; kingdom Metazoa; phylum Arthropoda; class Insecta; order Lepidoptera; family Geometridae; genus Macaria; species Macaria notata. Next base: position 1,142,322 of record OV656747.1, on the reverse strand, counting down.
TCAATGAGCAATAACTGAAATAATTGTTGCTTTTAGGTAGTAACCGACGAGAATCTACGCCTATCAATTCAGATTCTATCTATATAGACGCAGATCTAAATGTACATTACATACTTATCTAGCTAAACTGCTTCTGTTACTGAATGAACCCATGTGCCAGCGGTTCCAAGAAATACACAAATATTAATTTGAAAGCATCACATGAAATGCATCGTGTAGTTTATTGTTCCAGCAAATTGGCACGACGCGCGAAAAGATGTAGACCGAGTGAGCGAAGTGGGGGAAACATTGCTGCGTCGATTATTTTCTTGACAATATTTTCTTGCGGCTGTATGTGTGAACCTACCTACATATGTGTCTACGTTCCGAACTTTTTACATTTTGGTGAGTATTTTGGCTTGTCTAGCCATGAGCGCAGATGCAACTATGCGTAATTGTTTTTGGTGTCTATTCGTACACTTAATGAAAGATTCATAAAATAAAAAAACCGTAGATTTATCATTTATATTTCTATTTTTTATGTTTTTTTTTAATGTCGATTAAACATTCTGGGCTCCTTTAAAACTAATAATCATATATTTATTTCAAAACAACAAAAATTAATAGTAACACTTCCAAATAATAATAATAATAAAAAAATAATAATAATAATTAATTAATAAAAAAACTAATAATTATATTTACAGATGAACGTCGGCCAACGCTGATAATCAATTTTGAACTAACTACCTACTGACGATATTTTTCTTCGGATTTTCTGTGACGCTGTTAGTATCATCATCAGCCTTATGGGACCCACTGCAGGGTGGCCTCCTCCCTCTTACGCCAATACTCCCTGTCTTGCGCTGTTCTTGCCCAGATGTTTCCTTCTAACTTTCTTAATAAGGCCAATTTTTTTTCAGAAAATATAAATACGAATTCTTACGAATAAATAGATAAATTAGCAAACATATGATTTCTCAGACTCAAAAGTTGCTTAATTTCTGAGGCCTACTATTATCAGAACTACAACTTATCAACACCTCCATACGTCTAGCTACAGGATGTTTACAAAGCTATGGAATGTACTCGTCTAAATGTATGGCGTCTCCCAGTTTAGAACCACTTTCAACACGTAGGTAACGCAATGTATGTTTACACTTTACCTATATGTTGTCGGTAGATTCAACTTTTTGTAGATTTGTTTTGTCCGAGTTGGAGTCCAACTCGAAAACGCTCCGATCCAACTCGAAAACGCTCCGAATTCCATGTCAAAACATGTTAGGAAACTAGTTCATAACTATATCTAATGTACACTAGCATATTTTAATTGTAAATTACTTATGTGAAATAAAGACTTTTTGAAATTGAAATTGAAAGCATAATAACTAACATTAAACAACAACGCTGGATACCGTTTGTTCATCATCTACGATAAATGTGTCGCCGCCATTTAGTCGTGCTCTTCATGTCTATGTTATCTCAAATAATTTTCCCAGTCTTTTCTGTCCTTGGCAACACGTATGCCATCACAGAATGTGTTACGTCCAACGTTTTGTGAATAAGGTAATTTTGACAGTTGTCCTCTGCGAACATTTTTCAATGAACATGACAACAAATCATTTATTTAAACACAAATTTCATGAACACAGTATTCTAATTATATTATAGTACGTCATAATGCAATGCTGCCATTTACAATTACAACAACCAACATTAGGTACATTTCCGGCTACATTAGACAAGTTACATATCACAATACACTCACATCTACATCGAGCGTGACATGGTCTCCGTCCAGCAGCTCTACGCGCACGCGCCGCCGCCCGCCCGCCTCCGCGCGCAGTGCCTCCTCGGACGCCAGCCGCCGCATGCTCTCTCGCATCCTGGCTAACACGCTGGATAATCTGGAAAAATACAGTGAAGAAGCGTTAATCAGAAAGAGCTATACAGGGTGCTTGAATCAGACCTTATGTAATACGTGGTCTTATTCAGTTTGTATCTTCATGTTATTATAGATTGTTGTCAAATGGCCGTTTGAAGACTTATAAAGTAGGTAAAACTCTTTATAGAAATATGTCAAAATGTTTTTATAATAATTATATGTACCTATGTACAATGCCAAAAAAGTGCCAAAAGTTTATTTGCTGCATAGATAAATGCTACGAGTACGAGTAAGACATAGTTTCATCTTCCTTGATACCTACTCAAACCACTGAACCGATATGAATGAAAATTGATATTTAAAAATACTTATATAAAAAATAATATGTCAAAAATAGTAACAATATATAAAAAAAATATTTTTTTGGCCTTATGGCCTACATTAAATAAACGCACTTTTTACCCGTATTACAGTGGACAACACTGCAGAGCAACCGCTAGTAGTTATGTCTATGTACCTATGAACTGTAACTATAATAATAATAATAAATGATTTATTTGGGTAACAGAACTTAGATGGTAATTACATGGATTTGGTTACACGCTTAAACACTAACATGCAAAGTAATTTAGGTAAATTAAGATTACAGTTTCAGGTAAATATATGGTACTGTGAGTCATTGTGTAGGTACAGTTTTATAGTTTTACAGTTTTTTTTAGTTTTATCACGGTTTTATGGAGCTAGTGAATTTTTACCATGTTTGTTATTGGAGTTCCCTAGCTCCCGCAGTAGGATTCCCTGAGTTTGCGGCAGCTAGTACTCTTCGTAGGGGCAGTTCGTTTATGACTATTTGTATGTATGTCGTGTTTATAGTGATGTGTTTATGTGATTGTATAACTGGCTGTATCAATCATTACGACATCCATTTCGTTACACAACGTGTTAGTACTCCTGTACCTAGTGTCTGAAATTTTACGAACAATATCATTAATAGCTACACGTTACCCTTGAGTAATATAACGTAACAGTTTATTTGTAACAGTAATTCGGCTACGAGAGTCAATCTAGCGAAGCCACGAGCTTTACGAGACTATGGAAGAATGTATGGAGGGATGTGAAAGCAATCGTTGTAAAAATAATACATGATTTAGTTTCATACTTATTTATATTAGGCCATTTGTTAGGTTATTTGTTTGTTATTCACGACTAAAATTTACATTTAACATTTTGAAAAGACAATCTGACGCCGTTTTGTAAACCTAATGTATGGAAAAAACTGACAAAAAAGCCTGACTATGTACATTGTAAATAAGTCGCATATTAAATTTTAAGGTAGGTAGACATTATATTGCTTACACATTAATCAACAACGGACGGATTCATGTTTCATTGGTTGGTTCATATTCTTAGCTAAATAAGCTCTTTATATATCACTTAATAAATTACGTAAAGTACAGTGTGTTATTTAAAAAAAAATGTTTTTAATTTAATCTTTTTGATCCACGTCCCAACATTCCTTAGTCCACACACTTAAAAATGTTGGCAGCCCGCCTGAATAGCTACAGTTTCAGATAGATGAAGGAAAACAACTTGATCAAGTGTCTGTCTGTTTGTTTTGGACACCATCTTGTTTTTCCATAAATTTTACTAAGTAACAAGAGATAGAAGCAAAAAAAAGTTGTTATTACTGGATTTGATACACGATACGAATAATTGATACCTTTTATAGAATCGTAATTTTTTATGTGAGATAGGTTTGCGTTTGACTACAGCCTGCCTGATGTTAAGCATTGCTGCAGCCCAAGGTACACGGTTACCTAAGAGATAGGTACCTATTAACTCTAGATTTGAAGACCCCTGGATTGTAGTTCGCAGGAAACACAGCTTGCAATTTCTTGCAAATGTCAAAATTATATGAAAATGCTTCAACATTTCATCTTTCTTCCACACAACACTCACACACAAACCTTACTTGTGATTGGTTCGATCGTATGATGTTGGAAATAGCCGGGCTAAGCCCTTTCCACCAACTCGACCGCAGCTGGCGGTTGACCGTGGAATATTTTTTTCAGTTTTATTTAGTAGCAGCAGTAGTTTGGTTCAGTTACGTTTCTACGGTAGGTATCCATTTTATTATTCGTAGTGGACACGGGTTTGAGGTTTAGCAGTTGATAGCTGTTTGTGAATGGAACAAATATTTATACTGGATGTTATGACAATCGTCAGCTTCTTTGTAGATTTAGGAGGGATTTAAGTATGAATGGAAATTATTTTTCGCCCTTCTTTTGAGCTTCTTGGTAAAGTAAGTTTTTATAAGCGATACTAATTCTTTTTAAAGAGGTATTAAGTAAATAATAGTAGGTGATAAATTAAACTTTTATTGGAATATGAGCGAAAATCGCCATCAGCCGCTTAGTCTGAAGTGTATGGAAATGAGTGTGGATTTTCGCGCCTGGCAGTTAGTAGACCGTAGGCTAGTTGGTTAAGGCGTTCCGGACAGTGATCGGAAATACGCAGGTTCGAATCCTGCCGGTCTTGATTATTTTCGCTCATTTTCCAATAAAAGTTTAATTTAAAACAACCATGGTGCAGGTTTAGCACTTAATAAATTAACTCATAATACTAGGTGATGTTTGTAGGTTTGTTAGATAACAAACACTGTTTTTTAGGTTTAAAACTGAATCAGGGAACTTTGGCCAATGACAATGGATACCACGACAGAGTCGTCACCAATATATATATACATATAATCATACGACACTGTTTCACCCGAATAAACCATAACTTTTTGAAGTTAAATTTGAAAAGAAAACAAAACAAAATGATACTTTAAAAACCATTTACGTTTTTCGTAACATAACTTCATACCTATACCTGCATCTGTACATTAAGCCAAGTAAAAAAGACGTAACAAAAGGACTTACTAAAGTGGATCATCAAGGGATACAACTACAAGTACATATATCTAATCTAGAAGTAAGGCCAGCGACCCGCGGCAAGTGAGTGCGGTAATCTAATCCCGCGCTAACTAGGTCAGTTTCGTCACCTGTTCCTTGTGGTCAATTGTTGCTCTTTGGGAAGCTGGGAATTCTAATATTTATACCTATTATACATAACATAATATGAACCTACAGTAAAATAGATAGATAGCATTTATTTAATTTATTGACTGGCCTGATTGATTGTGGCTCTGCCTTCTAAACTAGGGGTTGCGGGTTTGATTACCGCGTGACACAAGTATTTATGAATTTCAAAATGCAGGTATAATTACTTGTGTTGAGTCTATTCGTTTGTATGTATGACTAGCTGTGCCTGCGACTTCGTCCGCGTGGAATAGTTATTTTGGGCATCATATTTATTTTTGCAAACACCTCTTCAGCTTTATAAATTATAGCTGTTACCCACGACTTGAACCGTTTTCGCAGCGCACGCAACGGAAGCCCTCAAAGATGAATAATTTTCCCCGTTTTTTCCACATTTTTCATTGTTTCTGCGCTCATATTAGTTGCAGCGTGATGTTATAAAGCCTTCCTCGATAAATGGTCTATTCAACACAAAAATATTTTTTCAATTCGCACTAGTAGTTCCTGAGATTAGCGCGTTCAAACAAACAAACAAACTCTTCAGCTTTATAATATTAGTATAGATAAGTATGTATTTATAAAATAAAGGTATATAAGTATTATATCCGTTATCTAATTTGGAAATCGAAGCATATTTTACAGGTTCAAATAATTCAAAAGCTAAGGTAATTGCTTACTTTGATAGTTGCTGAAAATTGTAAACAAATACTACCTACGTAGGTATTAGTATAAGAGACGATAAATAAATGAATAAGGAGTAGGAGAGTGGCCAACTCTGGTGTCGTGTTTTCAAACCACCCTAAGGGCCTCTGACATGAAGAAGGTCTGTTCTTTTCTAATACTACGTCGATGTTTGAACTACGGACGCTTTATATTTATTTTATTGTAATAATAATCAAAACGGCCGGAGCCAATTACATTAATTATTACAGTTACAAGAAAACAATGCTTAATTTACAAACACTAATCAAATCATAATATAGTCAATTTATAGCTAATATATAGTATATATAGGAATCTGTATTAGGTATGGCAACCTTGGCAGAGCTATTTCTATCGATCTCAGATGGACATGGCTATCAAAAGCTCTATTTTACTGCCGAATTTCATGCTGGTCTAATGGCGTACTTTGGAATATTTGGGTGTTGCCAACTGATGTCCTAAATACCTGATGGTAGGCGCTGAAGTGCCCATTTACGTCTCAGAGGTAGATGATATTTATGGCTACTGAGTAAACGATAAAATACTTAGTGAAATACAAGGGTACCTAGTGACAGTAGTGACTGATTTTTTATAAAGAACGAACGGGGTGATTTTCTTGAGGAATACTATAAATAAGATGCAATAACGCTCATTACGAATGCAGTGTACTATGAATTTTGTATTTCAAATCTCGGTAAGTAGGTAACTGATCGTAAATTATTTACTTTTTAAGTAAGTTACCTCTCGCTAAATATTAAAAAAATCTTCAGAATTTAAATTAAGTAGGATGAATAAAGTAGGTAGGTATAATTTCCACAAATATTATTTCAGAATATTATAAAGGCATAGGTATAATATTACCTATATGTATTCTGTGATCAAGGCGAAAGTTTAGCGCAGGTATATGTGTAACCATGTGTAACATTGAACTATACTACTAGCGTATAGTAATATCTCAATGGTGTGTATATATAATATATATACCTACTTCGTCACACTAAAACGGCTGAACTGATTTTGATGAAATTTGGTATGGAGGTAGTTACATTTTGATCCCGGATCAACGCGATAACACCACGGGGCACTGGTAGTAATATGATAATATAACAATAAATTAAATAAGTACCTAATGTAATAAATAATGAGTGGCTTAGGGTGTCGAGAGGTGTGCTGCGCGATCTCTGAGCGGTACTTGCGGCGTTATGCCCTATAACACAAATAAAGAAATAATAATAATAATATCATGTAAATAGGTATCATAATAACGTACTTATTTAAAAGGTAAGCCACAAGAAAGTTGTCGCCATAGCTTAATGACCATAACGCCAGGTCGTTGAACTCGCCGGCTCTCTGACGTGAATACAAGATGAGCTTCTAACTGACCTTCGAAACGAAACCATATCTTTAGCATAAAAGATCGATTCAATAGTTCTAGCTAGCATAATTAAAACGTTCATGCTGAATACACAGTTCGTGCGAAACGTGTCATTGAAAAGAAATGATAAAAAGTTTGCACAAAATGGCGGGAAGAAATGGATGATGTTATACAAAAGATATGTAAGCATAGTAAAACAAGATAGGTGTAATATATTTATATTGTCATTTGATCGGCGAGACGAAACCAAAATTAATTCCCTTGAAGTGTTGAATATCAACTTTGCTATGGTTTCTTAATTGTCACGATCGCATCGCGGCAGTATGGTAATTTTATACGCTCTTTCTTCTATTCATCTGGGAATAGCTAACTCTGGTGATAAGAGTTTTCTAACCTCTAATTACTAATTAATTAACTTACAGCTGGGATCACAAATTCATTTGTTAACTTCGGATAGTTTAATTTTTTGCTTAAAAACATTGAATATTTGTCACGATTTTGTATCTCAACTCAGTGAGACAATTTACAGCTATTTTAGAAGCCTTACTGACCGATCTAGACCTTCAAGCGAATGCGTCATAATTTTACAAAAACGAGAACCTAAAAGTTTACTAAAGTTCCCTTTAACCCAAATTGACGCATATTACGGTTGCATAAGGTACAAAATAGGTCTTTCTTACTTCGAAATGATCGCGCACTTTTTCCTTTTTACAGACCGGTCGACGTTGGAATGTGATGCGAAAATTATGTTGCGAGTCAAGCCAATTTTTAAACACTTAAGGATATTAAAAAAAATGGCAGAATGATTTGGTTTCATAAAGAGCTAAAATACGAGACCATAATATATAAAATTACTTACTAGATATATTTTTTGTATTTATTTGTTTAGGTACCTTGTTTAACTTAATTGATTCCTGTTATACTCGTAATAATGAATTCATTGTAGGCTTTGATAAAATACAACTTTTATAACCAAATATCTGCAGATAATACTTACGACGAATATATCTAATGATACACGTTAAGAAAGTAAGAAGATCGAATCTCTTAGAAAATGAAAAACTATAATCAACGACTATAATCATGAAATGGAAACTGTGGAAAACTATGAAAGCTCATTATATAGCGAAACAATGTGATACTGTTTACTTACTAAAAACGCATAATCTTCCAGTAACACTTTTTTCGGACAGTTTGGAACAGTCGGACAATAAATGCATGAGATTTAATCATTCAAAAACCTTTGAACTTTTAAATTGCGCGATTATCTAACATCAGTATCATGCGAACTAATAAAGTTTTTAAGCAACTAGTAGTTTTTAACACGTCAAAGACTAACGTTTGACTACACCACAGTAGTCTAAGATGTAGCACGCTTGCCAAGATGAAACCTATTTACTCTAGATTTGAAGACCCATCGGTTAAAAGTTTCTGGAAAGGTGGCTCCAAATTAATAAGTTAATAAGTAGTAATTATTTATAAAAAATACATTGATTTTATCTCTTAAAAAATGCAGTACGTACATGTAGTTGTATTAAAGTCTGATTCATGGTAGGCCCATTGTCTCGACCCACTGTCTCGGCGGCGTAGTAACAACATATTACACATTCATTCATGGCATGCCTGTATGAGCAATGTATGAGCGTGAGTAGAATATCAATGTTAGTAAAAAATATAGTGCACTCTCTTAGCTATTTACTAATGTAACAATTAAGTAATACTTGGTCATTAAAAATACCTAATCAAAATTAAAATAGTTCTTCTACTCTAAATTTCATCAACAATTTGCTGGGAAAAAAAATATAATAAGTACGTACCTACTTTTACAAGATTTATTTTCCAAGATTTTCGTGTTCTGTTTTTTGAGCTGTTTCGTTTGATTACAGTAAGCGTGCAGATTGTAATTAAATTTACACTTACACTATGTAGGTAGTTAAAATAAAAAAGATACTTAACTTATAAGTACTTCACCCTAGGCTGCAGCAATGCTTAACATCAGGCAGGCTGTAGTCAAACGTAAACCTATCACACGTAAAAAAAAAAAAAACTAAAGTTACAGGTCAAGACTTTGGCTAACAATTAAAAATAACAACTTGAAAGTACCAACCTTAAACAAATAGAAGCACCGAAGTCCTTTTTTGGGGTTATTACACTTATTCCATAACAACTCTTCCCATAAGAATATTTTTTTATAACACAAATATTTAGTAAATACTATAGGTACCTACTTGGCACATACAGTACCAAATTGAAAATAACGGTTATTTTACTATTTATCCACACTTGTAGTAAAAATTATGCAAACATTAGCGGTGCCACATAAGTTTATCGAGTGAGTATCCCGACCGCATGCCCGTCCGAGGAGCGGGCGAGCGACGCAAAACTGGTTCTCTCGTTTCTTGTTCTTGGCTCCCTGTTGCATTGAATTGAACTCACATTTCTTCAGTGCAAATGAAAGAAACAAAGAATAGTAAATGAGATGCACTATACTTTTTTATGCTATCAATGTGTCAAATAATTGAAATTGTAACACAACTGACAGAATTTCTGTACATTTGGCATTGACATTGACAGTTCTATTATTATAACCTCAAAATCGAGCATTGTTATCTGTTTGTTTTCTATTTCTTTTTCAGCATTGTTTTCAAAAGTTGATCCAAGTTTTATCATAAAAATGAGTGGTGATGGTGATGCTCATAAGCGTAAATGGAGAAAGAAACGCAAGAACTTCCTTTCTAATGCAAAGAAATATGCGAAAAAGGGCCAAATGGGGCGAGGAACTAAAATGTCCGAAGAACTCTACCAGTACTTTGTCGGTATTCTAGATGTAATGAAGAAGGGGATTGAAAATGAAGACGAACGACGTAAGTTTCTAACGAGCATTTTTAGGTTACTCATCTGAAAATACATTCTCACCCCAAAATCACCGTATATAGTGTAATTTTATTTTTCTGAACTTCAGTAGAGGGTGCATGTTTTTCAACAAATTATTAAAATCTTGTACTTTTATACCTTTGAAATGATACCAAGTAGTTGCTACGATCGTCATAGATCTAGTTAAATCGTTTAGGTAACTTTATCTTATTACTTTCGAAAATTTTATATTGGTCATACTTATGTTATTTATATTACATTTCAGATGCATTAGTAAACAATGTCCTAGACAGAACAAAAGGTGAAGAGCTGAATGTAGTTGGCAATCAACTCGGCTGTAGAGTTATTGAGTTACTTCTGCCATTCTCATCCGCTGAAGACTTGGAACGGTTCATGGAAGTTCTCACACCAGATCTGAGAAAGCTTTGTTCAGACAACTTCACTAGTCATGTCATAGAGACATTACTGAGAGTGTCATGCGAACGAGCCACAGAGAAACTAGCACAAACCAATACAGATGAAGAGGAACCCAAAAAGAAAAAGAAGAAATCAAAAAAATCAGAGTCAAAATACACAGAGGAACATGTACAGAAATGCTATGACTTTACACTGAAAATATGCAAATATATGTTGAATAATTTAGAGGATTTTGTTTGGGATCAGTATGCTAACCATATATTGAGGAGTGCTTTGAAGTGCTTGAGTGGAATCACATTGCTGCCGGGGGAGAAACCTAAAGTTAACATGTTTAAAGAAGCTGTTAATGAAACTAAAAGAGGTAAGAATGCTAAAGCATTCACTTATTTGCATTGCCTGTAACAGGTTGTCAGTAAAGAACAGTTTCATACTAATAAGTCTCCTTGAGTCTCTATAGAACTGTTTTTATAAGTAATAATCATAGAAAATAATCAGTAATTCATCCACAAAGTGTTAGTAGCTCAGCTAGTGGTAGTAGGTATACAATTGTTTGCTGAAGTATACATAAATATTCATAGAAGTTTAAATATGGATGATTGACCAAAAGTGACATGATATTTGAGAGCTGGTCACATGAGTCATTAAATTGTAGGTTCAGGTTGTCATGGTACAGCAGTAGCTAAGCTATGTCAGAGGGCCCTTTCTTCTTTTACAATCCATGAAAAGTTTCAATCCCTGGGTTTGCCTCTACTAACTTATTTATACCATGTCCTTTCAGGCATCCCCCCACACACCACGGAGATGGAATACAAGGTGGTGCCTGACGAGTTCAAGCAGCTGGTGCAGGAGTTTGCCGAGAGACTATACATCTGGCCACAGTTCAAAGATCTGCCTTATCAGAATATTACATCAGCATTGTTACAGGTATGTATTTGAATAGACTTTTTTTTAGATGAGATTTTTTCCACCATGCTAAAATTTCTCTCTTGAGTCATATTTCTTCATGACTGAGGGTTGTGACTCCCCTGCTGAATTAATTCACTAGGCAAGTTCTCTGGGGTGAATTACAGTCAAGTGCAAACCCACTTCTTGTAAAAAAAAAGATACATTGTGGTGGGTGTTCAGGTCCAATAGGCTAAAACAATATTGATGGTTATATAGCTCCTTAACTAAGCATCTTTTTAATCTGGATCATCATAATTATGATATGATGAGTAAGAAATTAAGTAAAGCAAGAAACGTATGGTTTTAACCAGTCTAGCAAATGTCCATCATTTCATCATCATCATCATCATAAATTTAAGGGCCGGACCCTTGTCTGTGGAGTATGTGCCATCCTTCCCGGTCTTCTGACAATTCCTTGACCTCCTTATACGACATGACACCCACCTTTTCTTTTATTTGCTCCATGTATGATCTGTTCGGCCTTCCTCTTCCTCTTCAGGCTTCCAATTTTCCTTCCATGATGTTTTTTATAAATTCGTCATGTCGTATAAGGTGGCCAACCATCTTCCCTCTTCTGTTTTCAATAGTTGCCATTATTGTATGGTGTTCTTGGACCATCATTTGCTGTCCAAATATTGATATGATACCTACACTTGTAAGCTGGTTTAGTTACAAGATGATTTTGTTATGTATTTAGATGTATAAATATTAATATCTTAATCAATAATTAATTGCTTAAATGTAAACGAGAAATTCTGAAATTTTTTATTTAAATCAATGGGGCTGCCATTGATTTAAATAGAAGTTTTCAGAGTTTCTTAACAAAGATATCACAATTAAGATGAAAATGAGGCAAGATGGTGCAGTGTTCAATCTCCTTAAATATTTATTAAATTTTTTCCAGGTGTTATTGTATGCTGTGAAGAATGTTGACAAAACCCTGTGCAAGACTCTCATAATTAAGTTACTCAATGAATCTTTTGCTCCAGAAGGATGGGTGTCCACAGGTACATCTCTTTGCATGCATAATTCTGATATTTGTAAAATAAGATTAGATATTATGGAATGGAACTAATATAGACTAATGGAAAATTAGGAAAAAAAATTGTTTTGGCTTGCTCAGTAGGGTAGGTGTGTTGCTGTAAGGTAAATAAATAATTTGATTATGATTATTTTTATAAGCATATTTTTAAAGTAAATACATAATTTATAATAATAATATTGTAGTGAAATCTTATGCCAAAAGCCTCTTTGCTGTGAAATAAACCATTTTACTAGAAATAAATATTTTATTTACCTTTTTTTTTAAGAAATAATAAAACCCAATTTTTTTCAGGTGAAAATGGCGACGAATCCCAAGCAAACACAGAAGGAGAAGATACAAAAGAAAACAAGAAGAAAGTGAAACCTGAACGTGATGGAGATGTAGAGGTAGTGGAGGAGTACAAGCTGCCGCCCGTGTTTGAATCACAGCCAGCCGTCAGGTGTGTGTTATTTAATATTAGGTCTTTACCTATGAAATTGCCTTGTATGACGAAATTGAGAAAAATGATATTTCAAATCACATAACATAAAAAATGTATGTATGGAAATGTCTGAACAGATTTAGATGCAATTTCTCAAAAACAGAGTACCTATATGATAAAAAAAAACAAAGTAAGTAAGTTAAATAAATGTCATTTATTTCAGACTTTGCAATATAAAGTAGTGAAACCGACGACACATTGAAAGAGGTGTTTTCAATGACTTCCCTATAAGTAATATGCACTAGTAATACATTTTTTTATCTAAAAGGTACATAATTCAACAATTGATACAATAAAAATTGTATTTGGAAAAAATATAGCTGAAAGACCTATTATTAACTTTTATAATTTACATAATACCCGAAAGAAAAGACATTATTTACTAGCAATCATGTATGATTTAAAATAATTAAAAAAAGAAAGCATTATTTTATGGAAATTTGAATTGTGAGAATATTACAAAACATTTTTTTTTATATTTCATGTTATATCGCACTTAGTTGAAAGCTCATCATATAATGCCATCGTTTCTTAGCTACCGTCTGAGTCAAACAGCGAGTGAATTAGCGCAATGGTTTAATCAAACCGGCCTAGTTTTGAACCTAAAAAAGACGCATTTTATGTATTTCTCATTGTCAGGTCGAACAAGAGAGCGACTTAAAGTAATGATCGACGGAAACTCGATAGGAGAGGTAGCCTCTACTACGTTACTGGGCTTTGAGATAGATCGCGGGCTTATTTGGTCGTCTCATATAGACAAACTCTGTGCGAGGTTGGGAAGTGCATGCTTCGCCTTAGGGAGACTTTCACGAGTGGTCTCTGCCGACGTAGTGCGGACGTGCTACTTCGCAACTGTACATTCGGTCCTGCAATATGGAGCCGAACTCTGGGGGCACGCCGCCGACAGGCTGCGTGCCTTCAGGATGCAGAAGCGGGCGATACGAGCAATAGCTCAAGTGTCGCGTCGCACGTCGGCGAGACCACGCTTTAAGTCACTGGGAATTATGACTCTGCCATCAATGGTTATTTACCAATGGGCTCTACATGTAAGGTCTAATCTGGATCTCTTTGAGACGCGTGGAGACCTGTACTCGGGTACGATGGAGCTCCGCTGCGCAGACAAGCTGGCCACGCAGCATGTGCGCCTCGCTCGCGCCGGGAACTTGACTCACGTGAAAGGACCGGACGTATACAATTGTCTTCCAGCTGATATTAGGAATTCAATGTCAGACAACATATTTAAAAATAAATTAAAAAAGTGGCTCGTTCAAGAAACATACTATTCAATAGACGAGTTCTTCAAAACGAATAAAAAAAGCTACCTAAATAGGTATCTTGTAAAATAAATAATTGATATAATATAAGATATGTAATTTTATATATAATAATTTATGTTATGTAGAATTGTAATTTCTTATTGACGTGTAAGCTTTTGGTTACAAATAAATGGTTTATCTGGTTTATCTACATGAGTTACTAAATTAAACTTTGTACTGAAAAGTGGCTCATTCTAAAAATTTTAATATGTGTACAGAATAAATTGGCTCTTATTTAAAAGACGTTAAGAGGTTTAATTTGAAGTCGTTGATTTCGAAGCCATAGTGAATTGGTTCTTACTGGGTAAGCACGCTGCATCCCAGACAGTAATGATCGCTTACCATCAGGCGAATTATGGTCAATTGCAAGCCCATTGTAAAAAAAACAACTATCTTTACCATACTACTAGTAACTTGTCTCCCACTTTGTTTGTTCACCTGCTTAATTTAAAATTGGTATTTCCAAAAATCCTTTCTAGCGGATGCCTACGTCATAACATCTACTTTCATTATGAGTTAATTTATTAAGTGCTAACCTGCACTATGGTTGTTTTAAATTAAACTTTTATTGGAAAATGAGCGAAAATAATCACGACCGGCAGGATTCGAACCTGCGTATTTCTGCTACCGTCAGAACGCCTTAACCACTAGGCTACGGTCTACTAACTGCCAGGCGCAAAAATCCAAATTCAAAACTCATAATTAAAAACGCGAAAGGCCCATTTCTCGTCATTTCATTTTCCAATAAAAGTTTAATCTACATTCATTCCAAATTTCAGTCCGATCCGTCTAGTGGTTTGGTCAGTGACCTTTAAGTTTTATATATTTAGAAGATTATGTAATAGTTCTGGCATGTGTTCTGAAAATCTGACACAATCAATGTTTTCTTTCCTTCTTTGTTCCCCCAGGCTGCTGGAGGCGGCGCTGTTCGTGTCCAACAAGAAGACGTACACGCAGCTGTACGCGCGCTGCTTCATCTACCGGCTGGCGCGCCTCGCCGCCGTGCCCATGCTCAACTTCACGGTGCAGCGCCTCGTAGACAACTGCACCGTCAAGGAGGAGGTACGCGACTTATATCTCACTAGCTGACGCCCGCGGCTACGCTCGCATTCTCTCTGTGTCAATCGTATTTCCTCATGACTGAGGGTCGTGACTCCCCCGCAGAATCAATTCGTTAGGGGAGTTCTCTTGGGCAGATACATCGTGGTGGGTGCCCAGTTCCTTACACGGAAGACATACTTATGTTAGTGTGGCTCAGTGGTTCCATTGTCTGCTTTTCCTCCAGACGCACCCTGGTCTGAGTCCGGCCCTACACCAATGACTTGTAAAGTCAAGTTAAGTGTGGATTTACACTCGCTTAGCGGTAAAGGAAAACATCGTCAGTAAACCGTCAATCGTGACGAGGAAAACATCGTTTGAGGACCACAATATCCGAGGACATGTGCCCCACAGTCATAAGGAAATACGACTCAAGAGAGACTAATTCTACTTATTCATGTGTTTCCAGTTCGAGCCAATGTTCGAGGAGCTGGCGGATCATTTCGGTGCCATCATGTCGAGCGGCAACTCGGGCGTGCTCGTCGCGGTCGCCAAGGCATGCCTCCGCCTGAAGGCCAAGCAGGCGCAGTTTGTTGCGGTCAGTTGCTTCATTAGTTAGTTCTTAGTAAGACGGGACACTAGTCAGCTTACTATAGTATGCAAAATCTTGCGTGGTGAGATCGATGCACCGGATCTGCTCAATAAACTGTTTCGATTGTACGTTCCGAACAAATATTTGCAATACAGGCGACGCAAGCTTTTAGTTGGGCACCACTGCCGCACCGTAGCTCACGCCACATCCCCGTTCCCGCGCGCACTGGCCGCACTCAACGCTCTCTTGGCCGCCACGCCGACGTGCGACTTGTTTGTCTATGGATGGCAGCCACTTGTATTATTGTGTCTCATGTTTTGCGAACGAAATGAATGAATGTAGGCATGTATGTATTTATTTTAATTATAAAATAAAAATAAAATAAAATAAAATAGCCTTTATTCTACTGCCACAAAATTAATATGTTTGTTAAAAAATTCACACTTTGAGTTTTAATTTTTGTCAGCAGAAGTTGCCTGTTTGGCAAAGGCCTCCCCTATTGTTTTCCACTCATCTCTCTCTCTCGCCTTCCTCATCCATTCAGGACCGCAGACTTCTTGGAACACATCCCTCCACCTCTTCCTTGGTCTCCCCGGGTTTCTGACTCTATCTAAGGGTATCCATTCTGTGGCTCTCTTTGTCCACCTGCTGTTTTCTTGTCTGCATAAGTGACCTGCCCACTTGAATTTAAGTAGCCGTGTCCTTACAGTCACATCAGATAATTTTGTTTTGCGTCGTACGGTTTTGTTTTCTATTCGATCTGATAGCTTTATACCGAGCATACTACGTTCCATTTTTCTTTGGCAGATGGCAATCTTTTCTTCATCTTTTTTCCGTAGTGACCATGTTTGGCAGCCGTAGGTTATGCAGGGTAATATGGCAATTTCGTAAAGTTTTCTTTTTATATCTACTTTAATTTCTTTGTTCTTCATGATCTCTTTAAAACTCCAGTACTTCTTCCAAGCTAGGGTGACTCTTCTGTTGATTTCTTTTTCAGTGCAATCCTTAAAAGATACTAGAGCTCCCAGGTATACATACTCTTCCACATAGTCGATCGTTGTACCATTCACTGAGATGGGAACTTGTTCTCTATTTGTCAATATTTTAGTTTTTGTGGCATTCATCTCCAGGCCCACTTTGAGACTTTCATAGGACAGCTCTCTCATCATATCTTCCAAGTCTGGCGCGTCTTCTGAGAATAATATTATATCGTCCGCGAACCTTAAGTGATTGAGATACTCCCCATTTACTCTTATACCTCTACCTTCCCATTGTAGCGATCTGAACACTGTCTCTAGCACGGCCGAGAAAATTTTTGGTGAGATTGGATCGCCCTGTCTGACTCCTTTTTGGATTGGAAATTCCATACCATCGCGTTCTAAACGCACTTTGGCTCTACATTTTGAATATATATCTTTTATTATGTTTATATATTTCTTGTTAACGCCTTGTTGTTCTAGAGCTCTCCATATCGTGTCGTGTAGTAAAAAATCAAATGCTTTTTTGTAGTCTATAAAGCACATGTACACAGGTATTCCATATTCGTTAGATTTTTCGATTACCTGCGTTACCACCTGTACGTGATCCATGGTAGAAAAATGTTTTCTAAAACCAGCTTGTTCTCTAGGTTGATTCGCATCTAAAATTGTTGTTATCCTGCTGAGCAGTATTTTCGAGAATATTTTGTATACGTTCGTCATAATACTTATTGGTCTGTAGTTTCCGAGGTCGTCTCTATCTCCTTTTTTGTGTATCAGTGTAATAGTTGATTTTGACCATTCATCGGGTGTTGACTCTACCTCAAGTATTTTATCAAAAATTAGTTTTAGTGGCTTCTGAAGTGGTATGCATAACGATTTCAGGACTTCGTTGGTTATGTTGTCACTTCCTGGAGCTTTTTCATTCTTTTGGGTCTTAATTGCATGAGTGATTTCTGATAAAAGTATGTCTGGTGGTGTGCTTTTTTTATTTGGTATTTATTTTAATTAGGGTAGTAAATAGATATCACTATGTTTAAATGTTGACCATATATGTTTAAGATTTTGACACACTAATATTTTAATTTAGAATGACCTTTTATCTCAATTTTAATTATTTGTATTATTAGTTTTGTTCTCTGTATTGTAGTATTATATCATCATTTATTAATTAATGTAATTGGCTCGCGCCGTTTTAATTGATTTGTAAATAAATAAATAGTAAAAACTGGATGTCACAACACAGGAATAGAGCTAGTGTAATATCCAAGGTTTGCCTGTTAGTGTACAGTAATACACAAAGCTCTAATTAATATATTCCCCTATGTTTAACCAACCTTACTGTAAACCCCCTTTGAATGTTGAAATAAACGCTTTTTATGTTATGTTTTATGTTTAGGTCAGTATGTGTGAATTCGCCGCTAGAGGCGCTAGCGTTGTAGTGTAGTTTACATCTGTAAAATAAGCTTATGATAAAATGTTAATAAATGTAAAGTGTTACTTACCATCAATAACGATTGTTATAAATTTGACAATAAAAGAATCTTACCAAATTTAATGTTCCATTTAGTGTAGTATATGAAAGATCATACATATTTTAAATGTTCTTAAATGATAATGGGCGGGTCGCTTCAATTACCAATCTTTAATCGATTTATTTCATTCTTTATAAATGTTTAGCTACATATATGGTGTTTATGCTTACACACTGAGAATAGATAATAAGACTTGACTACTCTGCTAGCTTAGTTGGTAATGGCTCTGCCTTCTAATCTAGGGGTGCGGGTTCGATTCCCGCATAACATAAAATTTGTAATTACCTGTGTTGAGTCTGGTCATTTCCATGTATAATAAGTATTTACAAAAAATAAGTATATATGTATTATATCCGTTATCTAGTACCCATGATACAAGCGTAAGCTTAGTATGGGGCTAGATGGCGCTGTGTGATATGTCCTGAAAATATAAATATAAAATATAGATAACTTATATTTTCGCGTTGTCTCTATTTGTGTACTGCGCTATGTTTGTAATAATAAAATCCTTATGACTGTTCTCTTTGTACGTTTCCCCAGCAATTAGAATCCGCCCTGAAGTGCAGCGCCCCCGAGGAGCAGAAGTACTTCTCAGTGTGCTGCCTGCGGCTGCTCCCGCTCAACAGCATCGACACAGACAAACTCACTGAGGAGTATTTCATCAATGTGCACGGCTCCGTGGTGCTGCAGACTATACTGGACTTTCAGGTAACTTGTTGTTCTTTAGGACAAAATCATTGTATGAAAATGTATTTTTTTGGCTACTTGCATAAAAGAACCTTCATAATTTTTTGTATTGCAAAATTTTTTCAAACTATTCTTGAAAGTATTTAGCGAGAAAATTACCTGCAAAAAAATACTAATTTAAAAAAATTGTGAATTGTTTTGCAAGTGGGCCCTAAACTGACATCGGAATAGAAAATTAAAACTTCCTCCCTTTAATTAGACTTCTATTCTACCTGTGTATGTTTCTCTTTGAAGTTTTGGAAACTAACAGTGGTATCAGGATGACAAATTTAAATGTTTATTAAGTATCGTCAAGTTTCAAGTAAGAGAGCAATGTAGGTATTATCAGACGTAGTTCTGTAGTAATGATGTTTGTAATTACAAATTATAAGTAAGTTAGGTGCTGAAGTCGATTTATTTCTTGTAATTGGCTCTTGTGTTATCTATATATATAAAACTCAAAGTTGACTGACTGACTGATATAGTGATCTATCATCACACAGCCCAAACCACTGGACGGATCGGGCTGAAATTTGGCATGAAGGTAGATGTTATGACGTAGGCATCCGCTAAGAAAGGATTTTTGGATAAGCCACTTTTAAAGGGGTGAAATAGGGGATGCAAGTTTTACTTTTTAATGCGAGCGAAGACGCGAGCACCCACTAGTCTTATCATAAAATTGCTATTTCCCTTCCCCAGCGTCCAGCTAAAGCAGTGAACGGTCTTCTAGAGCTGTCCTCAGACGAGCTCATGATAATCCTTTGCGATGCGAAGGGATGTCACGTGACCGATGCTTTTTGTAGCGGACAGTGTGTGGGGGTGAAGGCGCGGGACAAACTTGTGTGGAGACTCAAGGTGAGGAAAATAAGTATAAAAAAAAACAAAAAAGCCTTATTATTTGCCTGATATTTAGTATCTAACTTTACACTGTGAAACAGTTTGAAACAGTAGTTTAAATTGGCACTCAAATGCAGGTATAGGCCTATATGAAAGACTAGCTGTGCCAGCAACTTCGTCCGCGTGGAATAGTTATTATCATAAAAACGGTTCTAGTGAGTTAATCTTAAAAGATAGACATATTCTGTCGCGGATATTTTATTAGATCATTTCAAGAGGAATAAATCTTTCGTACATATTTTTTTGATATCTTGAACCGTTTTCGCAGCGCATGCAACTGAAGCTCTCAAAGATGAATAATTTTCTCCGTTTTTTCCACATTTTCCATTGTTTCTTCGCTCCTAGTAGTTGCAGCGTGATGTTATAGAGCCTAAAGCCTTCCTCGATAAACGGTCTATTTAACACAATAAGAATTTTTCAATTCGCACCAGTAGTACCTGAGATTAGCGCGTTCAAACAAACAAACAAACTCTTCAGCTTTATAATATTAGTTTAGATATAGATGTCCGAAACTTTTGCTTACTTTCATTTATAGAATCTTTTCTTAATCTTAATATTTGTTGTTTTTATTAAAATGCTATCATTTGTTAATTAATATTTTGTCATACTGTTTATTTGTGTTGATATTATAAGCAGGGAGAAGCCATCGGCTCCCGAGTCACAGTGAAAACTAGTTCGGGAGGCTTTGGACTCCAATATCATTTTCTTAAACAAAATTATGCAAAATAAACAAATTTTATTTATTTGTATGTTATTCTCTTTCCAGGGTTACTATCAAAAGCTAGCCCTCTCCCAGTACGGGTCCCGTTCCTTCGAGGAGGTGTTCAAGGCGGCCTCGCTCGAGCAGAGGATAAAAATCATGGCGGAAATATCTGAGAAAAGCAACTTGTTGAACAGCACGCAGTATGGCAGGATCATTGCAGAGAAGATGCAGGTGAAGTATAAGATAAATATATTTATTTATAGTTTAAACTCTCCAGATGTATGTAGTAAATTATATATTTTACTAGCTATGCCCGCGACTTCGTCCGCGTGAAATAGTTATTATCATAAAAACGGTTGTAGTGAGTTAATCTTAAAAGATAGACATATACTGTTGCGGACATTTTATTAGATCATTTTAAGAGGAATTCTTTCATACATATTTTTTTTTGTTATCTTGAACAGTTTTCGCAGCGCATGCAACGGAAGCCCTCGAAGATGAATAATTTTCCCCGTTTTTTCCACATTTTCCATTGTTTCTTCGCTCCTATTAGTTGCAGCGTGATGTTATATGGCCTTCCTCGATAAATGGTTTATTCAACACAAAAATAATTTTTAAATTCGCACCAGTAGTTCCTGAGATTAGCGCGTTCAAACAAACTCTGCAGCTTTATAATATTAGTATACCTTACTTATTAGTTTAGATTACTTATTTAAAGTTTGAACATGATAAATGCAGCAATGCTTAACATCAGGCAAGCTGTAGTCAAACGTAAACGTAACGTACCACGTAAAAAAAAATATGTAGGTACTCAGTTCGTAAGAGTGTAGCGAACTCTAATGTAGAGTTTTCAAATCGCCTGATAAGCCTCTGACATGGTTTTTCGACTGCAGTAGGTACAGCTGGACTATTTAACGAGATATCTGACCTTCAAAAGCGCTCTGATGTAAATACTACTTAGTCTTATTACCACAGGCGCTTCAAATTAAACAAATTAAAAAAATTATAAAATTTGTATAATAGTATGTAACAAAACAGGGATATCTTGATACAGTTACATAAAATAAAACAAAACTTGAGATATTATTTTAATTAAATCTTATATCGAAACTATTTACTGCACTTTCATTATAAGTCAAGATATATAGAAGCCTATCCAACACAAATATAAAAATTATATATAATATATAAAAAAATATTTATGATAAACTTAAATCTATGTACAGTTTTAGAATTTGCAAAACCTACACTAGGTATCCAATCGAATCCTGTATTGTAGGCCTGCAGTTCTTCTTACCGCATCTACAACAAAGAGCTTGTAATGCTTGAATATAGCATTATGAGTTTCATCGAAATCAGTTCAGTATTTCTAGTACTCTGTACATATGTTTTACTTTTAAATTCTTTTGCAGGTGGAAGTGTTCAAGGAGTCGCAGAAGAAATGGGAACAAGTTTGGAAGAAGAAAGAAGAGAAGCAGAAGAATGGAGAGTGAATATAATAGTACAGATGATGATTGTGTATGTTTGGGTGTTTTATTTATTTATTTATTTAATAATAATTAACACGGTCGCAACCAATTACATTAATTATTTAATTTACAAATATTTACAATAGGGTATAGAACCGGGAAATCCCGGTACCGAAAATCCCGCTAATTCCAGAGCTGTCCTAGAACCGGGAAATGCAAAATCATTTCCCGGTACTTTCGGGATTTTCGGTACTGACTTTTTTTTTAACAAAACATCAACTTTTTCTGTTTATTTAAATTATTATGGCATACAAAATGTAATTAAATCAGAAATAGTTTTGCTATCTTAAATATGCATTTTTTGTCAATTTACACTCAGTCATTAAAATTGTAAGAAATATTTATCTTTGCATCAAACAATAGGAAATTATGCAATTAAAAAGAACCGATCCTTGCTTTAGCAGCGAATGATAAGGTAAGATATGAACACATAAGGATCTTGTATCTTGTCTCTTTTTGGAAATTACTGTTATTATAAAACAAAAAGCAATATTTTTTATGCATTTGAATATTTATAACAAAATCTATTATATCGGATACTGACACATGTCGCAAGTTTTCTCTCCGGGACGCAGCTTGCACACCTTGTTGCCGCACAGGTACTCGCCCTTACGGAGACTGGGGTAGGGGGTAACGGTGTCTGGAAGTAGCAAAAAAAAATGTATTACACTAAAGATAAAGTTAGACTTGCAAATTTACAATTGTTCCACATCTATATATATATTATATAAAAGAAAGTGGTGTTAGTTACACCATTTATAGCTCAAGAAGAGCTGAACGGATTTATCTGAAAATTGGTGGGAAGGCAGCTTAGAACCAGGAGACGGACGTCGAAATTTCATCACGTTTTTTTAAAATTGAATTGAATAAAATCCATAATCTGCTTATTTATTGCTTCTAAGGCAGAACAGAGTTCGCCGGGTCAGCTAGTATTATATAAGATCAAGCGGGTTATATCGGGATTGGAGCTAATAAGACTCCACTACCGACTAAAACCTACCACGATGTCCCTTCGTCTCGGAAGGGGCAGGTTTCGCGACCAATACTCAAAGAATACTATTACCCTTTTAAAAAAAGGGCCAATACTCCTCCGCAATTAGCAATAATTAGCAATACTTTACCTACTAATTATTATTTTTGCAGCATCTTAAACTACAGTGGTGCTTAACATCACGCAGGCTGTAGTCAAACATTGGCCTATTCCGTGTTAAATAAAATAGTTAAGTTAGTGCTATCATGCATAATATACACAGAATCGATCGAAAATACTAGAACTTGTTCATTCTATTCCTGCTTATTTATCAGTGCCAATTGAATAGGAAAAAAAAAACTAAGTAAATAATGAATTAGGTACTAACATGTCTTACTGTCCTTAGGTCTGCCTTTAATATGGTAGTCCGAGCGTGTGACTCTACTGAGCTTTGTGGTTGGTCGGTTCATCAGCCGGCGCTGTGAGTCGATTGGGGACGATGATGATGATGATGCCCAGCACGCTAGCAGAATGGTGATGAGGATTATCTGGAACAAAATGTATAGATAGATATACCTATGTCAGTAAACCAAATCTATATATATATAAAACTCAAAGGTGACTGACTGACTGACTGATACATAGTGATCTATCAACGCACAGCCCAAACCACTGCACGGATTGTGCTGAAATTTGGAACGAAGGTAGATGTTATGACGTAGGCATCCGCTAAGAAAGGATTTTTGGAAATGCCACTTTTAAAGGGGTGAAATAGGGATGTAAGTTATACATCAAGCTACCACTAGTCGTGACATATAAGTAGATACATTTATTTAACAGAACTCCCCAAGGGATACTTTTAATTACATTGTAGATCGACGCAAAGTTAGTATTTCGATAATAAAATTTACGTGTAAGTAGATATACCTAAATGCACCTACGAGGAAACAAAGTAGGTAAGCTGTTTCTAATTGAATAGAACCTGTTTAATTAGTATTCGTTCCATCATCACATACCTATCAGTCAATAGATAAATAAAATATTTGGTTTTAATGACAAAACCGATCTCATATTTAGAACGCACAGAATTCCTATTGAGAAAGACACTGCAGTCTAGTTTTATGCAAAACACTATAAAAAAGATACTATATTAGAAACTACACTTAAATAAATTTATATGTCACTTATAATACGTCGAGAGTAAATTTATTAAACATGAACTTACATAGTGACGCATTGTGACGACTTCCCACAGCCACAACTAAAAGTCTACTGACTCATATAATGCCTTTATGTATACCTCACATAATAACAATCACATTGAACTGGTTCTATGAACTGCAGAACTCGCTCGCCAATTCTTTTTTTTTGGACTGGCATATTAAGTTGCAGGAACAGAGTTTAACTTTAAATAATAGCTGTATGATTTTGACATAATCTAGCTAACTGTGACTGCACATATCTCAAAAACTACTGCACCAATTTTGATAAAAATCACACTGGTCGGAATTGGCATACGTAATCTTATGAAAAATCAAATCGGTATCATTTGTTGGTTTATCCCTTGGACAAACATATGAAATTTGAACTTTGGTAGGTTCCCTTTGACTCAATGTATATTGTATGTACCTAACTAATAAATATATTACAATTTTTATCTACCTATTGAATATTACGTACTTGGACTTTCGGTTATTTGTATTTCTGTAGAAATATAGACACACAGGCTTTTCGCTCACTTCATTCCCTCGGTCTTTAAAGTAATAGTATGAACTCATAGTAAGTATGATCAGCTTGAACCGGCTCGACCTTAGGTATTCAGATAAATGTGTATTTTTTATTTCCTCCATACATGTTGGACAGTATTCTGTGACTGGGTCATTGTTTTGTTTACCTTGGCATTTCTCGGGAATTACATTATTCAAGTATGAGTGCTTTTTTGATAAAATAATTACTTAAGGAAATTCTTGGAAAGGGGATTATTCCCAGTAATATAATGATATCAGTGTAATGGTTGGATTGCCTAAAACAAATATATATTGCTTTAGAATGGGTACTTTAGCAGTAATAGATCTGCACTTTAGCGCACATACATATTACATAGAAAAGCGGCCAAGTGCGAGTCGGACTCGCGCACGAAGGGTTCCGTACTATAATTAATTAATGTATAAGTTTAGGTATTTATTTTTAGTTAATATATTTATTATTTTTTTTTTAGTTTGTAATTTATTTATTTCTTCTATTCTTAACATAGCTGAAATAATGATGAATGAACTTTTAGTTACAGCTTGGCCAAAAAATATTTACTTACAAATATTCAAGTTTCTACCTGTTTAATAAGATCTAGTGAAAATTGCTTAAAAATTACGTTTGCATGAGAGCCTCCTTTAATGTTTACTTTATTGTTATTAAATTAATATTTTGAAAGGTAAAACTAATAAATATTCTGTGAAAATTTGAAGCGTCTACTTGTTACCGTTTTTAATATTCCGACCGACAGACAGACAGCGGAGGCTTAGTAATAGGGTCCCGTTTTACCTTTAGGTACGGAACCCTAATAAGAACTCCTCACTTTGTGTATCATGAAGATTAGAGTTTTTTGCTAGATGTAATTATAAGTATGTTTTTTTAATAAGCAGCTGGCCCAATTTATATGATATTTGATTTATTAAATAAAAAGGCAACTTTTATCAGGCTTTTGTCCTGGATTACTGCGGCTGGAACATCTTGGGACACTGCTAGTACTTGTTCTGTATACCTTATCCCACTATGTGGGGTTGACCAACATGTCTTCTATTTTACTCTATCACTCGTCATCTCCGCTGTCCCTCCTCTCGCACAAATATTCTTATTCACACTGCTAGTACCTACTATGTAAAAAAGTCTTAGTACTAAAAATCTCGAAATCACGATAGTCCTGAATCAACCATGATTCAATCAGTAAATCCACTCATCCTGGCATGTTCTCATGTACAGCGCTGCAGTCGTGAGTGCTCGCCCTTAGACGTGACGATGATTAAACGCCGCGAGTGGACAGAAAGCACTTTTGTAGGGTCCTGCGAGGGACGTGTAGGGTGACTTGAGTTTTGGATATTTGAAGACATTTCTCTCTCTCTCTCTCTGTCTCTCTCTCTTCAAGTCATATTTCTCATTACTAAGGGCCATGTCTCTCCCTTAGACTTAATTAATTGGGATGATTCTCTTGACTATTGCATATCATGGCATTAATTATACCCATTTACTTATACTGGTGTACCTAATTTAAATTTTATATTAAATTATTAATAATAGTGTTAATATTATAAGAAACATTTTTATTATTATTATTACCTCCCCTCAATCTACTTGTACATGTCGTGTAGACGTGACGATGATTAAACGCCGCGAGTGGACAGCAAGCAGTTTTGTAGGGTCCTGCGAGCGACGTGTAGGGTGACTTGAGTTGTGGTTATTTGAGACATTTCTATATCTTTTTAAGTCGTATTTCTCGTTCCTAGGAGTATCTTTAATGAATTGGGTTGGTTTCCTTGTTAAACTTGCATTATGCCAAGGATTAACACATAGATAACTTTTCTCCCGGGTTAAAGCGGGGAACATTGCGAGGTGCGAAGGTATATAGCATGTTGTAATCTATTGCTTGAAGTAGTATAGTAGTTGGAATGACTAACTGTGGTACTTTCTATTAATAGGACTAACAAACGTTTTGCCAATTTGTTGAACGAATTCGTCGGATTTTGTATGACTAATAGGTTAAAATCCTCTTAACCATATGGTCTTTGTGGAACACTTGTTACTCATTTTAAGACAACATAATGTTCGCATTATTAGTCATCTGAATTTGGCGAATCTCAGCCCAAATACACCTATGTCATTTTATATATATATATTTCTTTATTACTTACAATAAATTAAAAACTAAATATGTAGACGCAGATTTACCTAGATTTAAGAAAATATTGTACATACTATATTCAGTTTATGTTTTTTTTAAATAAATAGTTTTAATTTTAACTACGCCTTGATTTCCCTATAAACAGGGTAAATGTAAATTTAACATTTAAGTTAGTAGGAAAATTGAAATCTTAAAGTATTTAATGACGAGTTAAACATAACGTAAGTAAGTAAATAATTTAACAACTGTAAAAAAATGATAATAATACTTTTCGCGAACTTAAATACAGACAAGTAAGCTCAGATAACTACACCTTATGGCCACCCTACAAGTAGAGTGGTGTCAGGGTGTCTGTCGCATCGCGTCCTATTTTAATTACCCGTCCGGGACACGGCGCTCGTCCGCCGGAGCCGGACAGTCTCACGAGCTTGCAGGATGATGGACGCACTAGTGTGAGATCAGAGTGGTTTGAGTGGTTTCAAAATCTTTACTTCGGAAGTAAAACTATTTATTTTTACTACTTTTTTAGTTACAAAACTACTGGTTATTGGTTTTTCAGAATCAACTTTTCTCAGTAAATTTCATAATAATTAATAATTATTTACTTACTTACCAACTTCAATAAAACTTAAGCATATGAAATACTTACTTCATTTATCTTTTAGTAGCCTAACACTACTTCTTAGTTCTGTTACTTTGTACTTGTTTCGCTTTAAGCCATTCCTGCAAAATGATAAACCATTATGTATCAAAAGCAAAAAGCTTGATATTCTTTGAACTTCACCAAAGAAGTCGTCACATCCACCTACCCTCTTTTCCAATGCCGCGAGCAATTTGAATTCGGAACGTTTTCGCCATTCTCCTGACAGCCGTCGTGGGTAACGGACGTCTTCACTCGCAAGCTCCGCTCTGGGCGATTCTTCAGAGATACAGTACAAAGCTACGTCAGTCACTTGTTATTTCGTAACCAAAGGCATATTTCACAGATGAAGGGTGAAATCCTTTGTAGTGGTGGGTCAGCTTTGTATTGTATTCTTAAGGCTGAAAATTTAATATTTAGAGAAAATACAGTTGTTTGTTGTCAGGTATCTGAAAAGACGCGGTTGTAAGTTGGTAGGTACTCCGAAATGTACAAACGAAAGAGATTTTTGATTTGTATGCTTATTTATAAGTATTCATTATTATAAGTGTACCAAAATTATTTAAATGTATATTTCACCTTATTT
Organism: Macaria notata; assembly: GCA_927399415.1. Taxonomy (NCBI): domain Eukaryota; kingdom Metazoa; phylum Arthropoda; class Insecta; order Lepidoptera; family Geometridae; genus Macaria; species Macaria notata. Next base: position 1,114,135 of record OV656747.1, on the reverse strand, counting down.
TACGTACGTGGCCGTGGCGTAGGTACTGTAGGTATCAAATCATTTAACCACAATATACCATGTACTTTACCTAGTATAAAGCTTCTTAGTAGGTATAGGTGCCTTGGCTTGACCTGGGTTGTGACCAAGACACCCAATATATCAATAAAGATATCCCTGGCTTTCAGAGATATGCTGTAGTATACCTACTACTCGTAGACTAAAGTTGTTTCTTTTGGCGAACTACACCATTATTATTAAAAGATTAGTGTTAGTTATCAGTAACTTTGTATATTAGGGCAATAAAATCAGTGATATGATGTTCTTGCTGATAGGTAATTAGCTTGTTACACGTTTTGAGTAAAAACCCGCCACTGGTTTTCTTAGTTAAAGGATATAGTTTTTGATTTCCTATGTATTCATGTGTGTTTTTCTAGGACTTCCTTCGTGAGAATATCTCGTTCTGTAACCTTTATCAGTATTTCAATTCCAGGCCACTGGAATTAATATTATTTTAATGGATATCCATTCTATACTTTTCAAACAAAGGCGAGCGATATGCGATACAAGCTAGTTATCCACGAAATATATAAATTTCGTCTCAAAGATATAGAATATAAAATACCTAAGTAAAATTAGGTTGGGATAACGTAACCTTTTTCTTAAATTTTATGAGTCTCAAGTTTTTAACCGAACGATAAGGAGGCAGGAGAGAGAGGTACTTATAATAAGAAGAATAAAATGCAAATATTTTCTAACAGTTGATTTTATTTCAGAATGTGAATCGAAAATCCAAAGAGCATCATAATACGATAACACTAATCTTGAACTTATTCGTATTAAATTCGAAATTGTATACACAACTTAGAGATTAATATTGCACATCATCATGACAGTTTCTTACATAAATTTATTATACAATTTATTAAATACCTTAAATTACAATTAATTTACATTTCGATATACACACATATTTCAATTAAAAAACATTAGATGATAAAAACTTAGTTAACTTCTTAGTATGGCACATTTATTTACAACTTATATACTACGTTTTATTCTATTCAATATATTAGTAATTTATTTTTATAATAGTCGTATATATTAGTTCTTTGGTAATTGTGTTATAATTTAAAATACTTATAAATATGTACAACATACATCACTCGTGGAAATGTTAAAACAATAAGGTCCCAAGACGCTTCCCTGAGCCATGCTTTATAACGAACAGCAGGAAAATAGTGTAGTCAGATAATTAAGTTAGAAACAATATAAAATATGATGGCAAATGTACGATACATTAGACAAATTACTAACCTGATAAAATAATACAGATTCAAATATGTATGAGGAAAGATTTAAGGACTAAAATGTGTTTATGTTGTTGATACAGGAAATTTTAAGGGCAATGTTTTAAGTCAAGTCCGTAATTTCACAATTTCAAAATTTGCATCAAATCTAGATTAGGTATTCTAAAAAAATGAAAGCTCTTTCTTATGTTTTTTTGCGAATTACTTATCATGATTAGTAAAACAAAAATTTCAAAATCATTTTTTTTTGTCAAAACTTTCGTTATCTCAATAGATTTTTTACAATAAGAGTTAATTTGATGGATGCGTTAACAGACCTAGGTTCGTTTGAGGATAGGTACAACAAATTCTAGTTTTAGTGTTCTGACATCGTCTTATTTACGAGTATAAATGTATTTCAAGCGTTTGATTCAAGTTTTGAAAGTCTACGCTTCGTCCTTTTATGTACAGTTTTATCTCCAGCATTGAATTCATCTCAAAATCTTTTTGTTAAACAGTAAACAGGGTTATGCAAAATAAACAAATTTTATTATATTTTTATTTTATCTGCGCATCTTCCTCGGTCTGCAGCTGAGGTCCCTGGTGAGGCGTCATTTCTTGCCGATGCCGATCAGGCCCTGCGCCGTGGTGAGTGTCGCCAGGTTCAGGCGCTCGCTTGTTAGGGTCCTGGAAAAATTACAAATATTTTGTTCTACATTTAATATCAAGAGGGATTTGGTCTATTCCTATCAGACAGAAAATATTATGCTTTTGAACTACCTTTTATCTAATGCTCACTTCTCTGAAGTATCAAGATTTTGGCATACGTTTTCCACATAGCCGTACTTACATAATCTTTTCTACAAATGCAGAATTGAAACCAGTAGGTAATGCAAGGCAATTAGTCAGGGACAAAATGTTATTGATAAAGATAAAGAATCTTTATTGATAATGTAAAATTGTAACATACATTGGTATAAGTACTAATATCACAGAATATGCTACACAAATTACAATATCTCGTCAAATTGAATTTATAACATTAGGCTTTTATAAAATTTTAGAAGTTACATATGTCTAGTTTTATTAATAAAACAATGAAAATTTTTGTTATTAAAATCATGTCAAACATAATAATAGGTATGTAATCATACAATATGTCAACTTAAATAAATCTTGGTACTGTCACTTTAGCTGTATAGGGGCTAAAATGACAATTTGGCATCACACTCCTTACTCAGTAGTTAATTACATAATTTCTAAGCAAGTTTAGAATCAATTGGTAGTTGACTGTAGTCATATTCAAAGTATTCTTTAAAACTGTATAGTGTCTGATCTAACAATAATTGTTTGACGCTATTGCAAAATTGCTGATCATTATTCAAAGACTGAATGTGTGCGGGGAGTTTATTGAACAGTTTCTCTCCCATTATAGTGGGTAGTTTCTTAGTCATACACAGCCTAGGCACAGTTGGTTTCAACAATACTCTGTTTATCTTGGTTCTATTTGAGTTATAAGTCTTAAGTTTAAACAAATGTGGATTTCTTTTTACAAACTTTATAATCTCTAATATATATTGTGACACTGACGTCAAAATCTTCAACTCTTTGAAATGGTTTCTACAAGACTCTCTATATCTACCTCCCACAAGTACTCTTATAGCTCGTTTCTGCATTATTAACACTCTTTCAAAGTCTGTCGCATTGCCCCATATACTTAATAATTTTGGAGGTGTGGATTCCTAATAGTATCTTCATCCATAAAAGCAGATTTACCTATCTTGGTTCAGCAATCGCTCCGCTGGTATAGGCAGCCTGTCAGTCAGCAGTCTCTCTGATGTAGTGGTGACTGGCGCGCTAGATGTCGCTGTGGCGGTGATGGGGGTGGTGGCGCGAGGCAGGGCCTTGCTGACGGTGGTGGGTGGTGAGGTGCGGAGGAGGGTGGTGGGCTTCAGCTCGCGGCCGCTGCATACCTGAGGAGAAAGATGTATCTTTATAGTACCAAAAATGAAAGATAAAACAATTATTTTAAACTAGGAACGTATGAAGGCACTTAGGTAATGTAAAAAAAAAACAAAAAATCACAACGACTACTAGTAAAGTCGGCAAAAAGATTTCCTTCTATTGCTTCGTACAGGAAAAATAATATCATCATTAAAATAATATGATCATATTGAGAACATCGAATAGGTAGATAGAGTACATGTAGTAGTACCTAATCGAAAAGTATTCTGTTTTTGTGTCAGCCTCCGTTAGAGCACAAGTATTGCACATTTTCTGGCCACAGTATTGCTTTATGGATGTAATTTCAAGCTACCTGACCATGTAAAAAAAGGTTTGTAATAAATTTGAATGTGTACCTGATGATGGTTCTCCCAGTCCTTGTGCTGGCAGAAGGCCCCGCAGTAGCGCGCCGCACCGCACCCCGAGCACGTCTCCTGCGCCTTGCGGCCGCAGTTCCAGCAACACTGCAACATGACAGGATGGAATTAGGTACCGTTTTAGATGTAGAGTTAGATGTAGATCTGGACTCATTTTTGTAATAGTTTATCCCCTACGCGCTTAAGTCAGAGAAAACTATTACATATAGGTAACTACGAGTAACTAACTAAGAGAGAGGGAGTTGCTAACTCTCGACACCAGAGTTGGCCACTCTCATTTCGATAAGAAGATAAATTACTAATTGGAAATCAGATATCTTTTTGGGATTGTCTGTACAACGGTTTCTTATCCAACGATTATATTTCTACCAGAATATCCCCTCAGCATGAATGGATGAATAATTTATTAATTGGTGGATATGTTGTTACAACTAAACATACCTACATTTGTAGCTTAGATTGTCACTGATATCTCCATTTCTTCATCTTCCATTATCTTTTCACAAAAGAAAAGTATATAAGTATTATATCCGTTATCTAGTACCCACGACACAAGCGTTTGCTTAGTGTGGGGCTAGATGGCGCTGTGTGCAATGTCCCGGAATATTTATTTATTTATAGTACGTGATTATGACACACAGTAAATAAGCATCACTTACATTCTGTTGCTGCGCGGCTGTCGGGCTGAGGTCCCTGGGCGGCGGCGGCGAGGGTCGCTTGCCGCGCTCCGCCACCAGCTCCAGCGCCTTACACTCCGCTGCACCTACTGCTCGTTGTAACTCCAGCAGGGCTTGGCGTTTCACCTGGAACAGAGGGTTTGAGGTATGAGATAGTGTATAAAAAAATACTAACTTGTTCTTATTACTTTTTATCTATGATGCAATCTCTAATGCGTGGAGCAGCAACATAAATGAGGGATAATTTCAGGTGCAATAGTAACATTACGTCTAAAACCACTGAAATACATTTTTAATTTACTTTTTGGTCTACTTCATTCATAAATTAGTGCCGGTAGAGCCCTATTGCATTGATTTGGGATACTAGTATCACTTTAAAAACTGAACGAGCATATAAATCGTTCTCTTCTCACCTGATTGACAGCATCTTCAGCCCGTCTCCGCACCTCTGCGACCCGCTCCTCAGTCTGCCTCACAGCCGCAGCCATGATCTCGCTGGCGGCTCGCTTGATGTCTGTGCTCTCTGCTGGCTCTATGGTGGACGGGCAACCTGGAAGAATAGAGCCGTCAATGAGCATGGCCAGGATATTCTTCAAATTAGAATCAGTTTTTTTGTGTCAGAGATTGAAGTGGCAGGACGATATTTAAAAGTGGACAAAATTATAATAATAATAATAAAGCGTTTATTTCAGACAGAGTCCATTCTCAACTAAACTATTAAACACATATTAATACAAATTACATTATGCATCTAAAAGAAGCAGCATTATATCGCAAACAATATATGAAGATAACACCCGTTTTAGAAGAACAGCCCCCTTAGACGGGAGGCGTATTTTAGTGAGCGTACTGTCGCTCGCTTATGGAATAGAAACACCATGGATGTATGGGAGTGACGTAATATTTATACATACATAATAAGCTTTTCTAATATTTTCACCACCTACCTCTCTGCTGCAGTATAGCCAGCGCCCGTTTCGTCTTCTCCACCATAGACAGGATGCAGTTCAGCATGGTGTTGATGTTCCTCCACTCATCGTCAGTCTTCATCATCCCCCCGCTGGGGCCGGGAGGGGGGCGCGGCTCGCCCAGGGACGCGTTCATGGAGGACACGTCGCGGACTGATATACTTCCTGGGGAAGAAATAGTCAATAAATGTAAGTAGAAAGAAAACATTCATTGTGTCATAAACATAAAGCTGATGATGAATATGAGATAATGGAGGCTACTGTTTTATAGCATTTGACATTTTTCACCTTACGAAAATATTCAATATCTAGATTTATCGAAAGTCTTGTAATTGAGGCACCATGGACTTTGAAATTTGTTTATACATACCTACTTATTTATCTAATGAATACTCAGCCCAATCGAGCCATAAATCGAGCTAAAGAGAATGTAATTTAACATTTAACTAAAATAATTAATTTAAGTATGTCATTCTTTGTAGAAAAATGGATGCAATGAAATTACAATACAATCAATAGCTACTGACCATTGTAAAATATACTAGCACTATGATTGATCATATCTCACCGTCTCTCTTCTCGAAGCTCGGCTCAGGATGGTACCCATGGTAGTGTCCGTAATCAAACAGTCCCGGCGCCCCTCCAGGGTAGAGGAACGGAGACGGGTTCACGAACATGGAGCGCTTGGCTGCCGGGCTGTACTCCTCGTGGGAACCGTTGGTGGAGGCGTCGTAGAAACTGGGACAAGAAAACATTGGGACATTTAGATTGACTTTTCTCTTTGAGTCGTATTTCCTCATGACTGAGGGTCGTGACTCCCCTGCAGAACTAATTCGTTAGGAGAGGTCTCTAGGGCAGTTACATCTTTTGCGAATAATTAATAATAGACGTTAATTTATATAAGGTGCTGAATTTCCAATAACAAATTGTTCGAGATCGATTAAAATAGGAAAACGAAGTCAATTTCTCTATTATGTTTGCTCGCGAACTTTTAAAAGCTATTCATAAGAGCGTGAACATGACAATAGATAGTCGGAACAAAGCGCCGAACAGAAATAATTAAAGACAATGCAAAACTTTTGTTAATTCAACGGACCATCGCACCGATCTGTGTGGTGTGGTTCAAGTAAAATAATGTAAGCGAGTATTATCTGCCAATGTTTAGAGCTAGTAAAATGATCAGCCTAGCTGGTAAATAAGCATAAATTAAGCGAGTGTGGCTCAGCGGTTCCAGTGTCTGCTTTTCAACTAGACGCACCCTGGTTCGAATCCGGCCCTACACCAATGACTTGTATTTTCAAGTTACGTGTGGATTTGCACTCGCTTGACGGTGAAGGAAAACATCGTGAGCAAACCGACATGTTTGAGGACCACAATATCCGAGGACATGTGTCTTCCGTGGAAGGACCTGGGCGCCCACCACGATGTATCTGCCCAAGAGAACTCCCCTAACGTTCTGCGGGGGAGTCACGACCCTCAGTCATGAGGAAATACGACTCAAAGAGAGAGAGAGCTGGTAAATATAGTGTAATGTTGTAATGAGATCTTAGTAAAATAATTTAAGAAAATATACTTAACGGCACAATGGGCGTCGAATTTTGTTGAATTAAAAAATCCTAATTCACAAAGGTAAAGCTGCTATTACCTAGGTATGTTTTACGTTCATTTAATTTAAAGAGGCACTAAATATTCTTGAGGTACTATTAATAAGAGTTGATTATTTGCAAACCTTTTGTTTTGATCGTTGAATTTAAAGCCTTGGCGAAATAGTTACTTACGAAGTGTGAAAATCATTAAATATAATCGAATAAAACTAAATTATTATTAAATAAACAGATCTATTTTTTGACTTTCAAATAAAAATCTATCTAGGTAAAATCTAATTTGTGTTTTCCTGTACTTGAGAAATGAATTAGAAAGTTTTATTATGCACTTATGTTTTACTACAGCAACAAATATTTTCCTATAATAAAAATACATAATACGAGAAAAAAAACTGTTAGAGTTTTAACGTATGTTTGATTACAATATTTCTTAGACCAATACTTAATTTATTTATAAATACGTTATTAATAACCAAGCTTTAACTAAAGCTTGCTAAGTCTAAGGTTAAGATCGTTATATAGTAAACTGCATTTTATTACAAACTAGCTGATGCGCGCGATTACGTTCGCGTGGAATAGTTATTATTATCATAAAAACGGTTATAGTGAGTTAACCTTAAAACATAGACATTTTCTGTTGTGGACATTTTGTTAGATTATTTCAAGAGAAATAATTCTTTTATACACATTTTTTTAATATCTTGAACCGTTTTCGCAGCGCATGCAACGGAAGCCCTCAAAGATGAATAATTTTCCCCGTTTTTTCACATTTTCTATTGTTTCTTCGGTCCTATTAGTTGCAGCGTGATGTTATATAGCCTAAAGCCTTCCTTGATAACTGGTCTATCCAACACAAAAAGAATTTTTTAATTCGCACCAGTAGTTCCAGAGATTAGCCCGTTCAAACAAACAAACATACAAACAAACTCTTCAGCTTTATAATATTAGTATAGATAAATATTTCTGTAACTTAACTAACTCTACATGATATAAGTTTATCAAAAAAGCAAAAATCGCCAATCCCTCATCGCTTACCCCTCCCAAACAACTAAGCCAGGCCGTCAATAAATAATAATCGGAACAACAGCCGCAGTCGGCAGTCCTGCCACCTCCCGCCACCCAGCAGCTGGATTTATTCCAGGACTTGTCCAACACACGCTGGATACCCAATAATACCCATTCTGATTGTTTAGAAATAATATTAATGGCCAATGAAAGTACTAGTTTACATGTTTTGTAGATATAAATAGGTAAATTGGGCTAAGTAAATAGGTATTTAATTATAGTACAATAAAGGATGAAATATATAAAGTAAGAAGGTAGAGTACAGTAAGTGTGAACCCCGGCTTGTGACAGGAAATTGTGTATGTGCAAAATGTGTTTGTCTTACTTTCCTGAATGTGTTCGTATGTAATTTCTTGTCACAAAATAAATAATTTTCATTTCATTTACTGTACAATAAGTTGTGAAAATGAGGGTTCATTTTCACAACTTATTTGCTATCTAATATTTAGCCAACTAAACTATTGCGTTTTTGGGCTTTCAAGAAGAACTATCCAATTATTTATTATTTGATGTTTCGGTAGGTACTATACCCGGGACTTCCTAACCTATTTATGTGTCGCCCAGCTTACGGAAGCGCCTAAACAGAATTTTTTGGTCTTGCATCCAAGGATTGTGGTTTTATTATTTACAACAATATGAAAGACATATTTTAGAGACATGGAATGGAATTGACGAGGTTAGCAAGGAACAGAACTTAAAATGTGGAAATTTATAATATATCCGAGTGCAAGAATGTAAAATAATTTTTAAATAGCTGACTTTTTGATAGCTTTGTTTACTTTTACCTACCTTACTATTAGATAGATTGATAGATTTAATCCTTTATTATAACACATACATTAAGAAAAAAGAACAACATACACACAAAAGACTTAAAAAATAGTGCCAGAACTGGCGGCCTTATCGCTAAAAATATAAGTAAAATAGGCATTAGACTCCACAGAGGCACTGTGGAGTCTAATGCCTATTTTACTTATATTTTTAAGCTTATGGCTACGATCACTGCAAACACTCACAAGTAGTTTTAAACTCGTAAAAAGCTGAGCACAAACTAATTACTGCGGCAGTTGTATGTGATGTGTCCCATCGCCTCCAGCTGCTTCTGATCGTGATTGCTTTCACTAATACGCCAGGCGTTTTATACTTTTGCAGAGTTGTGGTTTTACTTTAGCCCACGAAGTCAGATGGCGATTCATAATAAGTATGCTATTTCTGTCTTTATATTGATTTAGGTCAGTTGGAAACAATATCTGCGGTCTGATTTTGATTGTTTAGATGTGGAATGATTTTAGAATATTTAGTTTTAATTTTAGCAACGCCCTAATTCCCCTCTTAACAGGGTAAATGTAAATACTTTAAGTATGCTAATAAAGAAATTTGAATTTGATTGCTATTTTCATGAGAAACCTAAACAATGACCATAAACGTAACTCTTAAAAAATCTTAGTCTTAGTATCTTAGAGTGAAAATACAGTCATATTGAAATCAAGTTTTGGCGGTATCCATTAGAATAATATTTAATCTCCAAAATTAAACCATCATAGCAGACGTAAAGTTTACAACCCAAGTGTCACAATTTGTTTGCCAACTCGGTGCGAATCGGGCGAAATTAATAGTTTAACAGCAACAGTAAACGCCTGGTCGATTAGCGCGAGCAATACGCTCCGGGAACTTTGAGGCGACAGCAGGCGCCCGGTGCCCCGACAGAGAGTATGACAAGTACAGAGAGGCAACTACTTGATTTAGTATAGCTGCACTATGTGTATATTTTTTTTTAAATATTAATCCCGGACAATATCCGGGGCCTTATTATCTTTCTCATTCATTCTACTTCTCACTTTTATGCTTCTCGCACTTTCACGCTTCATACTATTTTTCCTTTCATCCTTCATCTTTCTTGCTTTATTAATCCTACTTATATCTATATACATACAACATAAACTTATTATGTGTATAGTTGGTACATTTGTGTGTTTTTGTGTACTTCTATACACGTTTACATTGACGAAGAAACGCCCCCATTGCTTCCAGACGTGAAATCGTTTGGTGATAAGGAATGTGACTTGTGGAGTAGAAAGATTTGTCCGACAAAAGTATACTTTGAATATAGAAATGAGTCAATCCAGCTAATTAAGTGTAAAAAAGATAACTGTTCGGAGCAACTGTAATTCAAGATAAATTTAAGTTGCATTGCCTATTTACAACTAGTATTTACTATTTTCAAACAACTATTCACTCGCTAAAGTGTAACTAATCTACTATCTGATTAAGGCACAAACATTTAACTTTGACTTATAGATACATAAATGTAGGTCTCTGCTCCCATATAATCTGCGGCAGGTCACAGATGCGTTTGATCGCAGCCCGCGTTAACACATTCTGCCGTGGATCGATTATACTAACAACCACGCTCCACTCACTGCATTGAGTTGGAGCAACTTGCTTGCTTGATGGTAAGCAACTTTCCCGCTTAATGGTAAGCATTGCGCTTTACTATGTCGCGGTAGCATATGGAGTTGTATTAAATCGTATGGGTCATTTGGAGAATTTCATTTGTTTGATTCTCAATAACTTAGTAATCATGGCTTTTAATCAGTCATTTTCATTAGTTGTCTGACACGTTAAGTTATTGGTCCCAATCTTTACTGTGATTTATGATACTAGTACATCAGTTTAGAGTCCCTAAAGGCACTTTTAAAACTATTCACAATAGAATCTACCACTTCCATACAAAACCAACAACGCGTATAGTAAATTTTATTTAAAAATGTCTATAATTTATAATTACTTTACCTTCAATAAGATCAAAGTTGAAAAATGCTGAACCAATCGCGAGCAAACAATATGAAACTATCAATACCCGCGGTGGGCACCTGGCCGCGACAGCTCATTTGTGCCCCACCCGCAGCTGACGAGTAGGGTGGGACAAAGACAATGTATTATCAATATCGACAAAATATCGATAATGATTATTCGATAGTTTTTGAGCATGATTGAAATGTGGTTTTAGTGTGGGTCAATTAAAGTTATCAATGTTAAAACGGGATAAGAAGCACTTATGTGTTTTCCTAGTCTTATTTAGAATTTTCTCAAAACAATATATGGTCAAAATCGGTTTAGTCGTTCGAACTGTGAAATAAATAGAAAAAGAAAAATATAACTACACACTCACAAACTTTTTCCCGTGTAATATTTGCGTGAAGCGTATGTGTCGAATACCGACCCTCAATACCTCTATGTAAAGATGATAGTGGAATGACTAGATAAATAATTTGAATTTTATTTGTATTTGTTACCCTTATTATAATGTGTGTTAATTTACATACATTGTGGGTTGTATACTGTTCTTATGTAATGAAATGTACCAGCTTCTTTACATTAACTCTGCACAGAAGCAAAACATATACTTTGTCTTTCAGTTTTTTTTTTAATATAAGTAACTATCGTATTGTTTATGTGTCCCGTCCCTAGTCTCAGCTGTCAGTCGCACACAGTGCGGCGGAAGTTTTTGCGGTGTTTGACTGCGGCCCATTCAGACATACACTAACTGATCAGGTGATGATACTTTTTAGGGATTAAAGAAAGCAATAATTAGTTTTAGGATACTAAAGTCTTTAGGAGTAATTTTAAAAACAGTGTTTTTTACAACTGAACAGTTATGACTGTTCAGTTCAAAAAACACTGCGTAATTATGCATTTGGTCACTAGGTCAACTCCAGTGTCATTTGTACAAGCGAGTGCTGTGGTCCAAGGTCGAGAATACATTCTCTGGTAAGAAAGTGACTATCCGGGGTGGTGGCTTTAAGTTTATTGTGAATAGTTTGCCTAGAAGAGATCGCTGTTAAGAATAATTATAAAATAACCTTTATTAGTTTTGCGAAATATCAGAAATATACAAAAACACGCTGGTGTTAAAAAGTTACAATAGTACAGATATAAATAGTTCTAAGGTCTTTACGGATATATAACCTAATAAAACAATTCTCCTAGCAACCAACTAATCAGTAAGACAGATAGTAACTGTCACCAGCAACCAAGTTTTTGCCCCCCGGACCCAAGCAGTAATTGAAGGTCACTGTAATCCGCACTAAGCTCTAATAGGCCCTACGTAGGTCTAATAAGGGGTTTAAGTTTTTGTGCAGTTTGGTGACAATGTCAAGGGCAAAGGCTTTTTGTCATTTTGAGTGTGTTATTAAGAAAATTTGCAGAGTTGGATTAAACAAAAACCTGATTCAGTTTTAATTCTACCTATTATAATATTAAAATTAGTCCTAACACAAAACATATTACGAGTACCTACAATTAATAACGTTTGAAATTTATGTTCAGTTAATAAGTAAGTTTAGATTTTTTTTATACAAGATGGGCAGCTAGGAATTTGACGAACAGGTCATCTGAAAAGACATTTGCACAAGCATATATTGTGGTCCAAAGTGGAGCATGCCTGTATTGGAATGGAACTGGTTCTCAAACGAGGTTGCCGGAATACACCGTTGGCGATAGAAACAGATGATTCCCTCAGCTCCTTTCTGCAGCCGAACAAGCAGAAAGTCCGCAGGTAGACACTGTTTTATGGTGGAAGTGCCAAAGTGTCGGACACAGCCTTTTGCCTCTACGTTTATTGTACGGACAGCAAAGCTTTGGAACACTTTACCAGAATTTGTGTTTCCTGCGAACTACAATCCGGTAGTCTTCAGGAGATTTAATAGGTAGGATTTAATGTATCTTTAAGGTGAGCGTGTTAGACTCTAGGCTGCAGCAATGCTTAACATCGGACAGGCTGTAGTCAAACGTAAACCTATCCCACGTAAAACAAACTACTTGAAGTAGCAAAAGAACAACATCACTTCACCATCACTAGAAAACGAAGTTGCTTTTCGCGTCTGTCTGTATTTATGCTTAGATCTTTAAAACCAGACAACGGATTTTGACGTGTTTTTTTTATAAGGTAGTGTGATAAGGGGAAGGTTTATATGTATGTATAAAAACGCGTGCGAATCCGCAGGCAAAGCTCATTATGATACGATCTAAAATAATCTTTACATTTTTAAATAGCCAATCAATATCCTCTGGTAAACATCATCACCATGTAGTGTATAAAGTACGGCCCCTGCCGGCGCCCTGCGGCCCGCGACCGCACCGCGCTTTGTTTAGCGCTAAATTACGAGCAACACCGCTAACTACGCACCGGGATGGAAAATAGATATCGGGACTGATTACCGGGCTGTAGATACTGGATTTATTTTTAATTAAACAAATTTGGCATCATGGGTTAGGCTAGTGTTTGACTATAGCCTGCTTGATGTTAATAATAAATACGCTTACCTAGAAGGTATCTATTAACTCTATATTTATAGAACACTGGATGTAGTTCAATTTAAAAAAAAAACTATATGACAGGAGCACAGTTCTCTAAGATCTGGTGTGTATTATAATTTCTTAATAGGTCCCGGCTGTTTATCTAGTACGGCAGTCGTTAAGCCATGTCAGAGGCCCTTAGGGCGGCTTCATTAACTCTCGACACCAGAGTTGGCCACTCTCACTCGATAAGAAGAATAGGCACCTTACGCAAGAATGAAAAATCTAAATAATTTTAAGATAAAATTCGAGGTACATACACCCTAAAAACATGAAGTTAAGAATCTATCTGTAGCAATCCGTGGCCAGAACGCACTGGTGCCCGCTATTTGGCTGGGCCTGCACTCGTTAGTTGTGTGTGGTCGCGCCGCGTGCCAGCGACGGATTTTTGGCCTTTCATACCTCGGCTAGTAAAGGGACTGGCTATTGATTGGGTGTTATGTGCACTTAACGATATAGGCAAATACAGAACCATATTTGACTGGATTGTCTGGCTGTTTTGGCATCTGGAAGATATATCTTCTATTCAAACAAGAAATCTAGAACTAGTCTTGTTATATAATCATTGAGCACATGATATACATGGTAACTACTAGTGGTTGCTCGCGGCTTCTCTCGCATTTAGAAGTAAAACTTGCATCCCCTATTTCACCCCTTTAAAAGAGGCATATCCAAAAATCCTTTCTTAGCGAATGCCTACGTCATAACATCTCAATCAAATCAAAAATCAAAAATATATTTATTTACCATGGAAACATTAAATACATTGGTGCACTTATAAGTAAAATATGAAAGAATTATTCAGGTTATAAAATAGTTTTAGTTGCATTTAAGTAGCTGTGATTTAGGAAATAAGTATACAATAGCATGCAGCGTTGATTACTTTAACCATAGCATTGTGACTATAAAGTTATGTTGAATTTACATATCACGCGCAGAGTGCAATAATAGTGGACCCCAAACTAGGCTTAAGCCTGTATCTTGGGCATCCTTACATTTGTTTTTCTAATAACAGATTAACGCGCTTTCATGTACTACATGTTTTTTTAACAATACATAATGTTAGTAGTATTTACAATTTAGTTTTATGGGAGGTAGTGTAGAAATCTGCCTGCATGCTAAACAGCCTGATCTGTCCAGTGGTTTGGGCTGTGCGTTGATAGATCACTACACCAGTCAGTAACTTTTGAGTTTAAATATAAAGAATAAATAAAAAATAAACAAGTTTAAACATCAACAACGATGATAAATCCGAGGACATTGTGTCACCTGTGCAAAAATACGGAGAATGACTGAAAAAATCGAATAGAATACATTTACTTTGCTTAAGTCAATTTAATTATACTTATTTAAATTTGTCATAATTAAATTTTCTACGGGAAATCATTACCCTCAGCAATAACGAATATGATTCAAAGAGAAGTATATAAATACTTCTCGATATATGTAAATATGACTGTGTAAGAATCACTCACGGATCACTAGCTCGCCGTTTGACGCCCCCGTCGGGTGGTTGGTGCTGGAAGATGTCGGTTCCATCACCACCTGACTCCAGGATCAAGTGCTCGTGCGCACGGATGTACTGCAGAGGTGTCTGGAGGGAAAACGAATGAGCATGTAATAAAAATCCATATCTACATATATTGTACACCAAACTTTATGGTACGTGGATTTTTCTAGAGCATAGACAAATTAAATGGTAGTTGTGTCATATGAAATGTTTGAGATTACACATGTGAAAGCGAGTAGTTAGTCAGTCGTGGGTCGTCTGCCAGTCCCCAAGCGGGAGCTGGTAGGTCCTCAGCGAGCTTGCGCTCTTTAGAGGGGCTGGGCGCCGGGGTACGCTGACCCCGGGGAATTTCACGCACACACACGACGAGTCGCTCTGTCCGGCGGCGCACCAGCGACGGTCGGCGTTGTTCGACGCGTCGACGCCGAGTCGCTCAGTCCGCGCGGCGTACCAGCAGCGGCGGCGTTGCTCCACGTGGACGACGTCGAGTCGCCAGTCCGCGGGGCGCACCAGCAGCGGCGGCGTTGCTCGAAGTGGTGTGGTGATGTGTGGCGATGTGCCGATGGCGATGTGCCTGTCGCAGCGGCGCTTTCCTATAACGCCGGGACGACAGGCTGTAGTTCCTGGAGTGATGCAGGCGCGTCGACCTCCCGCTCGGGAGCAGCAGCACGCGGCGCACGCACCCTCACGGGAGGGAGCGGCCTGCAACGTGACGGACGACTAGTGCGCGCGACGACTCAACGGGAACTTAAGTAGTTAGAGAACAGTCATACTTTAAGCTTGCGTGTTTTAAAACCATATAGCGCCATCTAGTTACCCTTACACGTAGCAGTTTGGCCCATTTAGCACGTGCGTGAAAGTCTCTCTGTGCTAATGGCTTGGAGAAGGTAGCTTCGTAAAAGAGATACCATTGCGTGATTTAAACCCGTATAGCGCCATCTAGTTACCCTTACACGTACCAGCTTGGCTCGTTTAGCGCGTGCGTGTAGGTCTCGTTGTGCTAAAGGCAGCAGTGCTCGCAGGAAGCCAGGCACGCTGGCTCGGAGAGGGTAGTTGGTGCACTCTTGGACTCCCAGCTGGAACTCTTCGATGGTCATTGTACTGGACTGCAAAGATAAATGTTGATGATATATTGGCGATGGGTTTAGGACGATGATGATTGAGATTTCCTCGTGTTAGTAGTCTATTTGGATTTTTCTTGGCTTGTCAAAAATTATATTTTAAAAAAGATGACGATAATTTAAATTTATTCTGTTGAACATTTATCTCTTTTTACCAATACTTCAGTTTTTAGTTTTAAGTGTTTGTGATTACAGTAATTTGTTTGCAATGTCAGATGTTTGAAAATAAATCTACTTCGACTTTAGTATGTTGTTATACGCATGGAGTTTCGTAGCCCGTCTACGCCAGCTACATATGACGTAGACACATCTACATCCGTAGCAGGTCTACAACTTTTGAAAAAGAGTATTTGCCTACGGGAAAATTTAATTAGAGGTAAATTTTAGGGTAGGAGTATCTACTGTTATTTATCTATTATTATTAGTTATTGTATCTATTAGATGCAATACGTAAGGGTACATAAATTTAGAATTCTTTTTAAATAAATTAGTCAAAGATTATTAGAAATTTTAAAACGACGTACTTGTGTCCAGATTTTTTTATCATGTTATATTTAATTGAAAGATGTTCAAATATTATTTCGTTAAAAAAATACCAAGAAGGAAGGGAAAGGACCTAAGCGCCCACCAAGAGCAATCTGCCCAAGAGAACTCCCCTAATTAATTAATTCTGCGGGGGAGTCACGACCCTCAGTCCTGAGGAGATACGGCTCAAAGAGAGAGAAAAAGTAGTATGGCTCTAAAATGAATCCTAGAATAATTGACCTTATATTACTTACAACAAGGTTGAATATCAGCTGTCTCACTCGCTCGCCCGTGTCTGCGTTGACGTCTGAAGCGAACTGCTGCAGCGCTGACAGGAACCGCCTCAAGCGCTGCAGCGCTGGCGCGGCGCGGGAACCCTCGGGGAGAGGGGGGGAGAGAGACTCTGTTGATGATAAGGCTGAAAAAGAAAATTTAAAGTCAGTACTTATGAAATTGGTTTATCTTTGTTTGCCCTCAAAATTTGAGTCTTTTGGAGTCGAGACTTTGGAGCTGTGGGGCCGGGAGCCCATACTATTTTCCAAAACCCCTCGGAGCGTTTAGTTGACGCGACGCGTGACCAAAATGCTGGCCTTTTTCTGGCTCAACGTATCAGCATTGCCTTCCAGCCATCCAGCGTGGTAATGCGGCCAGTATGCTGGGCACGCTGCCCTCTGGTAGTGGGCTGGAGCACTTAGATTATCTTTAGGCTTTTCTAAAGATTTTCTAATTGCCCCTATTACCTACTTAATACTTTTAATTACCTACTTTTTAACTTAAAACACAATGTCTGTAAGCCCATACGGGCAGCGGCTAGAGAACCTTCTTGTCTTATAACTAATAACCTAGTTCTTAGATATGCTATAAGAGTGTTAACACCTTTAATAACCTAGTTGCCTGACAATAAACTATTTCATTTCATTTCATTTCCCTTTTTTGTAGTAGTTAGGAGTAGTATGTATAGTTTTTCTTCCCTTGTTTTTATGTTTCATTAGTATTCTCGTATTCATCATAATTGAGAAAGTCGAAATAAAAAAATACTACAAGTATAAGTAGCCTAACCAGTACAATAATATGCCTTACCAGCAGTCCCATTATGCGGCGGGCTGGGAGGGCCCGGAGTAGGAGATACCCGCGACTCCTCCTGCTCGGGGGACTTGTGCTCCTTCGCCACTGTACCAGCTGGAAAAATACATCATATTTACTTAATTATTATTTTGTTAATCAATATATGACAACTCAATAACTATGTATTAAGGTTTTTCAAACGATTTTTTCTAAGTGCCAAGTAGTTAAAGTTGTTAAGAGTTTTTTTCCTTATTTATATGTATTATGATTGGTAATACATTTGAAAAAAGGATATTTGGAGAATTTTATTTCCAAAACGCCAATATCACAGTTTTCACACTGCCATTGTAGCTATGTAAAATAGCAAACACGCAGTCGCCACGCACATTTAATCAGGATTAAGAAGCGCCCGTAGCTTAGCTAGTGGAGGCAATCGCATGCGATTACCAATGTTAAGCAATGGTCGACGCGATCAGTCTTTGGATGGGTGACCGAAAAGTAGTATTCCATTTTAGGCGCTTCCGTGGGTCAGATGATGGGTTCAATTGTAGGTTCCGGTTGTTTGTCTAGTACGACAGTCGTTAAGCCATGTCAGAGGCCCTTAGAGTGCCTAGATAAACTCTCGACACCAGAGTTGGCCACTCTCATTCGATATGAAGAAGTAGAAGAAGATGTATTATAATTGGAAATAAATTTAAAATAAAAAATATAAGTATGCATATTTGGAGAATTCAATTTTAACTAATTAATAGACTAATTCTAAATGTAAGGTTTCGTTTACACGCCTACATTTAATTTCTTTTATCTTTCATGTTATTTAATGTTTTTCTAAAATATATTTTGTTTTAGTATTCTAAATCTGATATATTCAATTTTGTTAAATGGCTTTGTAAGAACGCCTTCTAACATTTCATGTATAAATTTTTAGATTCCCATTACCCCATATCACAACACCGGGCCGTGGTCTCCCATAATAAACCATCACTATTGGATGGTGTGTTCTCTTTAAAACCATCTTCCTATAATGGTGTTTACTTATGATTTCGAGCTCGGACCGCTTCAAACAAAGTGGGGTGTGTTGGGCCAGGAAACTGGCGATTTGAAAACAAAATAAGTTTGGAATCCGCTGCAAAATGGATTATAATTTGAACGGTTTGGATTTCATTAAGGCTATGTATAGAAACGTGTAATAATACTTATTTCGTAAAATCGACAATGGAATTTTCGAAAACTGAATGTAATTTTTTTTGTTTTCATTATTATAAACTAGTGGACGCCCGCGGTTACGTTCGCGTTGATACTTACGGGACCTCATACTACCTATTTACCAAAAATCATGAAGATCATGAAGATCGTTCAGCCGTTTTAGTGTTACTGTAAGCTAACATTAATAGCCAAATTACTGGCCCCACACGAGTGTGATCACACCTAGATGAGTTACGTGGTCTCGCATACAGCGCCCTGCTTACTGCACACTGCCTTCACAGGACACTGTTGTGGCCACAACCACTGCAGATGGTATAGGCTTACTAGAGGGATATGAAACTTAAATCGAAGATTAAATTCATTTTTGTACAAAAGTCAGAAATAGTTCGATTCAAATCAAATCATCTGACTTTATTTTACACAAAATAAATAATATAATTCACATAAAAAGGTAGAAGGTAATCAGGGACATTGGGCGACCTTATCACTAAAGCCATCGATTAATCATTGAAAACTAATTTAAATACATACGTCAGTGTTAAATTCTATTATTCCATGAAACCAACGTTCCAACCAATTAATATAATCCTAAGTTCTAATAATATATAATACTAAGTTATTATCTACAAATCGTAACAAACCAAAACGTGTAAAAGCTGTTTTGCACTTGATAACACAACTGCTACTTCTGACACTAGATCTATATTCCTCCCAGTCACCTATTGACACGCCATAATCTAACTAAACAATCACCAATAACAATACCTATTCATACCTACACAAAAAAGGAGATGTCTGTTATAAACAAAGGTAGCAAAATGTATAAAAATTGATACGTTACAATTTATTTATCACATACCTGAGCACTAAGGAACAGTTTTGCCCACTCTAACACATTTGCTACTTGGCTGAGATCATATCTTCCAGTCACCTATCGACAATTCATTATGTTCTTAAACAATACCTAGCCATACCTACACAAAATGGCAAAAATCTGTTAGGTACAAACGTTAAAAGGATTTTCAATGTCTCTTCAAAGATTTATAAAAATGGATACGTAGCAAATAATTTAACACTTGCCTAACCGCTAGGACACAACTCTGCCCTTGCCTTTTGTGCTTACAACACAACTGCCTAGATCTTTATAACGCGCAGTCACCTATCGACAAGCCATTATCCCACTAAACAACAACTAATAACAATACCTATCTATACGTCGACAAAAAAGCAGAAATCTGTTAGAAACCGTCCTGTCAGGCACACACACAACCCAAATTATCTAGCCTCTTATGACAGCGGTTCTTTCAATTATGTCCTTTAATATTTTTTGTGCGGATAGAGCTGGAGTTGACAGAATAAATAAAAGTTTGTCGAAACCTAGTGCGGAGTGCTGCCGCCACTCGCACGCTTACTAGATGAGCTAGGGATGGGGGAAAATTGGTTCTGATATCGATTGTTTTAGCTTTATGAGTCGATGGTTTTTTAACGATAGACTTAGGTTTTTTGGGTGATTTCTAAGGAGGAAGTGGGTTTTTGATCTGTATTATATGCACGTGAAATTGTATTTCATGAAATTTGAGAATTAAAGATAAAGATAAAGATAAAGATAAAGATTTTTATTAGTAAACAGGTATATGTGATACAATTTAGTGTTGCTCTGCCTTCTACTGTAGTGTTGACTGTGTTGTAGAAGGCAGGATCTTCCAGGGGATCAATTTGTTTACAATAAAAATATGTTATTCTAAATAATAATATGCTTTACAAAAACATGTGGCTATTCTTAAGCTAACTTAGCCTAAATATGCATTGTATCAAATAAGTTTCGAAAACAAATTAAATTACATTAAATTACGCCGTTATGTGTGTATATATGTGTGTGTGTGTGTATGTGTGTATATGTGTTTGTGTGTATGTGTGTATATGTGCGTGTGTGTGTGTGAATGTGTGTAAGTGTGCGTGTGTGTATGTGAGTGAGCATTATTGAATAGTCAATACCGTCGAAATAATTAATGCTGTACAGTAGAACCCATTAATAAGAACCAAAAATAACAACAATAAAAAAGTTAATTATAAGTATTAATCAGGAGGTTTATCCAGCAGTTTTTCTGTATCATCATAATTTAGTGTGTCTAGCCATTTGTAAATTACAATTTTCAGTTTATGTTGTGTCAATTGTCTATTTACCTGAATAGTGCCTAATTCATTATAGAACATTGGTGCAAGATGCAAATAGTGATTCCAGGCTACATCACAGTGATACATTGGAACTGGACATTTTACTATGCGTTTATTAGTCGTAGAAAGGTGAGGTACTACTTCTCGGTGGTATTTACGCAAACATTGAAAAATAAAAAGTTTACGTACGGAAAGTACATCACATAGTTTGTATAACTGATAAGTAGGGTACCGGAAAGGCAACAAAAATGTAAAAACAAAAATGTAATTATTTACTATGATTGATGATCTATTACTACGCATATTGTAATTATGAAAACTTATAATGTTTGAACTTACTATGTTAATTTTAATTTAATAACTTAAGTTAAATTTAATTTTGGGTCTTTGTGACTTCGTGGTTTAAATTTTATGATAAACTTATCAGTAGGTAATACTTATATGTATTATTTTTACAGTGTAATTAAAATATTTTTGAGCAATATGTCATTTTATATATATAGGTACTCGTATTATACAAATTAAGTAAAATGTATCATAAATCAACCACCAAGATCGTCTACATAATAATAGCCCTACTATAAATATATTAAAAAACTTAATGTCAAATCATCGTTTTATCGATACTTTCCATCCACACCTCATCCCTATTCGTTATCGAGAGGCGCGTGCTCCCGACACCTCGCCCGCGGCGCCCTCTACAATTACAAGCGAAAATATCGCACCGACCTACTGGAGTGAGTTCTACGAGAGTCAGCCGACTCTGGTGGCGAGAGATTCTAAATTGTTTTTGATAAAAAAGGCTTTTGATTTGGTGTCATGACTGCCGTACATGAAAAACTAGGACCTATGTATAACTATATATGTATCTCGACCCACGGAATTGCCTGTTTGCTTTTTGTTGCAACATCCAAAAAACCCAGCAGTTCAAAAACAATGACTAATTATGTAATGTAATTATTTAATTACACCTATGGTAGTTGTTTAATTGTTTTATATCATAATTAAAGGTATTATCTTGATTAATCATTATTTATGGAATTCGGACAAATTGGTAATAATAAAATTAATCTATAGATGGAGCGTGGATATTATCACTAAATAGAAAAAAATGTGTAACAATAAATAACTTACATTCCAGAGATTTTAAAACTAACATGGAATAACGATTGTAGTAAAATAAGTAACGATAGAAATTGTGGCCGACAATTATATTTTCAACAGTTCGTCTCATGTCATAAATAAATATATAAACCTAAATTATTGATTCAACATTTCCGCCAATAATTCAAGCATTTCCCGCTCAGGCATTTCCTAAAATTTGGTAACATACATATATCTACCACAGGCGGCTGATCTACTGTACCCAGAGTACCCCAGTACATAAACAACTCTGCATATCGATGTCATGCTTCACACGAGGGTCCCTCAGACTGACCAGATGATGTACGATCTAGACCAGACATTATGTAGCTGATGGTATAGCTTTTAACCATAGTTAGGACTAAGACTGCTCGGCCTTGACTGTAACGTTGCTAGAAGTTACACACTGCAATACAAAGTTTAGAGTGCCACCAGTATACGAGTATTTTAAAAAGTATTTAAGAAGGTACCTTGATCTTACAACAATCTAAATAATAGTTAATAATAATGAGTTTTATACTCAAAGGTGACTAACTGACTGACTTACTCAACGCACTCTATCAACGCACAACCCAAACCACTAGAAGGATCGGGCTGATGAAATGTGAAATGAAGTTAGATGTTATGACGTAGGCATCCGCTAAGAAAGGATTTTTGGAAATGCCACTTTTAAAGGGGTAAAATAGGGGATGCAAGTATTACTTCTTAATGCAAGCGAAGCCGCGAGCACCCACTAGTTGATTAATATAATCAGAAAGCGAAAAAAAAGAAAAAAAATATCCAAATGGTGTTTAGCCGAAGCGAAGCATTACAAATTTTGCTACTAACGTTGCTTCATTTTCGATTTCGTACATTTTTGATCACTTTATCTAGTATATAACAAAGTGCAGTACATTCGTTGAGAGCTTCAGTTCTTTGTAGTGGAATACTCTCCAGTTAGCGGCAGAATGAAACGTCACGCGCAGAGACGCCTGCGGGCGTAGGGGTGGGACACGAGTGTATCGATAGAAGTTGATGGACAATTTTATCGATAGTATTTTTGTAAAGTTGAATCATACATTTATGTGATTTAATTATTTTTTTGTAATTTAGACGCAAAACATTAGTTTAAAATTCTGTTCCTTATTAAATAAAAGTAACAGATTTTATTAGTAAAACTTGCGGTCAATATTTATAAAAAAAATAGTAAATATATTTTGTTCTATGATGACGTCAAAGCTGTGAATCATGATGTACCAAATAAAGTGGTAGAGATATCATTAAATGGAGCCCATATAAATTCGACATATTAAAAATTACATGTCAATAGAAAATATCGATATTTTTAAAACCAATCGATATACAGGGGGGGCTTTTGGTATCAGCTCCTCCCTACAGAGTGCGAGCCGCGTCGCAAGCAGGCTCGACGCGACAAAAACACGCGCCTCCGGGGTACTGATGCTACCCTGATTGTAAGCCTCAAATATACGAGTACGATTAAAATGTATTTTAGTTTAAAAAAAACTAAATTAATCATAAATTTTGTTCAATTAAAAATCGTTAATAGTCAGTAATGAATCATTTTTTTAGAATGTGTACTAATGTTTATATTATCACTCGTATAACCATCATCATCAGCCTTATATCGCCCACTGCTGAGCATAGGCCTCTGTCCTAAAATGCCATTCATCCCGGTCCTGCGATTGAATCCAGGTACAAATAATCATACTAAAATATATACACATTTTTATATCCAAGCGTCGGAATTTCACATGTTCAATTTAACTAACAAATTGGATACAAAGTGATTAAGTAAGCGTAAACTATAAATCGTAGACGTCTACGCGGAACGTAGAGGTCTCGTAGCAGAGACCGTACCGCTACGGCGTAGCTGTTTATACCCCGTTTTTAAAGCGAAAGTGCGTTAACCAAAATAATCATCATCGAGTCTTCATATTGAAGTTCGGAGGTCAGTGGGCGAAACTTCTTGCGATCCCATGCTGCTTCTTTCAAACGCGGGTACTTGTGATATTTAATCAGAAACTTAAATTCGTCCATTTTTCAATATCGTCTAGCCATTTTGCGGGTAACTTAGCTCTATGTCTCAATGTTGTCATTGTTGTCAAACTATTTCATTCCTTAATTCTTTCATTCCTAACCATTGCCCGCGGTTTTGCACGCGTTATACACTCTCTCTATTAAAAAAACTGCATCAAAATCCGTTGTGTTGTTTTAAAGATTTAAACATACAGCGAGACAGGCGCGAAGAGCGACTTTGATTTAAACTATGTAGTGATTATACTTTATCTACACAATATATGTAAATTTCTATAAATTAGCTATAAACATCTGTATCTGTATACATACATAATATATTCTAGGAAATTTTTATTTGAACTAAAACTTGCCTTTTGTAGCCTCATTACGTCCGTCAATCACAGCAATTTGCTCCACTTGTGACATGTAGGCTGAGGTATTATTAATGTAGGCTCTGGTGTCATGAATATTGGAGGCAAATCGCGGCGAGCTTCCATTGTAGGTAATGACAGAGTTAGCATTGAGGCGGGCTGGGGGAATTATTTAGTAGGATAGAGTATAGTGGATTGGAAATTGTATAGTTTTTAAAATGAGTTTTGACTAGTATTTTTTAGTAAAAAAATAGATATTTCCTTACTGCAAAAAAATATTATCAGGAGAATTAGGGTCTTTATTCAATTTAATGTTTTTTTAGTATGTATGTTACGATAATTCCGCAAAATTTTTATATTATGTTTGTATCCGAGTTCAGAACGCCCGAAGCCAATTTAAAATAGAAATTTAAGCACATTATCTCACTGTCTTGAGTCGTATTTCCTCATGATTGAGAGTCGTGACTCCCCCGCAGAATTAATTCGCTAGGGGAGTTCTCTTGGGCAGATACATCGTGGTAGGCGCCCAGGTTCTTCCACGGAAGACAAAAGTCCTATGCACATTATAAATATCTAGAAATTGGTTTAGTCTTTACTGAAAAAAACCTCATAGAGGCTTCTGACAACAATATACTTCATATTGAGAACAAACGTATCCTTCCGGATATTCACTGATTCTACAAGACTACCTTATTCAACCCAGTTAATAAAATGACAATGCCCATCCACTAAAACAGCCTGCTTGCACAAACAACATCAATAGATACCGCCCACTTGCTACCATCTAACTATATACCTATACCTATTTATAAACCTACCGTGGGAACTAACAACTGTCGCGTTTGGAAGAGGTATTGATGTAAGGAGGAGGTATACAACTGTGCATTTGCATTGCAGTTAGGTATAAATCTATTATATATGTTGTGTTTGATTATCATTTCTTTATTCATGTTTCGGGTCTTACGACCGGTAGGTTTAAGGCATCAGTGGAGCCATAGCTGACACTGAGAGGCCTTTTACAGTACAATACTTAAAATTAAGCTCAAAAATTACAGATAATGGATGTAAGCGTATAAAATAACTATCGATTGAATCATGACTTAACGTTATCATTACTAATTGTGGTGTATTAAGCTTGGTGCCTTTTTTATAATTAATAGGTAATTAATTTTAATAATTAATTAGTAGGTAATTGATCCATAATTTTAAGCAATAATGGATGTCTATGAAGCGTGCTTAGTCAAAGTAACCTTTAATTTTGAGGACAATCACTTACTAGATTTATGTTCGTTCATAAGGTATTCCCAGAGAGCAATGTAGCTTCTATCAAATCTAATTTTACTAGACTTACGAATTGCAAAAAGAAAGGAAAAGCGAGTTAGGTACAAGAAACTTGCTATATAAAAATGTAAAACAAGGTAGCGCCTACTCCAATGATAAGAGAAGAACAAAAACTAAACCATAATGCTTTGTCCTCAAACTCCTTGCTTTTAGAATAGAAACCGCACGTCAGGGCGGGGTGTTGCTGTACAAGCCTTCATTTTAACTGATAATACACATTATGTACTGTAGATGGACTATTATAGATACACCTTCTGATTTGATTTATTATAAATTTGTACCATTGTAGTCGCTTACTATCAGCAAAATTTTTAGAGACATACTATCAAGAACATTTTTAGGAACATACTATCAACATTTTTTTAGAGACATACTATCAAAAATTTTTTAGAGACACACTATCAACAAATATTTTAGAGACATACTATCAACAAATTTTTTAGAGACATACTATTAACAATTTTTTTAGAGACATACTATCAGCTAAATTTTTAAAGATATATTTCAGCATTTTTTTTACATACCTATTTATGAAATTTTATTTATTTATTATACTCCTGCATATAAATTTATTTCTATATCTACATCTTTTTGTGTGTACAGCATTAAAGTAGCACGCGGGTTGGGCCGTGCCGCCTCGTGCCGCGCAGAGATTATGCCCCACTTGTAGGCTCCCACGGTTTATGTTGTATGGTGGAGATACAAATCGCGAGGAAATATATGTTTAATGTGATACTTATGTATGCTTTGTTTTGTTGCTATTTAATTTATATGAATAACTACTGGGTGCTCGCGGCTTCGCTCGCAATAAGAAGTAAAACTTGCATCCCCTATTACATCCCTTCTACAAGCGGCGTTTCCATAAATCCTTTCTTAGCAGATGCCTACGTCATAACATCTACCTGCAAGCCAAATTTGAGCCCGATCCGTCCAGTGGTTTGGGCTGTGCGTTGATAGATCACTATGTAAGTCAGTCACCTTTGAGTTTTATATATTTAGATTATCAATTAATAAATAAAATTAAGAATATGAATAAATATATTATAAACATTGTCACATGAAACATTAAACTAAATAGCACTAAATAGATACAGATCACAAACATAACAAATCACCGGTAGCACCGGTATCAGGCTTGTATCTCTCGCGATAACTGTTGTGAAATAATAAGAAATTATTCCATTTCTTTAGTGAAGCTCTCTCTTGAGTTGTATTTCCTCATGACTGAGGGTCGTGACTCCCCCGCAGAATTAATTCGTTAGGGGAGTTCTCTTGGGCAGATACATCGTGGTGGGCACCCAGGTCCTTCCACGGAAGACACATGTCCTCGGATATTGTGCTCCGCTAACATGTCGATTTCCTCACGATGTTTTCCTTCACCGTTAAGCGAGTGCAAATCCATACACAACTTGAAAATACAAGTCATTAGTGTAGGGCCAGATTCGAACCAGGTTGCGTCTGAATGAAAAGCAGACACCGGAACCACTGAGCCACGCTCGCTAGTGAAGCTAGTTTATAATAATTTACATTTAAATTGATGATTTGAGTAGAAAAAAAAACAGATTTACTTACATTTCCTCCTCTCAGTTGTAGTGGGTTGTGAGTATTCTTTATCAGGCACCTCCTCTTTCACTTTAGCCTCCATCTGTGGACAAACGGAAACAATATCATTGTTTGAATATACAAGAAGATTGAAAACTTGGTTCATTACCAACTTAAAAATTCAATTCTTTCACAAATACCATTAGATTAAAATTAAACATAACCAATGTATCTCTGAACTCATACATATTTACAACCATTGAGACCTAATGTATGCACATAATCTACCCACATAATGTCCAATCATATAAACTCAGTAAATTCAACATAACAGAATGCATATGCCTAAAAATTCCGAGCGGACTTCCGCGCTATGTAAACTTTACAAATTGAAGAACTATTTTATTTTTTCAGCTTCACTTACCATCATCGATAGCAATCCAAAAACTACCTTTTCAGTTTATTAATAAGATTTAATTTCCTTCAACAGATTAAGTTTTGGTAAATCTTGTATGATTGCCAGACTAAACCATTCAGAACAATCAAATATCAACCACATTTATCCACATCTAAGATCGACTTTCCTTCAACAGTTTAACCTTAGTCCATTTCTTCACTTGTTAGGCTAAAATCATCTCTAGACTAAAGAAGATAAGAGTGAGTTTGGTATGAATGTGTTTGTTATACCAGATGTGGTCGGTCGTAGAGACTGAGCAGCCCGCCAGATGACCAAACGCAATATATACAGGGTGGGCCGGAAGTTTAATATTACATATTTTAGAGGAAAATTTGGATAGTAATTTTATTTTCGATTTGTTATGAGTTCAAAATATTTGTAAATTGTTAATAATGATCCCAACTCGCAGGATTCAATCTTGCATCTTCCTGGTTAACGTTCAAAATACTGTGACCGTTAAGCCTTGGTCGGGACAGAGACAGCTAAAAAAATAATCGCATTTTTCCAAGCTTTTTGTTTCAGCTCCATTTATTCTGGCAGATTTGTTTAAAACCAAATAAAAAAATATTGATGTCAAAATGAACAACCATAATGCCGAAAGAAATAAAAAAAATGATGCGATAAAATTCTATTTTTCAGTACTCTTTCCTTTGGTTTCTTTTTGATATATTTGAAAATAGCTCTATTATTTATCAATCCGTGACGCGAAAGTAAAATAACGTGAAATGTGGTAAATAAAATACCAGTATACTTTTTGATTAATTTCCAGTCGAAAAAGCGCACCATGTATACATGCGCAGGTGGCGCGTGGTTTGCGTCACGGGACCATAACCCGCGCAAGCAGCTGCGCCCGCTTACCATCACTCGGGGAAATAGCTCGCAACATCACCAGCTGGAGGATACATGGCTGAAACATGCCTGAAAGCTTTTCATGAGAGATGTATTGTGATGTGTTATTAGTTTGAAATACTCAAATCTGTTTCTTTGCCATACGCATTGCAATTAAGACCGTTAATGACATCAATAAAATAAATAAATCTTGTTCACTACATACATACATACCTATGAAAAAAAATATTGTTTGTGGTTTTTCATTTTAATCTTTTTGAGCTGGTTTGGACGGTTACGATGGAAATAAATAAAATTCTAAGTTGATACGCATTACACGTGCTAGTTCGGATTGTAAAACTCTCGTCACCAATGATTTCTATTCTCTTACGAATTTATTTAAACCACTTTAAACTACATAGTTTGTATCCCATAAATCGTAATTAGTAACCATATGCTATCAATACAAAATACAAATTAGGCGATAATAAAAACTTAAATACTTAACGACTTTCTGCGTAGTGTGAAACGTAAGTCTTTGAGTGTACCTGACTTGGACAGCTTCATTATGGTACTGCAAAATGACTGCTGTCTTAACTGTGACACCATATTCACTCTTTAATAGAAAGATGTTTGTGAGTGTGTATGTATGTTTGACACTCTCTTGCGGTGATGACTTAATCAATTTGCGTCCCATGATGGTACTTACACCTATTTAAATTTTACTTTTTCGAAATAACTTAGCATATTGACAACTAATGTATTCCCTTAACATTGCTTACGTTGTTTCGGGATAAAACAGCCTATCTCACCCTCGAGTCTTCATACTATCACCATACTAAAATTTACAATAACCCGTTGCTTTATCGCTGCGTGAAATCTGAATAAACAGACAAACAAAAATACTTTTGAATTACTAGTGTTGTGATTAAAAAATACAAATATAAAGTTTAAATCGCGACTTATTCTATCTTTTCACATAAATAAAAACGTTATACTCGTAAAACTTATAACTTTGTATTGGTGTTACCGCGGTCCCAGGTAACCCAGCAGTTCTCTGCCCGCTAATGGGCTGTCAACGTCAGGTGTTCTGAAAGGCTTACGTTTCACACTACGCAGAATGTTTCTATGAAAGCAGCCGATACTAGTTTTTACGTCCTTAACATCAGCTGTGTTGATGGTAAAACTAATAATACAATATAAAATAAGAAATAGGTAATTTTACTTATGTCAAAAGTAAAATAAAAAATATTTATTAGTTACTTATTTTTAGAATAAATAATTTATTTACAATAATAAAATATAAAAACAAGTGAAGGAAAACTAAACATACTACTTCTAACTACTACAAAAAGGGGCACTTACAAAATCTTTAGAAAAGCCTAAAGATAATCTAAGTGCTCCAGCCCACTACCAGAGGGCAGCGTACCCAGCATGCTGGCCGCATTACCACGCTGGATGGCAATGCTGATACGTTGAGCATTTCTTATTTGTCATTTACTAAATGTCAAATAAATCAATAACTCATCCAAAGCAATACACCCACAAGCGACTCTGTGGTCGATGTTTGGCCATGTTACTGATATTACACACATGGTCGAATGGAATGTATTTTAATAATGTTTTATGATTAAATGGTAGAAAATTTAATATAGCCTAATTTGAATGTGTGCCTTGAAATACTAGATAGGCTTACGCTTGACATATCGCCTGAATACAACACCTTTTTAGAAAACTCAATGCTCGTAATCTTGTATTATCGTTATATTGAGTGGACGAATTAATTAGTTTTTGCCATAATTGCGTACATAAATCAAGGAACGCTAATTAATTTAAAAAAAAACCAACCACGACTATACAGACTATACATTCTACCTCCACGCGTGCCAACCTAACAACGGCACGAGTACATAATCGAGCTGTCACTGTCAGACGCCGCGAGGCAAAAGTTTGATTAAAACCAATCAAGTGCTAACTCGATTTTAGATAACGTCGGCATTCGAA
The DNA here is from genome assembly GCA_927399415.1 of Macaria notata. Lineage (NCBI taxonomy): Eukaryota > Metazoa > Arthropoda > Insecta > Lepidoptera > Geometridae > Macaria > Macaria notata. The sequence continues at coordinate 1,083,510 of OV656747.1, read as the reverse complement.
TACAGGTTGTGAGACTGATGCGGGTAGTTTGGAATATTTATATATTTCGGATTATGTAAGTATCTAATTTTTTTCGAGGTAAGCTTTTTAATTTCACAGGTCTGGTATGAAAGAGGTTTCTATAAGATCGATGCAGTTGCCACTGTTAAAGGAAGCCTCGCAAGTGATAAACAGGACTATGAAGAAGTGACAAGAAGCAGAAGTGCAAAAATAATAATAAACTTCTAAAACAAAAACGTGCTCTGATGGTTTCCTATTTAATCTGCAATAAAGATGACTACACATACCCACTGAGAAGTTTTGGGTTTTATATAATGTTACCTTCAATTACGACAATGTGACCAAATTGTAACGAATTATAATAATTACATGCATACTTCCAATATAATATTTCACTCAATCAATAAGAAGTAACAATAATAAAAAAGCATGTAAATATTCTGTAAGAAACTCCAGTAAATTACGAGCACCATAAAACCGGGCGAGACCGCAAGGCGGTGCTAGTATTTGCACATTTTATGAAAAGACCAAGTGGCGCCATCTCGTGCAAACTGCCGACCATGTATCGTTAACCGGCGCCATATTGAAAAATTAAACATAAAATTGTGCAATATTTTATGTTATTAGGTTGGCAGCCATTAGATTAGAAGCTGGGTAGGTCGGAACTACAATATATACAAAATAAAATTCAACTGAATTTGGGTTGAAATCTGAAAACATTACAATAAAAGACTACTTATTTGTATAGATTGTTGCTAACAATAGCTATTAGTTACAAAGATTATGAAAAGATTAATATAAAATATTTTTTTAATTATTTATTTACTTACCAAAAAACCGATCGAGAAAGCCGTAAACGTACATAAGCTTCTTATAGCTTATTAATATAGAAAAAGGGCATACATGCAGTTGCGCCTTCAGATATAATATATTACATATTGTAGATGTGTAGATATAACGCTTTATTGGACTAAACAAAATACAACGTCAAGAATATTACCTAGTGTAAGAAAAACCTGCCTTATCCTAGTTGGTATTTTAATATATCTTAGGATTACAGCTTGTAAATTGAGATGTAGCACGCTTATTTACCGGTTGTTACACAAAGGGTAAATTTTTATTTGTATCAGCGTTTTTTTAACAAATTTTGTAACTCTCAATCTCAGTGTAACTGGTGCCATATTGTAAAGTAGTACATAAAAATGAGCATTAGGTCCAGGCTCCGCGCTGTAATGTTATACGATTCTAAATGAAATCCATATAACACGCCATACCACGTGGTGGGACAGGGAGCTATAGGGAATAGATATGGCGGCTTACTACAACAGAAGGAGCTGGAAGCTTGCATCCAGCACATGCTGAGTTAGGGCCGGATTGTGACTTAAAACATATGTACTCATATTTTTTTATTTTGTGTCTATTTTTATGTATCATGTTACAATAAATTATTTTATTCTTATTCTACTACATAACCAATATTTTAGGTGTAATATTATTATTATTTGTATAAGTATTTGGAGTTTTCTATTAAAGGGTTTGGACAGACAAGACCGAAACAGTAAGAACAAGGTTTTAGGTGTAACAATGTGATGTTACACACGAGTATAAACATTGCTACGTTTGATATTTTAAGCTTTTTTCTAATACATAAGTAAATCCGTCATTTTTGAAAAATAAACAGATTAGATAAAAGTAGTAACGGAGTCAGATCTAGTACAAGTTAAACAGCGACATTCATTAAAATTTGCCAAAGCCTGCCGTCCGCCGCACCTGGCGCCTGGCGCGTGCCCAGCCCGCTCCTACACGTGGCGCGACGTACATTACTCGCTGGATACTGCAGGACGAGTGTGGTTGTGGTGAGAAGTACGCAATGGATGTTTCGCTTTGAGAAATTGACGAATTCGTCCAATGAGTTTTCTTAGCATAGTGAGAGTAATAGATTCGATTTCGTTGGTTTTTATAGTGTGATGTGCATTACTGACTCGATACTGCAGAACTAATTGTGATTGTGGGGACAAGCCCGCAATGGATGTGTTGACAAGCGAATGTATCAAACTTGACAAAGAGTTTTCTTAACTTAGTGCGAATAGTTGTTTCGATTTGTTTTTTCTTTGACAGCGTGGCGTATATTACTCGCTGGATACTGCAGGACAAGTGTGGCTGTGGTGGGAAGCACGCAATGGATGCATGACTTTGCGAAATTGACGAATTTGTCAAATGAGTATTCTTTTTTTTACATGATATAGGCTTACGCTTGACTACAACTTGCCTGATGTTAAGCAACGTTATAATCTACGATCTAGCGCGCATGCCTAGAATAAATTTTCTTAATCTAGTGTAAGAAATTGTTTTGGTTTTTTGATTTTACAAGGTTCTATGAGCGAGAATAACTCCCTCTCAAGGATCCTTATTATTTACCTATGATAGAAAAAAATAACAATCTGTCCCAAAACTTAAAAACCTGTCACCACCAGGTGGCGTTCCACATAAATCTAAACTGCACCGCAACCATTGCTTGTCAGCAACAGCGACCGCAGCTAGTTGCGTACTAAACCAGCAGTGTATTGCTTTTCTGAACTGTAGCCTTATTATGGAACCCTGGTAACGAGTAGAAGAGATTAATTTGATTTTTAACTGTTTGAAAGAAGAGGTTCTTGATTCGTTTTAATTATTTAAAATAAATAAATAAATATTCCGGGACATTACACACAGCGCCATCTAGCCCCACACTAAGCAAACGCTTGTGTCGTTGGTACTAGATAACTAATATAATACTTAAATACTTTTCTTTTGTAAATAAATACAAACCAGAGTAATTATAAATTTTATAATTCATAAATACTTGTGTCACGCGGGAATCAAACCCGCAACCAGGCAGAGCCACCACCAACTAAGCTTACGTAGCAGTCAAAAAATTTAGCCTGAATTTTGATTTTTCGTATCAAACGTTAGCAATTTTGTGCTTGTTATTCGTGTCACTTTCAAGCCACAAAGCAGCGAGTTATCGCAGTATTTAATTTGATGTTAGTATAGGCTACTACCGTAACATAGTATAGTTTTAATCCCAAACAACACGATCAAAACCACCTTAATCCACTTTTTATTTGTAATTGTTTAAAATATTTTACACTATAAAAAACTAACATCAAAGAATGGCCTCAGCATAAGAAATATTCATCAGCTGAACTTCTCGTGAAATGCTCATACATGTTCTATCTATACATACAATGTAAGTGTGTATGTATGTCGTGACCAGCTGAGCCAGAGGGCATTTTTCATCCGCCCTAAGTCCCGGGGGGTTACTATTGGAAGTAGGTGACCAGTTAGTTAAATTTGTAGAATTAAAAAAAAACATAGTTTAAAGCAAAGTTGCTTTCTGCGTCTGTCCCTTTGTTTAAAGGCTTAGATATGTATGCTTAGATATTTAAAACTAAACAATGGATTGTCATGCAATTTTTTTAGTAGATAAAGTGATTCAACAGAAAAGTTAGTTCATAATAAACCTTACTGTTGTTTTCTTCTTCCATATATCTAATTTAATGGGATGCCCTCGATCTAATCGATTTGACATTACTATTATTATGCTTGTTTTTATAGAGTTGAATTTGAGTGTACAATTTTTAAAACTATATGTTTTTTAATATACATACAAATACATAAACAATTAATTGCCTTTATTTATTTTATCAGTGTCTTGTTTATTTCACATATACCGGATAAACAAAGACCAGGATAGAGTCACTCAGTCTGACATTGAACTATTAGATGACAGCAGCCATTGTTCTATCTTATTCATACATCAATGTTTTGAACGAAGTCTTGATTATTCTCTTACACTCAACAATGTGACTCCAGCAGTAGCACCCCAATCTAGATGTGCCAGTGGCGCCCTTTAACCGATTGAAGATATATGAGGGGAGCTTGTTTTTGCACCGACATACATTCTATAAGGGGAGGCAAGTAATGTGGGATAGAGATTTGACGCAGGTCTGAAAACTAATGACACTAGAGCTTATTAAAATAATTAAAAAGCTATGTTTTTTCTTTGATTATAAGTGAAGTATTTTTAAACCTTAAAATGATAAAATTGGTTCAAATCAAATTTAATAGAATTGATTTTGATTTTTTGGTTTCGTTTTACGTAATGTTACAAAAACTGATAGTAATTGAATTTTAATAAACAAAACAATATCAAAAATTTATGTAAAATTATTTACAGCCTAAAATAAAAACCAACAATCAAGATAAAGGCTTCCTAATCAGTCCTGAAACCTAACAAAAGCGCTAAAAGATTTACGAGACCTAAAAATCTTTACAACACCGAAAGCTTACGAATAGACATTTCAAATCGGCGAAAATTAGCACGTTTTTACACAGATAACTGTAATCCTTCCACCCCCTGCCCGGGGGGTGTTTGGGGTGTTAGGTGGTGTTTGGGGGCGCTAGGGGGTGAACATCTGTGCCGGCAATCCCTTACAGGCACGCTGTCAACCGCAGCAGCTAACGTTTATTTATTTCAAGCCCAAATTGATCCGTTTGATATGAAACCTGAACACAGCCTTTGCCGATTTCCAATTTTGGGTTTTTGGCTTGGAATGCTCTTGACAGCGATTTGAAATTCGAATTTGTGTGCGGTTCGAGGCTCGTGTCGGCGTATTTTTTTTAATTTGAGAATGTTTGTTCTTATTTCAAATTTTAATTGAGATTGGAAGTTGATGATTTATTAAGAATTTTGTTCTTCTTTTAATTTAGTAGGTGGGATTTAATTCGACATCACGAAATGTTTTCAATTTTGAATAAGCAAACCTGGTTGAGACTGAGCGTATATTTTGTTGCCATTGTAAAATTATTAAGGTATTTTGATACTTTGGTATAAATTGTATATGATGCACATCACGGACAGTAACATTTATAAATATTTCATTTTATTAAGAAAGTTTGTTCAAAAAAAGATTTAATTAATTAAGACCCTCCTTTTTGAAAGTTGAACGATTCTGAATCTATTTGAATATATTACACTTTAAAAAGTGATCACCTCCAAAAAAAATATTATTCAACTAATTATCTAAGTTAGTTTAAGAATGTGATATTATTAAAAAATTTATAGCGTTATAGCTTGATGATCAACTAAGTTTTTTATTAAATAAAATAGCTATATGACAAATAGTTGTCACTTTTTTTCCAAAAAGTCGTAGCACCACTACGCTTTCGTAGCACATGCGTAGCTCGTAGCAAGCACCTTGAAAACGCTACGAAAGTTGTAGCACAACAAAAGCTTCGATTAGCACAATCATAATAATTTTTCTTAAACGTAAATTAATGTACACACAACAAACAACGGTATATATTCTATCCTTATCGTCAAGAGTAAAAATAATGTCAAACATTGTTATAATTACACTAACATTTGCTAGCGGCTTCACACGCGTTATTGTACATATAAACCTTCATTCAAATCACATTATGTAATAAAAAAAACTGCATCAAAATACGTTGTGTAGTTTTTTTTTAGTTTTTTTTTTCTTTTTTTTAATGATCTAACTAAGCATACATACATAGGGAGAGACGCGGAAAGCGACTTTGCTTTATACTACTTATATGTAGTGACAATACTTTATACACTATAACTCAATGAATCCTACATATTATGAACTTTAATTAAATAAGTTACTTTCTCCTAAATAATGTATATAATAATTTCAAACTGAAACAAAATACATGTTACATTGTGTTGTGTAAACTAGAAACGCTGCGACGCAGGTGGCGGCGTCCAAGTACTTGCAACCAACATAGCCAGCTTGGGACCTTGTATATAACAAACTAAACGGATTTGTTTCCCGCCTGACACAAGTATTTATGAACTTTAAAAATATATAATTACTTGTGTTGAGTCTGGTCATTTGTATGGGGGTGCGATGATCGGACTACCTTCACGTTGGGTAAGCCCAACTAATTTCATCTCTCCATATGGGGATTTGGGGTTAGTTGGGGAAACCTGGTGCACCCCGTCCACAGGTTAGTGACTTCCACCTTCCGGTGGATCTTGCTAGCCTGTGTCCAAACGTTCGATCGAGTGGGGGCCCTCGCCTATACCTCCCCTTCGAGAGGGCTGGTTGTAGGGCCCGAGGCGAAGAGCTCGCCGCACCTCGCGGTGTAGGTGGAGCTGGGTGCTCTTTAAGAGCACCCGAGGTGGTCGCCGAGAGGCGAGAGGAGTTCGGTGTACCGGCCGAGTGGCGGCGACACGGGAACCGAACTCCGTGCGCAGAGGGCGCATTGGAGAAGGGCGGTCGCTTTGGCGTGCGACTGCCTGACTCCTGGGGGCTCTGGGTGGCAGGTCGGGGAACCTGTTGCCCTGGAATGAGTCCCCACAGGATGCATGACGTGTCCCGTGTTCTGACACGTCGTCCATTGAGGGTTGAGCTGAAGCTCCCCGAGGCGGGGCCCGTTACCGGGCCAGCATCACCAGGGCTGCGGATGTATGCATCGCGCTCTCGTGGCTCTGGACCAACGATGCGGAGATGGAACACCCCAGGTTTTTAGTGGATATGCCGCCCTTATAGAGTGGGGCGGAGACTCCCACATAACCACCCGCCCTCCCCGGGGTTTTTTGGGTGGTACCTGTAATAGGTTTTCCTGGGCAACAAAAAAAAAAAAAAAATGGTCATTTGTATGTATAATAAGTATGTATTTACAAAAGAAAAGTATATAAGTATTATATCCGTTATCTAGTACCCACGACACAAGCGTTTGCTTAGTGTGGGGCTAGATGGCGCTGTGTGCAATGTCCCGGAATATTTATTTATTTATATATACATGTACGTATATAATATTTTTAATGTATATAAGTGGAGTGTTTTTTTATCTTGAATTAGAATAGACAATTCTTTATTGCAACACACGATAATAATAACAAAGAAAGGAAAAAACTTATACTATTGCAACAAGTGGCGAGCTAAAAGCAATCTCTTCCAGGCAACCATTGAATCGAAAGGAATAAATAAGAGATTACAAAGGACGTGTACAATTAAAGGAGAAAAGATAAGCTTAAACATTTAATTGTAAGTATGTTGATGTTTGCTCGTTCTCCGAATCGCAATATTATAGCAACGGATTATTTAGATTTTTGGTATGGAGAAGTTCCTAAGAGTTGTCAGGACAACGATTTCACTAATTTTTATATATTTTTTTTACAATTTATTAAACATATTGCGCATTTTCTGAGATAGATGTTATACATGAACATAGTTTGATTTAAAGCACTTTTTTAGAAAACATTCCAAGTACATATTTTTTTTAAATTAAATTAAATAATATTGTTTTTAAATTTTAAAACTGAACATACCTAGTTTTTTGAAATTTAGATCGCTTTATATAAATCCAAGGTACAAGTCAATAGGTTTGTTTAATAATTAGTACTGTGTACTTTAATTTCCTCATAAATTAATTTCTCTACTAAAATCGGGCAGTAATCACCTTCAAGCTAGCCCCTACATACATATATCCTGACACACGACTGTTTGTCCTGTCCGTTTGTCCTGTTTGTGCCGCAGTGGTGCCACCTGCCGCCGGAATGTAACTCTAATTTATCGTGTGCTTTAATTGTTTGTTTAATTGTTTACTTTTCTAATTAGGGGGGGTATGGAAATGTTTTATTAATAATATATTTTATTTTAAAAGCTTGGCAGTTGCCAATTACTTAGGTAGGTTTCAATAAGGATGTTTTTTTAAAAAGCAAATAATTAACCCAACGTTTGTATCTATTTGAAAGAAGTTCAACAGAACGAAGAATACAATATAACATGAAGAAGTCTGTAGTCAAATGCGAAACTTTACCATGTAAAAAAATAACACAGCTACTTGCAATTGGACTAAAGGTAACCAAGTGGATAATTTAAACTTTTCTTTTTTTTCTTTTATTTAGAAGTTCCTAATTGATTACGCGAGCCCTACACTAGGTTCGAGACCTGTATCGTAGGTGCTCTCAAATCAAACTGTCCATTGTAGTGTGTTTCGGTGCGGATTCTTTGATAATAGTATAAACAAAATAATAATAATAATAATTTACATTTCAGACAGTAAATGTGCAAAGATATATAGAAGGTTGCCTGGAAGAGATCGCTTTCAGCGATAAGGCCGCCGCTTGTGGCACTAGTTAAGGTGCAATTTGTTCTATGTACTGTTTTTTAATATGTGTCAACAATAAAGAGTTAATCTATCTATCTAATCTATCTATCTATCTAACAAAAATAGTAAACTTGTTTATTTATTTTCCGTGTCATTTATGTCATTAAAGGCATTGTCCATCAAAAATAACATGCATGAAACACGCATATGTTAATACAAATAATCCAAAATTACAAAAACAGGCAACAAGCTAAAAAGGTAATATGTATGTATTATGACTTTGACTTTGATTTTTAATTTCATCTTAACACAAAAAGCACCGCCAGCATCATAAACTAGTGTTGGTGAAATTGCGGCAGCCTGCGCCGCAGATGGCGCCGTCTTTTCTATATTAATGCTGCGACAGGTGGCGCCACCCTCGCCGGGGTGGTAGGCTCGCTCTACAGGGTAAAATAAAGTAAATTCGAATGAGAGTGGCCAACTCCTGGCGTCAGAGTTTCCAAACCACCCCAGGGGCCTCTGGCATGGCTTAACGACTGTCGTACTAAGACAAACAGCCGGGACCTACAAATTAACGTGTCATTCAACCCACGGAAGCGCCCAAAATGGAATGCCACTTTGGAGATTAGATGATAAATGTGTAGAATTCTTTAAAGCAGTGAATTTAGGTACTTTATAGATTAAGCGTGTTACATCCAGTTGTCTTTTCTATATTAATGCTGCGACAGGTGGCGCCACCCTCGCTGGGTGGTAGGCTCGCTCTACAGGGTTAGACACCAACATAGTATAGTATTTAAAAGAGCCTGTGGCTCAGTGTAGTGAAATATTATTTCGCGATCACCAAAGTTAAGTAACTGCTGTCGCCGTCAGCCTTTTGATAAGTCTCTATCTTTGAGTCGTATTTCCTCATGACTGAGGGTCGTGACTCCCCCGCAGAATTAATTCGCTAGGGGAGTTTTCTTGGGCAGATATACCGTGGTAGTACCTATGAGTAAAGGTGACAAAATGAATAACTGAATGTTATACCTAGATGGTTTTGTGGATCAGATATCACGTTAAATAATACATAGGCCTGAGCTGTAATGTAGCCGTAAAAATCATCTCACTTTCGAGCAGTTTGAGAACACAAGAGTTCGTCACACTCATTCGAACTTAGTTTTCTATAAAGATTTTCCAAAAGTTCTTTTGATGAAGAGCGTATATCTTCTTACGTTAACTATTTAAAAAAATTTAATTTAATATTGATACCAGCTAAAATAGAAGACAAAAATATTAACAAACAAAGCGAAATTGATTTCTAAATAAATAAAAATGGCAGAATCAAATAAAAAAGGCCCCGTGACCCAAAAGGATTCTAAATATGTTATCCCAATTTTATTGAATTTATTTTTGTACCTAAGACACCAAAGAACTAAGTATGTTGCAGAAACGAGGACAAGTAGTTTTTGAAAAATTAAACCCATTTCTTGACATATAATGAGTTGCTGCATATCTATCTACTATAAAAAAAAATATGTTCTAAACCCTGGTATATGTAGTACATAACATTATTTTTATGAAGAAAATGGTTATCCCAGACTAACGCGGGTAGCACCGCGGGGCGCAATCAGTGACATAAATTAAACTCGATTAACATAACGACTGATGTACTAAGGCTTGCTTGTGCGAATGTTGTAAGCACATTTACCCTTATTTACTGAGTACGAAATTTTGTAGCAATATAAGTTTACTTAGATTCGCACGCGTTATTACACCTTCATTTTGAATCACTCAATCTATAAATAAAATTGCATCAAAATCCGCTGTTTACTTCAAAAGATCTAAGCATAATTATATATGTATACAATACAATACAAAAACGTTTATTGGGTTCAAAAATACTTACATCTAGGTTCACTATATTAATACATACAAAAACAAGAGTAATCTATACTAATATTATAGAGCTGAAGAGTTTGTTTGTTTGTTTGTTTGAACGCGCTAATCTCAGGAACTACTGGTGCGAATTGAAAAAATATTTTTGTGCTTAGTAGGCTATTTATCGAGGAAGGCTTTAGGTTATATAACATCACGCTGCAACTAATAGGAGCGAAGAAATAATGGAAAATGTGGAAAAAACGGGGAAAATTATTCATCCCCGAGGGCTTCCGTTGCGTGCGCTGCATAAATGGTTTAAGATATCACAAAAATATGTATGAAAGAATTATTTCTCTTAAAATAATCTGACAAAATGTCCACAACAATATATGTCTATCTTTTAAGGTTAACTCACTAGAACCGTTTTTATGGTAATAAGTATTCCACGCGGACGAAGTCGCGGGCACCAGCTAGTTTCTTATAATAGTGTGTTGTCACCCGGACGATAAACATATTACATAAATAAATAAATAAATAAATATTCCGGGACATTGCACACAGCGCCATCTAGCCCCACACTAAGCAAACGCTTGTGTCGTGGGTACTAGATAACGGATATAATACTTATATACTTTTCTTTTGTAAATACATACTTATTATACATACAAACGACCAGACTCAACACAAGTAAATATTTTTTTTAAGTACATAAATACTTGTGTCATGCGGGAATCGAACCCGGACCTCTAGATTAGAAGGCAGAGCCACTACCAACTAAGCTAACAGGCCAGTCAAAATGGATGAATATGGAAAATGAATACATGCAGACAGACATAGGGACAGATGCGGAAAGTGACTCTGCTTTATATACTATGTAGTGATGAACCGTTGTACAAGCATGCCTTAAAGTATAAATAATGTTTCGTACATACATACGTTATAATATATTCCCTAATAAGTACTATGTATAACATTAAACCAGTAATAACTACTAATTTAGTACAAATTCTAAGTTTTAATACACAAAACAGGCATGATGCACACAGATATCTGGCGTGTCTGTTTGTGCGTGTGTTACCGCGGCACACGCTTCCGCCGACCAGTCTGGACTAGGGGCTTAGCATGGGTAGACAATGTTGCTTGTAAAATGGTTCCTTTCTAGCTTTCTTTCTTGTGTTTCTTGTTCCTTTCTTCCTTGTGTTGTATTAATCATTACTTGATTCCCTTGCACAGTTAATTTACCGAGGGAGTTCTTTTGGAGTGACAGATCATGGTGGGCGCGCAGGTCTTTCCACAGGAGACACATGTCCTTTGTGGTCCTCAAGCAAGCGGGTTTTCTCACCTATAGGTATTCTATACACTTTAAGCCATCGCTAAAATAGTGCAAATCCACACAATTTTAGTCTCATGACACATGTTAACATAATATTATAGTTAACATAAAAACTAGAACCAACAATTCTTAATCAATTTTGTTCATACATCATATTTCGCGGTCGCTTTTATGTCACCACCATACAAGAAAATCACACGTCAAACTTGTAATATTTTAAGGCGGGAAATTTCCAAGAAGTCATGCTAAGCCCATGGGCGGCTGGCGCTGGGCGGGCGGCATCTGGGCGGCTGCGGCCAGACCACCAGAACAAAGTTTACTTTAGCAACCAATGTGCATAGTTTTACTGTGTTCTGTCGTGGCAAGAAAATAATGATTGAATGTGGTCGTGTAAAATCTCGGTCAAGCCTATGCATTAAATTTCTGATTGAACTTTTATCTGTATTTTACACTATTCAGTTTCAAATTTCAAGTTTAATTCATGTTTAAAAGAAAAACGACACAAAAGATTATAATAGAACATTTCTAAGAAATATTGATTAGAGACACTTCTCACCAAGAATAAAGGAGTTAAAAAGTTGGGACTAATTTTGACTTATAAAATTTAACTTGCGAGCAAAAGGATGAACTATTGAAATTACGTCTAGCGCTTGACAATCGATTGGTATTAAACTGAGATTGAACTGGTTTGCGTTTGATTTCAAGGCGGTCGTTTACCTAGCAAGCCAGACTTGGTGATAAGGCGTTGTTTTATCACCAGAACACTAATGTATGTAGCTGCGTCCAGCTGTGCTGGTGACGTCACACACATGCACATCTGGACGTCGGAAATACTCGCAAGCTGGGCTATATCTGTAAGTAGTGGGAGCTCGCGCCTTCGCTCACATTAAGAAGAAAAACTTTCCCTCACCTCTTTTAAAATGGCATTTCCAAAAATCCTTTCTTAGTGGATGCCTATGTCATATCATCTACCTGCATGCCAAATTTTAGCCCGATCCGTCCAGTGGTCTGGGCTGTACATAGATCACTATGTCAGTCCATCAGTCAGTCATACTTAGTTTATAAATTTAGATGAAGCGCTCGTAGCTCAGTCAGGTCAGGTGTTCGTCTGCGATTATCGGAGTTAAACTTTCGGAGACTTCACTTTACGCGACGTGGTTAGATAAGTAATATTCAAAAAGGTATGCGTGTACTTGGATAGATGTACTAAAAAGTGACATTATTAACTTCTCATATTATTTGATAGAAAGCATTATATAATTTTATAAATTGTACTGTCTCTGTATTAGAATCTATTAACGGCACCTTTTGGTGCTACCTAATCACTATCACTATATCTCGACATAGTATAAAGCAAAGTCGCATAAAAAATCTAAACTAATATTATAAAGCTGAAGAATTTGTTTGTTTGTTTGTTTGTTTGAACGCGCTTATCTCAGGAACTACTGGTGCGAATTGAAAAATTATTTTTGTGTTGTATAGACCATTTATCGAGGAAGGCTTTAGGTTATATAACATCACGCTGCAACTAATAAGAGCGAAGAAACAATGGAAAATGTAGAAAAAAATGTTGCGTGCGTTGCGAAAATGGTTCACAATTTAAAGAATTAATGCCCAAAATTATTATTCCACGCGGACGAAGTCGCAGGCACAGCTAGTATTACATATTTCACCAGAGTATATCTATTTTTATTATCATATGAGATTCAGAACTCTTTCGTTTAAATTTTGTTCATTCAATATGATGATAATTTTATTAGTTTATCTGTATCTTCTCTCGCAGCCTCCTAGCGCCCGCACGGAGCTATCGTCGAGTGATAGAATTAAAAAGGAATTAATACGCGATAACTGCCCCCATACCTCGCTGCGGGCGTACTGCTCGCAGCAACAATAGCAGATAGTTTACTTATAGGCCAGTCTCTCTTTGAGTTGTATATCCTCATGGCTGAGGGTCGTGACTCCCCGGCAGAATTTATTAGTTTAAAGAGTTATCTTGGTCAGAAACATCGTGGTGGGCGCCCAGGTTCTTACACGGATGTGTATAGGCCAGTAGTCATGTATTTTTCCACCACAAATGCCTGCATTTTCATTTTTTTACATACAGGCATTTGTAAAATTTGTAGATATGAATCCGAATCTGTGGCGACCAAGGGTTTTCATCCCTATCTAACGTGGCGACTAATGGCAAGCTCTAAATGTATCTGTGTATCTGGATGTCAACCTTTAACGAGTTGTTATAGCTTCCAAATAGAAGTACTCATTGTGACATTTTTATCTAATGCCTTTCATTTTGTTTGCATGGTTTGTCAAAACTACTATTTTATATTCGGAATTAATGGTCACAATTTTTGTTGTTATCTTTTCGTGATTTCGGTATTTAAAGTCGTAGAATCAAAGTTCTTGCTTTTGACGTAGTACTTCTTCTTCTGCTTATCGAATGAGAGTGGCCAACTCTGGTGTCTAGAGATTATCAAGCCGCCCTAAGGGCCTCTGCCATGGCTTCACAACTGCTGTACTAGACAAACAGCTGGGACCTTCAATTTAACGTGTCATCCGACCCACGGAAGCTACGTACGCAAACGTAAGTAGCTTCAAAAATTTATTTTAATTTGACGTACTAAAGCCGCCTTAACATGATACTACGCGTTACCAGTAACCATACACATATGAAAAATGTTCAATGAATCAGTAGTTGAATCATTGTAATTTATTACAAGTAAATAAATATTTTTTTTAGTTTTTTAATAAAAAAAATGGTGTTTTGCTATCCCTACTCGCAGCAGTGCATGCGGGTAGATTGCGTCGGAGACCCGCACCGCTCTGTGTACTACACCACTTATCTAGGAACACTGATTGTTAAAAGTAAATTCGATTGTGAGTGGATAGCTCTGGTGTCGAGAGTTTTCAAATGTTTAAAACTTTTCCGACCTAATTTGATGGCTATTAAATGAATATTGAAACAAACAGCTGGCTTCTTTTTGGGCAGTATCTTTACCGGAATTTGTCTTCCAGTAAAGATTGGCTCCAAAGAGAAGCATGCCTTTACATATATAAAAATCTTCATTATCAAATATATAAAACGATTTAATTATGTTTTTTCCAAAGTTTCGTTCGTTCCATAATTTGCAGATCACAAAAGTTTCTAGACGCGGCAGACGCAACTTACCTACTAGAGTTCGCGCAACGTAGCTCTCAACGCGACCGATGGCAGCACTTATGCCATATAATAAATAAATAAAATAAATAAATATTCCGGGACATTGTACACAGCGCCAGCTAGCCCCACTAGAAAATGCTTGTGTCGTGGGTGCTAGATAACGGATATAATACGTACTTATATAATTTTCTTTTGTAAATACATAATTATTGTACATCCAAACGACTAATAATCATTAAATCATAAAAAAAAACATTCATTCAAAACAAATAATAACTAACTAATATTTACATACATACAAAATTTGCATGGAAATTTACAGTAAAATAAATATTCTATAATAAACGATTTAACAACATATACACTAAACTAAAAAGAGGATGTACATTCAACCTAAATTAAAAAAATCCACATATGGTATGGAGTCAAGAACGCTGGCTGCATTCCTGCGCTGGATCGCTATCATTAAATAATCAAGCCAAACACTATGAAGAAAATTGTCGCCATAGTCGAAAGTGACTGACGAGGAAGACGTTAAAATAATTATTATGCAACAAATAATTGAAACCATACAATTGTAACTCCTTACAAATGTGACGTCGAAAATGCTTCCACATTTTATCTCTTTCCCACCACAATATAAAGGTTGCTTGTGATTGGTTACGATTACGGAAACTGGTGTAGTTCTAACCATCGCCACTTTCACGTCGCCGACAGTAAGTAGATTGATTTAAAAAAACGTTTTTAAACAATAACTATTATGGTAAACAAAGGTATTAGAAACTAAAATATTAAATAATTGCAATTTTTTTAAGGTAATTTTAATTAGTAATTTTGATTTTTAGATTTTTTTATTTAAAATTATATCAATGTTTGACGAGACATGATTGATGCCTACTCTTATTATTATTGTAATAGGTTTCTTGTAATTCTCTATGTTAATAAATGAGATCTATCTATCTATTATGTTGTTAGTTCCAGTTCCACCCACTGGCAGAATTATCTACCACACTAGGTACAACCTGTATTCCGTGGTACCACATTGTATTATAACTCCGCCACCTGTGCAAGCGGCACGCGTGGAGTTGTAGACTCAGGTGGCGGCGTGATGTTTGACGCTTCTATACCTGTTGTTGTTCTGTGATAGTTTGGCACGGAAATAAGAAATTTTAAAATAGTTTAATAGTACATACTCTTTTTTTAATTATTAAGGTATACAGGGATTCCTCTGACGGGGCCAGGGTTATTATGTAATAGGTTGTTCTTTGATTGCATATATTTACTAAAAATCAATTTTGTGTGTTGTATAAATTTTATGCATGTACATAATCTTTACTCATTAAATCCGCATTAATTTTAAACTTATTTTATAATAAATTTCAGGTTATTTTCGCTCATTTTTAAACAACTTTATTGTTTGGTTTTGATATGTAGGTACATATAAAACTTCATGCGTATAAAATAATCTAAAAATTATATCTATTAGATTCATTTAACTCAAACTGATTCGGATTGAGGTTTCAGATTCGTTTTTTTTAAACAAGATAGGTTTACGCTTGACTACAACTCGCCTGATGTTAAGCAACGTTGTAATCTACGAACTAGCGCGCTTGCCTAGAAGAAACTGATTCACTCTCGACTTCAAGACCGATAAATTATAGTTCTAGGGGAATAGGGAATCCGGCAAGGAGTTCCACAGTTTCGCAGTTCGCACGATAAAAGTTGAAGCAAACTTCTCGTGAGCTTTTATTTATAAATTGGTTAAAAAATAGATAAATAAATATATGTTACATCAAAACACATAGACTTATCATGTACTTACTTACAAATTAAAAAGCCTCCATACAATACCAGCTCGAGTAGAAATCCCTCATGTACCGCTATCGTTCATCCATCAATCTCATACGCTACTGTTTTCCAGATAGGGGCTCGCTGGGCGGACTAAGGGACTTGTGTATTCTGTGCTTCAATTACGAAATATCTTCTAACTTATAATAGATAACATAGCCAGTGTATATATTTGTCCTAGCAGTTATACAGTAAAAAATTCACATCCTTTTTTAACAATAATGTTATGTAAAACTTTCAGGATATTAATTAGAATCATTAAACACATGTATTTGTTCTGTGCCAAGGGCTAGTCAAACGCAGCTTAGCTGAATAAAGTACTTGTGCTCCATTAACAAGGTAAGGGAGTATAATAATAGCGATGCTTCAATACAAATGACTGGCCTGTTAGCTTAGTTCGTAGTGGTACTTCTAAGCTTCGAATCCCGCGTAACACAAGTATTTTATTTTCTATTAGTTTAGTTGAGTCTGGTCGTTTCTATTTATAATAAGAACGTATTTGGTGGAACCAAAGACAAATTATAAGTACTCATTTTTGGTTATGGACATTTTATGTATGTGACAAAAATAACAGTTTCAGTTTAAATATTAGTTTTGTAGTTACCCCTTCTACAACCCCCTGATTCCACCCCTGCAGCTCCGGGTAGCAATAAGGGGTGCACCCCCTCTCGTTAGCCAGGTGTAGCGCGCAGGTGGCGAAATTTTTACTTTCACACGTAATTGGCAAAAACTTCGGGTTATAAGTTCTGTGGATGTCAAACGACTTACGGAGCTTTTCTGGACTTGGCTGCATTGCCATTATTTATGCGAGAGTTTCGTAAGAAGTTATTGCGCTTGGTGGAGTTAATTTGGGTGTAAAACTATGGTTATGTGTTGTATGTACGTTGACTTTTAAGGCTTGTGTGACTTATTATTATCAATCTCATTTCACCTCTTTACTTTTGAATGAAACGCTCCTGATAAATATTCAATGTTTATGTATTTTTGTGGCGTTAACTTGAGTGCAGTGTAGAACTATGTTTATATTGTTTTTTTGTGTAATTTGTGATTATGTGTAGGTACATAATATGCAGTGGTAAATTATTAATAGGCGCTTTGGCCTACCTGTTAAGTTAAGTTTTGTTTTTGTACCTATACGTATTGTGATAAAAAATGTGTTCTTTGACAGTTCACCAAAAAGAAAGTTGTCCATTCAGCATATATTATGTAATGCATGTTTTTTTGACAGATTTAGTTTAATTTGATTGGTAAGTTTTTTTGTTATTTATTGAAATAATATTTCATTACTTTAAACTTGATTTAAATAAAATCCAGTTAACAAAATTTCTAAGTCCAAATATCAAAATTTGAAATACATTTGAAAGTCTACATTTAAAAATAAAATTAAAAAAAGCTTTTAATTTTTACAATCAGTTTTATACCATATGAGGTCCAACCAAAACCACGTCAACGGAGGTCTATACCCAGCAGTGTGGCAAGGGCTGTAAATGATGATGATTCACACCAATACTGAACACAACTGCGGTTGGATTTAATAAACATTGTATGAGGACTGGTATATTTGCGGTGAAACAAGGTAATGCGGGCAGCGTCGTATGCGGGATAAATGTCATATATATAGGTATAAGCTGATGAATTGCAACTAGGTTTGCTATTTTACATGAAGGTAAAAGTTTATGGAGGTACAAGTAAAAAAAGTTAAAGTTTAGTTTTTGTTATTAATTTCAGTTTTAAATTTAAGGGGTTTTAGAGTTACGGTTGCCTCAAGAAATCGCTTTTTGCTATATTACCGTCAGTTTTAGGCACTGGTTTTAAAGCTTTTGTGTTACTGTTGTTATTTTCTTGCAATAAAGAGATCTATCGGATCTATCTATATATCGGATGTTATGCCGTAAACTACAGCAGCATAGCATGCAAAAAACTTGTATTCTTTATTTTACAACCTTTGGGCGAAGTCGCAGGCACACTATTCAACTATAAAAAAATTTAGATCTTTAACGAGTCGTTTTACCCATCTTCAAAATTCGCAGATAGCAACAGCACTAAACTTGCCTGTATTAATTTCCTTGTCAATATAAATAAATATTCCGGGACATTGCACACAGCGCCATCTAGCCCCACACTAAGCTAACGCTTGTGTCGTGGGTACTAGGTAACGGATATAATACTTATATACTTTTTTTTTGTAAATACATACTTATTATACATACAAACGACCAGACTCAACACAAGTAATCATAAATTTTAAAATGCATAAATACTTGTGTCACGCGGGAATCGAACCCGCAACCCCTAGATTAGAAGGCAGAGCCACTACCAACTAAGCTAACAGGCCAGTCAATATAGTACAGAATCACAGTAAATATATGCGCGGCATGTTTGCGGTGAAGCAAACTGTACTCAAATAATGCGGGCGGCGCCTCATAGGGGTCCAACATAACTATAACCAGAGAATATAGAAGTATAACTAATACTAGGTACGTATTGGCCAAAATACTGCGAGTGCTTGCCATCTTTACGGGATAAAATTTAGACTAGTAGGTCTCCCTCTGACGGGACGGGAATTGCGGAGGAGTTCTTTGCGTTGCTCGCTTGCCCGCGAAACCCGTCCTTGCCGAGGTGAAGGGACATCATGGAAAGGTTTTAGTCGGTAGTGGAGTCTCATTAGCTCCGAGCCCGACATACCCAGCTGTCACGCATAGTCACCTTAGAGTTTTATTTATTTAGATTTAGATTTCTAAAATTCAGTTCCATTATATGCATAATTTTGTACTACGAACCTATGGCAATTTTGCAATAAATCTTTTTTCTCCCGTCTTGATGAGTTTATTTCGAGTGTTGTTGCTTGTCATGTTGTAACAAAGGCCAAGCTGCTGGTGTCGCGTTACACCAGCGTTGTTGTTGGCACAAGATGGCGCCAACTGTGCAAGCCGCGCGTGCGCAGCCACGGGACACGCGCTAAAGGGGCTGGTGAGTTTGACGTCACTTGATTGTAGATGTATGTATTTGGGCCAATTTTAAAATATTTTTTAAATAGTACATATTTTTATTTTCGACTTACATCTGTAGTTTCTTAAGTCTTTGTAAAGAATAAGCTGGTAACTTTTCATTTTCACTTTGTTTATTGTCACAGAAAATAAATTTAACTAAAAATACACGTAAAGGACCTTACTGTAACGTAGGTCCCGTCAGGTATGAGCTTATGATGATGATGATGAATATTAACACAAGCTTTTTCAGAGGAAAGCAACCCATTTTTAATATCAGTATAAGTATATGTATGGCTTACAGAACATATAGCTTTTCGAAGCTTATTTTAACTGTTTAACTGATTTTGTCAAAGGCAGCTATGCTTAATTAACATTAAAAATTACTTACCAGTCTCATAAAATCTTTCACAGTTCATCATCAAAAATTCAGCAAGAAATCAGTAACAATAGAATATCAACAAGTTTACAAATAACTCTGAATAAAGAAAAAAACAGTTGCCAACCAAAGAAGTCCAAAAAACAACAAAGAGTTTCAACACAGTAGGTCCAACGCGTGTAGGTATTACGCGCAATAAACGCCTATCACACCGAGAGAGCTGTTTTCGTAGAGGGAGCCTGGGAACCAACACGTGGTGAGATAGGAGGTAGGTTGGTTGAAGATGCTGTCGGGAAATAGTTTTAAGTGAGTTTTTTATCGAGTCTTTTGTTTATCGTCATTTATTATTTAGTAAACTGAGATAAACAGATAACTGATTAACTATTTGTATAAATGTCATACTCATCAATCAAACAATTGTGCTTTATTGTAGATACACCAGAAAATTAAATTACAATAATATACAGAAACATTACTTAACCCAGGTACATCGGGCGGCCTTATCGCGTAGAGCGATCTCTTCCAGACAACCTTGTAAAGATCGTTATGAAAGAAACATCATCATCCACAGCCGATTTTTCCCACTGCTGAGTATAGGATTCTCTCTTGTCAAGCCAACAGTCTCGGTGCAATGCCAATCTACTCCATATGTAAAACATATAAAATATACCAATTGTACCACACTAGTTAGTTAACGAAACAAATATATGAAACCAAACAGTTCGATTAAATAATTTTATTTATATAATAAAATTGTTACCACATTTCATACACACATTCACACACATTGTCACATTGTTGTTTGTTGTGTTGTTGTTGTTTGTGTTGTTGGACTAAATATTTTTTACCTAAAACAAATTTGTATTTGACGACAGTTTGCTTATACATTATGTAATAACCAATACCCATTTGGAGCGAATTATGTGGTTTTTTACAACTTAGCTGTAAACTACATTTGGATTATCTATTCAGAAATTTTCAATACCTGGCACACAATCATTTGTGTATGTATATACACTTAGTGTAGTATATAAACAGAGTGATACATCTACAAAGTGGGTGATCTCTGGGCGAGCCGTGGGAGTCAGCACCTGGTCGCCCGCAGGATTCTGTTATCTCATCTACCCGGGTACCTAGCTACAACTATAGCTATATATAGGTACTTATACTGGGACACTTAAAAAACATTACCTAGTGATTGACAAAAACTTAATTATAACATTTTTACCTAAAAAAATTTTTACACAATAGTAGTAATACAACTTTAGTATTAAAAAAACTTTATTATTAATAAACAGTAAAATAAACAGTAAAATAAACAGTACAACTGTTTATTGCGAATTAACAAAACTTTTGATTTGATGACGTTTTGTGAGCTAGTTCTGCGAAATTTGTATATTAGTACAAAGACTACCGACATTACAGGATTCGTCATAGTTAAAAAAAAATTCTTTTTGGAACTAAAAACGGTTGAGCACGTACTTTGATTGTAGTGCTAACAGTAGGAGTATGTTTGATTGTATGGCTGATTTTTTCACATTTTTGTGACACTAAAACTTTTCATTAAATTTGATTTGTAAGCCAGAAATTAAATCAGAGCTACTACGAATAATGCAGTAATCTTATAGGTTCACAGTTCATTTCAATTTGACTGATGGTTAGCGCAACATGATTTGCGATTCGTTTAATATGAGCGTCCTTATCCAATATCGTTTTAATTAAATTGTCATAAGTTCGCCCAGAATCAGTTATTTATCGTCTAAAATCATACAACTAAAAGTCTATCACTACAAATTTTTCATTCATCTTTCAAAAACAATCTATCACTTCACAAAACTTTCAATACACACCTACAAAGATTAAAAAAATCGCCGTAAAACGTTCAGAACAGGCAATATCAGGTCCGGGCCGATTCCTGGAACAATATAACTCACAATAGGCGACACCTGCGCGCCTCAGGTGTTGGAATTGTTCGGCAAATTTCAATTACAGGCCGTATTGCCTCACAGAGGGAGAGTAGGTACGGAGGGAATTGACACTTCTGGGAAGTTAGTTTTCTTTGCTGTTATTAGGTCTTTTGGTGGAGACTTGACCATAACTTCATCCTAGCGTTCCATCCTAGACCGTAATGATTGCTTACCATCAGGCAAATTACGGTCAAGAAAAAACCCATTTCAAGTAAAAAAAAAAACTTGCCTAATGCTAAAATACTAAGTACTTATGTAGTATGCTTAAAATTATTTTGTCTGTATCTACATACTTAGGTTTGCCTATTTATGTAGCGTAGTTAGCAGGTAAGTTGAATTGACACTTGCACTTAGTTTTCCTCCCTGTTACTCCCTGTCTATTGGTAGAATTGACAATAACTCGCCTTATGTTAAGTCGCCTTATGCAATAAATGTTATTCTATTCTATTGTTAAGTCGCGGCTTTGTAGATGTATGTACTTAGGGGATGTCTTTACTAAGAGTTGCCTTTCTTTGTTGTTACTAGGTTTCATAGAAATGACCCTTATTAATGTCAATTTATCCAATTGCAAAATATACATAAGCAACAGTCACCGTAATTAAAAATTCCTAGGTGGCAAGTGACATCTGGGCACTAATTCTTTATATCAACTTTTTTTCTTTTCTTATTTTTGCCAGCGAAAGCACTGTACTTACATTAAAAAAAACCGGCCAAGTGCGAGTCGGACTCGCGCACCGAGGGTTCCGTACAAACCTGCAAGGTTAAATATTTTGTGATGTAACTAAAAATTTATGGTTTTCGTAATTTTTCCTTTATCTATGCTATAAGACGTTGCTTCGTACCAAATTTCAAGATTCTGAGTTCACGGGAAGCACCCTGTAGGTTTTGATTCCCTTGCAAGTGTCGAAAATTTGCGGCATAAATGGCTGTATCTTTTGATTGCGTTGGCTTAGAAGTTTGATTTTTTCACAGCTTCAAGGGACAGTAGACCTGAGTAATTGTTATAAATTTCAGCTTCATACCTCTACGCGTTCCTGAGAAAAAGGGTCTTGACAGACGGACGGACGGACGGACAGACGGACAACAAAGTGATCCTATAAGGGTTCCGTTTTTTCCTTTTGAGGTACGGAACCCTAAAAATTACAGTACATAAATAAATAAGTAAGTAATGTGTATTACTTTATTATTTATAGTGAACTTAAGTTATACTAAGATAACTTTATAATTTTGATAAGGTAGCAAAATAACAACTTTAAGTCTTAAACATTACTGTAACCACAATAAGTATATATTCCTGAAATTAGTTAAAGCAATATTAGTTATTTCTGCAAAACAAAGTCACAGAATTTGTACCAAATCTGTTGGAAATGTAACACACCTTTTGTTATATTTATGTACAAAAAAAAACACAAAAGTAGTACCAAATCTATTACAAATGTACCACATCCTCTCTCCCTAGGTCTCCGGTGGCGCCACCTGACGGCACAGGTGCGTCATGAATTGTAGTTTCCAATATCGCGCCCCCGTAATGCCCTGATTGATTGAATGCTGGGGCAGGCTCGAGCGGGGGCCGGTTTACTACCCTGCGAGTATTAAAACTGAAGAACATGTTGAATTTTAACTGTTCGTATTAAATTAACATGTAAGAGTGTTTGTTTTAAGTTATTTTTTCGATAAATCTAATTTAATATATTTAGGTTTTGAGAAAATTTATAAATATGTATTAATATTTTATTAACACTATACCGGAAGCTGTGTTTCAAATTATTAGAGTAGTCGGTCTTTTTTACACTTGATAGACTCAAGCTTGACGACAACTCGCCTGATGTTAAATTTGTAATCTACGATCTAGCGCGCTTGCCTAGAAGAAACCGGTTTACTCTCGACTTGAAGATTGTACATTATCATTACATTTGTTAATGAACAACAACAAACTATCTACATTTCCTGAAGATTTACCAAGTGTAATTTGTTTATTTTGTAATATTTAGTGTGTTTAGTATTATTATTTTTTTTATTAAAGGCTCTGCTCTTTGAAAAAAGACGTAAATAAATATAAATAAAGTGGAATCGATCATCTAATTTCGAGAGTTATCAAACCGCTTCAAAAATGTAAAAGATTATATTATATTCATTTTGTTACTCAACAACTAGAAACAGTGTTCTATCGAGATGATATTAACATTATGCGGGTACTACTGTCTATAATATTATGTATACTACGATCATATAGTATACTGTGAACTCGGACTTGCCCATGCGGGTCTCAAAGTACTTGCTTAGTTTGTTACATTAACATTATGGGGGCGGCGGAATGTTTTGTTGCTACTTCTAGTTCGTCTTATCGAATGAGAGTGGCCAACTCTGGTGTCAAGAGTTTATCAAGCCGCCTTAAGGGCCTTTGACATGGCTTAACGACTGCCGTACTATGACGAACAGCCGGGACCTACAATTTAACGTGTCATCCGACCCACGGAAGCGCCCAAAATGGAATGTCACTTTGGGCTAATTTCACTTCTAGTTTGAATACGTTTTTAAAATCATCTATATTCATCATTATCCTTTACATTAGCCTTATTTAGTTGTTCTATTTGTTTAATATTATAAAGTAATATTCGTTTTATAAGGTACGCCAGCGTTACTGTTTTCCTATCGTTGTTTTCCAAACTAGGTTGCCTGGAAGAGATCACTCCAAGTGATAAGGCTTGTGTTATTTTGTTATTTGTGTACAATAAAGTAATTTGATTTGTTTTATATGTCAGATGTGTGAAATACAAAAATATATTTACTGTTGTTAAAAAAATGTAATTGTAAGGTTTCATTTTCTTAGTTACGGTTTTAAATTTGAAACTAATGTGAAAGTAAATTATGTGATAGAATATAAAAGCTTTTGTTGTTATTTCTTAAGCATCTTCAAATAATCAGTCTCAATTGAAAAAAAACAGCTCAGAAACTCCAATTCTATTTTAATTTATTATCAATTACTTTGTGTCCCTTTAAGATTTCCAATAATATATTTTAAATACTTATTATTATACTAATTTATCACATTTTTGGTGCGAGAAATAATTAAAACAAAACTCTGCTCCACATAACATTTATAACATAACCAACATTAACTAGAATTTACAACTAAACCGACAAAACAAAAGTAACGTAAACCAAATATCACAAACAATACAAAACTGGACAATCAGAATCGTAGTAAAAAATCATAATTTACAGCCAATAAATTATAATCCAGCTTACCTCGACGGTGTTGACGACTGACAGACGGACTTTATCTGTGCACTGCACTAATTATAAATCAAAATCACAGAAAACGGAACGTAAATTAAAAAGAAATGGACAAAGTTTCGAAAATGGAACGAGAAAAGAAACAACTGCACGAGATTTTTATTGTTTCGAAATTCGAACGCGATGTGGAGAGAGCGCAAAACACGTCCACTCTCTTTGACGTGTGCGACTGTACTGAGGAGGTAGGGCGGCGCGCCCGGCGCCCGGCGCCCGCCCCAGGGACCGCTGGGCGGCTAAACGCGATTTCGGGTTTGTTTTCCCGCTTTTAAAGCAGGATTAGCGCACAATAAACGATGCGTTGTTACATTTTTTGGAATAAACGGTCGGATACCGGATTTAACTTGTAAACTTGTTGTTATTACATACAGTATTTTGTGTGAGGATTTGTTTTTGGCACACTGTTTTTTTTTAAATACTTAAACTCAGTAATACTTATATTGTTACTGTTTGAGACAGCAAAAAATATCTTTAAAGTTTCGTGCGTCTATATAACATACGTATGTGAAAATTACATAAAATGAGTACTTACTTGACTATTTTTATAACTACCAGTACATTATTTTTTGTTGAATTGAAATATAATTTCCTAGGTACTTTATCTTGCTGAAATTCAGTAATTATTCCAGGGAGCTAGTTCCATTAATAGTCTGAGCCTCAGGACCTTTAGTATTATATCACATCTTAAAATAGCTATAAAACATATATGTTGGTGTATTCAGGTGTAAAGTTATCAATAACTTGGTCGCAGGTGGGCTGGTGACTAGTGATAGCTCAGCTAACTTTATTGTTACTATGTATGTGTATATATTATTATGTATATATATACTACCAAGGGTCGACAGATAAGTAACGCTGGCATTCTGAAAGTTATCTTTCGTATAGATTGTTTTAATACAAACATTTTGATTTATACACGGTTTTGTGGGTGATTGTGTACAGAACACATCAAAATGTTTTATGTAATCTATACTAATATTATAAAGCTGAAGAGTTTGTTTGTTTGTTTGAACGCGCTAATCTCAGGAACTACTGGTGCTAATTGAAAAAATATTTTTGTGTTGGATAGACCAGTTATCAAGGAAGGTTTTAGGCTATATAACATCACGCTGCAACTAATAGGAGCGAAGAAACAATAGAAAATGTGGAAAAAACGGGGAAAACTATTCATCTTTGAGGGCTTCCGTTGCATGCGCTGCAAAAACGGTTCAAGATATCAAAAAAATGTGTATGAAAGAATTATTTCTCTTGAAATAATCTAACAAAATGTCCGCCAAAGTTTATGTCTACGTTTTAAGGTTAACTCACTAGAACCGTTTTTATGGTAATAACTATTCCACGCGGACGAAGACGCGCGCATCAGCTAGTGTTAAAATACATATGTATAATGCAAACATTTTTGGACTTGAATACATTAATACTAATAAATTAATTTCAATCAAGTAAAATCAGCTTTCCAGTACAAATACGGTGAAATGTATGGGGCTGCCAGTATTTTCTCGATATTCTTTTTACACATACACATTATAAATACATATAAAACAATCATAGATTGTAATTTTTTTAACAATTTATGATCAACTTTTTCTTTCTAATTGCCCAAAAACCTAAAGTAAGCTGATTATGGAGAACTCTGGTGCCAAGAGTTTTTAAACCACCTGAAGGGCCTCTAACACAACGTAAACTATAACGGACAGTCGAGACTTATTTAAACTTACATAACACAAAAACATTATTTATAGGTAGCACCAAAAAGAATGTGCGAGGCATCTTTTTAAGTCGCACAATGGCGCCATCTGTCCAAACGCGAATCTAGCCGGAGTTTGTGCAGCTGGTCGTGGATGGCAGAGGCAAAATACTCTGTACGTGGTGGAAATTGGAACTAAAAAGGGCTTTGTACATCATTAAACAATTGCATGTATGTACTCATTTACATAATTATGTTTTATTACGTAATTATTCGCTATTCAGTAAATAAACGTGTTTCAGCTGACTTAAAAAATAATTATAATTAAATTTTACTGGCTTATACTACTAACATTAACTACAAATTTCAAATTTATTCTCATTTCTGAAGATTTTGACAGTCAACGGCAAAGGTGCTGCCTCCAGTCACAAAATAAGTTAACTTTTGAGGAACCTAACAACATCTTTGGCAGATTCAATACCACCGTGACACAAATTTTGTGTTGTTAAGTTTGTTATTGCTGTGGAATAAAGTCGAATTTGTGACGGAAAAGTTTGAGTTAAGGGTTGTCGTCAACCATACTAACTACTATGGTTTTTTTTTAAATCTACACTAAATAGACTGTACAGCAAATTCAACAAAAAAAAATAAGTGAAAATTTGTGACACAAGTATAATAGCGCTCACATATTATCCACTATCAATAAAGTTACGTAAAATAATTGTTATTAAAAAAATATAGTCGACTGTACACTCTGACAAAGTGTCAATCAGTCAGGTGCGAATAATAACCAATACCACGTAAAAAACTAAACGAACGAACAAACAACCGATTACAAAACAAACTTATAGCAAATATTTTTTTTATATAGACTGCGTTTGTAAGACGTGTGTTTATATTATTAAAACTATCATGAGACCTTCTTTTTCTTCTTATATGTAACTATTACGATTTTGACTCACGTTTAATTTCGCGTTACGCGTTTCGGGTGCAAGACAGCAATCTTCAGAACGTACGTTCTGTGACCACAGATTATTTTTTATGTACATTAAAAACCATACCGCTGAAATGGACAAGAACCTCACACTGAAAACACCAGTTTTTCAGCAAATTTTCTTATTTATCCAGTTGGTACAACGTCACGCGCGTGCCGTGACAACAATAGCTGTGGACACAAGTGTGCTGTGTATGTACAAGTGTAGGTACGTATAGGTAGCCGGATCTTAATGTCTACTGTTACGGGTTAAACCTCTTTTACGTTTATTTGTAAATCTAAGGAGGTTTAGTTTTTAGCTTAACCTCCTTAGATCAAATCTAAGTCAAATCAAATCTTATAGATTTAGTTTTAAACTAAACCTCCTTAGATTTACACGCTAGCTTGGGACGTATGTTTGATGCTTAGTGATAGCTAGAGTACTTTTTGGTAGTTTCGTATGGAAAACGAAGAAGCCTCGGTTGGTATATATAAATCTAACACCTTTCATTAGAAATTCAGTTTTCAACCATTATTTACAGACATGCTCAACATTAACTTACTTATTTTAAGCCACCTATGTACACATTAATCTTATCTTTGACTGAAATCACGCATATCTGTAGACAGTCTTATTAAACTCATTCATAGGTATGCAAGCGTAAACAATACTTTCCTAACTAAATAGTTAGTGAGCTGTCAATCTGGAAACCTATCGCCTTTGAATAATTGAAACTAATTGTACTCGACACTACTGTTAAATTCTAACTATACTTAATTTTTATGTTATGTGCGATACACACGGATAGGAAAGTTGGATGATCATAATCGAAATACATCCTTTAAAACTAAAATAGGCTAAAAATCCTACAAAAAATCTTGTCCAAGAGCAGGCGTGAATGTTGCAACGTTTCTTAACATTAGGCGATTTATAAATAAGTACTCGTAAGTTAAGAAAGTGACTATCTCTTATGGTCACATAAGTCAATATGCACATAGTGCTTGATATTGATATGCGCTATGATAACTATACTTAGTATGATATATTGCCAGAAGCTCAATTCACGGAGGAAAAGCAATCGGATGCGATTTATCAATATTAAGCAACTGCTAACGCGGTCAATCATTGGGTGACCAAAAACTTACATTTCATTTGAGCGCTTGTGGATCCTATGACTCGTTAAATTGTAGATCCCGGCTGCTAGTCTAGTAAGGCAGTTGTTAAGCTTCGTCAGTGACACCTAAGGCGGTTTGATGATACGAATTATATACCAGCTTATATTTCTTTTTACTATAGGTATAATACTTAATTCCACCCATCATCGCTGTTTTACCAGACAGTGTGTCCCACCCATATTAAAGATAGTTAGTGCCCTGTGGCAGGTAAACAGTGGTTTTACAATGAATGTTTGATGGCGCGTCATTTGTCTAGCCTTGAGGTGTGGCTATGATTGACTCCCACGGTCTATGGGGGATATTATTGTCGTATGAACATGTGTACTTGGATATATGTATATGCCTTTATGATTATGTTTTTTTTACGAAGTTTACATATGAGTTAGGTGTAGACTTACTGATAACTTATTTTATGAATGATTGATGCTTTTCTTTAACTTCCCTATTATAATATGCAAAAGCTGCATGTCAATAATAATATCTAAGTCCTAGATAGGGTTTCTATCAAACATCATGACTATACTATTTAAGTATATTGTCTATAATAGTACGCTAATAAAAACAATGAATGTGGTTATTTTTATTGGAGCAATACTAGCAAAAACCCTATTATAAAATTCTAATTACCTAATTCTAGCACTATTATAAAACTTTTCTTAAAATATACAATACGAAAAACCTATAACTATTTTATTAAATTTCAGCACTAGCTAAATAAATATCAAACCCGAGCGACGCCAAAATTTACGAAAAACATAGAGAATGTAAAATAAAAAAAATATAAAAAACAAAGAGCAGTTTTTGCAGCACAGCTGCGTTCCAAATCCACGCGCGAGCTGCCTGAATAGAAATCTGCCGCCGCCATAAAACACCAGCTTGTAATTAAAACAACATCAGTGCTGTTAGGCGGGGAGGTGCGGGAGAGTTTTCTTACAACATATTATTATTTGTTGATAAACATAATTACATGAGCCTACTTGTGTGTGCTCCATCTTGGGCCACAGAGTATATATACAAAACTATAGTTAGAACAATGAATTAGTTATAAATTTTAAGCTAGCACATGTTTCACTCGACCACAGCAAGCAAAAATTATGGTCTAAGGATCTGAGATAAAGTACTTTTTGCGTGTTGAGTTCTAAATTGATTCGCTAAAGCGTAACAATTAATTTTAGCCCCAGGGAATAGTTTCTGTACTGAAGGAACTTTTGCCAGTTTGCCGTCAGTCGGGAATGCCCGTCATTTCCAAAATGCATATAAATCAAATACAAGGGTAGGTATTTTATGTAAGGGTAAAAAGATATAGCACCAATCAGCAGCTATCAGCACTATCAAGGCGATAATCACTGTGTACAATTTGATTACATATTAATGAAATTGATTGAAATTATAATATTAAAAAAGTAGATAATCAGCTGATTCATCTCATTATTTCAGGAGAAAAATAGGAATAGCCTTTGTTGTTCAAAAATCACTAAATATACAATTAGCAAACATTTTCTTTCAAAATCCAAAACTTTTTCCAGTAATAGAACCAACCCCCACCTCCCTGTCTACTGGAGGCAGCTGGCGCGCGGACGTGACGTCACGCGCCGCCATTTGCATTTTTTCCCGCCAACCGCGAGTGTGGTCCGTTCTATGTTCAAATACATGCGTGTAATAGGATTTTCATTGAACTAAAACCTATTTTTCCACCGACTTTTTCGAAAAAGAAGTTTTATTATCAATTAAAAATATATTTCTTCGACTAAGAATGTATTTAATTCAATCGAAATATATTATTATGTTGCGATGTCTGTATTTGAAATTCGAGTACACATATTATGCTTTTAAAACGAGTATCAAAATCCCTATTCGTCTTATTCCAAAATGAGGTTTAAATGTAATGCTAGAATAAAATTTTATCCGATAAAATTTGATTGCTCTTTTTGCACATCTCATTTATAACCTTTTGACAGTTCGATTTTTATTTTAAAAGACAAGGACCTTAATGTATTTTTTTTTTAACAACAGAAACCAACATTTCTTATTTAAATTTAAAGTAGAACAATAGCTTAAACATATTTTGAAATAAGAAGAGTTTGTTTTGTTTGATATGTTTGTGCATCGAATACTAATAAAAATTAAATACTTACGAACACGTCATGCAAATCGCATGCAATTTTTCAATCTAGCGATGACCGATGCATAAAATTGAATCAGTTAAAACGTAAATTGAAAGTTAAATTGAATTCTACGTAACCAGCTGGGTAACAAACTCATGTGAATAAGAATTATTTTCGTGATATAATGGTAAGAAAATCAACTACTAATACCATACCTGATTACATATGTTTGTTTATAATTAAATCATAATTTTAACGAATGTAATATGTAACAATAATGGCATAATTTGCAGTACATACTTTTAGTTTCTTTGCATGCATGTTCATAATACACACACGTGTATATATGAACATACACAAATGGCGGCTTCTTTTTCACATTATTTTAATAAGTAGACATCATGAAGCTCGTATCTAAAAATACCTTTAACTAATGCTTAAGAAAAGCATAAAGATATTTAACCTCTTCCATCATTTTGACACGCTTCCAACTGTAACTAAATATTTATGTATGTCATAAAAATATGACAAAACATTGTTTTTCTTACCACCGTGCCACCGTTAACTTGATTTGAAGATGAAGCAGGCGATAAAAAAAAATATTTCAGGACAGCACACAGCGCCATCTAGCCTCAAACTAAGCTAACGCTTGTATCATGAGTGCTAGATAACGGATATACCTATTCTATTCGTACGTTTAGGTTTCTGTTCTTATTGGTTATTTACGTAGTCCGAGTCAAAATGATGTGATGAGCTATTAATATTTGAAGTTACCATTAGTGTCTCATATTATGTTTTTGTAAGACTGTGCCATTGGTTATTGCAATAAAATATACTTTTCTTTTATAAACACATACTCATTATACATAGAAACGACAAGACTCAACACGAGTAATTACAAATTTTAATATTCATAATTACTTGTGTTATGCGGGAATCGAACCCGCTCTCCTAGATTAGAAGGCAGAGCCACTACCAACTAAGCTAACAGAGCATTCAATGAAGTGAAATCCGTATACTTAACTTCTTAATTTAACAATAGATAATTCTTTTTAAACTTCTAAAAAGATTTAGTACAAGTTATCCATTCGACCAAGTAATGTATGTTTAATAAATAATAATAAATAAATATTTCAGGACGTATTACACAGCGCCTTCTAGCCCGATACTAAGCTTACGCTTGTATCATAGGTACTAGGTAACGGATACAATACATATATGTATAGGTATATGTCTGTGTCATCATATGAGTTGGATAAAATTTGAGTATGTTGGTCTAAACGTAAAGCTTCCGCACACACGTGCCAGTAAAATAAATACAACTTTAGCCAGCTGGTTTTTATTATTTTTGCCAAATGGCTACTTACTAATATGGCGCTGCGACCCAAACTGGATCCTGGCCTCCGACACAAAGAGACGCCACTCCTCTCGGTTCTGCGCCATCTCCTGCCACTCGGCTACTTATTAAAGTATAACTTTATATTTACTTGTAATAACCGGCTAGCACTTACGTCAATAATTATGTCAAAAAATTAGCTCAACAAGTTTCGGAGAAAAATCAAATAAATTTAATCATGCCTTACGGGAACTATAATATAACTTTATATTTGTCCCAGCTAGTGCCATGTCTCCTGGCAGCGCTCTCAGCCACTCTCTGCTCCTGCCAGTACGCTGTGGATGCCGGGATGAGAGCTGATGTCACTTTCAATAACTATAACGACAGGTAATAAGGAGATTATCAAGTCGCCTGAAAGTTTTTTTTTAGACTTGAGGCCGATTGACTGTGTTCAACACTATTTAACTTCTTCTTATAGAATGAGGGTGCCAACTCTGATGTCGAGAGTTTTCAAACCGCCCTAAGGGCTTCTGACAGGGCTTAGTCGTTAAGTCGGCTGTTCCGGGACCTACAATTTACCGTGCCACTTTTCGGTCACCCATCCAAAAACTGACCGCGTCGACCTTTGCTTAACATTGGTAATCGCATTTGCCTCCGCTAGCTGAGCTACGGGCGTTTCGTTTTAGTATTTAACTAAATTATGACGACATGCGTATTAGGTACCTAGTAGTAACTGTGAAAGATTCAGCTTGTTTATATGTATGCCTGGAAGAGAACACTTACAGTGATAAGGCCGCCCACTTATACAACTTGAACATAATATATCTATAGTTTAAGTTCTTTTGACATTGTTCATTTATTATGGTGTATTGAATAATAAGAATAATGAATTGAATTTGTTACTTCTAAGTACGTGCTGAAACTGCTATGATATATGTATAGTTTCGGATAAAATATGGTTTGGAGATAGATCTGACCCTGAATTAACACATAGACGGTAGTAAAGCCGCAGGATGCCGCTAGTATTATTAAACATTAAAAAGCATATAATTATATATAACTAATTAGTAGCTGAATAAGGCAAGTTGTAGTCAAGCGTAAGCCAATATCATGTAAAAAAAGGCTGAATAACTGAAATAAAGTGTGGTTATTATTTTATAAGTAAGCAAGTAAACAAATACTTTGAAATTAATATGTTAACTGAAACGGTTTTCACTCACGTGTCAGTTAACATATATTGATAAAATGTCTCACGAAAGTTTTAATACTTTGAAATCAGGTTCGACGTGGGCGATATAATCAACGAGCAGAAAAGGCAGTTCAAGGAATTCGCGGCGCCCATGGACTATGAAGACAGCAGGAGACATATGCCACTGGTCGATGTAAGTACATACATAGGTACGAGTACATAAATATATAATCTGTCTTGTATAAAAAATATAGTAACGTTATCTCCATATTTTAATTAATAATGTCTGATTCAAATAAACGTAAGGTATCAAAGCGAAAGTTTGTGTGTATGTGTGTGTGAGTGTGTTTATTACTTTTTTACGGTTGAAACGATTTTCATGAAATTTGATGCGGAGATAGGTTAAGCTCTAGAGTCTAGATTAACACGTCACATAGGCTACTTTTTATCCCAGATAAACGAGAGTAAAACCGCGTGGCGCCGTTAGTAATTAATACTTAAAATACTTTGTCATTAATACCAACACACCCTGTTTAGTATGTAATAATCAGATATTGTAATATCTTTCTAGGTTTTGAAACAGGACAGGCGACGACACCAACGATCACAAAATCACAGAAGATTTGAACACTCCGAAGAAGACTTCGTTCAATCCTACCAACCAAGGATGGCTGACTACAACGATGAAATCGGACAATACAACAAGAATTTAGAAAATTTTAGAAGACAGAAACCTCCAGAAATAGTTGCCAGAAGAAACATCGACAGTAGAGTAGATATACCTTTGTCTGATAACTTAAAAACTAAAGTTAATCAAATTCCAAAAGAATTTACACAAGCAATTGAAGAAACTAAATTTAAAAACGAACGAAATCCTGATAACAGTGTTACAGAAACAGTTACTGCAGAAATTAAATACAATGTACTGCCAAAAACATCGCATGGGGAAGCAAAACTTATAAGATACATTGATACGAAAGGCAGAAGAAATAATATAAAACTCGCAAGTCTTGAAGATAAATTAAACATTTATGACAAAGATCCTAAGGGCGTAATTTTAAAATATTTGCATGGTGGTAACGAATTAGCAAATAGTAGACGAATGGCGGAATTAAAATCAGATGATGAGACTCTACTTAATTATGCAGTTCCTCTTAGAATGACGGTAAAAGGGTATTTGGAATTGCCTACTGAATAATGCAGTGTAATTATAATATTAAATCTTTGTACTAAAACCATATTTTTTGTAAACACGTGTCGTGTTATTACTCTAAAAACGTATAGTATCGAATATGTTAGAATAATATTGAGGCATATAATTATTTGAGTTTTAATCTAAGGCTATTTAAATTTACTTCATTTAAATTAACATCCTCCAATTCCGATCTACGGCCCTACGTAATATTTAAATTGCTAAATTTTTTTTTTTTGCCAGAAATATTAATTATTTTGGGTAGATTACTTTTTTTCAAGAAACAGTGAAACTCAACGATTTGTACAGCGGATCTGACACTTAGCATTATAACTACTTAGCAACGATGAAAGGCAAATTGCATGACTAATGCATACAATATTTTTGTTATTATAAGAAAACTTCAATTATTATAATATTAAAAAACATCATAATAAAAACAATAA
Source organism: Macaria notata (assembly GCA_927399415.1). Classification (NCBI taxonomy): domain Eukaryota; kingdom Metazoa; phylum Arthropoda; class Insecta; order Lepidoptera; family Geometridae; genus Macaria; species Macaria notata. The sequence goes on along the minus strand of OV656747.1, from coordinate 1,048,460 downwards.
AAAGTTAGCAAGAGTTTTAATCTTACATACTCGCTTAAATTCCTTATCATGTAACAACAAATGCAATTGCAATTCAATTTGTAAAACGTCTGCATAAAGTAAAAATAAAAGTTTTGAAATAAGCGATAAAAAATTTAAAAGTGACTTTTAAAATGTTTTATGAAACACTTTTAGCATTAATTATAGTTGTTAACATAAATATTATCGACAGTTTAAGTAATCTAAAAATAAAAAGAAGTGCACTTTTGAATAACGCCAATAATGATAGTAGAAACGTGGAAACATTTAGTGAATCGCAAAAAAAGTCAGAAAAAAATGAAAGAATCCGCATTGACATTGAAAACCCTTCTTTTCGAGAACTAACATTAATTAGAAAAGTAGATGACAGTCCAAGTCTGAACATGATCAGAAGCGGTGTTGACAGCGAAAGCGTCAGAAAAAGTGTTAACATTTCTCCAAAAGTAACTGATTTTGAAAGAGCTACGCCAGATATAAACCACATTAACGATGATGAATTGGATGCAATTCATAGTATTGTAAATAATCTGGAAGATGTGGTAAGAACTGACATTCACATTCCTTGTGAGGGAAAAGACTGTATAACAAATATCATCAATGATCGGATAAATGCAGTAAATTCACTTGAAGATGATAATAATGTTGACAACGGTACATTGCGTGATTTTGATGACGATGAAAGAGATCGTGCAAATTTAGAAGAAGCTGTAAATGACTGGGCGACTTATTCAAAGAACTATCAAGAACATTGCAACACATATAACTGTGAAGCTAACACAAGGAGTCAACTCGACGATGACGAAAACAACGATGCAGTAGAAAAACATTCACTACGTCGAGATACGTATGTAGACTACCCTGAAGAGTACGATACAGGTGATGGAGATCTAAATTATTTCGATAGACGCGAATCAGGATTAAAATACGGAAATTCCATAAGTGCTTACGATTTACTCGAAGCGTTTGAAAGTTTTAAAGAAGATTTAGCTGAAGAGCTTCTTTGGTTAATGAAAAATAACAAAGTGTATTATTTAGATCAATATAATTTTGATCCAATTATCAAAGAAAAACTCAGGACCCTAAAACACATTTATCAGAACGATCCAGATACAGTGTCCGATGAGCTTTTGAAAGGAGCAATAAAACATTACTTAAAGGAAGTTATTCGAAATCCAATCCGGTACCATAATTTTGACAGTAACAATATATACGTCCCAAAAAAAATATTTGAATACCTAATGAAAGAAAAAATGCACGTGAGAAGTTGGTTTCCACAATCGAGGTTACAGAGAAATAAGCAGAAGAGACCAGTCGAATTTCATGAACCGATGAGTTCATAAATACAGTGCGGTTTAAATCCTTCTTTTATTTCACCAGGTAGGTGATCATTATCTATACAAAAATATCTTTATTTACAATAATAAAACGTAAAAACAAGGGACGAAAAACTACAGATACTACTTCAATATACAACATAAAAAAGGGAAATAAAAAAGCTAAAGATAATATTAGTACTCCAGCCCACTGCCAGAGAGCAGCATGCCCAGAATACTGGCCGCATTACCACGCTGGATAGCAATGCTGATACGTTGAGCCAGAAAAAGGCCAGCATTTTGGTCACGCGTCGCGTCAACCAAGCGCTCCAAGAGGTTTTGGAAAGTAGTTTAGGCTTCCGGACCCCACGACACCAAAGACTATCATTATCATTAACCTAACCTTACTGTATTCAACTGTAAGATATACAACACAATCCTATTTCTTTTCAAATCTTATTTATAGTTGTGTCTATCGTGCATAATATTTGACAGTCGTAAGAACTTCAAAAAATAAGTTCGTTATAATAATAGTGGCGACATTTAAATCTCATCAAGAACCTTTGACACGGTTAAACAAGTGTTGTACCTTTATGGACAGCCAAGCACCAATTAATCAAGTAAACCGATCCCCAGAAGCGTCCACACAAAATTTTCACTTATTTCTCGTTTAAATCCTAACCGGTTGCAATTTAGTTATCATGAACTATTGTTTCAATTTAGTAATCTTATAATAATACAAAATAAGACATGCATCGGTCCATATATATTTTACCCACTACTCATCTCCTATATGTTATTCACTATTGTAGGGACAAGATAATAGGTCACTTTTGACAGATGTCAGTTTTATATTCATAGTGAGGTGACCTGCTTAAAAACATCGATTAAATGAATGAATCGAATGAATCGATACAGACTTGAAACATATGTGAATTTTAAAAATGATCATGCGAATCCCTGTCCCATTATTATTTTTTCTTTCATAAATTAAAGGAGCAAAATAAGACAAGTACCTACGTAATTTAACAAAAAAATTGCTTTTATTCACTTTAACTATCGGAACTGCTATCTTCATCACTGCTGTCAGCACTCAGAGATATTATTAATTCATTTTCAATAATATTGTCTATTCTCACATCTCGTTCAAAATCTTGTAAAATTATTTTCTTTGTCTTCTCCACGACTTTTCGCCAGTCTTCTGTAGTGACTTCTGCACATGCAGTTTGTAGCAGAGTCAGCAGAGTAATTAGGTTTTACTATAATCACAACGTGGTTATAAATTTATGGTGATTTTTCTTCACAAGTAATCATTGCATTCGATTCAACTTACAATCCTATCAGCTTTCGATTTTTAGAGTAACATCCCTAGTGTTTAAAAAGAAAAAGGGTTGACTGACGCAACATTGTAACGACGTTCAGTTCTTTAGATCAGAAATTGTTTATTATGTTTAGAATGGTTTATTAGTGAAAGCAAATCGTAAAATTACTCGTATCGGTCATTATTACAATAAATATGTAAACGTAATTGAAAAAAGTTAAGCAATTGTGCAGTTCCTATTTTATGCCCGCCGTTACAAGGTCACGTTGTTAAATTTTGATGAAATGTCAAAAGTGACCTATTATCTTGTCCCTACTGTACGTAATATATTTTTAGATACATTTTGGTATACCTATTTTTATTAAAGTTAAAATATAGATAAAATATTAAAACCATTTCTTGTATTAATTTTCTTCTTTATCGGTGGGCAAGCAAAACTAATTATGAACATACACTCCATTACGAAGGTACAAGATGACGAAACACTACGCCTTCAATAGTAGCAAATTACATAATCATTCACACAAGTGTGGTCGCTATGCGAAAATCTTGTTTTAGTTTCAATACTCTACTAATCTCGACTATGATGTATTTGGTTTCAGCTCGACCACCGAAATTCCAAACAACAGACATCAAATTTGACGACGAAACGTTAGTTAAAGTTGAAGAATTCCTCAGATCAGTTCAAGACAAACTTCACGAAATGGTTCCAGAACATTTACACATCGAACATGAAGCAGAGAGCACGGAAGCTGAAGAAACTGGCATAGCTCAATCTACTGATAAATATAAAGAAAAAGATAAAAACAAAATGTTTATGATGTTGATGATTGGTAAAAAGGCCAAAGATCCAGTATGCAACAACACAGTTATAAACGAACAATATACAATCAAAGGTTACAACGCAGAATTAAGATGTAAATGTAGATTCTGCTTGCGCAACATGATTGATAAGTTTTACCAACAACGTTGCTTCTCGAAAGAATGCGAAATATATAAAACCGATGAAGAAGAAGAAGAAGAAGACCCTATAGATGATGCTGTGAATTTCCTCAAAGACGCCATAATGCCAGAAGAAGATAACGTAGATGAAGATGCAGGAAACTTCATGCTATGCGAATCTAATCCTTGTGATAGACCAGATATGGACGAAATTAATAAACTGAGGTGTAGAGGAGAGAAATGTCATTATAAATACATGTGATTCGTATAAGTAGATTTTTCTTTTTAATGTCAGTTGTGTTTGTGACTAATGAATAATATAGTTAGCTAATTAAGTCTTTTTTTTATGTTTATGATTTATTTTTGTACGTGTGTTGTATTAAAGAGTACATCTATATAATTAAATGTTTTTACCGTCCTCTAACATGGCATAACAATTAAATCTGAATAAACTAGTTGAAACAAATAACGTAGTTTTATCATTGGTCTCTATTACTAATAGTAACTAATAGTACTAAGTCAGTGAGTTTTATATTTCACGCAGGTTTTATAAAAATGAGTATCATCAACAGCCTAATGAGACCCACTGCAGGGTATAGACCTCCTCCTTTTTACGCCAATAATCCCCTATTTAGCCAATAATCCCTGTTTAGCGCCTGCTAATAATACCTAAGTATATATATAGTTAACTAGCAGTGCGCGCGACTTCGTCCGCGTGGAATAGTAATTTTGGACATCGTATTCATTTTTGCAAACTACCACTTCAGCTTTATAAATTATAGCTGTTACCCACGACTTGAACCATTTTCGCAGATCACGCAACGTAAACCCTCAAAGATAAATAATATTCCCCGTTTTTTCCACATTTTCCATTATTTATTCGCTCCAATTAGTTGCAGCGTGATGTTATATAGCCTTAAGCCTTCCTCGATAAATGGTCTATTAAACACAAAAAGAATTTTTCAATTCGCACCAGTAGTTACTGAGATTAGCGCGTTCAAACAAACAAACGCTTCAGCTTTATAATATTAGTATAGATAACTATACTTGAAAATGTTGCGTTTGCGGAAGTTGTAAGGAAATTTTCATATATAAACTCATTATCTAATATCAATGCATGAATGATTATTATTATAAAACTAATGGATTTTAAACCCCAGATTACTTTTGATATCATCAAAATATCATACATACGTTCGGAAAAATGTGTTTGTTGGTCGGTTTGCTCCGATTTAATTTTGCAAAAGAGGGACGATTAGTCGCGGTTTTTAGTATGATGGTAGTATATAGCTTTCCGGGAGTAACATGGGTAGGTTATTTAGAAATAACACTAGCGAAGGTACGGTATCTACTAGTGACAAATAGATAAACGTCTGCATTATTGTGTGTATTTGGCAACAACTAAATAGACACCTATCATAGTACAACGGTGAAAACCGTTAGTTATTCTCTATTCTTGTCATATTAGATTGTCATGTAAGAAGGGCCAGTTCTAGTGTCGAAAGTTTTCAGACCACCCATAGGCCGTCTGGTATAGCTACAACAATATTACAAACAGCCGGGATACGAAGACAATTTAATATATCATCTGATCCAGGGAAACGCCTACATGAGATGCAATTTTTTTTGCTAATCGCATGCGAACACCTCCGCTAGGTGATCTACGAATGCGTCTCTCTTCTGTCTGTCTGTTACATAACTTTGCCAACTGAATAATAAAATAATACTATAACAAGTGAAAAATGAAGTGGTGTAATTAACGTTATACAAGGCACAATAGGAAACGACAAAACTTAATCTCATGCTAAATTATCGAACACCACACTGTAATGAGCGCTAATTTCTTGAATTGTAACATTAATTACATTTTTATATTTGGAAACTTCCTTTTAATCAGACGTGTCAAAATGCTCAAACTAATTTACCTCTTTATACTTTTATTAATACCAAATTTGTCGTTTTCTCGAAACGTTCACCATAGAAATAAACTACTCCAGGAAGACAATAAAAAACTGATTCAAATGTTACTGGAAAATATACAAAAACCTCCAACGGAAGGCCCCGAGTATGACGTAAATGACGAATACGAAGACTATTTCGCAGAAATACCAGATCATTACACCAACCCTCATCACCAATCAATAAAAAAGCCGCTACCACCGATTCAAATATCTAAAAAAGACAAAGATATCCGGCCTCCTTCGAAAAACCCAAAAGTTTTCCAAGAGTTCGTTGACAGCGGCACTGGAGACACAGGTTATTATAGTTACGAAGAACCTGAAATAAATAAATATAAAAAACCAAAGAATGGTAAAGTGATAAAATTCAAAGAAATGCTCGACTTGGCTGGCGATTATGGGGAAAGCAAAAAGCATGACGACTATCATAAGTATCGTCCAAATAAAAAATATAGAAACGATAATTCTTATACACACGGAAATTCCTATAAAAATAAACGTCGACCTCCATATTACAAAAATAATGAATATGATAGCGATATTAGTACTCCTGAAAAACCATATGAAGGACACACACACAGCGACGAAGAGTTTTATGGTGTTCCGAACAACAAGCACAGGTATCGAGACCACAAAAAGTATAAATCATATCAAGATAAACAAATGATACATAATTCATATCATTCGAAAAATAAAAACACATTCAAAGATGCAGAAACCAAGCAAAACAATTTCGCTAGATCGTCTGAATCTAATTCAAACTTAGACAATTACGGTAACGAATTTGATGAAAAACGGGATATCCCAAACAAAAAACAAGTGACTTTGCCGGATAGTCATTCTACAACCGACGAAGACTTGTATGATTATAAAGATATCCAAATGAAGCCGAAAGAATTGAAACCAAGCAATACAAGTGAAGATTCATCTTCTACCAAGTCCAAGGAATCACCTGTGTTGTCAACGCTAGATCAATCTGATGAAAGTGACAGCTTCGAAACAAGCACTCAAAATATCAGCAACTATGTACAACTTATAGATACTACACAAGTTACTGAATTTGACAGCAGTAGCGAATCAAGTTCAAAAGACTACGATAGTTTAAGCCCTACTGAAGGTTTTAACGCGAATGAAAATTCTTATAATACAAGTGAAAATTCTGATACTATAGAATATCAATACACTACAGAAAGTAGTGATGGAGTAACAAAGACCGAAACAACAATAAGTGACAATAATATCAATGAATCAACTAAGAGCCCAAAAGACGATTCTGGCACCGACAGTGACATTGATGAGGATGATGATGATGATGACGATGAAGATGATGATAATGAAAATAAATTGAGCCCAATAGATAAACAAACTTCACCAAGCCAAACGAAGAATGATACTCTCGAATTAATGGAAGATTCAAGTGACAGTAATGATTACGAAGAAACTACAACGACCCCAGAAGTTGCAACTGAAAATATATTGCAGTTGACTGATAAAGAAGTAACCTATCCGATGAATGAAAAATTATATGATGAAAATAAAATTAAAGATTTAGGAAAATTAAAATACGAAAGCAAAGAATTGAAAGATAATCAGAAGGAAAAACATGACCGTGCTAAATTATTCCTTATATTTTTGAATAAATGTATTAGCAACTACGAAAATGGCAAACGCAAAAATAGTAAGGACGGCAGCTATGATTTTGACCATTCATTCAACTCTAACCAATTAGTTCCTGTTAACTACAAACTACACTGTATAAAGGATGACTGCGAGTTCACGGTAAGTAACACGCAAAATACAGGATCTAAAGATCATGTGGCGACAAGCTTGAACAAAGTCAAAAGTCATCTAGAAGAAGCTCTGCTTCATTTAGAAAACGGACTAAATGAATACTACAGTCGCATAGAACCAAAAAACAATAACGACAAAAAATATTATAGATTACATTGTGAGGGCACCAATTGTAAATATCACGAAGTCCCATACGAGAAATCAAACTTTAATGAAAACAATAAATACATGAAAAAGCAAAACGTACTTATTGAATTACATTGTTTGGGTGATTACTGTGACTTAAAACATGAAGATCTTTCCTCAGATCAAAATAATGATTTTGAAGCATATGCCACAGAAAACTATAAAAATACAAATCTTTTTGATCCTTTCACTGAAAAACACTCTTATTTTGGCAATGAAAACATTGAAATACTTGAAAATCTTCTTCATGGAATAGAAGGCACTATAGTAAAAAATCTACCTGAAAATACATACAAGCTAGTTTGCACTGCAGGACAATGTGTAGTGGAGAGTGATGATAAATCATTTGTACAACACGTGGAAAAGTTATTCAAATTGATGCATTCAAAACATCACGGGGCAAAGAGAACGAAGGAAGATCAGGAGCACATAGAAAATTCTATACGGACTTGGGCTAAGGTATATGATATCAATGAAGATAACCTTCCAAGAATGGACGAAAAGTATGTTGATGAATTCGAAACTGAAGTAATAAAACTAGACGGAGTCATACAAGGCTTTGAAATGGCTGTAGCCAACAATATGGAAAATCGATGCCCTGGACCAAATTGTCACCAACCGTACAGATATGAATTAATTTGTAAAAACTCATTTTGCAAAGTAGAGAGCAATGACACACAGTTTTTAAAGGACGTAGAAATGCATTCTAATTTTATAGACGAAACACGGTCACGAAACAAACACACTCGTACCAAAGACAAGAATGCTGAAAGCGACGATGAAAAAGAAAAGATAAAAGCTTATCACTTAGAAGCGTATTTGTCATTAATAAGACAGCCAATAATAGATCATATCATCTGGTACATCAATGACTCCAAGCTAACGGATATTCGAAAACTAAACCTAAGTTTAACGCAAGATATCGCTGAGAGGATTGAAGCTATTAAGGAGAATCATCAAGAGCGTCCAATAGATGAGAATATGTTGTATGCTCTGGTAACAAAAGAACTTAGGCTTTTAAACGATTTTCCGGTAAAGAAACACGATCTAGATAGCGACGTTATACTTGTCTCTAAAGCAATGTACGACGATTTGGTACAACTTGAAGAGACTCAGAAACTTTTAGAAAAGTATACGTAAATTCACCTTGATTTATGTCATCATTATAAATAATAAAAAAGTGAACACATTTCGAGGGTTTTTCTTATCTTCATTTCTCTAAAAGCCTGTTTTCGACTGATAAAGTAGATAAAGATACAGACAGTAGTGAACATTGTAAATTTCAAAGAATTTGAAAACCAGAATTTTAATTTGCCTTACTTGTTTATATGTTGTAATTTTTAATCAATCATAAATCATAAAATTGCATTTGGCAGAAACTTAATCACATGATTTATTGAGCGTAACGTATTAAAAATTTTCAATATTCGTATCTCAAATTGCTTTTGAGCCATACTTAACAGCATGTTACACGTTTTTGTCTGCTAAAATTTAATACCATCTTAATCAATATGGCTTTTTACCATATTATTGTCTTGTTTGTCATTGCCGCTGTAGTTAAACCGCATAATATCCACTCTCACGACGACGCAGGTAAACATCTAGAACATGCTCTAAAAGACCTTCTCTCAGCCAATGAACACCACAGTCACGATCGCCATCGTCATCATCAAGATGATCACGATCTCACAAACATTGAAACTCTCAATCTCATTTTTAAACACAACAATATACTAAATCCATCGGCGGGGTCTAAAACAAAAGCTATAGCAAGAACCGGTGATAATAGTCATGGTGGTAGTTCGTCGCTTCCTCTGAATGATTTGCTGTGCAAGCTTGGCGCCAGGTGTGGGTGCGGTAACAACGCTGAACGATGTGGATGTGGCAACAACGCTGAACGATGTGGCTGTGGAAATAATGCTGAGAGATGCGGTTGCGGCAGAAGTGGAGAACCATGTACAAAAGATCATGATCATGCCATCGATTTAGCAGATCTGCTCAATTCAGATGCTGGTAACACCAAAGGAGACACAGGTATAAACAATCGTGCCGATCCCAATATTATCAAACTACTAGATGATCTAGAAAGTACTATAGTCGGTTTAAATAATGAAAATCAAGACAAAGGTACAGATAATGATTTCAAAGTGTCTTACGTTCACGATGACAAATCTCAAAAGCGTGATGTACTATTAGAACTCAAAAGTCTTTTCGATAGTGCTGGTAAGAAAGACATAGACAATGAGAAATATTTGGAATGCTGCCGTGGTTGCGCCAAACGCCATATTAATCCGTTTGGGAAAATCGACGACAAAGAATACTTACACTGTTGCAGCAAATGCATCAGCAGAACTGGTCCAAAAGCTCAAGGTGAGGTTGTAGTGAAAAAAAACGACAAAAATAAAGAAAACGATCTAGTATTACGTTGCTGTAAAAGTTGTGGTGGGAACAGAGCTTACAGAACAGACGATAAAGCATACTTAAGGTGTTGTAATAAATGTCACACAAGATCATCCGTACCAAGCGATGATACGAGTATCGACCATATAATGAGCAGAGCAAGGGTCTTTCAAATAAACAATGATTTTGACGCAGTAGTACTCGACGTTGCAGACGTGGATAACGCACTGAAAATTCTGAACATTGGCAACAATATAGACAATTCTAATGGTATAAGAGATTTTACTAGAGAAGAAACGAAACCCTCTCAAAAAGAAGCAAACTCCAACGACTACAAAACTATTTACGGGGGTGGCGGATCTAAGTACGAGTCTTTGAGAAAAAACAACAAACCTGACGTGGAAAAATATGGTCTACCCTTTGAACTAGATGTACAGGCGCTAGGTCAAGTAAACCCTTGAGTTTTGTGCTAGTAAAATGAATAAATAAAATATTATCAGTACTTTCTGTGTCGTTTAATTATTACCTACTAATGTTCTGTAATGGTCATCGACAATAGATCTGAACGATTTGATAGAATAGGGTAATAAAATTAATGTAATTATAAGATTTTTTGCTAGATATTCATACGCTATTAGTAAAACTACGAAGAAAGATAAGCGGTTGAAACGATGGCAGTTATTATAAAGTTGTCGGTACATGTACACCTAGTATTACTCAAGCGCTTTTGTACAAAATTATTAGTCTGGCTTATGTACAAATTGTTAGATGTAAGTAGTAGATATAAGTCATTTATAAGACTGTAAGTTATCATACACAATTATTTCAATTTACTTGATTCAATAAAAATAAACACGTAAGTTAATGAGATAAAGGAAGTTACGGATTAAAGAGTAATTACAACTTGATTGCAAATATCCACACTGATTAATCATTTTAATGAGAATCATGTTGATGATACAGCTTTGAAAGAGCACGGTGTCACTTAAATAAAAAATGGCATATTGGGCAATATGCGCTTTACTTTTCATTACAATATCTACTTCTCAGGGAAATCTTGAAGAAGAATTTGCGAGGAGCTTTTTAAATTCTTTACTTCGCCTTATAACCCCCGCCAAGATTAAACATGTAAGTCATGCTAACAGTTATGAAGATATAAGCCCAGATTTGAATGACAAAGGCTTTCATATGATGAATCTCATTTTCAAACACAATAATATCCTAACAATGAAAGCTCCTAGAAAAATTACACCTGGCGGAATCTATCAGAATAATAAACCGAAAGCCAAGAAGCAAGCAAGCAAAATATCTGCCACGAAAGACAAGACACGTCAATACGATTCCAACTTTGATACATTTTTTGATGAGCTGGAAAATTATCTAGTTGCTCAAATTAAAAATATATTGAATAGCCACAATATAAAATACGAATGTATTGGATCCAAATGTGGTAAAGACAACTCTGTTAGCAGTCAATTGGATAAAGATTCTACTTACAGTAGTTACAATAAAGACCGACTGGAACAGCGCGATAAAATAAATATGGATGTTTCTAATTTTAACAATTTTTTGGGTGAACTCGGAACTTATTTAAATTCATTACAAAATATAGAAAATAAAAAAGATGTATGTTTTGGAATAGATTGTAAAAATGCCAATAAAAAAAATCAATTGAATAACATAGTCTGGAAAGCTAAAGCAAATTCCCTTGAATTATTTAACAATGAAGATAATAGCAAGCAATCTGATAAAGTAAGTCCAGAAGATTCCAATTTTGATAATTTTCTGATTGAACTTGAAATTTATTTGATTAATCAAATTAATAAGATGCAAAACAGAGACTATAACAAACAAATATGCATTGGAAAAGATTGCATAAAAGACAGTGAAAACAATAACTTTATCAATTACCAATCTGAAACCGAAAACAAAGCAATAGAAAATATTTCTGGCGAGGACAGAGATAAAAATAAAATTACAATAACATGCATAGCAGATGACTGTCAAGTAGCAGACGAAAGTCTTCACGTAGAATTTAAACTTAACGATATAGGTTTATTAACTGCGCAACCTAAGAAAGATAGCCCTAAACAAGATATCGATGATAGTAATGGTTTTCTAACATGCTGCCAGAAATGTATTAAAAAGGATATAGTTAGAACCAAATATCAGGACCCAAGCACTGAAGAAGAAACTAGCTGTGGGTGTAACGCGCTTCGCAACAAGCGACCGGAAACAATTCTCGATTATTTCAACAATGTAGATGACAGAGAATTCTCTCGATGCTGTAAAAAATGTTCCAGAACCCGTGCTAGAACTGAAGCTAAAGAAAAAAGTGATGAGAATCGAGACAATTCTGGAGACGGTTGGATGTATAGCGTTGAGAGATGTGTCAATTGTGCAGCCAACAAGAAAAGCCTGTATTTGGGTTAATTAAATGCATCTGCTATTCAATAATTTTTATTTGGTTCTACATTAGTATCGGGCGTTATTTTGTAATAACGCCTGATGTTTGATTTATAGCAAACTATTTAAAATAGTTGGGTTTATTTATTTATTTATTTATTAATTTATTAATTAAAACGGCCAAAAGCCAATTACATTAATTAAGATTACAATCACATTATATAAAAATTAAGAATAAGAATTAGTTTCACAAAAAAATAAAAATAATTGAAGAATGGTAGACCACTTGTCACAAAAAATGTCACAGTCACGATTTTGATCAAGGAATGCGTTGAAACCAATCATGGCACGGCATATTGGGTTATTTTTCCGAGCTTCAGTCCGGCATACGTCATAATAAAACAACTTATGCCTGCGATTATCTCGATGCCGAAGGTAGTTGTCAGGGACGTACAGATTCAGTAGCCTATCATGCAGATCTGCGCAATCAAATCAATGTCATTCCTCAGCACTTTTGCACAAGTTTTTAGTTGGTCAAAAGCACGTCGAGTCTTCAATGAGTTAAACCCCAACTGGCCTTGTAAAAAAGCAGTGGGATACAAGTATGGATAGTAGCCATACAATTTCTTGTATAGATTTCTCAAAAATACTTTTTGGACTTTTTCAAGCGTATCAGTATAAGAAGCATGGTACGGGTTCCAGACACATGCACTGGCTTCGAGCTTACTCCTTACTAGTGTATTATACAAAAGACGAAAAACGTGGGGATCGTGAAAGTCTTTTGCATTACGCAAAACGAAACCAAGCCGCCTGTATCAGTCCTACATGGGTTACATTATGAATAGACATTATAAATTAATAAACGCATTTACATAAGTATCTATCTGGTTAATAAGACATCATTTTAGTCATTGCTAGAAATCAAGCAATAATCAACGCAACAGCTTCCTTCTTCCGACATACGCTATAGATCGCTATAGTTTATTATTTACTCATAATATAGACTGCCCAGACGAGAGATGTCAGAGGCAAGTGTAATAGAGGAGAGGGAGGGAGTGGTACTTGTTACATTTCACCAAAGTAGCACCGCGAGGTTATTACGTAAAAATTAGCAGACAGCGATAGCTGCGCAGTAGTCGCGCGACCGGTCGCCAAACATCAAAATAAAACCGTATTACGTAAGCCTTTGCATGGTCGTTGCTCAACGTCTGCTCTGTGTCGTGATGCACTTGGTTTTGTATGGAAAGCAGAGCCACTAACCATCGAACGGCAACTGGTGGTACTACGTATGCTTGTAGACAACAATCAAGCGTCTATTTTCCTTCAGTCATCAGTCCTCCTTCACACATCAATCTGCATTTCAAGAGAATATTATTCATTACTTAGTGTGAATCTTTATTGTTTTGAAAACAAGTAGGTACAAGTTTTTAGAGATACATATAATAAGTAAATACGTGAAAGATTTATTTGTTTCTTCACGAGATATTGTGAATTTTTAAGGTTTCGGCGTAACAGTGCAGTATCTTGAGCTTGCTGTCTTTCATCTTCGGCCTCGAGTGCCTCCATTAATAAAAATGCTCGTGACAGAATATAGGTACCTACTTAAAACTGTAAATATAAGACAAAATTTTAATGCATTTTACCGATAAAATTATATTCGAAAAGCTTCTGTAGTATGAAAACAATCTGGTAACTTACCTACCGCAATTACGTTTTACTTAAAACGTTAATTTACTTGCTATTTATAAAATAATATCACTTTTTTTATTTGTTTTCTAAATAAGTATTTATAATTGATGAATTTTCATAACAATAACAGAGTTGACACATTCAATATTATTTTCCACCTAAAAATACCCTGAATTGTTTCTAAAAAAATCCTAAATGGGCGTAAATAAGATTTTATGCTATTTATACGAATGACTAAATTAACCTTAATCCCTAAATTATAATAAAAGCATCTCTAAGCCATATCCAAGATGATAATTTTCACCCGTTAATAGGGCAAAATCCCTAAACGTAGAAACACTACAATAAAAACAAGTAAGCAATCACTTTGCAACTAGTAAAATAGCTGTCGCCAATTTGACAGATCGATCGCTTGGCTGCTGCTGTCGTGTGGCTGTCTTAAGTCTTACGTAATACCATTTTCAAGACAAACGTTGCGATTACAATGGCGATGAATGCATTTTTAGTTTATCAGTTACTCCGTTATATTATTATGAATGTAAAAATGTAACAACAAACTGAGGGTCGTAACCCCCTCGCAGAATAAATTCATTGGAGTTCTCTTGTGCAAATACATCATGGTTAGAAAGTGCTTCTATTTACTCAAACTGATGCTTACGACTAAATAAATAAATCATGGTGGGAGAGTACGTGTGGACGGTATGAGTATGTATAGCGTGCAGTGCGGTACCTCCTTGGTGCGGGTGTGGCGCGTGTGCAGGCGGTAGTACCAGGCGGAGCGCGCGCGGCGGCACGCGGCCAGCAGCGCCCACACGCGCCGCTCCGACTCCAGCGTCACGTACATGAACCCGCGGTGCGGCAGCCCCGCGCCGCGCTCCGGCCAGTCCGCGCTGCAACAAAGGTCCAGTAAAAATCCTTATAATATAACGGAGCCTAAACTGCAGGTAACGCGCATTCTATAAAACTGATACATAGGATTTCGCTACAATTTTTTAAAAAAGTCTGTTAAAATGGATGATAATTTCATATTCAAAAACTTTAGTGTCGTACTCACGCTATGGGCTGGAAGTGCGCGAGCGCGTCGAGCACGCCGCGCTCGGACATGTCCCAGGGCAGGCCGCCGAGGAACAGCTTGGCGCTGAACCCGCCCTCGGGCTCCGCCACCTGCGCCGGCAGCTGGCCCTCCCAGCGCAGGATGCTGCTGCCGTCGCGCCGCACCACGCCGCCTGCAACACACGCACGAGGGGATTGGAAAAATACTAGAGGAAATGGCTAAAGATACATTTAGAAAAAAATATTTCAGTAAATAAGGAGGATAGTCCAAAATAATTGTCTTTTTTTCTTCGACTTCACACAAAACACGTATTTAGAAGCCGATATCATCATACTCAAATTTCATCACATTTTTAAAATAATCCAAATAACTTTTTTAAAGACGTCGGGATAAAACTCTTTGAGATTTACATGTTTAGATAAAGGCATGTTAATGATAAGATAGGTTGTAAGTGTTGTACTGACAGAAGGAGGCGCGGCGCCTGACGGTGAGGTCCGGGTCGTCCTCTCGCAGCTGGATGCTGGTGTACTGCACCAGCGACCACTGCTCCTGCAACAACATCTCATTACAATACGACTCGATACAATAAGACTTAGTAACAAACATACAAATTACGATGGTTTAGGGATGTTTAGTTTAAAGGCAGGCAAGTATTTCAACAAAACATCCTGCCATTAGCCAAAAAAGTAATATTTTAATTTGTCACTGGAGTATCAATTTATTACTTCTACACACTTAAAGGGCTGAATCGTCGTGTAATTTGATAAATAATTAGTGTAGCTGGATTAACGGAAAACCGGAGAACATCGCTAGCAAGAAATAGGAAACAAAAGTAGGTAGTAAGTAGTTACCAGTGCGTCGGTGTGGCCGTCGCTTGTGGGCGGCGGCGAGAAGTCTGCCGGCATAGTCATGCCCTTCTGAAACAAGGCCACAGGTCACACACTGAACCACTCACTTCTATGTAGGTACCTTCTGTACTTATGCTTTCATAGTATGTAATATGCCAAAAAGATAATAATTATCTATAGCCTCTCTACAGAGCTTTTATGGCCGTAATTCCACCAATATCCCACCAAGACAAATACTCAGTAGGGATTGGTCTACTAAAATATCTTTTCTTGTTACTTTAACAGACCACTTTTAGATCTAGAACTTTAAGTAAGTATACATTAACCTATTTGTGGTTCTTTTAAAAATGTGTACGATATACATTAACTATAGTTAGTGTTTTTAATCATATAACAATTATAATAGTCTGTCTGTACTGAATTATTGCTTTACACTTTAGACTTTTAAAATATTTAGTTTAGTTTAGACAAGTTTCAGCTATTCTCCATGGGCGGTGAGGATGAGCAGGACAACAAAACAAAATGGCGGCTATGACGTCACGGGTGGCCACTTGCCTTGAGCGCAGAACTGAAGGTCGAGGGCGTGTAGCGCCGACGTGGCCAGCGTCGGCGGACCTTCACACACGGATATAGTACGTTTAGCCAGGGGTCCATGTTTTGTTGGTCAAGGTTTTGATTAAAATAAATACTGTGGGACATTGCGCACAGCGCCATCTAGGCCATCATACTAAGGAAACGTTTTGTTATTAAGCTGAACAGATTTACACTTGATTATGACTTGCTTGATAACTTGTAACGTTAGAGGCGATATCTATAGCCAAGTATAGTTAAGAGGAACCAAAAGTTTGCCAGTTCGCACTGTTGAAATGTGAAAATAGTCATAATTCGATGCTTGGTGCTGGATTTCGATACTTCTGCTACCAAGGGTCGTGTCGTGTCGTTATCATAAAGTCAGTCAGTCAAGATTATGGCTCCTTCCCAAATCGACTAACATAGTGACTGTCTTTCGTGCTTTACACATTACAATTATTAGGTACTATACTTTGATACAAACTACAGTGCTGTGATCCAGATTACGATTGTTTTTCTACTTCCAATGAATCAAATTGATGTGTAATTTAAAATACAAATACGGGTAAAATATTGTCTGATCGCGAATTCATGACTGTGCTAATACGTCTTAACTGCTAGAGATCGGTTGCGAACCGGGAAGAATTTCAAACGGAAATATATAACATATTAAGCGCTACAGAGACAGACATAAATATGTGCGTTCAAAATTCTTCCTCCCTGCATTCGAAACCGAACTCTATATCAAATTAATTTAAAATCACATGTAAATATGTGTTAGTACATACCTGACTGGTCTCCCAGCTCGATGAGGCTCCGTTCAGTCTCGGTAAGGGCGTCGGTGCGGGGCTGCGGCGCTAGCGCTTCGCCCCTCTGTAAATATATGGACATACATAAATATATAGCAAGAGGGTTGTTTGTCAGATGGTACAGTAGTAGTTAATGTTGCAAAAACTTGACATAAGAGCACATAATATAGCCACCAATTTAGACAACGT
Source organism: Macaria notata (assembly GCA_927399415.1). Lineage (NCBI taxonomy): Eukaryota > Metazoa > Arthropoda > Insecta > Lepidoptera > Geometridae > Macaria > Macaria notata. The sequence continues at coordinate 1,030,966 of OV656747.1, read as the reverse complement.
AATAAATTATTTCTGCTATTGGACCTTACTGAGTACAACTTTGGCAGCAACTGTAATAATAATGCGTTGCGCGCGCATTTCGTTTGTTTTTAACAGACTTCCCCATATAATGAATTCTGCGAGGGAGTCACGACCCTCATTAATGAGGGATATACGACTCGAGGAACAGGGGGATTAAGTATACGTACATTTTAAGCAAGAAGTGTCTTACTTGGCAAAAAAGTAACTTAGACTGTTCTTACTTAAGAGTGTTAAAATGAATACAACAATAGGTTTCAAAGTGTACAACCCGGCCACATTATCTCGAGACCTGGAGTCTTGTCGCGTCTACGCTCTGATATTGTGCGCAAAACAAGCATCCCCTAGTAAGATATTATTATAAACAATAAGATTTCCAACAAAAAATACTGTGTTAATTAATGAAATTTAAGCGTGTTACATCCTAGGCTGCAGCAATGTTAGCATCAGGCAGGCTGTAGTCAAATATAAACCTAGCCCACGTAAAAAAAAAGTAAGTTAAAAGTAGGTAAAAGGGGCGGGAGGTTCGCATTCCAGCGAGGTCTCGAGATAATGTGACCGGGTTATGTACGTACATGTTCGTCCAGGTCGGGCGGCGGCGGCAGGTGGTGGTCGGAGTGCGGCGGCGCGGCGCGCTGTTTGCGCCCGCACTTGTGCTTGGGGGGCGCCGCCGCCGGGGCCGGCACCGCGCCCTTCTTGCGACCTGCAATGCGAGGTATATGTGCACACTTACATGGTTAGATAAAACTTTCGAATGACATAAAATATAATTTCTTTTTTTTTGGGAGCTAACATGTAGAAGATATTAAAATTTTATCTTTTTTTTTCCATAAAAACTTTTATATGCAAGCTATTTTGTCATAAACGAATATTTCTTTTTTTAATTATCAAAAACATTTACCTGACGTAAGTAATATTAAATGACACAGCATCTTATGAATCTGATCCTTTCTAGCCTAGATCGTTTTCATCACGACTAAATCATCACGTAACATCAGTTGAATAGCGGTCAAACTCATACCTATTTCGTTTTAAAAATATGGTAAACATGACTCATCATCATCAGCCTAATGGGACCCACTGCAGAGTATAGGCCTCGTAAACATGAATCAGGTTTGAAGTATTAGCGAGGTGTTACCGACCATCAATGAGACCTTGGTGGTACGCCTTGGCGAAGTTGGCGGGCAGGTCCTGGTGGTGCGGGGCGGGGTGCGCAGGGTGCGGGTGGTGGGGCAGCAGCGCGCGCGCGGCCGGCGCGGTGGGCGCCAGCCCCAGCGCCGCCGCCTGCGCCGCGCTCAGCCCGCCCGCGCCGCCGCCCTCCGCCACCGCGCACGCCGCGCCGTTGTTACCTACACAACATATAATAGGTTAGTTTCTCCTTATGATCACTATCAACATAATGTAGGTCTTGTGAAATCTATAGTGACAGTTTAATATAACAGGGGGGGAAGAAACATTTTGACGAGGGTTTTTAAAAGTATAATATAATTACTAAATAATATAATATAATTAATATATATATATATAGTAATTCCGCACCGATCAAATGTTAATTATTTTTACTGGCTAATCAGCAGTTGTCTCCCTTGTGACGTGACATTGGCGAAATTGCGGCGGTGCCGCGGAGTCCATTATAAAAAAAAAACAGATAACAAAACAAAAATCGTATACCCACCTAGAATTTAATGAAACTAAACAAATAATAAAAGCTCAAAAATGGCAAATGACACACCAGAGAGCGATTTCTCGATAGAGTGCTTCCAAAACTACTCCGCCCCGGAGGTTTTCGTGCAAGGTCTTGCCGGAATGGTTGATCAAACAGACGTCGAAACTATAATTCGTGCTCAGAAAAACATGTAAGTCATAGCTGGATCAATACCAAACCTCTTTTCTCTGTAATAATCCCTTAATTAGGGCCTGGAGTTTTCTCAAAGATCTATACCAACCACTAACTAACATATTTACCAGCTTATCAAGAGCTCACAGTTTATTGACCTCAGCATGATCTGTATTTGCCTTTGAATATCTGTATTTGCCCATCACTACCTCCTTTTCATCACCACGTCATACAGACTGAAACCTATTTTTAACTATGAAGGTTCTATACCTATCAAACTAACAGTTATTAGATGTATATGTGTAGTAACCTACTCTTGGCTCAAACTTTCTCCATTATAATATTAGTGGAAAGTAGGGTAGGTTACTTACAGAAAAAAATATAGATACAGGTGCTTTTTTTTCTATTCTTCACACTCAAATAGCACCACTGATTTGGATGAAGTTTGGAATTTATCTCCTGGTTTACCAATACTACAACTTTTATCTCTTGTCAACTTTAATAATTTTCCCTTTATTTAAAGGAGTGCCCAAAAAATAATATTATGATTAGAATTGCAATACTGAACTACAATTAATTATTAATTGACAATTAACTAGCTTATCCAATTAAAAGGATGATCCAATTAAAGATTCTGTTGAGGAATAAACATAAGTTTTTCTTTTAGTTTTAAAAAATGCAAATTCAACTTACAGGCTACAGCGTTTTGAGAAGACAACAGAGATGCTGACCAACTGCAACCATCTCTCAGTGAGCCGGCTCCGGGCAGCCTCCGTGGAATTCCGGAAACACACCCAGCTGCTTACCGACATGAAGAAAGACTTGGAGTTCATATTCAAGAAGATTAGAGCTATCAAAACTAAACTTAGGTGAGATTTTTTTACTGGTCAATTTATTTATAATGTTATTTGTAGTATTTTTGTAGATGTTTTACAACTGTTCTTCAAAATAAAAGTGTTTTTGGTATTATAAATAATATTTCATTACACTTTGCTGAATACTATTGCTATTATTTAACTGGTTATAAGATAGGTTTAATAAAGCATCTTACTCTATAGGTATAAAAGTGTTATACTAGAAGAGAGACTTGTGCTTAGCAGTAAGTGACAGGGTGTGACATGATGATGATGATAAATAATCCATGTTTGATAGAAAGTGGCTTAGCCACTCATTATTAGTTGTACTGATTTGGTAATCTTTCCTTTAACAAACCTGGGATATTGAGCTACAACTTGGAATAAAATGTGTTAAAATGAACTTTCTTACTTTCCCAGCACACAATATCCCGAGGCCTACAAGTCGGCAATAGCTGCATCTGTGGTCAACCATCGCTCAATAGACGAAGAAGAAGACTTCAAACCATCTGAAACTCAGACCACTTCCAAAATGGTCACAACAGTATCCACAGAGACCCTCAAACCCACCACAGAGGGCAAGAAGTCTAAAAAGAAGGACAGTAAAGAAGAAACACAAGTTCCTAAAGAGAAGAAAAAGGATTACAGTTCTTCAGACACTGAGAGTGTCAGTTCAGGAGATGACAGCAGCACTGATACTGGATGAAGAAGAGTTTGAGAGTGTTCTTGAACATACATTGTATTTTCTTCATACATGTATAGTGTGTTTTATGAAAGAAGTTGTACAGATGGCACAGAGCTGATTTAATTGTAATGTATAAATATTTTTCAGACTTCCATCATCAGAAGCATGTTTTTACCCACTGCTGAGTATAGGCCTCTCTTATGCTTTGTTGCAATTATAGGTTGATGATTTAGACAAACCATATCTTATTGAATATTAAAACTTATTTTGATTTGTTAAAAAAATATTAGTGCTTATATTGTTCAGGCTTAATTTAAGCATCACCATACATACATAGTAATATTTATTTCATTAAATTATATGCAACTTAGCTAATCATATTTACATTCCTTGAGTTTAGCTAACTTTTTTGACTAGACTCATATTTCTTTTGTATTAAAAAACTAGTGATAGCTAAGCTTTACATTAAAAGTTCATAGGTAATATTAAATTATTATAAAAATACCCTCATTTTTATTTGTATCTTAGAAAAAGATTGTAGGTACCTACCTTATATTTCAAGATACTCTTAACTTCTCTAAGTACCAGCCTTTATTACTACCTACAAGTATTCTGTGTACTACTTTTAGCAATAAAGCTTGGTAATAGCTTTTGTAAATGAAACTAGATTACTTTGCAAGTATGTAATAACCAAAACATGAATTGTAATATTATATAGGTTAAGCTTTTCAATTAGTAAATAAACATATTTTACTTTTACTTTACTTTACTTATTCTTATTATATTTTACACATTACAACAAACTTATTGGCATACCAGATAATCACAATAAAAACTTCTCAGATCCAATTCTAAGCCCTGACATTTCAGTACATAACAGTATTAAAAAAGGTCATACAATCAACAACTTATTTCTACAATCACAAAGCATACAATGCTGTGGGTAAATTTTTCCTGCTTACCATTCAACAACTTACAAAAAAGATCATGGAATTATTATAAGAGAGGGATGAAATGAAAATCCTTGGATGTTATACCATCAATAACACATGTCAAACAGTTACGTAGCATACTGAGTGGTGTGTCTCTTAGCTTTCTCAATATACCTATCCTTGTTGGACTTATATTCCGTGGCTATGTCCATCATGAGGGGATCATCGGGGTTAGGGTTGGCCAGGAGAGTTTGTAAGGAGACCAGGAGAGTCTCCAGAGTGATTGTAGGTAGCCAGGCTCCTTTGGGAGGCATCTTCAGCATGTCCATGCAGATTCTGCCACCTGCAGCAAAATATAAGGCAATTAATAAAAGTTACTTAGTTCTTAGTACTTTGCTTAGTAAGTTAGAAACATCTGGGCAAGAACAGCGCTAGGCAGGGGGTATTAGCGTAAGAGGGAGGAGGTCCTACCCGGAGGTCATGCAGTGAGTCTCATTAGGCTGATGATGATATATTTGCATGCCTAACTAGCGGGTTAGTCCAACTAGTTATACTTTTAGTTATACAGTATAACAAAATGGACAAAAAAAGTCTTAGTAGTTATACTGTCCCGTATAACTGTTTGGATTCGATAAAAATAATAGAGGTTTGTCCAAGTAGTTATACTATTAGTTATACAGTATAACAAAATGGACAAAAAAGTCTTAGTAGTTATACTGTCCGGTATAACTTATTGGATTCGATAAAAATAATAGAGGTTTGACCAAGTAGTTATACCTACATATTGTGACGTAGAACCTCGTTGCATGAAGGTGTAGGAACTCTTTTGTTTTGTTTTTTGTAATATTGAATTTGATAAGGTTTGTCCATGTAGTTATACCTACATATTGTGACGTAGAATCTCTTTGCATGTACGTGTAGGAACTCTTTTGTTTTGTTTTTTGTGAATAACTAACCCTAACTAGCAAGGATATGCTGAACAAACATTTGTTATATTTGTATGAACCATACAATTTTCTGTAAATAGATAAGTTTTGACTTGACTAAAAGTATGATAAACAGGGGGGATTGATAGATACACTATTCACAAAAATAGTCATGAGTCTTGCAGCAAAATAATATGTTTAGTATGTGAACAAAATGTTTACCTACATCACATATTAGTAATAGCATTAGGAGACAAGTGTCTACAAGAATGTAGGTAAGCAGGCAGTCCTTGTTAGACAGAATCAAGACGAATTATCTCTCTACCAAGAGTTTACAACGTTTCAAACTTTATAGGAGCCTCTGACAAGAGTGATAAGTCTTGTACTACAGAAAACAAGATAGGTACTTTATTACCTACCTTTGTCAATATTTGGATGGTAGACTGGCGTAGTGAATTTGACTAGTGGTGGCTCGAAGGGGTATCTCTGGGGGACTGTAACAACTATTTTGAACGTCCCATTTTCAAACGGGGAGCCTTTAGGACCCAGTAATGTAACCAACAACACATCGTAATTATCTTCGTTCTCAGGGTGGCAGGTTATGCCCCATGGCGGCTTAGTCACAAAGTTATTCACTTCACGAGCTAATCGAGCAGTTCTGGCGGCAGGGTTCATAGTAAAGTTTAAATAAGAATGAATTCCTGAAAATATTCGGTTCGGTAGGAAAGGCCGCGTTTTTTTTTTTTTTTTTTTATTATGGCTTTTGCGAATATATGAGTTCGCAATTCTGCCAATGTCAAGTGGGAAGATAGGCCATCAAACTGAGAAATTTTATGTGAAATAGGTGGTTTTAAATTGCACAGTTGAGTGTTTTTTCCCCCTTTTTTGCTTTCTGTAACAGCGATAGTTAAACAATCTACAGACATATACAGAATCAACACAAGAACAAACACAAACATAGATGCATAATATACATAGGAACATGTTAATTAAATTAAAATTAATGTTTCTTATAATTTTATTTTATTGTTTTTAATATATTTACATAAGATATTTACAAATTTGGAATGAACAAGGGATAGCAGGAGTTTAAGGGAAGTAGGACGAGGAATTTCAGGAGGGATAACATCATACAATGAGTATTGTTTTAATGGGCAGCTAAAGAATATATGATCCACATTTCCCTCATCTAAGCCACACTCACACATGGAGTGGTTCCTAATCCTGAGTTTGGCGAGAAAAACGGGTACATGAGTGATTTAAGCGCAACCGACAGATGGTAGAAATGGTAACTTTATTAGCTTTTTGGAATTTAAAAAACCAGGGTTTATGAGGAATTTCTGGTTGGATATCTCCATAGAATTTACCTTTTTCAGTTTTAGAAATTTGCCATTTCTGGGACCAGCATTTATGCATCATAGGTTTCAAAATGGTACACAAGTCATGGGAGTATATCACAGAATGTGACACCAAGCCATCTTGGGACGCACTTTTTGCACAAGTATCAGCCTGTTCATTGTCAAGTATTCCTGAATGACCAGGAATCCAGGCAAGGACCACGCCAATACCACTTCTGTGACATTGCAATAAGGATTCTCTTATTTTAAAGATTAATGGGAACCGGGACTTAGAACGGAAAGGGTTAGATAAAATAGATTGGAGGCAGCTCTTAGAATCTGTGAAAATGATGGAGTTATTAAGGTTATGGGATAAGACAAATGATATAGCTTCTAGGATGGCAACTGATTCCCCAGTAAAAACAGAGGTGACTGAGGGGCATTTATATTTTAAGATTATTCTAGTAGACGGGATCCACACTGCAGCACCAACCGGACTATATGGAGACTTTGAGGCGTCTGTAAATATTTTAAACCAATTGTGATACTCAGTTAGAACTTTTTGACAGAATACTTTGTTGGCCTCTGATGTGTCCTTTTCCACTCCAAAGTCCAACAGAATGTTGGGTTGGAAGGTTAACGCCTCATAGGACGTAGAATAAATGGGAGATTTAGGAATTTGAAACAGTGAGTGGGGGAGACGGGACAGTAGGAGAAAACTACGGAGTAGGCATGGGAGATTATCATTAGAAAGACGTTGGGGAAGATATAACGAGGACAAATACTGAAGTTTATGAAGTAAAGGGTGATCATCCTGTTGGGCCAATTTAACTAAGAACCGATCTGCTAAGTATTGTCGTCTGAGAGATAAAGGCGGTTCTGAGCATTCCACTTGCATAGCATTGATAGGAGATGACTTCATAGCGCTCAAAACGATTCTCAGTGCCTTAGCCTGTATACTATCTATTTTTGCAATAGCAGCCTTATTGTATGGATCCAAAAGGAACGCTCCATAATCCATATGACTACGGACTATAGCATTATACATAAGTTTCTGGGTAAATGGGTGGGCTCCCCACCACACACCAGAGAGAGTTCGTAAAATATTGATATTTTTTTCACATTTCTGGCCAACATGCTCTAGGTGACGAACACCAGAAAGTTTACGGTCTAACCATACACCCAGAAATTTTACTTGGTTATCTTCTGGGATTATTTCGTTGTTGATTTTAACAATAGCTGGGGGGACAATTCTCTTATTAGTGAATATTACTACTTTACTTTTGGAGGCTGAAAGAGATAAACCATGCTGAGAGAGCCATTCTGTAAGATATAGGAGGGCATTATTTAGTTGTCGAATGGAGTCATCCAGGGATTTACCAGAGGAATACAATACTATATCGTCAGCATATTGCAAAATTTGACAGAATGGTAACACTACCTGTTCTAGGTCATAAGTATATAGGCTATACAATAAAGGACTAGTAACAGATCCTTGAGGTAATCCTTTCCATACCGTTCTTGGAGACGACATGAAGTTTGGACCTTTAATGGTAATACATCTTTCCAGAAGCATATTGCATATAAAGCGGACTAACTTCTCTGGAACACTTAGCTGAGTAAGTTTACTCCCAAGTGTCGGAAGGAGAACACTATCGTACGCAGCTTCTATGTCTAAAAATACACCTACCAGATATTCTTTTTTAATAATAGTTGACCTTATATCAGTAGTTAATATGCTAAGGCTATCCATGGTACTCATACCTTTCCTAAATCCATACTGGGTTTTTGCTAGTATTCTTTTATTTTCCGTGAACCACTCAAGACGGTGCTTAATCATATGTTCTGTGGTTTTTGCTAGAACAGAAGAAAGAGCAATAATAATAATAATAATAATAAATATTTCGGGACATTGCACACAGCGCCATCTAGCCCCACACTAAGCAAACGCTTGTGTCGTGGGTACTAGATAACGGATATAATACTTATATACTTTTCTTTTGTAAATACATACTTATTATACATACAAGCAATAGGTCTATAACTGTTACCCTCTGCTGGATTTTTACCAGGCTTCAGAATTGGAATGACAATTTGGGATTTCCATTGCGGAGGAACTATACCATATTCAAATAAGATGTTAATTATATCTAAAAAGAAGAGTTTGCTTTTATCTGAAGCATTCTTAAGAAATGAATAGGGAATTCCATCTGCACCAGGGGAAGAATCTATAAGGCCATTGAGAGCTAGCTGTAGTTCGGAAAATGAGAAGGCTGTTTCTAGGTTATGGACAGTAGGAATCAGGTTAGGAATAGAAGGGAGGCAATTTAAGTCAGGAACATATGGAGGACACAATTTGTCTGCAAATGACTCAATCCACGTAGATTGATCTACACTAACCGGAGAGTCACTACGGAGTGATCGAAACCTACTAACTTGCTTCCAAACCAAGGATGAAGGAGTACGAGGGGAAAGAGATTCGCAAACATTTATCCAGCCTAGTCTTTTCTTTTTTTTAAGGATTTTCGTAGCTTTTGCAGCACATTTCTGATAACTCAGAAAATTTGTTAAAGTCATTGAGGTAATGTAATCTCTTTCAGACTCTTTTCTTGCCTTTGCGGCAGCTGTGCATTCAGCATCCCACCAAGGAGTAGACACTTTGAAATGACTAGGTTTTTTTAAAGGGAAATTTTCATCGGCACTAGATGTGATGGATTCTACAAATTTATTGTAATTTTCAAAAATATTAAATATGCTGGTATGAGGAAGTGAATCTATTTTGTTTTCAAGTGATACTGAAAACAAATGCCAGTTAGGATTGTGTAGTCTGTATTTAAATAATGGGTTAAAGTTATGGATAGGTAGGACTCTATTAGGGATTGAAAAAATTATAGGGAAGTGGTCGCTGCCATATGAATGAGGTAAGACTTGCCAGGTGATAAGAGATGCAAGGGTAGGAGAGCAAATAGTGAGATCAAGAGCGCTGTTTGGGTTTTGGGAAGGATATACTCTATGGGTAGGAGATCCATTGTTTATGACACAAAGATTGCAGTCATCAAATATTTCTAATAGAGATAGGGCGAATGAATCATCTTTGCTGCATCCCCACGATATATGATGAGTGTTAAAATCACCCATCACGACCACTGGAGGTTGCAGCGAAGCTATTAGGAGATTAATGTCAGCAATCATAGTCGAGTGAGGATGAGGGATGTAAATGGAAACAAATGAGGTATCTAGGACTTTTGCTGCTACTATGTTAATTCCAGGAGGGGAAGGGGGGAGGGATATTTGGGAAAAAGGTAGTGTGCGCCTAATTAGGAGGGCACATCCCGCCCATCCGTCGCCCCTGTCATCTTGGAGGCATGAGAATCCCGGGACCCTAAAAAGGGATCCAGGCCTCAACCATGTCTCCGAAATGGCAATAAGCGACGGGAGAAATTTATTAATTAGGTGAAGGAGACTAGGTTTCTTGTGGGCGAGGCTTCGGGTGTTCCACTGGAGGACGACCTGATCCATGTTGGTTAGTGAATAAGAAATGGGAAAGTTTTTGGGCAACGTGGGACGGTATTTTGGAATTATTTTTTGAGATAATACTAATGATCATGGTGAGAAGAGTTTCCAGGAGGTTATCTTCCTGGTTGGATTGTAATGTGTTAGTCATTTGTGAAAGGGCAAGCCCATTTGGGAGGTTTGATGGTTCTTGTGCCACAATGGACTGATGAGCCACTCTATCAAACGATTTCGATAGTGGGGCTCTAAACTTGGGGGAGGCAGTTACATACTTCCTGTATGAGCTATTAGAGGATTGGGAGGAGGAGGGACCTTGTGGGAGGGTTGATGGCTGAGAAACATTGGGGGACCGGACAGTCTCTGCATATGAGCGAACAGATTTAGGATATTGTCGCGAGGCCTCTTCATATGATAGATTATCCTGAGACATAAGGAACTTAATGGACTTTTGTCTGCCCTGCTCAGGGCAATTTTTGTTGTTTGAAAAGTGCTGGCCGGAGCAGTGCAGGCATTCAGCCCTACTTTCCTCAATGTTACATGATTCACCAGCATGAGGTTGTGCACAACGGAAACATCTTGGTTGTGATCGGCATAAAGCTTTAACATGTCCAAATCTACAACAATTTAGACACTGGATGGTGGGGAATTGATAGATTTCAACGGGGAGGGATGTATGGAAAAGGTGGACATGTCGGGGAAGGGCTTGGCCTTGAATAGTGATCACTATTGTTTGGGTCGGGAGCCAGGAGGGTTTACCCTCCACTAGCACCTTCCTATTTAGGCGTCTCGCTTTTAGCAATTTACCAAATTCATTGGGGATGATTAAAGATTCCGCAAATTCATCCATAGACAAATCCACTGGGACTTGCCTCACAATTCCCATTTTAGATATATTGTAGCTGGGGATTACGGCCTGATATTTGCACATATGCAAAATGGGGTTGTCCAGAAAATGATTTGCATCCTCACTTGACAGAAATTGGACGGAAATTTTGTTTCTTCCAACTTTTTTTACGCCATCAGGGCAAATATTTGCAATTTTATTTTTGACCAAGAATTGGCCAAACTTTATTGGTCTTATAGTAGACCCAGCTGTAGGGTCTGGCTCAGTGCGGGAAACGTGGACTATGAAGGGGCCCTTATCATTGCGCGTGTATTGTTTCACGCCTACTACTAGGGTTGGATGCATGTACACATTTTGTACAGACGCTGAAGCCATCTCAAGACTAGTAGCCATTTTTTTTACATTATTCACAGCGTTTTCGTTGTTATACGCGTGACGTTTGGAATTGATGGAAGGATTTGTCAAATCTTTATTGGGATCCGGCGGCTCGGGTTCTAGAACATCCATGATGGATGTCCTAGGTTAGAACATAAACTACTTATATGAAAACTACTATCCGCTCACCAGATTATTTAAACCCACCACCACGAAAAAAACACTTCTGTGCAATATCCCGGGGCTTGGGCCTCGAAAAAACTATATTTTGGATTTTTTTTCCCCACAAAACTCGCGATCGCGATTCTCGTGTGACAGCCGACCCCAAAATCCCGCGTTGAAATCAAAACAAAAACAAGACAGTTGCGTTGGTTTGTGTTCCATAATCCATATCAAAATTGTTTCTTTAGCATACATTACATTTAGCATAGTTCTGCAAATTGAGGTACACGTGCACTTATCAGTCTAATCAAGAGTCGTGCAAAGCTTAGAGCAAACATAATCCAACATTTATGAACACACCCATACGTTATACGTCACTGTCAAAAGCATGCGACATAAGTGCCAAGGCACAGGCACATATGGACAAAATATGAACTAAACTAAAATTACGAAGAAGTAAACTTGTGTCTCATTGTAAAAAGTTTAAAATTACTAACATTTAGCTTATATTTCTTTAAATAACTGTGAGATTTGTAGAGCGACCTTTAAATCATATTTTCTTAATATTGCCGCCCACATTACCCCATCTCTCCAGTGATAAAAAATCAATGAAGTGATGCCGTTTTCCTCATCCAGAAAACATCGGTAAGTTATATCAATTTCTTTCTAATTAGAACTATAATACCATTATAATATGAATTGACATGAACTTTAATTCATTATCTGACTGTGATACGTGTGAATTCCGAATAATTTCACGACAACGTGCGAAAAATCGATACTAGAGACGTCAGCGTAATCATTTATTTACTTCGGTCATATGTGGAGTTTTATCGATCTACCGCTGTGTATACCGTATATTACGATCGCTACGTTTGTTCGGAGCTTGTTTTATGTAATTCAATATTCTGTATACTTCGTTTTTCCGCAAAAAACGGTCATAAGTTGTGATACCTGTGATTTCGCGTAGTGGGTTTGGTGTCGTATTATGCAAAGAGGTTGTACCTCAAGGAGGTGGATAGATGAACAACCTTTTTGGTAAGTAAGTACATCTTGCGGGAGGTGTGTTTTGCGAATACGTGCTAATAATGATAACAAAACCTATGATTATTATGATAAAATAGTTATAGGTACCTAACATATATTTCCACTCCATCATTACTTACTTTACTACTTTCAGATAAGTTAGTATCAACTAAATAATGTTTTTATTTGAATTCCAGTAATCTTATTCATAAGTACATAATATATGCAGTTTTATAGGCTATAAAATACACCCACTTTATAAAACATAAATTTATATATTTAAGTAGGTAGAAATAAAATCCTATAGTATTACCACTCATGATATAGAATAGACCCAATATTATATTTGTTGCTTTAAAGAGTTAGAGTAAAGCCTGAATATCAGATCATTATTTGGTACCATACACAAGTGTTCGATTAGTATAGGGCTAGATGGTGCTGAATCCTTTGAAGACCTGTTCACTCAAATTGTCCCAAATAATGGTGTGTTCTCATAATTTTTATTTTTGTATCTTTTTAAACACAACAAACATGTGACATAAGCTGTTTTTACACTTCAAACTTACTACATACCTATATAAGTAATTTTTAATAAATATTTAAAAACATAAATAAATATATATTCTTTGCCATATAAGTAATACTCTACTAGCTCACAAAGTATTAAACTACGTATTGTTTTGTATGTATGGGTATGGGTTTTGACATGAAACTTTCAATATACTTACTCATATTTAACAATTAAATATTTTTGGTTGTTTTTGTCTAATTTCAGTTTTCATTTTGCTATAATAGGGTTCTTATTCATATCATCTTCATATAATATGACTAAGCCGCCGGCATCTATTAGTATATTAATAAAACTTCTCAAGTACTGCTCTGTACTCTATACTACCTGTATGTAAAGTAAACACTCCACTACTTGAATAGTGTATGTCTCAACATGTGATCACAATCTGCAGTGTTTAATAACAACACCATTGCCCGCTTTCTATCGATCTATCATACATAATAAAGCTGAAGAGGGTTGAAAGTTTGTACTGGAAGATATTTGAAAAACAAATTGTTTGGAGATACTTAACAGAACATGTTACAACAATTTATAGAAATATTGTCTGTTTATCTGTGTCTCTGTTTGTCTGCTTATTTATATGGTCATCTAACAAAAATGGCTGAACAGATCATCATGTTTTTTTATATGTAGGTAGTATGAGCTCTTAGAAGTGTCATAGGCTACTTTTTATCCCGAAATAATGCAAGCGAAACGGCGGGCGTCCTCTAATGTATAATAAAGTCCATCTTAGGCCATAGCCTTTGCTTGCTATCAGGTAAATTATGGCCAAGTGCAAACCCGTTCTAGTAAAAAAAAAGCAAAGAGGCTCATAAATTCTGTTAGATATTCTAAAATTAGTGTTTAGAGATACTTATAATTATAAGCAAAAGACATTCCAACCATTTAAAGAACTTTCCTCTGTTTATGTATCTATAAGATGCTGTGTGCAATGTCCCGGAATATTTATTTATTTATGTATACCACAAACATAATTTATTCTTGTCATTTCTGCCATCACTTACCATCACGCCAGTACCGTGCATCCACCGCCCGTCCTCGCCCGTGTTTCGTATGACCTGGTTTAGGTCTCAACAATCAGCAATGACCTAGTGCTTACGCTAATAGACTAGCAATTACCTAGATTTATATAGCCCGTGGATCAAATCACGCTTAACTAAGGTATTTTTCTATTAACTAATACGCGATTCGTATATTTTAGCAACGGTTAATGTTAGGATGGGTGACCTAAAACTGATATTGTATTTGAAAGCTTCCACGGGTCACGGGGGTTTCAAACAATAAATAAAAAATAAAAAAACTTCTTATTTTATCTTATTAATCTATTAGATATATAATTTTTATTATAATTTAATTAAGTATAAGAATTTGTACAAGATTTTAAAATTTCACGTTACGCAGATGGCACATGCAAAGGGAGGCCTATACCCAGCAGTGGGATCCCAAGGGCTGTGGATGATGATGATGAAGTTACTAAGAGGTTACCTACATTTTTATTTTTGAGGATACTTTCACCTATCGTCGATAAAAAGCAGTCTTTGAAACACGTCAGAAAACACTCCACGCCGTGCTCACCACTATCTTACAAACATATTTTAAACACGTCAGAAAACACTCCACGCCCTGCTCACCACTATCTTACAAACATATTTTAACCAACTTCAATAACGTTCGTCTTTTCTTCATCTTCTTCTTATCGAATGAGAGTGGCCAACTCTGGCGTCAAGAGTTTATCAAGCCGCCCTAAGGGCCTCTGACATGGCTTAACGACTGCCATACTAGACAATCAGCCGGGACCTACAATTTAAGGTTCGTCACTCACTCTCATACAAATGTATTTTTCATTCATCAAAGATTCAAAATTATATTTTAATTCAACCACGGTCCAATGCCCTTGCCATACACTGTCAGAGACACAGTTTTACTCCACATATACAATCAATTTACTTGCATAACTGCTGGATGTCTGCCAAGTTGACAAAGTTCGTCTAGCGCGGCAGACACGGCCCGGAGGTATTTGTACCTAAAGGTCAGGAATCTGACCTAGTCTCACTGATTTCCAAAAACTAGGAAGTTAGCTCTTTTTACCGATTTCTTATAGAAAAGGAGGTTGTCAATTCGACCCCTATATATTATGTATGTGATATTGTCAGAATGGTGTAAAATTACAGTAGGTTTGATGATATAACGATCTATTAAGACTGCTAAACACATGTGCCGAATTACGTGCGTGAATATTCTTTTGTATAAATGTTAGCCGGGAACAGTCTGAACCGGGACGAGATGGGTACACAACCGAGATGACTGGCATAAAAGTTGCAGGACGAACCCGGCTGTAGATGATGATGATGCCAGTATTAGACTTTAAATTATTCACGGCCTCTTTCCAATAAATATTGTCCAGCAATCATTCCACTAAATGTCCACCGGTTCAGCACGTGTTCACCCCATCAGTCTGTCTGAAAAAACTTCACAGAAAATACCTCTCTATTGTTTATGATTTAAAGACCAAATTCCTACTCTAGGTCTTATACTAGCCTTCCTACGTAGTTCATCGATCTAGAATCTTGCCATGGTGAATAGGATCTTACTGTGTTGATATAGAGGTGAGAATTGAAGAGTTGTTGCGATAATGCAAGACGATTAATGTTTGGGAGTGAGTTTCAGTGCAGACTAAATAGACTGGGGCGCCTAACGCTAAGATGGGTAGAACGGACATTTTGAAATCAGTACTAAATACGTACCTAACAGTACCTGGTTCCGTTGTTTTTATCTGTATGCTTCCTAAGCACTAACCACGCTCCATCATACTATACAATTACGTTT
This sequence comes from Macaria notata, assembly GCA_927399415.1. NCBI lineage: Eukaryota > Metazoa > Arthropoda > Insecta > Lepidoptera > Geometridae > Macaria > Macaria notata. The sequence continues at coordinate 1,015,060 of OV656747.1, read as the reverse complement.
TGTTTACCATTAGACAAATTGTGGTCAAGTGCCAAACCGATTTAGTGAAACAGTAGTCCTTCGTGACCTATATTTCACCATATCCCAAATAATTACTTACTCAATTTTGATTGATCACTTGCACTATTGAAACATTAGAGCATACCACAATAAAATACATAACTCCACTGTGTAGTAATATTTTCAGTACGCAGCCCAACACGTTGGTCGGACCAAATTCGCACCATTTTAGACATTATAGTCTATAATGCATTGACCCTTAGGGCGGTTTCAAAACTCGACACCAGAGTTGGCCACTCTCATTCGATAAGAAGAAGAATGCACTGCATGTTGCCGAAAACAGAAGGAAGTGGAAAGATGTCATCAAGGAGAAGGTGCTGGAAGTTGGTGGTCACGATCCTCAGACATGAGGGTTAAGATTCAAGGAGGAGTAGGTAGTAATATTTTAGTACGTACAAGTCGTACAGTTATCGTTTCTGAGAGTCCTTTCAAAGGTAGTTTTTAAAAGCCTTCTTCTTCGTCTCCACTTGTTTTCAGTGGCACCCTAAAATAGTTTGTACATTTCGCTGTGAATCGTTTAGGTATTCGAGCTTATCCTTTCAGTAGTGCCGTTCGTGACGTCACCTGCCGGTTCCAACGGAAGACCAGCGCTGGAAGCTTGCATCCAGCACATGCTGAGTCGGGGCCGGCTTGTGACATGAAACGTGTACTTATATCAATCTTTATATTTTATTGTGTTCTGTATCTCGTGTTGTTGCGTGTCCCAATAAATGTATATTATTCTTATTCTTCAAAAAGTTTCGTAACATTTACTGAAGAGTGAGTTTTAGTCCCCTCGTAGCGACTTGGCTCTATGACAATAGCGAGTAAATGCGTCCTCTGAGTCACGCAGGCACGTTGGTGGCGCTAGCGGTAAAATAAAACAAGAGGTTTGGCTTTGGTCGGATCAGCCAGGATCTTAGACCAATGTATAGCTACATCCTAAGCATAGGATACATGTCTTAAATAAATAAAATAAAAAAGCTTTTATTTGCCTGTTATTTAGTAGGTTTACACAACTCTAATAATTAAAAATAATATATTAACAAGGCACCCAAACACGGGTATAGGCCTCCTCCTCGTATTGCCATCTCGCTCGGTGTTGTGCCGCTCGTGTCCAGATAGCGCCTGCCACCTGTTCGATGTCGTCGCTCCATCTGGAGCGGGGCCGTCCTCTGCTGCGGGTCGTGTCTCGGGGGTGCCAGTGGAGGATGCGTTCGCTCCACCGGCCATCAGTCGCTCGGGCAATGTGACCTGCCCATTTCCATTTTAATTTGCAGAGCATCGATGCGGCATCTAGAACCTTAGTCTTTTTTCTGATATCTACGTTTTTAATATTATCCATAAGTTTTATAAGTTTTAGACCTGTCTAAGTAAGTAAGTGTTATAAGTTTAAGGATACATACATGTCTCACTTAAGTGTATTATTTATTTACATGGGTTTGACCATGATTCGTCTGATGGTAAATTGTTTGTTTCATGTTCTGCTGAATAAATGAATACTTCTTCTTAACGAATGAGAGAGGCCAACTCTGGTGTCGAGAGTTTATCAAACCGCTCTAAGGGCCTCTGACATGGCTTAACGACTGCCGTAATAGACAAACAGCTGGGACCGTTTTCCGAAGCGTTAAATTGTAATTTAACGAATAATGAATTAATGAATACTTGACACTTCTTTATTGCAATGCAGCTCATAAGAAATAAATAGCAACGTATGAAATAAAGAAAATGTATTTTATCGTTATTAAAGATTTCTTCCAGACAACCTTAGCCACTTCTTCTTGAGGTGGCAATTTTTACTCTACACTCAGTTGCGTAAAATAGAAATCTCCTCATGTAGAATCATGGTTTGAGATTTTGGAATAAATGTTCAATTATCTCAAGAAGTACGACTTTTTAAATATTGATATTCTTTGATTTTTTCATCTATTTGTTTATATGTATGCTTTTGTTAAGCGAGTGTGGCTCAGCGGTTCCAGGGTCTGCTTTTCATCCAGACGCACCCTGGTTCGAATCCGCCCTACACCAATGACTTGTATTTTCAAGTTATGTGTAGATTTGCACTCGCTTAACGGTGAAGGAAAACATCGTGAGGAAACCGACATGTTTGAGGACCACAATATCCGAGGACATGCGTCTTCCGTGGAAGGACCTGGGCGCCCACCACGATGTATCTGCCCAAGAAAACTCTCCTAATGAATTAATTCTGCGGGAGAGTCACGACCCTCAGTCATGAGGAAATACGACTCGAAGAGAGAGAGCGAAGAGAGGTATGCTTTTGATAATTTTTACTCTAACGGTCTTCGGGTCAGATTTGACCATGTTCTAAAGTGTTATTGTTACGAAAAGTATCTTGCGGGCATATTGTAATTTATGCTATGTAGAACTGAGGTGGGCAATTGCACATGTTTATAAGATCCTTTGTCAAGGGATATTACTTTGATATACCGACAAAGTGGAGAACAAATAAATCAACATAATAAATAAATAAATATTTCAGGACATTGCACACAGCGCCATCTAGCCCCACACTAAGCAATCGCTTGTGTCGTGGGTACTAGATAACGGATATAATACTTATATACTTTTCTTTTGTAAATACATACTTATTATACATACAAACGACCAGACTCAACACAAGTAACTATATATTTTAAAATGCATAAATACTTGTGTCACGCGGGAATCGAACCCGCAACCCCCAGATTAGAAGGCAGAGCCACTACCAACTAAGCTAACAGGCCAGTCTCAGTAATATATTATTATGTAAGTCAGCTTATATAGAAGATCATTGTACATATGTAAGTACATATATAAAGATAAGTACATATCCAAATGGTTGCTCGGTTGCCCCCTAACGTTTTACAAACTTGTGATTTTCAACTAAGATGGAAGCCATACATGCTGATGTTTATGTTATGCTTTGGAAACAATCGCGTCGTAATAATGTGCTGTTGTTTGAACACCAAGAACGGTAGTTGGTAGTCGGATCTAAGCATTGTTGCATACGCGACATATCACGTGAATATAATGTTGACCTAGGCATTATACAGTCCAGTCCCTGCGGACGCATGCATCGCATTCTCGGGGCCCTGATCCGCGATGCGGGGATGGAACACCCCAGGTTTTATGCCGCCCTTCTAGCGGAGACTCCCACATTACCACTTTTATTATCCTGGGTCAAAAAAAGGCATTATACAGTCAGACATTTGACTACCAGCAGGGTGTTCCAATAATTCGGAAAGGTTCCGCTCGGAAACAAAACGCAAATCGTAGATCTCCTTGTAATTTCTATGTTTAGTGGATGACTGTTATTGGTTAAAATAAGTCAGTTTTGACGTCTTTGATTGCCGTTTCGCTTCCGAGCAGATTCGTTCCGAATTTGTGAAAAACCCTGTTAGTCAGGAAAGCGTCTACTTGCAATGCGACACATCCCCGTATTTTTTTTGTCTCAGTTAACACTAAACCGTTACATCCCAAGAGGAACAGCAAACAAAGAGCGTCTTCTGAAATTCACATCCGGAATCGATCCCGGAAGCGACTGACTTAAAACCGGACGTTCCACCACTGAGTCTCACTATCTCTTTATAAAACGATATTGATCAACAATCGCTATCCAGTTGTTGTAAGTCAACCACCTTTCAAGAGCCACTTGACATCGAGAAGCAACGTGTTCTAACATGCGTCTTTGATTAGCGCCGCCCACGTGACAAATAACTTGTCTATTCTCTTATAGAAATATAGGCTTCAACTACATGACTGTACAATTTCGAGTAACAATTGGGTAAACTGCTTGTTTTTAGAGTTTATTGAGAAAACGTCATCGTATTTTTTTGTATGTAGGTAGTATGAAGTCTTAGTAGTGTCATAGGTTACTCGATATATATTATTATTTTTTACTAACGGCTTATAAAAAGCCTATGACACTCCTATAAGACCGCATACTACCTACATACCAAATATCATAATGTTCCCTTCAGCCGCTCTTGCGTGATGATCAAATAAAGACACAGATAAACAAAGGAACAGAGAAACAGACAAAAAATTTACCTACTAATTGTTGGAACGTGTTCTGTTATCAATTCTAAGCATCACATTTTTTTATAAATATCTTAAATTCTCAGATGATTCTTTTTGTATCAGATTAGGTATATTTCAAGAGCATGTTTCACAAAAGTCAGTTTAATATTTTACCGTTTATTCAAATAATACAATATGGGAGTGGCGACCTACGGTGTCGTGTTTTTGAAGCCCCCTCTAAGAACCATTGGCCTGACTGTACAATGAGAAACAGCCAGCTCCTACGAAGATGGCATCTAAAAAGATGATTATGAAAAGTATTTTCCCCAACAAAATTCACTGTAACCTACGTCATCCTCACGCGGCTGCCACGCCCCTACCACTTTAGATATGAAACCATTATCATTATCAGTTCAGCCAGTATGTAGTGTTGACACTTGACTCCTATAGAAAAACTCCACTTGATTGCTTTATAACTACTTAGTAACTACCCACTGTACTCGTAATTAGTGATGACGCTGGTATACTATATAATAGTAGTACATATATTTATGTGTTTATCTAGTGCCTGCTCTGCTCTGCCCGGCTTCTCATTGCCACATTATGTATACTTTTAAAAATATCCTCTTAAAACACTATTTGTTAAAAACACATCAAACCAGTTGCGTAGTTTTGGAGATCTAAGCATGGAAGGGCCGTACGTTGGGTTACATATATTACTCTATGGGTTACATTGTCAAAATTTTCACGCGGTTCCTTATATTATTTTGTCGTATTAAATGTAGCTTATGCTTATGTTGCTTTTGCTGTTTATGTTCAATGAACAAAGTGACACCAAAAACTGTAATGTGAAACTTTTTAAATAGGGAAATAAAGGCTATTTTTATTTATTAATTTATTATTTTTTGTTTATCAGGGATAATGTAGGATTCTAATAGAAGAATATATAGGAGCCTATTCAATTCAATAAACCATTAAATCTTTCCTCTTTGTAATATTCGTGTAGAAATGGCATTTACATCTGGGCGTTCCTGAGGGTCGGTTAACACGTTATATAGTAGGCCTCGGTTTTCAGTTATGAATAAACGTTTAGAGTAATCGTTAAATCATGTCAGAGGCCCTAAGAGTCTTTTGAAAACTCGAGATATATTTTCACACACACACACTCTCTCTCTTGAGTCGTATATCCTCATGACAGCGGGTCGTGACTCCTCCGTAGAATTATCACACACTCTAAGGAATTTAATTAGTTCTTATCGTAGAATTCAGTAACAAAAACCAACGCGGAACTAACTATCCAAGTTGGAAATTTAAAAATCAAGTTGCCGTATTAGTTCATAGAGTCATTCTTATTTTCACTAATATTTAACAAAACTGTATCATAAGCTTTACTAGCAATACAAATCAGTTTTACATGGTTTTCAAAATCCCTGAGGAGGCCTTTACCACCGTTACTATGTATCTGATATATGTACAAAATTGAATGGATTTCAATGTCTCATTCATTTATTTAAATACATTCTTCAACATGTCAACAAGATAACAGTATCAGGGCCACATTACCATTATGTCTCATAAAAGATGCATTTTTCGACGTCTTTCGGTGGCATGAATAAATACGAAATGAAGGTAGTTGGAAGTTTCCACGCAGCTTCCAAGTGGGTCACCGCTTTAAGTTGTTTTCGACGCCCTAATGGTGTTTGAGATAAGCGGTCAACGGGACTGATTATGCCGTAATACTACTAATACTTACATAAAAAAGAAACAGGAAGCTAATGACGTCCGTATTTCCTGTTAAGAATCCAGGGGCCTTTACTTATTCATATTTATTAGTTAGGGTAATTCTCTTGGACAGATACATCGTGGTGGGCGCCCAGCACGGAACACTCAAGTGTTCGGATATTGTGGTCCTCAAGCATGTCGGTTTCCTCACGATGTTTTCCTGCACCGTAAAGCGAGTACCAAAAAATCCACACATAACTTGAAAATTAAGTCTTTGGTGTAGGGCCGGATACGAACCAGTATGCGACAGTATGAAAAGCAGATTCTTAAAACGCCGAGCCGCACTCACTTTTTACCATGCATACGTCTAAATATACAAAACAAAACCTATCTTCTATCAGCCAGAATGTAGTCAAACGCAAACCTATCCCACGTAAAAAAAATGTTACATTAAATTTTGATACTATAACTGTGTCACCGCGTGTTTTTCCATTGTTTTTTGTGATTTGATAGCGGTTACCTAACTTATCTACCTGATAGAAAGGCAAACCACTTGTCCCTAATATTTCCGGGTACATTTCCATGAAGTATATTTTTGCGTATTTTATTATACTAAAAGTTGTATAGTTAGACAAGAAAGTAAGTAAGATTAAGTGATAAATCAGGTTTTTTTTTTTTTACATGATATAGGCTTACGCTTGACTACAACTTGCCTGATGGTAAGCAATGTTATAGTCTACGATGTAGCGCGCTTGCCTAGAAGAAACCGGTTTACTCTCGACTTAAAGACCGACAAATTATAGTTCAAGGGGAATAGAGATTCGGGCAAGGAGTTCCACAGTTTGGCTGTTCGCACGATGAAAGTCGAAGCAAAGCGCTTGGTATGCCTAAAAATGTATGCTTTCAATCGAAGAGTTCACCTTCCAACAGCATTATACATACAAAGAGTTTGTGAGTTTGCAGTTTTGACTAAAAATCAACTTTTATATAAAACTAGCGGACCCGACAGACTTCGTCCTGTCTGTTGACTCTTTTACTCTTTAGTTAGTTAGAAAACGTTTGTATGGGAAAAAGTAAAGAGCGGTTTTTAGGTATTTCCGGCATTTTTTCGAATTTATCTCGGTCTATAAACCGTCCTTGAACTTCAACGAATTTAAAAAAAAAGAATCGGCCAAATTAGTCCAGGTGTTGTTGAGTTATGCGCTTACCAACACGTTTTGCGATTCATTTTTATGTATAAGAAGAAGATGTTTCTATATACATATAGAATCTGTGTGGGTCCTAATTTTTGTAATCAGCTTCCAATCTATGTGTTTATATTATTATATTCTCTTACAGAGAGACCGATCTGCTACTGAAACAGTACAAAATATATAGATACGTAGGTTCCAGCTTATTTATCTATCACGTATAATTATTGTATTGGTATTATCATTTTATATGTAAGTATTATTTTATTTAGTTGTATTAACCGGCTAGCACTTACGTCAAAAATTACGTCGAAAAATTAGCTCGACAAGTTTCGGAAATCTGAGGTTTCCATCATCAGGAGGACGAGTCAGCACGCGCGTCCCGGTTGGCCGCCTCGTCCAGACTGGTTCGCCGACTCACTGCCGCACCCCCCCGCTTCTGCGCCCGCTCCGCTCTCGCAACCGCTCGCGCACCGCGACGGGTGAGGATAGGCGATCGAGGCGCCACCGGCGGATCGTGTATTTCTTCCTCATCGCTTGAGATCCGTTGCACCAAGATATTGGGGTCCGCGCACACTATGCTGACCGTGTCTAGTGGCAGATGTTCAGCTACATCGTCCTCCCGGCCAGAGTTTAAAACAGGTCTCCACGCAGGTGCCAATGTCCATCCTCGGTCACGATTAAAGTTTGGATGTCGACCTATTTCTATTGCTTCCCGAACTTTCCTTGGTACTAGGAACTTCTCCTTGGCCAAGACCGACACCTTATCGAAACGTAGGAAATGGTTCACCCCTTCAGCATGTTCTGCCAACGCGGATTTAACAGTCTCCCTGTTTTTAACACACCGTATGTGTTCTGCCACCCTCGTAGAAATATTGCGGCGGGTTTCTCCGATGTAACTCATACCACAGTCGCAAGGTATACGATAAACACCTGGGGCATGTAACGGCTCGCTGTCTTTAGGTGATCGCAATAGTTGCCTCAGACGACTAGGTGGACGAAAGATGGTTTCAAAGTTATATTTCCTTTTAAGGAAAATACCAATCTTGTCCGTCACGCCTTTGACAAACGGCAAATAAATCGGAGCCCGATCTACTCCAACCGGTTCCTTGCGATCTAATCCTGTCGCCAAGCGCAAACATTTTCGCCAACTGAACCCATTCTTCTCCAGTGCTCGTCTAACATTATTTTATTATAATCAATGTATTACTATCTATATACGGATTTAGGGATTACATTACAAACATTACGATATAAAGTGCGACAACCCGGCTTATATGTATACAGTCTGGGTTAGGTATATACTCTATTTTCATACTTGATTATATCAAATGTACTGAACATTTTATAGATTTGGGTTTAAAAGATGATACAGATAGATAGATTCATTAAAGCTGTTATTGTATGTTCTGTGTTTTAAAGCTAAAAGAAGTAAGAATTCTCTAGGTGAACTATATAACACACTTAAAAAAAAAACTAATTTAAAATTGGTCATTCTTTTTGAAAGCTTCGTTGCCACAGGTAGGCATCTCTTCTTTCCATAGTCTTATTCCTCATGACTAAGGGTTGTGACTCCCCCGCAGAATCAATTCGGTAGAGGAGTTCTCTTGGGCACATACATCCTGGTGGGTGGACGCCCTGGTCCTTCCACGAATTGCACATATGCTCAGATTTTGCGGCCATGTCGGTTTCTTTAGGATGTTTTCCTTCATCGCTAAGCAAGTGCAAATCCACACTTGCCATTGATGTATGTAGGACCGGATTCGAACCGGAGTGCGTCTGGATGAAAAGCAGACACTGAAGCCGCTGAACCACACTCACTTCTGAATCTAAAGCTGGGTTAATAAAAAATGCGACTGGATGAGTAATGATTCAAACAATGGTACTCCATACATACATTGTACGTCATATGAAAATTATATTGTTTCAATGACATTAGTCTGACCTATAGCACACATTAAAAAAGTTAAACCTACCGTACATTGCATTCAGCAAGTCATGGTGTCTGTGGCTAACCACATTGCTATGGTGATGATAAAATCAATACACAAATACATATGTACTTTATATACCTGTATTGTACATGTTTATACTTGTTGGTTGTTTATATTTGAAGTTAGTTTTTATAGCGAAGTATTGTCATGATTTTTAGTATAGATGTAGCGAAAATGATCCTGGACTATTTTATCTACAGTTTCACAGTATGATATTTTATTCGACCAAAAAGTTTATTTGGGTGCTTTCGTGGGTAGGATGACAGGATATATTATAGGATTATTTTTTACTAGTAGATGCTCGCGGCTTCGCTCGATCCTCGATGCTATAGGCTCGATGTCATAGGCCAATGACACTTCCGAGACCTCATAATAAAATAAATAAAATAAAATAAAATAGCCTTTATTTCTTGAATTCAATTATTTCATTTACATATTATAGTTACTTAGTTTATTTACAAAAAAAAAATAATTAAGTTGAGTTCTTGATTACTTATAATAATATTTTCTTGTATCAGGGCACCCAAAAGCGGGTAAAGGCCTCTTCCTTGCTGGCCCAGGCATTGCGGTCTTGGGCTAGTCTGGTCCACGTGACTCCAGCCACCTCCACGATGTCGTCTCTCCACCTCTTCTTCTGTCGGCCGCGCGTACGAGTGGTGTCCCGCGGGCACCAGTGTACGATGCGCTCGCTCCATCTGCCGTCGGTAGAGCGGGCGAGGTGTCCCGCCCATTTCCACTTCAAGCGACACATCATTTTTACTGCGTCTAAGACCTTGGTTCGCTGACGTATCTCTGTGTTCCTTACTTTATCCATAAGAGTAAGGCCCAGCATGGAACGCTCTGCCGCTCTTTGGAATTTAGCGATTTTATCGACTGAGTCTTGTGTCAGCGCCCACGTTTGACACCCATATAGTAGAGAAGGAAGGATCGTATTATCCATCAACCGTTTTTTCAAGTATGTAGGCATACGACTTTTAAAGATATCCTTATTAGCCCAGTATTTCCTCCATGCTGTGGCTATTCTTTTGTCTATTTCCTTAACGTCTGCGTTTTCGAAAGATATAATGCGCCCAAGGTAGATGTATTCGCTAACATACTCTATAACAGTATCTTGCAGTTTTATTGCGCTCTGAATACCGTTTGTCATTACCTTTGTCTTTGACAAGTTCCTCATACTATCTACATATAAAAATCATGAAGATCCTTTCCGCCGTTTTAGCGTGAAGAGCGTTTAAATAAACAGAGAAACAGATAAACAGACAGAAATTCTATAAATTGTTGGAACGTGTTCTGTTATTAATTCTAAGTATCTCCAAAGTTTTTTTTAATATCTTATTCAGACTTTCGACCGCCTTCAGCTCTATTAAACGTATAAAAATACCGTACAAAAACATAACAGTTTAAATTATTATAAAGCTCAAAGGCCCCAAGGCCAGTTTGTAAACTCTCGACACTAGAGTTGATCACTTTCATACGATAAGAAAAAAAACTTGTATAATAATGGTATAAAAAGATAATATCTCCCATAACAACACAGATAAAAACCTGACACTTTGACATCAAGTAAGTTCGTTGTAATCACCATCCACTTATATAACTGTATAATGGCAAATAATCTACGTAACAAAAAAATATGTATTTTTTGCATGATGACTTGTAAATGTTATCATGACACATTTTGTTACGATGGTGATATAGTTTAATACTTTTTAAAACTAACTAAAGTGGTTGGAAATAGTATGTTTAGTTTTTCTTCCCTTGTTTTTATTCAAGACATTGCACACAGCGCCATCTAGCCCCACACTAAGCAAATGCTTGTTTCGTGGGTACTAGATAACGGATATAATACTTATATACTTTTTTATGTATTATTATTGTAAATAAAGATCTTATATATTTTAATAGGTTCGTATGAGAGAAGCCAACTCTGATGTTTAAAGTTTTCAAACCGCCCTAAGAGCCTCTAACATGGCTTAACGACTGCTGTGCTGTGACAAACAGCCGGTACTTATAATAATAATTTAAATGTACTATTTCGTCTACATATCAATATATCTATATCTATACATATAAAAAAGCTAAAGATGGTAAAAATAGAAGATTTTAGAAAAAAAATTGGGTATATTGGGTATCCTTCCGTGGAAGGACCTGGGCGCCCACCACGATGTATCTGCCTAAGAGAACTCCCCTAACGAATTAATTCTGCGGGGGAGTCACGACCCTCAGTCATGAGGAAATACGGCTTGAAGAGAGATAGGTACCTACATTAAATAGATAATATAACGTTTCAGCAGTTTTTATAATTCTTGACTGCGTATCTGTTTATTTAAACGCTCATCACGCAAAAACGGCTGAACGGATCATCATGATTTTTGTTATATAGGTAGTATGAGGTCTTTGGAGTATCATAGGCTACGTTATATCCTGAAATAATGCGAGCGAGGCCGCGGGCGTCCACTAGTTATTTAATATATTAATTACCATTCAGAAGTACAAAGAAATCTCCAATTCCATTATTCTTACAAAACGTATGGAAACAATAATATCTTAACCAATTCTGTACAGAAATGCGTAAGATAACAAAAACTTCCTATATTATGAGATTTAATTATTAAAGCATAATAATATTATTAAAACAATTACCTTATTAAGTTACATTATTAAACTAGTGGGTGCTTGCGGCTTCGCTCGCATTAAGAAGTAAAACTTGCATCCTCTATTTCACCCCTTTAAAAGCGGCTTTTCCAAAAATCCTTTCTTAGCGAATGCCTTCGTCATAACATCTACCTGCATGCCAAATTTCAGCCCGATCCGTCCAGTGGTTTGGGCTGTGCGTTGATAGATCACTATATCAGTCAGTCAATCAGTCAGTCATTCACTTTTGAGTTTTATATATTTAGATTATGCATTCTCACAAGTTTTGTATGTCGTATGTAATGTATGGCTTGCACGAGTAGTTTCACAATGTTATGAAGATCTTTGTAACTTAATCCATAGTTACATCAATATTGAATTAATACACCTTTGTGTGATGAAAGATGTCTACTTTTTTATTTTTAAAACATACATCTTGTCACATGTGTCGACATGTGCATGTGTTGATTGTAGCTTACAGTTTTACTGCGAAAAAAAATGCTTCTGACAGCTGAAATAATTAATTGTAAACAGCCAAGTGTGAATTTATATATATCTTTTTATTTACAACAATAATTAATTAAAGAAAAACAGGATACAAACTTACATACTAAGTAGATACCTACTACTTCTAGCTAATTTCGTTTATCCAGCGATTTCTAAGACATTATAAAAGTTATCTCTCGACACCAGAGTTGGCCACTTTCATTCGATAAGAAGAAGAAGATAAAAGTTATGTAGTGTGTAATTGGATTTATTTATATTTGTTTAAACTTAGGAAACAGTTTCAACAAATAACTTCTGTGAAATCTCTAATTTGCTCATCTATTTAAAACAGTATTTACATATATACAATATTTTCTGTAGTTTTTTTTTTCATATTTAATAAGGTTGCTTTGACATTTTTTTAAATCACTATCTATTGTTAGACCAGTTATAAGTAGTAAAACCACTATAAAACGCTATGATACGTACAATAGACATAGTACATTATATACATACCTAGAATACAATGTAAATGTAAACATTTCATGCACCACTGACCTGTCTATACACATCTATAACAATTGTGCCGCCTTCACATGAGTCTAGTAGCTGGAAAATAGTTTGGTCTAGTAGCTAAAATACTAGCTTCTTTGATGAGACAGCTTGAATGAACGCTGTCGTAACTTTAAGAAGCAGACGCTTAGGTGAAGCTCAAAATGATAAAAGAATACCAAAGCTAAGCAATGCTGCAAAGCGTAAAGTCTACGTGGTGTGTCTCAAAATGGAATATCAAAAAATTATAATAATTACAATAGAATGTTTATTAACTAACTTATTAGTTATGTAATATAAAAGTTTCATTTTATTTTAAGACAAGCAGCAGTATTTACAATCTCTTGGACACATACGTGTACATAAAATACGTAATTGATGGGAAATACTATGAAAAATAACTACATATCATTAGCTTTAGTTTCTAAAAATTCAACGAATTCAAGCTTGCGAACTCACGGAACCGTGTCTCGGAAGCCAACTGTTATACTTTCCAGATGAAAACAAGAAACGCACCGTTGACTGATACTGAAAACAAATGACTCATGTACTTCTAGTTATAGCTCCACTAGCCCGGCTACTGGAATAATGTAAACTATCGCTTTAAAAATAAGAATCGGATCGGAAGTCAATGCCAGCGGTTTTCAGTCAGTCGGTTTGTGAACGTCGAAGCGAGCGCACGCGTGTTCTACGCAATTTAATCACGGAGTTTGTACTTTGCAAACGTTTTTATGGTTTACGGACTTTATATCGATGTGTGGTGTGATATAGTGGCTCTGTTTTTTATGAGGTGAGTCGAGTTTGTGGACGAATTGGATTTTTGCTATAGGATTTTGGTCAATTTTACGAATAGATTTCATGAAAATTTTAAATAAATTTGTGAGCATAGTTTCAATTGAATTTGGAGTTTCCTGTTCTGAATAGAATTTCATTAATTGCCGGGAAAGGAATAGTGTTCAACTAATTAATTTAGTTTTATCTTTGCAGTTCTTGTGATCATTTTTAAAGTATGTATTTATTTTTACTAATAACACATGTTACGCACATGTCCGGGTAAAATATTTTTACTATTATGTGGGTTCATATTTCTTTTTTATGTAATTTTTATTTTAGTTGAGTAAAATTCTTTATTAAAATGTGAGATAAGATATCTTTCTGTATTTTGAAGTCATTTTTGTATATATTGGTGGTATATGTGTAAATATTAGTTAGTTATTTTTGTAAATAAAGTAATAATCTTTAGTAATACTGTAAAGATACGATAGGTACATAAGTACCCAATGTATGTACCAGTATACAAAATACACTGAAGTATCCTAACTTAATACACAAATTACATAATCTCTTCAATTTGAAGTTAAAATAATGTCCTTAATAAAATTTTCAAATACATGTCCAATAGCTGAATGTCAAGTCAATGCAATATCAGTCCTGCTAGAACGCAGGTTCGAATCCTGCCGGACGTGATAATTTTCGCTCACCATAACCTTAGATTAACACTTTAGTGCGGGCTTAGCACGTTTCAAAACTGAATATAACCGCTCTGATCCAATTTGCAATTTTATTTTTACGGATTAACTAGAGATCCACATACAAACGTTTTTAGATTTTTTTTCTTCATGTTTTTACTGGGTGACCGAAAAGCCTTCGATTTTGGGTGCTTCCGTGGGTCGGATGACACGTTAAATTGTAGGTCCCGGCTGTTTATCTAGTCGTTTCGTTAAGCCATGTCAGAGGCCTTAAGGGCGGCTTGATAAACTCTCGACACCAGAGTTGGCCACTTTTATTCGATAAGAAGAAGAAAATTTACATAAGTAGGTATTTACATTTTTTAAATGTTCGTTATTCGAATAATTTTTTGTATGTCTGGTACTTATTTACGCTATTTTAATTATACAAATAAGATTTTTGCCGTTGTTGCAATGCGATTAAAATTTATAAGTATTGTAACTTGTACCTACATGTATTGTCCTTGAAAATATACTTACAAATCTAGATTTATCACCATAACTAGATATTTTAGTTCTTTTAAAAATGCATGTATTTAAATTATGATTCTGTAAGTACGTGTTCCGCTGATTAGCATTAAATAAAGCTTAAAAATTCAAATCAGCTTATATTATTAGCATGAAAAACATATAAATGTAATGATGCAACGCTATAATATGTTTAAACGAATTACATTAGCCTATCTTTTTCATTTATACATAACATGTTACGATAAAAATGAGCTGAGTGTGCATGAATTTTGTATTTTTATTTAGTTATCAAAATTGAGTTTATATGTTTTTATTATATGGAAACAAAACGACAGTACAACCATTAATCATCTTGTTCTGATACAAGTCCCAGGTAAATTTTATTGTAATGCTAGTGGTTCCCCGCGGCATTACCCGCGTTAAGTGTAAATTAATAGTAGTTTAAAAAACTGTCGAATTGCAAACCCTGTCCTATTTTGTCAGTCGGAAAGAAAATACATGTACAAGTAAAGTGTAAAAGTAATCTAACGTCTAAAGGGGGACAACTCGAACTTTTTTGTTCTATCTGTCACCCCGGGGAGACAGAGCAGGGGGACAGATCGGAATATTTCGTTCTCAGCATCATGTTCCTTTAAAGTATAGCTATGGCGGTAAAAATCAACGCAATACGATACATTATATTTATGTAAATGTAAATAATATGCAATTAAACATATATGTATATATATGTACTATGTATGTAGTTGTATGACGTATGTATGTACTGTGTGTGTGTGTATTGTGCTTGTATGGGACGGTCGCGCCCCTAATGAATCACGTCATGTGTATTGATTAATTACCATTCGGACTCATGTTTGACCACATGTTTAATACATAATTAAATATATGTATTAATACGACCTACAATAATTCATTCTACGTGTTCAAAGTTCATAGAAACGGACTGTCATATTCCTTCGCGTTTACTACCGACCGAACATATGTATGTACATATATTAAAAAAAATAAAAAAAAATACATGACTAAGAATAATCTCTCTCTGTGAGTCGTATTTCCTCATGACTCCCCCGCAGAATTAATTCGTTAGAAGAGTTCTCTTGGTCAGATATATCGTGGTGGGCGCCCAGGTCCTTCCACGAATACCTTAAGAATAATAATAAAATATATTTGTTGTGAAAAGAAATACAAACATATAATACAAACGTTTCATGTCACAACCCGGCTCCAACACAGCATGTGCTGGATGCTAGCATCCAGCGCCAAACCAAATACCAGTTTTATTAATCGACAGCCGTTGCGGTTAGCAGTTTTAACTAAAGCTGTGATTTTGGATGGGTGTGCGATGTGGGATTTTTGATAAACTATGCAAAAAAAAACACTTGTACATTTTGTGTGAATCAGATAACACCTAAATTTGTAGGTACCAACTATTATAGGTCTTAGTGCAGACGTCCCTAATCCGTTTCACTCGCCCTTTGGGGCTTCAAAAACCCTAAGTTAACCATTTTCTTTAGCTATGAACTTATTTACGTACTTAGAAATAGAAATGAATTAAAAACTAAAATAAATAATACTTCTTAATTTATTCCAACGACCGATGCCCGTTATACGGCGTCTATTCAAAACTTATAAATATACATAAATTAAAATAATGGCATATTAAGTTTTTAATTTGCATAACGAGAATTGAAGTTCAATGATATTTTTAATTTTAATATGATTACATAATATAGGAGTATAAAAAACCTGATGTCCTCCGGTTTAGAATACAGATAGGGTATAATATTATTTATTTTATTTAACGCATCAGCATTGCCATGCAGCGTGGTAATGCGGCCAGTATGCTGGGCACGCTGCCCTCTGGTAGTGGCCTGGAGCACTTATACTATTGTATCTTCAGACTTTTCTAAAAAAAAAGTAAGTGTGTTTTTTTTTTAATTTTGTAGTGTATTGCCACATTTTGGGCGCTTCCGTGGGTCGGATGAAACGTTAAATTGTAGGTCCCGGCTGTTTAACTAGTACATCAGTCGTTAAGCCATGTCCGTGGCCCTTAGGGCGGCTTGATAAACTCTCGAGAACAGAGTTGGCCACTCTCATTCGATAAGAAGAAGCAGAAGTAGTTAGAATTAGAAATAGTATACCTAGTGATATTTTCTCGTTTCTTAATGATATTTATTTCATGTTTTTATAGTAGGTACACTTGAAAAAACACTAACTAGCCGTGCTTTTTGGACAAACTGTGCGTATGACAGTCACAGTAATTTATTGGTGAGTCATCTTTGAGGAAAATTAGTCTATCGTTGAGGAAAATCCCGTGGCTAAAATACTTTTTCCCCGTATCTAGTTGCAGAAAGCAACTGTATTAGATTTGCACTACGATTAGCCACATTTGATAATTAGTTAGTTTGCCTTATAATTTTAATTTAACTAACTTTCGTTTATGGCTTTATTAATACATATTTTCTTTTTTGAAATAGCTCTAAATAAATCAATACTTTGTATACATAGAACATGATTCTTGTGAAATTGCCCCACGAGTCCTTACAGATTAGGTCGACTGACTTCCAGACGCGAAAATCCACTCCCGTTTTCAAGCTTATAGGTTAGGAGCCTATAGCGAATCATGTTGATAAAACTTTAGCGCGTGTTTAGTTTTTTATCCTTTCCACTAGTACATAAATGCTACTATATTCTATTAATTTTCACATAGCAACTTAATTATAGCAATTATCTCAATATCTACATTACACACAATTGACAGCACCACTTTTGCCTTTTCCACGCCTAAACATACAACAGTTTTAGTTCCAACATCCTCCGCCCGAACTATTATCTCTTCCCTACCTATTATTTGTCCTTAATCGCAGCGCAGACAGCATCTGTCATGTTGTACCTGGATGTGAGCCAAGTGCTGCCCCCATGCGGGCTCCAGACTAATTAATGAGAGAACGAAGCGACGGCCACGCGATGAGTGGGAGTTATGTTTATATGCGAGTGTACAATTTTGCCATAGGTACCTACATGTAGATATCGCCTAAGGGGATAAAGCCGCCTAATGAGCATTTCATTAGTTAATATATTATTTTGTGTGATATTTTTATGCACATTAAGTGATGTAAGTATAGACTTACTGGTAACTTTTTTGTTGCAATTGCATCGACCATTCCACTCGGTTTTTCTGCAATTAATGCCACAGTTTTCCTTAATATGTGTAACCCAAGTAGCCAAGTGCTGCCCCCATGTGGGTTCCAAACTAATTAATGAGCGAGCGAAGCGATGGCCTGAGGGTTGAGTGGGAGTTCGCTATGTTGTCTGTTTGTGTATTTGTACGTCGCGCCATCTATACATGCATAAACATTGTATAAATAAAAACTATAATGATCTATGATATAAATAGTAACATGCTAGTACCTATTTTTTTTAAAGGAAGGTCTTAGTACATGAATAACAAAAATCGAAAAAAATGGGAATAAAAATGGTTTTTTCGTGAATTTTCTCAATTTTCAAAAACAAAAAGCTTTCGAAATACATTTACGTCTGAAAATTCTTGGGATAAAATAATACGAGTGTTTTAGTTTCGACTTATTAATATTTCATTTATCATTTAATTAGCCGGCTTAGACTATCATTTTAATTTATTCTATTGTAAGCACACGGTCTGAAATAAATTACATTTAATATAATTTAGAAACACTAAAGACAAATCCCATTATTCCGAGGTTAACACGTTCTCGTGGGATAAAAAAAATAAATGTGTGATGTCATTGAGACCAATGGTTTCTGTCCCAGTTACTAATTTAGAGAACTTCCACAAGGAATACATTCTGCGGGGGAGTCTTGACCCCCAGTAATAAGAAATACGACTCAAAGAGAGTCAGATTAGAAGTTTAGAGACTTTTAATCATATCTTTTTTTACATGATATAGGCTTACGCTTGACTACAACTTGCCTGATGTTAAGCAACGTTATAATCTACGATCTAGCGCGCTTGCCTAGCAGAAACCGGTTTACTCTCGACTTGAAGACCGACAAATTATAGTTCAAGGGGAATAGAGATTGAATTGAATTGAATCTAAAAAAAAACTTGGATTTTTACCTGTGCTGTTTGGTAAAACTGTCGTGAATAAATTTTATTACGTATAAATAAGTGTTTGCGCAAAAAAATCACTAATATATCCGGTTGTTTCGGTCGTGTTTAAAATAATATTGATGAATGGTTAAGGAAAACATGCTCAGGTATGCCGTATACCTACTCAGTTTATCCAGACATGGGTAATGGGTATCGGCACAAACCCCACTATGACAAATGTGTATAGTGTCATTTTAATTAATAGTTCTGTTGCTTCAAGCCTACTAAAATTCTTAAACTTGTATTGGATAATGAGCGAAAATAATCACGACCGGCAGGATTCGAACCTGCGTATTTCTGCTACCGTCAGAACGCCTTAACCAACTAGGCTACGGTCTACTAACTGCACAATCATTTTTTTACTAAAATTCTGACGCGTAACAGATGCTTGTTTTTTACTAGAACGGGTTTGCACTTGGCCATAGTTTGCCTGATAAAAAGCAAAGGCTATGGCCTAAGATGGAGCGTGCTTACCCGATAAGAACCGATACGCTCTCGCTTTGAAGATCGCTAGATTATAGTGCGTGGGGAACAGGCAGTTTCACAACTATGCAGTACGAACAATAAAAGTTGAAGCGTACCGTTTCGTGCGGGTCTTAGGAACACTCTTAGAATATTGTGAAGGGCGCGGGCGGAATCAGTTTCCTTTACCAACGGTAGTGAAAAGTTTTTAACGAAATGACCAATCACCTCTACTTTATTCTAACCACAAACAGTAAACCAGAAATATAGGCGTCGTTCATTGACATTTTGTGTCCGAGTGATTTTTTTTACCATGTGAAACAACGACATTAATAATTATTAATGTCGTTGATGTGAAACAGGCCTTAGCTAGACTAATTTCAAGCTAACGACAATATGAATGTGAACTTTACCCAATATATATATTTATTTCTTATCTGTTTCTACAGAGACAGGCTAACAAAATGTTCAATTGTGTCCAGATTTAAAAGAAACTAGCTGGTGCGCGCGACTTCGTCCACGTGAAATATTTATTACCATAAAAACGGTTCTAGTGAATTAATCTTAAAAGATAAACATATACTGACGCAGACATTTTGTTAAGTAGATCATTTTAAGAGGAATAATTCTTTCATACACATTTTTAATATGTTTAACCGTTTTCGCAGCGCACGCAACGGAAACCCTCAAAGATGAATACTTTTCCCCGTTTTTTCCACATTTTCCTTTTTTTCTTCGCTCCTATTAGTTGCAGCGTAATGTTATATAGCCTAAAGCCTTAATTCCTTAAAAAAAGGTCTATTCAACACAAAAATATTTTTTCAATTCGCACCAGTAGTTCCTGAGATTAGCGCGTTCAAACAAACAAACAAACTCTTCAGCTTTATAATATTAGTATAGATTGTAGAAACACTTAAAAATAAAACAGGGCGTAGGCCGAAACATATCTTTCAACTTCCATTTCACAAAGCTTGATAAAATTTGTTGTCTCTTAAACGCGAAAAAGCTTATTCAGAAAATGTTTATCTGAAAAAATTCTTGTTAAACGATGCCAAGAAAAAGCTGGAATTGACAAAAATATTTCAATATTTCATTTTAACAAAGCGGCGTAAACTTATCATTCGTGAACCGCCAATTAAAAACCGACATAATTACTTAGATCAATGAAAACTTTTATTGATTGACAATTTCGTTTCCGAGTGAAATATTGTCTCATAGCATATCAATAATATAAAGTCAAATTTCTAACTCCATAAGCCCTCGTTCCATCCTAAGCCATAATGATCTTCTACGATAAGGAAAAGTGTAGTCAACGTGTCCTTCTCTCTTGAGTCGAATTTCCTCATGACTGAGGGTCGTGACTCCCCCGCAGATTTAATTCACTAGGGGAGTTTTCATGGGCAGATACATCGTGGTGGGCGCCCAGGTCCTTCCACGGAGTCCTACAACGTGTCCTTAAGTCTGAAGAAAAAAATTAAAATAATAAAATCCCCTACAAAATCTTAGTGAAAAGCTTATCTTGATTCTTTTTCTACGTTTTCTGTAAGCAGCCCGCTCCATCTACACATACACGTACAGTATATTAGTTTGTTTGTCGCGTGTCTCAGCCACGCTCGTCCATCAAACTCGACCTAGTTCCGCAGACAAGCTGAGAATAGATAAACCTAGGAGCGCACGTAACTTGGGAATGATGGTTTGATGATTCGTTACGTGATATTCGCACGGAGTTATATAGAGACAGAATACTACATATTATATTTACGAGTATTCTGGCATATATGACTGGTTTGTTATCTATAAAAGTCGCGGATTTGATACAGAACAAAAGTTATCCATTTCAATTATGCAATACTTGTGTTTTTATGTACATTTAAGTAAATAGATTAAATAGGTCCTTATGTATTTACGAAAGCAGTATTTTCTAATAATTGATTTGAACTTGTCATCTATCTATGTATCTCACTAAACTGGTCTGCGTCTCTGTTTACTTGGTCAGCTAAATAAAAATCACACATCAAGAAAAGACAACACTTCCCAATCGTAATATTACAAATATAAAGACGAAAGTGTAGATAAGGCCCTGGATTATGACATAGGCAACATTTAACTCGGATTAACCAAGTTTACGAACGCGTGGCACCGGTAATTAAAAATACGGTTAATCAGATTGTATTATTATCAGACAATTCAATTCATTAATTCAATTAACCCAACCAAAACATCCATGAAATCGTTATATTTTAAATTATAGTAAATATCACTCACTAAATCATCATCCAATTAAATAAATAAATGCGCTCTGCATTTGCCTTACTCTCCAAGCCGCAGCTATCAAAGTAATGCTGAAAACGACTTACCTCTCGTATTTCGTACAATCGACGTGACGAAGCTATTTAAATCGTTCAATTGTTGCACAATATTTTACTAGAATAGAGCTCACGTCATATCCACAATGAAGTCGCATTGTTTTAACACTTACTCTCCAAGCCATATATGCATAGTATATTCAAAAATTTTAACAAATGATTATTGGTAAAATTAAAACCGACTCCATTGTCTCGGCACCAACGACCTGGGTAGTTATAGATAAACATATATATGTAGTCTTTGCTAGAAACTTGAGAACCAATTTTATGAAACTTGTACAAAATCTCACTTTTCGAGTCATTAATTCGTTCTTTGATTCATTCTCATTAAGTACTTATTGAGGGTCGTGACTCCCCGTATCAATTGGTTGATGAAGTGAAATTTGAGACAAAAATGATCATATACTTAGGTATCACTTCTAGTTTATGCGAAATCCGTCATAGATATATCCATTGTGCTCAAATTTGTTCGAACTCTGACAGTATTACATACATACATGCAGGTCGAATCGATGATCACCTTTTTAAGAAGCTAGTAATAATAAAATATATGTTTTATAGACCTTGATATGTCTTAAAAATCTAGAAACAGTTAAATTGAATAATGGTCTCCTAACATATCGTTAACTTATTAATGCATGTCCTATTAAAGTCAAGTTTATTTAAATTGCCTGCTGATTTATATGCCAAAGAATTCCACATGTAAATAATGGCGCAATATATTAAACGGTTACATAATATACTTGTTTTACATGTATTGTTACTATTACGTACATTATAATATTGGTTACAGAGCAATACAGAATCAATCATATACATATGATTTTATTGGTCAGCCAAATATCCCAACAATAGTCGTAAAAACGATAAAATTGTAGGTAAATTTATTGACTGTTTGATACGGAACCAGCATTTTTTTTCCATTTTGTAATCATGGTTAATTGCTGTTTGTATTTTAACTAAACTAAATAGAATTTATTACCATATATTTAATCACTCGTCTACTAAAATTATTATGAACTAAACTAAAATATCAGCCACATATTTATTTGCCAAAACAGCTACCCAAAACATTACAACACTGACAAAGAATATGTTGTAGTATCATTAAGCAGTCAAGGGCTTGCCGGTCACATAAATATACGCGATAAAGTACCACTAGGTAAACTTCCGTATACGCAGTTAGATTTTTGTGTATTGATACACGAATTAATCTAAGATAAAAACGATAGAAATTTTAAAGTGTAACCATGATTTTTATTTGTAGTGACGAACTTTTGGTGTGATCTGCTGCAGTTTAAAAAATAAATGAATAAGATTGTGTTGCACCTACATATAAATTGTAATTGTATATTACATTTGTGTAAAAAGGCGTAATTATAATTTATAAGTATGTAAATGATAGTCACATATACCAACTGTTCTAGAACACACACAAATAAATTAGTATATGTTATCCACGTGAGAACACAATTCAAAGGAACATTAAAATTTCAATATATCATTTTAAACATTCGAAATGTTGAAATGTTTAATTTAGAGCTGTTAATAAAAAAACTCAAATTACCACGCAAAACCTACACAATACTGATAAAGTTTAGATAATACCTATATTTAGACCAAACAGCCTGCAATGTACATGTACATATGTACGTGATATGCATGTTTATTCTTGTTCCCGAAACATGTTTAGTCTTGATACGAATCTATACCTAAGAACCATGACTTAGCGAAAACTCGGCTGATGTCACTATTATCGTTCAGGACTTAGATAGCTGACGTATATCATTTAATACTTTTATCAAATATCACAAAATGATAAGATAACCAACATACCTGCAGGAATGGTATATCAAATATGTGAGCAGAGGCACTGGAAAATATTTTTCGTAAACAAATATCATCTACTTGCCTACAGTTTGCTATTGGAGTGATTCATTTGCTTGATAATGTTTTAAGTTTTAATTATCATTTTGCAGTGATAAGATAAAGGTATACACTTAATACTCTAGTATCTCTGCCAATTTTTTTGATAACATATCAACATTAGATATCGACGTAATTAATTTAGCTGGCATGTGTATTTAATCAGCTAGGAAAAAAATTGGCGTTGTGTTTATCTTTCGAAATAAAAGTAGCTACATATTTATAAAGACTCTGATTTCATCGAAACTTATGATGTGTTTATGGATGTTGTTATAATAATTAGTGTTTTGTTTTTCAAAAGTAAAATACGTTTTTAAATGACCTACTTATTTTAAAAGTTGACTGATCAACTGTCTTTTTAAAAATAAATTCATGAAGATAAACAATGTATAGCTAGTTGATATGCTTTCTAATTGAGGTAGTTATGTGGTTATTTCAATGTGTGCCGACACATTGCTTACCAAAAATCAGATCTGCTGACCAAAGTACACATACATAAGTTCATCGCTCGCCCCCCTGTGATGATCGGACCTGTATCAGACCCCTATTTATCGTGGTATAATTTATTACACCCATATAATTGTACTATAGATAACAGTGACTTATTAATATCAGTTAACAATTTAATGTCAATTAATTCGATCGATTGCAAACAGTAGTGCCTTATTCTAGATGGAATTTGAACAAAGTATATATACAGTCTAGTTCTGTTTAATTGAAAGTTATAAGCGTTAAATATACTAGATTTAATTTACAGCTACGAGTATATTAAGTGTGTATTTACAAAAAAAAACATATATATGTATTATATCTGTTATCTAGTACCCGTGATACATGTGTAAGCTTAGTATGGGGCTAGATGGCGCTGTGATATGTCCTGAAAATATTATTCTTATTATATTTTTAGGTTTTTTTAATATGTTACAATTGTTCTGTAGAATTCTATACATTTTCTCTTACATCGTCGAGATTTGATGACGCATTCATTGCAAAATTATGTATATAACATTATCATTTTTATTGCACAACTAAACGTCACTTATCTATTGTTGCAGATATATAAAGGACGCGTGAGATTCACTCAGGAACAGTGGCGCCGATACCTGCAAAGACGGCTCTCCCAAACTATTACCAGAACCTGAAACGGAGGAAAAAGAAACTTAAATGTACACAGACAAGTCCGTAAGACTCTAAACTGCTTTGGAAATTGTGCAAAACAAGCTCAATTCAATTGTTACAGACAATATATTTGAAAAGATTCGATCGATCAATTGAAATATAGGCGCTTAAACAACAATTATTCAAATAATTTGTATAAAAATCACAATTATTCGAATCATAAACGCTAGCTTAGATATAATTGGAAGGAATTAAGCGCTAAAATTGCAATTATTATTATAATTAAATTATTAACACTATAATTAGAGTATAACTAATTTATTATAGTGCTTGTGACTCGTATGTGATATAAATTATTATTTAGACTGCATTTAAGTAAGCTAGAGGCAGCTTGTAGAGAAATAAGTTAAACATAGAAATCCAGAGAGATATTAAGGAGCAGACAGAGAACCTGGAAGATATACTGAAGGCTGTGACAGAATACAAAATGAAGGACAATATGAAATGCCAGCACGCACTGCCAGACGATGTCGTGTACAAGGAAGTTGTCGTTATTGGTGAGTTTTTTTTTACTGTCTTTTTTTTAAACTGCGATAATTTCTTCGGCCAATATGGTGTTTACAAAAATTCAGAAACTTCACTCGGACATGAAACACTATATACTATTTAATTTGTTTTCTAAACTAAGTTGATACTATGTATATTTAGGCTAAGTTAGCTTAAGAATAGCCACATATTTTTGTAAAGCATATTATTATCTGGTATAACATATTTTAATTGTAAACAAGTTATTCCCTGGAAGATCCTGCCTTCTACAACACAGTCAACACTACAGTAGAAGGCAGAGCAACACTAAATTGTATCACATTTACCTGTTTGCAAATAAAAATCTTTTATCTTTATCTTTTTATACTCAAAGACATTTCAACTGTCATATTTCAACCAATGATTGTGCTCCAACAAACAAAGACAAAGTTCTTATGCTTTCTATAATTGGCTTATCGTTCTCGAGTGAAAACTATCCGAACTTATAAAACCTCGCTGATGTAAAAATGGTGTTACCCAGCAGTTTCATTTGAGAGCCAATTGCATTCCAGTTGAAGCATACAATCACAAATATTACTCATAAACTTTCGCTATTTTAACTGTATTTTTTTTACATATTTTATTTATCAAGCAAATCCACTGAATTTTAACGTAGTACATACATGAAGTATTATGTTTATTAATTATTATTTTTTATTTTAAAAGTCCAAACAATTATATATCAAATCAAAATAAATGTCAAATTTACTAAATAACCCGCCCTTAATCGTTCCCGGTGCAAATGTGCCAACAAGCTCGCTGCGTTTCCGCGCTGGATGGCAATATCTAGCCGAAATGCTGTTTGTAAATCAGTAATAATATAATTCATGTAATAAATCTACTTTGTAACATATCTTCTAATTAACTCGTTTGTTGTTTATACAATTAATTTTAATGATACTGATAAAGTTAACGTAAACAAAAAGAAAACAGTTAACAAGTTCAGTGACTTTTTAAAAGAAATTTCAATTTATTACTGTTACTATGACATCAGTTACCTACTGATTAATTATAATCAAGTAATGTACGATATTTTTATCTTTTTTTCTAACTAAACACTTTCAATCGGGTGGTTCATTCTACCTCCCATACTACGAGTATACCTACCTCTTTTGCTCCTTGTTGCTGTTACATCCGAAATTCTTTCAGCTCCTTAACCGGTCTTTAGTATCCCCCTAACAATAGGACCATTGATATACTTTGTTTCATTAAAATTGATATAAATATAAGCTAACTAAATATAACTTTACTGACGTTCTCTAGAGATTTACTAAAGGTTAAACAAACAAACAGGAAGTCGTTATATGTTAATTATTATTGAGTGATAATGTCCGCTCGTAGTAACTTTTTTACTATGTATAACAGCAATATAATATATTATAATATCTACCACTTATAAACTACAAACACACATACACACACACACACACACACACACACACATGTACACACATATTAAAAGATATAATTATAATATATCTTTATTTGTATTGAAGCGAAAGTAGTTAAATGGTTTGTTGATGTTTGTTCCTTTCTCACGCTTTATCGTAACGACGGGTCTTCGTAATTTTTGTGTGGTGATAGTATCGGCTCTTAAAAGTGACGTAAGCTAACTCATGTTGCACTAGCAGTCTAACAAAATCTAGTGGTTTTCTTTATTTATTATGTGCTACTAACGGGTTCCCAAGCGTTATCCCGATAAAGAACCTTTTCCTTTTTTAGAGTCGGCTAAGTAGATAGAACAGTTGAAGTTCCGGGTCAAGTTACCATTAAGTTGCTTAATATGGTGATAATTATATACACGGTTACCTGAAAACCACCAGCAGATACTAAATTACTCATTACAATTTCACTTGTCACCCAGACTTCTATATTTGATTACTTTATTATTTTAATTTGTTAATTGCAGAAATAGATGTCACAGTACTCAAAAGTGCCATATGATTAGGCCGTTCAGTAAAATTTAATCAATTAAAATAATCAAGTTTGTGTTTTGTGTTTTTACGGATCAGACCTGCCTGTTAACCTGCTTGATGGGTTAGCCAGTTATAGGTATATACTTATTTACTTGCGGCTTCACACACGTTATTATACATACATATACCTTCCTCTTTAATCTTTTATATATTAAAAACTGCATCAAAATCCGTTGTGTAGTTTTAAAGATCGAAGCATACATACAGACATAGGGACAGATGTGGGAACCGACTTTGCTTTATACTATGTATATAGTGATAGTGATTTCAGGACATATCACAGAGCGCCATCTTCTAATATAATAAATACTAGCTGATGCGCGCGACTTCGTCCGCGTGGAATAGTTATTCCCATAAAAACGGTTCTAGTGAATTAACCTTATAACATATACTGTTGCGGACATTTTGTTAGGTTATTCCAAGAGAAATAATTCTTTCATACACATTTTTTTGATATCTTGAACCGTTTTCGCAGCGCATGCAACGGAAGCCCTCAAAGATGAATAATTTTCCCCGTTTTTCCCACATTTTCTATTGTTTCTTCGCTCCTATTAGTTGCAGCGAGATGTTATATAGCCTAAAGCTTTCCTTGATCCAACACAAAAAGAATTTTTCAATTCGCACCAGTAGTTCCCGAGATTAGCGCGTTCAAACAAACATACAAACAAACAAACAAACTCTTCAGCTTTATAATATTAGTATAGATTTATATGTTGCATATATTTTGACTATGTACAAACCCTGTATGTATATGCGATATGACAGCTAGACATGAGTACATTTATCTCCGGGCCGCAGACGGGCGCGTGGTAGCATTTTATTATAATTGTTCCGACATTTGACCTGACGAGACAAACCTTTGTTCCACAATTGTAGATGACATGCGTGAACGGAAGTTTCAGAGGATGCTGTATGCTGTAAATGTATTATTTATTTAATATTTGTTTTTTTAAGCAAATCTAAATATATAAAACTCAAAGGTGACTGACTGATTCACTGACTGATATAGTGATCTATCAACGCACAGCCCAAACCACTGGACGGATCGGGCTGAAATTTGGGATACAGGTAGATGTTATGACGTAGGCATCCGCTAAGAAAGGATTTTTGGAAATGTCACTTTTAAAGGGGTGAAATAGGGGATGCAAGTTTTTCTTCTTAATGCGAGCGAAGCCGCGAGCATCCACTAGTTAACTATAATCGTCAAATAAATCACCACGATAATTTTCAATCTACTAAAAACATAAAAACCTTTGTAATTGTAAGTACACTTTTAGCCCTGAAACATGCCAAAAATAGCGTTTTAAAGGTAAATTCACATTTACCTTATGGTAGGTTCTAGCATTTTCTTGGGTGGAAAAACCCCGCTGAGCGATCAATCATAATTGAGTGTAATGGTTTGATAGCTATCAGTGTAACAAGTATGAATTAAGACCACTGGATCCATTACAGTGGCGCGTGCTATTCATTCATTGATCTCGTTTGTCTTTAGAGCGTTTCGTCTGAGTTTGATTAATTTTTGAAAGAAATTGTCTTAGTAATTGACTTTTTTAAATTACTTTTGAGCCGCTGTAAAGCAAAGCCTACTCAAAAAAATACTTCGAATAAGTATTTATATAACTTTTTACATATTTTTCTTACAAGTAGTATGGAGAGTAAGGCTTTTGTAAGACAGGTCGCTTAAAGCAGCCTCCTCACAAGCAAACACTGTGGTCCAAGGTATAACAGTACCTACAGAGTACATGCATTCTCGTACTTTAACCGATTTTCTTGTTACTTGCAGGCAACGGTCCGAGCGGGATGGTGACATCGTTCATGTTGGCTGGCAACGTACCATATTTGAAGCCGGTGCCGGACGACTTGCCCATCGATGACATGCTCAGAGCAAGGTAACATATAAAACAATTAATCATTATTTATATGCATTGTAAGGACCTTTATATGTTGTGCCGTGGATGTATCTGTCCAAGAGAACTGCCCTTAACGAATTAGTCCTGGGGGGGGAGTCACCACCCTCATAATGAGGATATACGAAACAAGACAGAGAGATAGAGAGAGATATGCATTGTAATCTTCATAGCAAGAGTGAAGCTGTTCTTACTGGGTAAGCACGCTCCATATTAGGCCATAGCTATTGCTTACCATCAGGCAAACTATGGTCAAGTGCTAACCTGTTTCAGGCTTAAAAATATTTTATTTTATCTAATATTAGAATTAAATTAAATTTATCTACTTAAATAAATCTGACATTGTTTGTTTGTAAATGACATTATGTACACATTTTTATGTTTTTATCTTTAATTCTTTCGTTAATAATTAGTATTAAGTTATATAAATGATTACTGTATTATATGACGTACCTATTGTAGCGCAATGTTATAAGGTCAATAAATATCTTTGAATCTTTGAATCTTTGTAAAAACAAAATATAAAGTTCCTTGAATTGTTTCTGTACTGATGTAATCATTATTGCACTTATTGCTTCTACGAGAGATGATTTATGTAGCGTCCATAATATTGTAGAAGTAATAATAAAATGTAACCTAAATATAAATAAAACTCAAAAAAGATGACTAACTGACTGACTGACTAGTGATCTATCAACGCACGGCCCAAACCACTGGACGGATCGAACTGAAATTGGGCATGCAGGTAGATGTTATGACAAAGGCATCCGCTATGAAAGGATTTTTAGAAATGCCACTTTAAAAGGGGTGAAATAGGGGATGCAAGTTTTACTTCGTAATGCGAGCACCCACTGATATGACACTATATATCTATTTCCAGATTATCGAACCTGCCTGTGGGAACAAGCCTGTTCGAGACAGATCTCATGGCCCTCGCTGAAGGCCTGGAAGGAAGGAGCCAGAACCCTATTCCACTGCTGGTTAGTACTTGTCTTAACTCCTCTCATTTATGTTGAAAAAAATTCTTTCAAGAGTAAATTAATTCAATTGCTATCGTTTATGACGTCATTACAATAAATTGCGGTACCAAATGACGTCATAAACAATAGCAATTGATATAGTTTACTCTTAGGCAGTAAGCTCGCGGGTCAGATATCAAATTCAAGGTAGGTAGGTTTAAGTCTTCGGTTTTTGAGTCGTTAATTGTCACCACATGCTCCCACTGCAAATGAATTGTGGATTCGCAATGTCTAATTAACTGTTCGGTGAACTATCAATTTTCAAATAGTAGAAATCCGTGGCTTCACTCGCTTTGTATCAGGATAACAATAGCATATATGCCACTCTCGTGAACATTATGTAGTACTATTTTCATATCGAAAACCATAAAAGTCTGTGCTTCCTTTGAGGCGTGAAAAAGGGTTAAACTAACTAACAAAAACGTTGTCGCTTATAAAATACCTATGTCCCACAAAGTTAGTAATTTTCTTGTTTTATACAAGAATTAGAAAAACATTCTACAAAATTTGTTTCTCACAAGCAAAATCGTATAAAAATGAATACCTACAATGATTGCGCAATATTAAATTTCATTATCGCTCGAACGTTCACATTTCATTTTTATCAGTATATCTGTAAGTATGCCCCACATGGGTGCCGCGTGGCCTTTTACATGTTTAATTAAGTGTTTTTATCTGTGTCGTAGGTATGTATAACTTAGTGACAGATCTGTGCGAAATATGTAATGTGGTAGTAATAAGTAGCATATTAAATAAATGTACTGAAAGCCAAGCTTAAATACATAGATATATACAAGGTGTAACAGAAGGGTGTGACAATATTAAAGAGTATACATACATATCATGTAAGGAGTCATATACCAAAATATGAAAAATTAAATCGCATATATTTTTTACCATACAAAAATTAGATAATATTTTTCACTTGATTTCGTGGCAGCCCTAGCGAGTGATCACTGACCGAACGAAACCGAAATAAGCACACATTCTTTAATCCCGTTCTAGCATTAGTTTTAACGCAACGTATTCTCTCTCTCTCGCGCTGTCAGAGAGACACCGCCGCGCCGTGTCATTTTATAGCGTCAAAAGTCAATGGACGCTCAAAATGATAAGATGTAGGGTTGCAAGTCTTAAAGTTTTAATGAAAGTTCAACTTATGATTACTCGAAATCTATGACACTTAGAATTCTGAAACCTAGTGGGCTGTATTCTATATATACATAGGTATGTATAGTATAAGTATTGTCACACCCTTCTGTTACACCTTGTATACGAGTATGTACATAGGTATATGTATGTTGTTATTAATGATATTGGGATCATCATCATCATCATCAGCCCGCTATCGCCCACTGCTGAGCATAGGCCTCTCTTCGTGTACGCCACTCGTCCCGGTCCTGCGCAGATCGAGTCCAGGTGCTCCCTGCGGTTGTTTTAATGCCGGCAATATAATGGGATGGGATGTCACAATATATTATTATTCTTTCTAAAAACATCCTAGAGAAAATTGTTGAGACCCGTATGAATAATTATGGTGTTTCATTCAAGGTCACAATACCTAAATTAGAACACGCCAGCTATTTGTGCAGATAGAATATTGAATAAAACGCGACAATGCAACGACCTATAGGCTTGAAAACTCTCGACATCAGAGTTGACCACTCTTATATGAACTTTTTTTATCAGTAACTCAGTATAATGTATATATTATTCGATTGCGTTTTGGTTCAATCTAAATAAATAAATAAATAAATATTTCAGGACATATCGCACAGCGCCATCTAGCCCCATACTAAGCTTACGTTTGTATCATAGGTACTAGATAACGGATATAATACATATATACTTTTCTTTTGTAAATACATACTTATTATACATAGAAACGACCAGACTCAACACAAATAATTACAAATTTAAATGTTCGTAATTATTTTTGTCTTGCGGGAATCGAACCCGCACCCCTAGATTAGAAGGCAGAGCCACTACCAACTAAGCTAACAGAGCAGTCACGTGTAATTATGGTGTTTCATTACATTCAAGGTCACAATACCTAAATTAAATACGCCAGCTATTTGTCCAGATAGAATATGGTATAAAAAGCGACAATGCATCGACCTTTAAAGTGGTATTCACTGTGAACACTCCAAGGCCGAAGAGGACGAAATAATTACTGGACTACCTGTCCAGTATATTATATAGTTATAGTACTGTGATTATTTAATTTTAGAGTGTGTTGTAATTGTAGTATAATAAAATTATAATTTATACCTACAGGGCCTTAATAAAAAACGTGGTCCTAGACGAAGTACGTTTTAGCTGTTCAAAAATTGTCTACTGTCGTAATTATCAAACTGTCAAAATGTACCAATATTAAATCAAAGTTCAATTTTTTTTTTTTACTTTTTAATTGCTTGTACGTGATGTCTGAACAACAATAACCCACTTGTTATTTTCAAAGTCCTGGACTAATGTTTAAACCGCGTTTTGTAATAAGACGGACATAATGTAGTACAAGTTCTAGGGAAAATCATATTTTTTCAATGTATCAAGTTTTCTTCACTTACATGTATGTGTCGCAAGCGCGATAGTTTGGCGTATTCAAGTATGCTACAATTGAGTAACTTTAATATAGCTAAATCAGTGATGTCACCTTCATAAAAAGAAACACTTGTACAGTTTACACGGTATATTCCCATTATGTCGAGTCCCTTTACGTCGAGTCCGAGAGTCTATTGTCTTCCAGAATATTGTAATTTTACGCTTTCTATTACCATTACGTCGAGTTTGGTTAATAGGTACAGTCAAGATATAAATTAAAAGCCAATATCATTAAAATATTGTTTGTTAAAGTTGGGACGTGCAACGTGATTACAATAGATGTGCAAGAGAGACATGTATATGTGCGAAAGAGAGGTGACATCTAAATCTAACCTGATGTTCGAACTTAAGTTGCGTTAAGCTATTTAGTGATCTGTAATAATGTACCCTATATTACATATGTATTAGTCACATCGATGCAATGTCTAGATACTGCTGTACTTAATTTATGTAAAATCACCAATGCGCCATCGATTTTCAGTATGTTGCAGTCGGTAGTCTAATATAATATACTTTTTATTAACATTTTTAAAGATAATATGTTATTATTATTTATAATTCAATAGATTCAAATACAATAACACACAAAACATGTGAACCTGACTGTACTTCAAAATATGAGATTATTAAACTCGACGTAAAGGTAGTAGAAGCGGGTAATAGAAACTCTACGTTAAGGGAATAGAAACGGGTCAGAAATCATAGACTCGACGTAGTGGTAAAAGAAGCGAGACAAGGTTCTCGGCTCGACGTAAAGGGACTCGACATAAAGGGATATATCCGTTTACACATTATCTCAATTTTGCCCATTTAGCAAATATCGCATATAATTCTTCTTTTTCTCCTGGTTTCTATGGTTATATGTATATATAGGTAATATATAATATACCTACATATCGAAAGTATTGAAATATAATAATTAAGTTGTTTTTTTTTTCAGAATCTATACAAATTTAATACACAGATTAACGTTTCATTGGCCACGAAACAGAAGTAAAGGCCTGTAAAGCGGAACAATCTTTGATAATGTATTTTTTTTGTAATAATGATCGTAATCAACCGTTTCTGGTCCACTCATTATCCGAGGTCAGACTGTGTAAAAAATGCAACTCGACAGCTTTTTATGTGAGTTTCCTTGGAGACTTGCTTTTGACAAAAAAATACTAGATCTCTAGTAAGAAGTATACTTCGCTATAGAATTAATTATATTATAATTCTGTACGTAATGCCTAATTAATAATTAATTATACAAGGTTACAACACACAAAAGCTATAATTCTAAGGAAATGTTTATTATCCCAATAAAAAACAAACAAGTTTAAAAATCCTTAATTACCATGACTTTTGAAAATTCGTGGAAAAAAACAATTGTTTTAAAATAACGTTGCTCTGACATGGTAACAAAATAAATAAATAAATATTCCGGGATATTGCACATAGCGCCATCTAGCCCCGCACTAAGAAAACGCTTGTGTCGTGGGTACTAGATAACGTAATAAAATGTATTAGGAAGCTGTTTTTTTTTTTGTAGTTTGCTAAAAGGTTTAGAACAAAAAGTTGTGTTACTAAAGTCACCTTTAATATATTTTGCCAACGTTTCCAGTAACATGTATAATCATGTATACTGTATTTCCTATCGAATAATATCTCTACGACCATTCTACTTCGGCTCGCTAGATCAAGGCTATGTGTAGTTTATATATGTACAGGTAGGTAGTTTCATTACAAACGCCCGCACGGTTTCACCTCTGTACCTACTAAAAATACACCGCTCACGATGTATAAAAAAAACAATACAAAAAACACTAAGTACAAAACAAACACTGCTAAAAAAAATTAAAAAATATTCCGGGACATAAGACACCGCCATCTATATAGCCCCACACGATAAATGTATTCCTCAAACTAACATCCGAATATCCTGAATACCGTGATACCGTGAGTGTTATCACCGCTAGAGGCGCTAGTGGACCATGAGATACAAATGATCTCAAAGTAAGCAAACTTTACCAATTTGCCGATTGCCAGTGGATGGTAAGTTTGGAAATTACAAAAACCGGTACCGTAATCATTTTATTGAAATTCAACTCTGTTTCAAACATAGTCAGACAAATCAGACTCGTTTTATCGCAATTCTTCGAATTTTCTAAATACCTACTATGAAAAATCAACAGACAGACAGGAACATAAAGTTGTTGTAGTATTAGGATATTATTTAGGAAGTTCGGATACAGATCAATGGAGCGCGATACCACAAACAGATGGCGTACTGATAAATGTTGTAGGTACATTACAGTAACAAGAATATATTTCTACATTCATTCATTTGTTGTACATACAGTATTTCGCACTTTTTGACCGACATCACAGTAAATTCGTGTGAGAATGGCCAACTCTGGTGTCAAAATTTTCGAAACTGCCTCTTAAGGCAAACAGGCAGGTTAAGCTTAACGACTAAAATATTACATACATATATCATCACAGTGAAATATATTAATCACACAGCGCCACCTAGCCTCATACGAAGCTTGATGCTTCATAGAATTTGGTTTCAGAACTATATTTTTAACTGTAGTATTCGCGATTTTGTAATTGGGGTTTATTATAACTACGTATATCTTACCTTATCTTTAAAAATAACACTTGCGAACCGTATGTGCCAGGTACATACGTTGTTCTTAAGTTACTAAAATTGCTTTTTGAAAAAGTAATTTTGTTAAATTATTTCTACTATAAAAATTGAAATTAACATTGTATTAACTTGTACCACGTTATCCTATCTGTAGGTTCCTAATCACAGTTATTTTGGTCACAAGTTATCATTCATCGTTATGTTCGGTGCACGAGGTTATCGCGATAAATTGTACTGTCATTCATTCAAATTACCTTACGTAGATAGGTACCACTATAGGAGGCGATTTGAGAAAAACTATTCAACGAAACGAAACTAAGCATTACTCGACTATATTTGTCGTTGTTTTTCTAAACATTGAGTAAAGAAATGAGGATTCTAAGGCAAGATGGCACAACATGACAACAACAAACACGTTAGATTTACTATGTAATTTTGCCGCTATGCTTTTAAGGCCACCATATTTCACCCGAAAACGCTTTGCGCTTGGAAAAATGCCTACAGTGGTTTTTTAGCATGCCATTCCACGCCGTATTAATATGAAAGCAAGGGCGAGCATCGCGCGCATAGCTCCGGCCGACGACGCGACGAGTCTTGTCCACACGCAAACCATTTTGCACAATCTGAGTAGTTTTGCAGACGTATTTGACGAAATAAATTCATATAAAATCAGCAATTCAGAATATTTTTTTTATGGCTCTTTATTCCTCTAAATAATAACATTATTTTTAGATATAATTAAATTGGTTTAAATTTCTGTACTACTTTTGGAAAAAAAGGTGAAAAATATATCAAAACAACTATTTTTCAAAAAATAAAACTATCGAGCAAAGTTTACCTAATCGTGTTTTGGCGTCTTTTATTGTCTTAACACTGAATCAAAATTATATAAACTGAAAAAAAAATTGCTCTATCTTGTATACTTCTATTTTATTTTATTTTTATGAAATGTCGATTTCACCTAGCACCTCGCGTTAAGAAATGTGTAGGCGCAAGTGAGCCTATGTAGTGTAGGCATTCTATGTAACTTGTGTTGTAGTCGAAATATAAGCGCTTGGAAATAGGATTTTTTAAATATTTCTTAAATATAAATTTGATATAGCTTTTTTTTCAACATTTAATAGTTAATTTGTCAAGCGTAAGCTAATTATTGAAAGCAACAAGATACAACATTACTCTGTCAATGAACACTAGTCTAATGCATATCATTGTTTGTTTTCAGATGGACAATCTGCTCCGTCCGTGCGCAGACCTGGGGATAGAAGCAGACCCGCTCGTAGAGTGGAGATATGATGCAGATAAACAGGTGAGCTTATAAATTAGGTTCTCTCTTTGACTCGTATTTCCTCATGACTGAGGGTCGTGACTCCCGCGCAGAATTAATTCACTAGGGGAGTCCTCTTAGGCAGATACACCTATCGTGGTGAGAGTCCAGGTCCTTCCACAGAGTAAAAAAGAAGTATATATTGGGTAAGATTATTCTTAATCTTAATGCAAATAGATAGTACAAAATGCTATATAAATATGGAGCATATTGAAATAGTTTTATTTGGTCCTTGAGTCGTATTTTCTCATGAGTTCTCTAGAACAGATTCATCGCAGTGTGCGCCCAGGTCTTTCCATCCGCGGATGGCACACTCTTTTGTGGTCCTCAGACATGTAGGTTTCCTCATTAATACATAATACTGGAAGTCCGTAGCTTCAGTCGCGTTGTTACATGATAAAAAGTAGGCTATGCACCTTTTGCACGCCCAAGACCTTTTGTACTGTCATAACAAAACCACGGACCACCACGAGCACCACCGGAGCACGTTCCATCCTAGACCGTAATGATAGCTTTCCATCAGGCGAATTACGGTCAAGTGCAAACCCATTTCTAGTAAAAAAAAAACGGACCTGCCACGTTCACTAAAACTTGGGAAGTACTGTATCGGACGCGGCTGTAATTCACGACACAAAGGTTTGCACATCCCTAAAAAATCCAGTGCGCCAGATCGGTTTCAGACGTTCGAAGACTCTTCAAACGCGTCCATGATGGACATTCATACTCTAGATAGCTTTAAAGTTGTAAGCAGCAACTTATCACTAAACCGCCTACCGCGACTTATAACCAATCGGAGTGTGCCGCGGAATTGCACGAACTAATTCCGCCCGCGCCCTTCTTTCACCGGACGAGTAGAGGTACGGCAGGACGACACCGGTTTATGGTGGAAGTTCCTAAGACCCGCACGAAACGGTACGCTTCCACCTTTATTGTTCGTACCGCAAGGTTGTGGAACTCGCTGCCTGACTCTCGCTTTGAAGATCGCTGGTTTATAAACCAGCGATCTTCAAAGCGAGAGTGAATCGGTTCTTATCGGGTAAGCACGCTCCATCTTAGGCCATAGCCTTTGCTTGCTATCAAGTAAACTATGGCCAAGTGCCAACCCGTTATAGTTAAATAAAAAATAAAAAAAACCAACAATTTATTTTCTACAGATAGATCACATAGTGCTGGGCCGGGGTCCGCCGGGTGGCGCGTGGCACACGTTCCCGGGCGGCGTGCGCACGCTGTCCCCGGGCGCGTGGCTGGCGCTGCCCCCGCACTCCCCGCGCACCACCGCGCGCCTCCCCGCGCGCGCCGTCGCGCTCTATTGCCGCCGCTACGTCACTGCATGCAAGCTGCAGGTATGTACTAGTAGTATAGTCATAGTGAAAAGAAATATTAACCTTTTGAAACCATTTTTATCGTTCAATAGATTCGCAATAACGCCTGTGGATAAAAGTCAGCAATCCAATTTATAATGTAAGCGTAACTCGCATAGCAACATGACCTGAAATATATATTTTTCTTTTTTTTCCTAACGCCTGTGGAAATAAGTGAGCAACCTGCTAAAAATGTATGCAAGAAATGTAAACTTTTGGTCACTGTTGCCTTTTGGTCACTCCACCTTATTTCAATCACGCCGCTACGTCACTGCATACAAGCTTCAAATATATGCTAGTGCAGCACCATTACTACCTGATATCGAAATGTTTTTCTTCTTGGTGCAAAAGACTCCGCTGTAACGCCTGTGGAAAAAACTCAGCAACCTGACGAAAACATGCAAGCAATAAGTGTTAACTAAGGTGATATGTTCACTTCAGTTGTTTGAGTTAGCTCTAGCTATTTGTGCTGATTGTTTAATGAAATAATTGTCGTTCCAGCGCTACTTCCGCTGCGGCGTGGTGGTGACGGGCGTGACGCGCGCGCCCCCGCTCGGCGAGCCGTGCGCATCGCCGACCTGCCCGAGGTCGGCCAGATACTGTGTCTCTGGGTATGTAGCTATTTACAATTGATGGACTTACGCTTGACCACTGACTTGTTAAGTTATGATGAAAATGAACAACCTTGATATACTTCTTCTCACAAATTCACTAATTTTTTACTCGGATAAGAAACGCTATGAAGGGAAGTCCAAATACATAAGCTGGATCAGATATTGCTAACTCCACTTCTGTACCGCTTTATTTGGTCCTTGCACGCATCTTCCTCCTTGTTCGTAATTTTATTGTCCTCATAATAACCAAGGCTCGCCAATTTGCCGCTAGAATTGCTAGTGGATGCTATCCTGGCCGTATATAACTCGTATAGTAAGGTTCAAAATGTCAAAAACCGTAACCCCCATAGAATATTTCAGAATGCTGTGCACTCATGCTTAAAATGCACAGGATAAACCTTAAAACTTAAATGGTCCTTAAATCATTATTGCTTGTAATCAAGGGTTTTCTGTGCCAATAAATGAATAAAGCCAATATATTTCGTGGAAGGACCTAGGCGCCCACCACGGTGTTTCTGCCCAAGGAACTCGTAACGAATTCTGTGGGGAATTAATTCTGCGGGAGAGTCACGACCCTCAGACATGAGAAAATACGCCTCAAGAGAGAGAAATTAATTAAATAATGAATGGTACAAGGTGTGTCTGTAACCGGGGTGTATATTTCCAGGTACGAGGTGTCGTCGGGCGCGCAGTTCCGCTACCTGTGCGGGCGCGTGGCGGTGTGCAGCGGCGCGGCGCGCGCCAACACCCTGGCGCCGCACGTCGCGCGCCACGCGCTGCACTCCCTGCAGCAGCTGCAGCGCGCCGCCAGCCTGCTGCAGCAACATGCAGGTATGTATCACAAACGAAACTTTCAGAAGACTTGATAACCTCCTGTATTGAAGTCGGTTAGACCTATTATTTGAACTATTGTATTAAATTATATGTATATTGTATTACAGCGTCCCCAACCGCTCCTCCGTCAGTGCTTATAGTTGGTTCTGGAGTGTCGGCGGCGGACGCGGCGTGGCTGTCCCTGCGGCGCGGGCTGCACGCGCGGCACGTGCACCGCACGCCGGCGCGCGCGCTGCATGCCCTGCCGCGCGACCAGTACCCCGACTATACACAGGTAGCAAATACAATTGGGGAAATAATTAATTTGAGATGTTCTTCCTTACTCTCTTTTGGAATAAGAGAAACAGATAAAACAGAAAAAAAAATATCATGCCGTCAAAACGTGTTCAGATCTTATGAGGAGCCAAGTAACTCGCTCTACTAGTTCTAAGATTTAGTCAAAAGACACTTGGCTTGACCCCGTGTTTGTTAAGTTTTCAAACTAAAATATTTAGGCGATAAATTCGCTTGCACTTTTTTAAAAAAAAAACTCCTTCACTTGCGAATATTCATTCACAGTATATCTCTTCATAGATATAGAAAACAATAACTAAAATATCTCTTTTCCCTCAATTCCAGATATACAACATGATGTGCGACGGTGCATCAGGCCAGCACCACAACTACACCTCGTACCCCTCCCACATCATCGTAGATGTGACTCCGGAACCTTCAGACCTCAACCTCAATGCAGAGGAAATCGAGGAATACAACCTCAATCTCAAACGAGTGAAACTTCTCGACCTCACAACAAACCAAACCTCAGAAGTACTCGTGAACCTCATTGGTGTCTTCATCGGATCCAAACCAGACCTCAACTTCTTACAAACCAACTTCAGCCTCGACTGCATCGATGTAACAGACAAAACCTGCCAGAAATGCCTCGAAGAGAAAGCCAAGAGAAAAATAGAAGAGAAATGCTTTCTAAAGAACCATTGGACATATTTCAAATCGGTGCTCGGACAGAGTCTGCAAAGCTGCAAGTCGAAATACTTGAGCCTCGACGAGAAATGTATTTGTGATGACAATTATAAGACATGTGATATGAAAACCATTCCATCAGACTGCCAGTGCGATACTGATCCTTATGTGAACGGGATAGGGTTCGGAGTGGCTCCGGACAAGCCAGTGGATTCAAGGAACCCGGTGGCAGTCGATAAGAGTACGCATG
Source organism: Macaria notata (assembly GCA_927399415.1). Taxonomy (NCBI): domain Eukaryota; kingdom Metazoa; phylum Arthropoda; class Insecta; order Lepidoptera; family Geometridae; genus Macaria; species Macaria notata. Next base: position 974,382 of record OV656747.1, on the reverse strand, counting down.
AAATGTTGAACGCTCCTAAAGGAATGTATGCTTTGGGACCTTTAACTAATGATAACTTCATGAGATTCATTCCGGGAGGTGCGCTGGCTGCTGTCGCTCACATGCACAAGGATACATGACTTGCCTACATAACATGACCTATAACTTTATGAGTAAAAGTAGTAACTTTGGTGTCGAGTCTTCAAAATAAAAACTACCCTAGGGGCGTCTGACGTGGCTTAACGACTGCTGTTGCAGGAAAAAGTGTGAGTGGTGAAGGTTTGTGTTGACTGGTCAAACTGCCCTGAGGGTCTCTGACATGGCTTAACAACTGCTGTAGTATGAATAGCTGGAGTCTACAATCATGTTGTCTGACTGACAGAAGCGCTCAGATGTAAATGTCTCTTATTGGTCACCCATAAAAAAACAGACAGGCAAATAACTTTGCTAATCTTGTATGAATACTTCAAAAAGCGAGCGAGCGTTTCTAAATTTTAACCTAACCTGACCTTATATGTGATCACAATACTTATGTTTTTATAATAAATTATTTTTTATACCCCGTTTTTGGAATTTTATTGTTTAATCCCCTACATAGGTAAACAGAAAACGTGAATTAAATCAAAAACAATATACATAGAAAGTATATATTATGTTGATTACACATTTTGCTTAAAGCTTAGTAACACCTAGTTAAATTCATTAGACATTAATAAAATAAATGGCACATAGGAGAATGTTACTTTGTACAAAATAGATTCTAGAGAAACATAAGTACTTATTAAAACGCCAAATTATATAATATATTTAAAAAAATACAAGTCAATAAATTAAAACTAGGGGGGTTAGTTTTACCAATATATAAAATTATGCTCGACATAAAATTGTTAAAGCTACAACCTTAATTCAGCACCTAACTTAATCAAATGTCAGCTCTCTTATAAGAAATACATAAATAAAATCATTACATTTTATTTCTACCAGAAAATGTTTTTGCGCCCAGACACCAAAAAATCCACTAATCAATCAAGCCCAAAATGACATAATATAACCCAACGCAACATTTTGGACTTACTTCATTGGCTGACAACAAACCGTTTAATTACGTCATTACATTTTAAACCTAACTAATCATGAGTAATAAAATTTAGCTTTTTAATTGAGAATACACATCCACTTACTTCTACAAAATATCTACTTCCAATAACATATTTGAGATTATCTTGATTCAGTACAAAAATATAGATATTATATATTTTGTATGAAAATATTATTCCATTTGTGGCTACTCCAGATTTTAATATTTGGTACAGTATTTGTATACTATAGGGTCCTTAGGCCATTTTAAATACATTAACTATTATCCTTTCAAATAGATATCATTACTTATGTACATAATACAAGTATACATTCATTTCATGTCTAACTCTAAACATAATAATATATTATAAACATATACTTAAACCTAATTTAGAATTTCAATTGCAATGGCCATAAGAACTTGCTTTAGCATTGTTTTTATTCTTACAATAAGATACTTGTAGTACCAACCATGATCTATTATATTATACTTATTTATATATATATGGTATGGTATACTATAAGTATACATTGTTATTTTGTGAGGATCTTATTATTTTTACTTGTTTAGATTTGGGATGAAACTGTAATTTCATTCATTTATCAATACAGGTATATAAAAATGAATAAATATTTCAGGACGTATCACACAGCACCATCTAGCCCCATACTAAGCTTATGCTTGTATCATGGGTACTATATAATGGATATAATACATATATACTTGTCTATTGTAAATACATACTTATTATACATAAAACTAAAAGTATACTTATAATAGTCAAATATAGTATTATACAAATAAAATGTCAATTCAATACACAAAATATGAATAAACATGTGTACAAAATGGCATAATCTAAGTATTCAAAATCAGAGTATGTATATGTATCTACTGTGGAAAGATCTGGACGATTCAAGAATTAAGGAATAATACATAGTTTAATTCCAGATCTAAGTGTTAAAAATACAAGTACATATATAAATTGGTTTGTCCCTTCTTCTCAAACACCTGATCTATTGTGGAAGAAATTAAGGATGGTGATTGCATTAGCCCTGAATAGGTGTAGACTTAAATTTTTATTTCTATCACAACAGTCCAGCCATAGCCACAAATAGACTAAAACTTTTGCCTTTAAGAACAGTGATATGGGTACAAAATACAATTCATGATATGGTTAATAAAACTTGTGGTTATACACATAAACTTACTCTAAAATTAATGTATTAAATGCAAACAGATCAGGCAGTAAATATCTTCAGGACTTACTTCTGACAGTAAATACAAATGAGTCATAAATTAACTCTTTGATGGAAGGTGGAGTATGATTATCATAGAATGTAATGTGGCTGCTTAAGTACACTCATAACAACAGAAGTTGTTTGTATATTAATAAGTAAGTATATTATTTGTCTCCAATCAAACATAAACTGGTTTAATTCCACTTACACATAAATTATAAGTAGTTGAGTACTCTACATAACAAACATTTTACACTCATTATAACAAATATTTAGTCCAAGTTTAAACATTCCAAGGCTTCGCCCCAGATAACAAATGTTAAAGCCACCATCACACAACACTTTTAGTTCGTTAGGTACGGATACATAAGTCTGTTAATTTAGAAAGAACATCTGTATCAGGGAATAAACCAGCACATGCCAGAATATATGCAGTGCACACGCTAATAAGAACAGTATACCAATACTGAACCAATATAAACATCATTCCACCGGAGCCATCGGTTCTGCATCGGCGTCAATCATCTTCTGTATTAAGTCTTGCAGCTCGTCTGACAGGCCTCGAGGCAGATCTAGGTCTATAGCCAAGTCTGGGAAAGGGATTCTTTCAGCTATAAATAGTAGTGTTGTGTCGCGTAATGTACGCACGCCTATAGTGATGTTCCAGTTGGTTCTATACATCATACCGCCGATGTTGGTGGGCGCGCGGAATATCTGCTTGTTATTGATGCCATAGTGCTCGCCTGTGGCCGGGTCTGTGAACTCCCACGGGTGAGTAATGAAGGTATTGACATCGTAGCTCGTGTTGGGTTTCAGACGCACGTAGTGACGACGGTAGCCCTGGAAATCGCGCCACCAAATGTCAACAGGACGCTTTGTCCTGTTCGAGAAACGTAGGAATGCTCGGCGATTGGATTCTGTGGATTTTACAACAACGCGCTCCCCTTGCTCGTTGACCTCGTAAATGAGCTCGTCGTTGATAGCCATTTCGGAAGTTTATGACCCTGTTTCCAGATAAGATAAAATACAATGTTTATAATAACTACACTACGAGATATGTCAAATATTTGGCGTTGTTACGAAATATTTTACAGCACTTCAATGGGGTGGTATAGATAGATAAATATTATTTTCAATATAATCACCTGTTGCGCAACTTTGATTTTCGCAGAAAAATACGGATTAGGGCTGTTAAGTTGTCAGTACTCAAAACCACTTCCGCTGATTTGTCAACACGATGGCTGTTTGTGTCGCAGTAATTGGAAAAGATGTAAGTTTTACAACGTCTTTTACACTGCACAAGTCATTTGCATGAAATATTAGATCTCTTGACTACATTTTAGACAGCTAGACACGTCTTAAAACAAATATTTTTACAATGTTTTCCACGTATACAGCTACTTTTTATTGATTATCAAAATAATGTAATGACGTCATTCGTTCCGTTAAGTTGTCGGTTTGTTGTTTGACAAGATTAAACCAAAGTGTGAGCTTGATAAAAAACCTTCCCGATAAGTCGGGTAAAGTTAAATTCAATGTATGTGTAAAGTTATTATAACTTTGGATTATTAAATGAAAGAATCATATTTACGTATTGTAGTTTTAATGATGCGTTTTCAATATAAGACAAAGAGTAATCGAAGCTAAGAGCATAGATATCTATCGCGTCTGGACCTATCACAGCCATAAATGGAGTAATCGAAGCTAACAGCTAAGATTTCTATCGCGTCTGGACCTATCACAGCCATAAATGTTGCTGCTTGGACTTCTGCTGGCTTTTTGTCTAGCTGGATAGCGGTGGCATACCACTCGAATTGTTGTAGCCATTTTTCCCAACTCGTGGATTTGTCGGCGTCAATATGGAGATATGCTGGCGGCTTTATACCAGACACGGCATCGTTTTGGTCCCGATTTGATGTCATCACGCACTCTTTATACGTCTATAAATGTTTTCAATCACTTCTGACACCATGTAAAGTTATTATAACTTTGGATTATTAAATGAAAGAATCATATTTACGTATTGTAGTTTTAATGATGCGTTTTCAATATAAGACATAGAGTAATCGAAGCTAAGAGCATAGATAAATAATCAGAGTAGTTCACAAAGTGACACTAGATGTCACTTTACAGTATGTTCTAATTAAATTGTATTTTTCCAGAATTCTCCGTTGTACATTGGTGGAGTCGGCAATGACACTAGCACAGACAATGAATTGTCTCGTCAATGGCTAGTTCACACTGCATTAGATGCTTTGGAAGAGCGACTAGCTTCTACCAACTCTAATAATGCAGGGACTAACGCAAATGCAGCGCGCACAGATTTGCGAGATTTATATCTCGGGCTACTTTATTCTACTGATACTCACAAAATGTAAGTAAATTATTTCCAATATGAATGTTATAAGTTGTGGGCAAGTATGTAAATTATAAATATAATCTGTACACCAAATTTTATTCAAGCCATTAGGGCGACAAGAACTAACAAACTAACCATACAAACATACGCATTGTCCGCTTAGCAATAGATTTCCTTGCTGGTAAACAATAATTTGGTGATCCTGTATGGGGCGTAGCTAGCTACCCATTAAGAGAATTATGTTTCATATTATTATCCATTATCTTCCAGTTACGGCTACGTGACAAACACTCGCATCAAGCTGGTGTTAGTCACAAGCTCCACATCTCCCAGCGGTAGTAACATCCGCGATGCAGAAGTCAGGACAGCTCTTCGTCGTCTACACGCTTTGTACGCTGACGCCATTTGCAACCCATTCCATTTGCCAGGGGATCAGATTTCTTCTCCGTAAGTTTATGTTTATTTTATTAACTGTTATGATTTTGATTGGCAATAAAAAATGTTAAGTAAGTATATAATTAACTTTAATAGCCCTAAATCAATAAAACAATGTGATTATTTGTGTTACAGGAAATTCGACAAGCAAGTCAAAAATATAATGATGAACAATGTATGAAGTTTCATCTTGATTATACGTTTCGGAAGACTCCTTATTTATACTTCGTCGAAAAGCAGCCATTAGTAAATGGGAATATGGACGTTACTTGTATAAACATAAAGCGAAATTATATAACTGTCTTATGTTAGCACGTACTCAATTTTGAATATTTATTATGTTGCATGTGTAATAAAAATATGAATTACCAACAACATATTGTTACTATTTATAATATATTTTGAATAAGAAATAATATTATATGTTTATAGAAGCGATTTACAGAGCTCAACATCGATCACTATAATGAACTTGGTAAGTACCGGAAAATCGCTTACACTCAAAAGAGATATTGAAGCGTTGGCGGTTTTTTGATGAAGTTATGTTTTTTTTTTACTTGGGATAGGTTTAAGTTTGGCCACAGCCTGCCTGATGTTAAGCATTGCTGCAGCCTAGGGTGTAACACGCTTACTTAGAATTAAAACTTAGAAGATACCTATAAAGTCTAGATTTGAAAACCCCTGGATTGTGATTAAGGTATTTTTTACTATCGTACTAGTAATACTTTACACTTCCGGCTCTAATAACTGTCAACGTCAAAAGAATTGGACTGTCAAAGTCATATCTGAATAATTTGCAAATTTTCTTTCTCTTTCTTTCATTGAATTAAAAACCAAGCTGTTCTCCGGTTCAGCGCTGAGCAATTTTTGAACTGAAAGTTGTTTATCTCGACCGGGAAATCGCAACAAAATGGTAAGAAACTTTCTCTCCATTGTCGAAAAAACCTACATAATCGAATTCTAGCTAATTTCTCTGAAATCGGAGAATGAGTGTTTTATAGGTTAGGTTCCCTACACGTGTCTAACTTGTTTCCCTCTAAAATGGCATCTCATACCTAATAACTGATTCTGAACTGCTGAATATACGTTAATGTTGCTGTTCAGCACTGTAACTGATGCAAAACTTGTGAATATTACCGGATAACTTTTGTCGCGTGACTCACTCCAATTGTGTGCGCACTATTTTTATGATATGCTTATGAATTAGCATTAAAAATACACTGGAACAGTAATATATTCGTCACGCGTAATATGTCAGTAAAAGTTGCGATCAGTGCTTATATTACCTACAGCAAGAGCACATCGTAACGTCCTCTATTGATATCTACAACAACCAAACTATATTTTAGATTCTTAATAATCATTATCTTTATCATTTCATTATAATTTGTATTTTGTATCCACTACTAGGTACATACAATTTAGTGTGCAGAGATTTTATAAGTAAGTACTTACCTAGTTATGCTATATCCTGTGAATGTGTATTCCAGGCAGCCGCAGCAGTGTCAGGCAAGCCCGACCTGGAGAAGCCCCAGGCGGAGGTGTCCCCCATCCACCGCATCCGCATCACGCTGACCTCCCGCAACGTGCGCTCGCTCGAGAAGGTCTGTGCTGACCTCATCAACGGAGCCAAGAAGCAGAAGCTGAGGGTTAAGGTGAGATCTTTTGTACATGTAAATTTGAACTTGTTGTCTACATAACATTCTTTATATTCATAATCATTGGAAGCATCTCTAAAGCAACTGGAAAATTGGCCCAGAAACTTGTTTGATTGGCATTGACATTGGGTTCTTCTTCTTATCAAATGAGAGTGGCTGACTCTGGTGTCAATGTCAAAAGGAGTTTATCAAGCCCTCTAAGGGCCTCTGACATGGCTTAACAACTGCCTATGATGAGATGACACAGCCTGGACCACCTACAGTTTAACATGTCATCCGACTCACAGAATTGTGACCTCCTGATTAATAGAGGAATAACATGTGATAAGATTTAAAACATTTCATTACTTATGTTTTAATCAGTTTAAAATGTACTGAATGGCAGGGTTGAAACCTGTGTCTATGACATCTCATTAGGCAATAGGCAACTGCCTGCACATAAAATCTGCTATCAACTGCTTTGATTAAAAGCTTATATAGATAGAAATATTTTTTTTTCCGCTTAGCTGGAACTTGTTCCATTTGCATAATTAAAAGTTGCTGATAAACATTATATACGCCATGATTAAGACTCAGCACCCTGCTGGTGTTGGGTTCACCATTGCGGCGTTAGAGCACCACTCTTCAAAGTGTGATGCAAAGGCTGTCCTTTGTGTCTCTCATGGGGGAGTAACAATTACCTTATTATTATTACAAACTTTACTTATGTAATAGAGATGAATCTTGTTTAATTTTTATTGCAAAGATTTAGTTAATTCATTTAGAATATGAATATAATAACATTCAATACTAACAAGACATATAATTTAATTTTCAGGGTCCCGTCCGCATGCCCACCAAAATTCTCCGCATCACCACCCGTAAGACTCCCTGTGGTGAAGGTTCCAAGACCTGGGACAGGTATGTACCACTCGACCTTTTAATAAGCTTAGCATATTATGTTTACTACTTCCCACCAAGTGTTAAGTACTGTTGTAGTCTAAGATGCATATAGCCTAGTAGAGATTTATGATTATGGATTTCAAAGCACCCTAGATTTATAATTCTCAGTAAACGAAGTCCCTGATAGAGAGTTTTCAAGGTATTGCTGTCTTTACTATGATACTAGAAGCAAATTACATTATAGTTACTTTGCTGGCAACCATAGAATGGCAAATAATGCCAAATTTGCACCTTTGTTCACCAAAAAGTTAATATCAGAATAACTGAATCAAACGATCCTTACCACGCGCCCATAGGTGACTTGTTTGTATCTCTACTTGCCTTTCTGATCTTGATTACTTTGTGAGGCATATATATTTCTATATTTGTGCTTACAAAATACTCACTTTATTAAACTATTCCTGTCACTCTGCAGTCTTCTTCTTATCGAATGAGAGTGGCCAACTCTGGAGTCGAGAGCTTATCAAGCCTAAGGGCCTTTGACATGGCTTAACCACTGTTGTACAAGACAAACAACCTTAGGGCGGCTTGACTCTCGACACCAGAGTTGGCCACTCTCACGCCGACCCACGGAAGCGCCAAAAATGGAATGATATAATAAAAACTCTGCAGTTAAAATCATGTTTAAAGTAATTAATCAATTATTTCTCTCCCCAGGTTCCAGATGCGCATCCACAAGCGTGTGATTGACCTGCACTCCCCCTCGGAGATCGTGAAGCAGATCACGTCCATCAACATCGAGCCTGGCGTGGAGGTGGAGGTCACCATCGCCGACGCATGAGCACAGCCGCCAATATAGACCTATTTAACTAGCACTGACTTTTATTGTATACTTTGCGGAATTCCAATGCAGATAAAACTCTGCCAAAACCGCTGTGACTGCTCCTTACGAGCTTCAAACAACAATCGAAAGGCGAAGAACAGTGACAGCGAAAAATCCTAAAATTTTTGTAGACCTTGCTCAGTTTAGTATCTAGCAGGAAATGTAATAGGAATCCTCTTCACATCATGTTCTTCGTACTGAGGGTTGTCTCCCGCAATCATAATAATTAAACAGTCGATTGACCTAACTCAAAATTACGAATTTAGATGCGGGGTCTTATATCTTGCAATGGGTTCTGATGATGATGCAGGTAGGTACTGGCGTGTTATTTAGGCATTAAGTGAACACGACAGCCTAGATGATCGTAATTCTAATCCCATTTGTAATCAAATCTGTAAAGTTCGATCAGTAATCACGCTCACTAACTCGTGTCTTGTGAATATTCCGCTTTAGTAGAATGTACATCAGGGTAAGAAGATAGTTCATAGTAGAGTAGACAACTAAAGCCAAGAGATTTCAAATTTCATAAATGTATTCTTCAAAATATGGGTAGGTAGTATGACAAATAGGGTTACCTAATGTAAGTAGGTACACATTTTCAGATGTTATTGCACTTTTTTTTTCAATTATGTAATGTAAGTACTATTAAAATTTTATGAAGAACTATAATTTGTCGGTCCTATGTAATATGCTAACTATTACATAATATTAACTTTGTCATCAAGTTTCTATTTACCTTGATGTTCATATAAAATGTCGAAAACTGCGTGCAAACAATTTGGGGCAATTATAGTTCTTTATCAGAACCACAAATGGGTTAGATAATCTTGCAAGAACCAATTCGAAAAGAAATAAATCGCTCACGTAACTCTTTCCTGATTATATTGCAAACGATACAGCTTTGTATGGGGTAAGTTTATTTTTAACAGGCTTCAATACACGAGGAGGTTTCCAATTCGACTAAATATTTCTTTTCTTTTTATTGATAAAGTACCAATCTACAAAAGTGTGACAATAAATAATAATAGTTACCGATTTTAACTATCTAGGCACATACGTACCTAGTATAGGTATAACAATCAGAATTAAATATCATAGTAGGGCAAGGAGAGCTAATCTGTCCACGAATTTCTCTAAGAAAGAGAATACAATTTTAGACCGCACAAAGTGCACGTTGAAGCCATGAATACATGAAACATTATACAGTCAACTCAACGTGAGCCGTACCCGAATCTATTTTGTTTAGTTAGGGAGGTACCTTTTAATAATATGTAATTTTCTATTTATGAAATAGAAAATAATTAAATGCGGAAAAAATAGTTTAGCGCAATTCGGAACGTACAATGAACGGAGCGCACACATAGAACGAACGAAGTCAAAATTCGATAATACAGCGACACAGATAATACCGCGCCGCCTCCAGTGCGCAACGAGGTGTTCGGTCTGCGCTACGTTTCTTTTTTCTCTATTTTTGCATAAAAAATGCCCTCTTGTGTAGTCAAAGGTTGTAAAAACAATTCCCAAAAACAAAAAAGAAGCGATGGGATGTCTTTTCACAGGTAATATGAACAATTTTCTTCAATTTCAATTATTCTTGTAATTTTATAACATGGAACGCGAAATACAGACGAGAGTGTTGCAAGGTTTATATTTCAATATTTTACCCTAAATATATAGGAAAGTTTATAATGAAGAAAATATATAAAAACTGTGAATATTTCTTGCTGATAACTGGTTAGGTAGTCCTAGTGTACTGTTTTTTCTTTAAAAGCGATATTTTTCAGTTTGTGTTTGTTCCTAATGTGATAAATATTAAATGAAAATGTACCATTGTACTGATGGAGATCAACGAAATGTACATTTTTATATAAATGGTAATAATAACTAAAACTTAAATACATTCATTGTTCATCTTATGCAAAATTTGCTGGTTTTTTTTATCAGATTTCCCTTGGAAGCAGATATACGGAGCGAATGGATCGCCATCGTTCGTAAAAACCGACTCGACAATACTTGGCGGCCTTCAAACTTTTGTATCATCTGTTCTGAACATTTCTCTGAAGAAGATATGTATTTTACTAAACAAGGGCGTCGATGTATAAAGAAAGAAGCAAAACCAACTCTGAAACTTAGGAATTATTCAGGTAAAGAACCACATTTTACGACAGTTGATGTCAGCTCAGTTATAGAGGATGAAAAAGAAAATGGTAAAGATGACACAGTAAAAAATGGCAGTATTAAAAAAGAGGATACTATAGAAGACGTTGATTCAAGTAATAAAAATAACAGTGAGTATACAACCGATAACGAACCTCTTAAGAAAAAATCCATAAAACAAGAAACTGTAAAGAAGAAACGCATAAAAGAAGAAAGTGAGGACGAAGAAAAAAGTTTATTAGCTTACAAAGAAAAATCGCCAGCAAAAAAAGAACCGAAACGTAAGAAATTCATAATTGATTCTGATATTGAAGATTCTGATTCTGACTTAGCTAATTATGGTAGGGATCGAGAAATAGCAAGTTTGAAAAGAAAACTAAACAAAGAAAAAATGTTAAGAGCTAGTGCAAAAAAGAAGTTGAAAATTATGCAGCAGAAAGTTCGTCGGTTGACTAGAAGAAATGCAATGTTGAAGAGAACCGTACTGAAGTTAAAATATAACAAAAGTTTAGAAAATATTGATGACGATACAAAGGAACTTAAGCTTCTAGAACAAGATGATTCCAACTTTGAAGCAGATGAGTAATTTTGTTATAGGTACTTACCTAATATTATCATCGGTTTCTTATATTTATTAAGTAATCTATCGTAGTACATAAGTAAATGCATTTATTGTTTATAGTCGAATATTATATTAGTCATAGATTAATGTAAATATATTTATCATATCAAGCACTTTGTCAGCGAAATGAGAATAAAAAAAAATACATACCTAATAATGTTTAAGTTTTTATTTCCCATCCTGGCAACATTGAACGGTAGCACGCCGCGTCGTGTATTGTGTGAAGTTGGCTTCGTAGCAGCGATAATAGAATGTCGTTCCAGTTTACCTCCATCTCCGTGGGCTAGGCAGTGGCGCCACTTTCAAAAAGAGTTTACGCAAGTTTTAATACTTCTTGCTTGATCTTGTTAGACAGACTCGAGAAAGAATTTGATATCATTATTTTGTAAAATAAATATATTATTGTATGAATAGACCTAATAAAACTGTTAATTATTCCTTTATGGGTAATATTTTAGCAATAATTTGGAGAAATGGCGCTTTTTCACGGCAGTCACGTAATGCTTTCGTGTTGGCCATTTCTTTTATTTGCCATAATGTTACGAGTTCATGCTATGAGTTAGTTATTGTTTTAGAAAGTTATGATTAATAGGTAGCAGACCATTCATCTTGATCGTAAATTCTTTTCAAGATAGAGCTTTTGTTAGTAAAAATGTGATGTTTATTGAGTAAATTATTTGTAATCAAAATGATAATCTAGCTAGGGGTGTTTTCAAACCTTCGTGAAAATATACCTTCTGGGTAAGCGTTTAACATCCTAGAATAAACTTGGGCTGTCAAACGCGAATCTATACTTACCAAGCAAATAAACTAAATTAAGTCTAAAATAAATAATAAATAAATATTTCGGGACATTGCACACAGCGCCATCTAGTCCCACACTAAGCAAACGCTTGTGTCGTGGGTACTAGATCACGGATATAATACTTATATACTTTTCTTTTGTAAATACATACTTATTATACATACAAACAACCAGACTCAACACAAGAAATTATACATTTTTTTTAAATGCATAAATACTTGTGTCGGGCGGGAATCGAACCCGCAACCCCTAGATTAGAAGGCAGAGCCACTACCAACTAAGCTAACAGGCCAGTTAAAGTAGTCTATACCTATATTTAATGTGATGGTGTAAAGATTACATGTGTTGTAGATAATCATAGGTAGGTAGGTACCTATGCACCTTTCCATACCTATTATATTAGTGCTATCCTACACTATGTGTCAGTCAACTTTGGTAAATAAATACCTACCTACAAATTTTCCATTGGACCCATTTAGACGCTAAGCCCTGTCAGAGGCCCTAGTGGTGTTTGATAATTCTCGACACCAGAGTTAGCTACTCTCATACGAATTAACTTTTAATTAAACTCTTCGCCAAGTGATTTCCTAATATTTCTTTGTCAATTAACATGCAATTAACTAGTATTTTAAGCAACGACACACCTCTCGTTATCTCATCAAGATAGTTGAAGCAATTTATTTGAGCTGCAATTATTTGGCGCCTTCCACCCACGGTCACTGTTGAACGAATGGATTATGAATTGAGTTGAAAAGTAGGTTGTATGTAGGTTCGTATAAAATTAACAGTGAGAATGAATATTTGTATAATCTATGGTTTATAATCAAATTGAAAAGTACTTCCTCCGAGTTCTATTTATTTTGTCTCAGCGGCGCCAGTAGCTTTTGTGTCTCATTTCTACACTTACTTGCATGTCCATAAATTAACTCCCCTAGTTCAAGTTCTTTTACAAACATAGACGTACGCATAATTATTAACAAACAAGCTTTCTCCTTTATATTTTTAGTTTGATAAAGATAGGAGACACGCTTGTCTTGAAGGAAGCTTATGATAGATAGACACGGTGGTAGTTAAGTATACCTACTTACTTACTTAGGTTGATTATAGTAGGTTTCATATTGAACTAGCAAGTCATCTTCACACCACACACACACGCCCACAAAGTCGCTTGTGCGGATGTCGAATTAATCTTGCCGATTTGATCTGTTATTATTGTGAGTAGTTTTGAACTTCTAATTCTAGTTTTTCACTATGAATTTCAACATCATGTCCGACCAAAATAGCCCTGAAACACTACGCCTACTAAAATCCTTGCTTACACATGAAATTTCATCATATGAAAGACATGTAGGATATACTTAGCTCCCAAAAATGACTCAGTAAGTAGACCTTTACACGTGCCTGTTTCATTATATCCCTGGATGAAGTTAGCAAGGCCGTCGCCATCTTGGATCACGGCCGCATAGATCTGTACCAAGGAGTTTGCATTGTCTGAAAGAAATCGACCGTGGTGCCGCTTAGTGACGGATTTATTTTTATTTAGGACACCTATGGGTAGTGGATATGAATGAGAGTAATTATGCTGCATGGAGATTGTTCTATAGTTTATTGTAAGGTGGGGTCTAATTATTATACCATGGACCACAGCGTCAAAGTTAAGTTTTGTCTAATCTTGCTTGTATCATCACCTCGTTCAGTTGAAATTATTTATAAACAGCTAAAAAGTATGAAACAGTCGGCTTCAGACACAACAATTTCTTGTGTCATCCAAGCTAAGAATGTATCCCGATATAAATAAATCATGCCCCTTGCAGACCACGTTGACAGCAGGAAATACTTATTGACAGCAGTAAATACTTACCTAGGCTAGGCTAACATCAGGCGGGCTATTATTTATTATTATTATTAGTTCTCTAGGCAGAGACAACTGCTTAAGTATATACTTAAATACATATAATATTTAATTATAGAACCTGTCATAAAACCAATACTGCAAAGTCCTGCAGTATCCAGGATATCTGCAATGCCGCAGTGAGTTTAAAATGTGTTGGCATCCGTCCCAGGATCGTTAGAGGACTTTTAGTGCTCACACGATATTGATGAAGTGCTTCTATTCTAAAAGGAGGTTTTATGTCGATTTTTATCGACTGAAATTGCTGAGATTGCCTTCTTGCAATGCAATTACACTGATAAGTAAAGTATATGAGCAACGCTGGTTACATGGTAATTGTTTTATCAAAATTAATTGATCAGAAATTAATCGTAATACAGATAGACTGTCGCTTACAGAGGTACAGACAAGTAGCAGTCTCACTTACGGAGGTCCATGAGGGAGAACCGACTCTCTCTTACAGAGGTTTCTGTTTCTCGCTAATAGAGGTTTTGAGAGCTTAAAATGACGGGTCCTGGCTATTACTCTCACTTATAGAGTTTTCTCACTTATCCAGTTCTCACTTACGCAGGTTTGACTGTATTACTTATGAATAGTATAATTTTAATAAGTTTTATTGTTGGTAAAAAGTAATTCTACTTAAATTGTTGAAATAAATTTAATGAAGAGCGAATTGAAAACTCTGCATACTCTAGATATATCTATTTCGAGTACCACTCTATACTCAACATCACATGGTACCCTATATCCCGTACAGTACCACAGACTATGTAATACTTTGTAGTACTTAGACCTAGGTTTAGTTCAATATAACAGATGGCGGGCGTCGCACTACGGTGCGGCCGGTTACACCGCGCTGGTAAACAATGATTAACCCTTTTCCTCGGAAATATATGATCAGTGGTTTATTTTATAACATGATTTTATTTTTTTGATGAGGTTGACTTCTAACTAAGTAACTAGGTATGTAATAAAATCTAAGGATCTGAATTTCACATACCTACTAAATAAATATGTTTTTAATAAAACTACGTACCTATACGTATGTATGTACTTAGGTACACTACTTCTACTACAGTAACATGTAATACAATATTTAGGTACAATGTCAATAGAATTTGAGTATCGTAACTTAACTGGCTGAGATGTTAGATACACGGAGACAGAGAACAGAAAAGCATTTTATCACACAATACATATCATACCAATCATATTCATTTTAGGTACTTACTATGAAAAAACGTTAAAGAAAACTACGCAGGCAAAACATTTTTTTTAATTTATTGTCGCCTAAAGACTTAGCTTACACTACTAAATGATTTGTAGATTAAGTAGGTAGCTATGCGCATAATGGAAGCAATTTTGATACAATTTGTGTAAAAATGTTATAAATTTTAGTCATACAGCTCGAACGACCAAAAAAGCTCATAAATTCACATGCCGTCGCTTAGTTAATATTTGATCAATAACATATCAAAGCCACAGAAGAATAGCACCTGTGCATGTCTCTGAAACCATAAATTTCTCTTTGCTTCCTGGTAAGGGGGTAGTGGGTCGATGGTTGAAGTCACGATAGGAGCTCATGATAGGAGCGTTATGTGGTAACAATGACATGTGATGTTATGTCACTGTCTAATGAATGTCTGATTTATCTAAGAAATTGGCGGAATATGGATGATTTGTAATAAGTGCATTAGATGGTATTTTGTCTGAAGGTATTAGATATACCTAGTCATATTAGATTGATATAGTTACATTGATAAAAAAAGCGTTTGTACAAATACTTACGTAAAAATGCTTTTGTTTCTACTAAGCGATATGTCTGTGTTCTTTTCTAACATGTACCTTTGAAGCATTGAATAATTTAAGTACATACATCTATCGTGTTTTCTTATCGTAGGTTCATGATACTTACAGCCAAAATATTAATTTTATTTTTAATACATAATCGTTGATAGTAAAATTGTAATTTGGTGTGTTTTTAATTACGAGCACAAACACATCGTGATTCGTGGTTAGATCAAACATGATCTAACCATTTGGTAAGTACAATACTAACCAATACTTACTCTATGGTAAAACCAGCCCCAAAGCACTACCTACTTAGCCAAGACTCGGTCGATAGTCTAGCTTGGGCGTAGGCCGCTTCCGATGACAGAGACAGCTATACCCATCACCCACGCGTTAGAAAGAGTCTGAAATAACCAGCTATCCTTGTTTAGTTAGTGCTTGAAGTATATTGGAGAGATGGCCCCGTTGCCATGGAAACGGGGGTGGTACCAAAGATTATAATAAAGTTTCTATAAAAAACTGGGAGAGAAGGTGGCTGTCGTGTTGATTTAATACGTTTTATAATGATTTTTGCTATTTTTAGTTCGTCGCTGTATGGTGAAATCTGAAAGCTTTAGATTTGTTGGTAATTGGAAATCTGGATGCTTGGAAGAAATCGTTCTTAGTTATTTTTACGAGTAACAGCACGTATACTATATAGTAGGTATAGGTTTGCCTTTGACTACAGTCTACCGAATGCATTGCTGCAAGCCTAGGGTGCCAACACGCTTGCCTATTAACACTAGATCTGAGAACCCCTGGATGGCATTTCTTGGCAATATGGCTGCCACTTGTAACTCTAGAAGTGTATTTTCTTTGTTTCGTGTGATCAAATCAAATTAAAATACTTATAATGTAATCTTACATAGTTCCTATATTTATTTACCCATGTCATTGTAATAATGTTAATTATTGTAAACTCACTTTCCAATTCCAAACCCGACCGGGCGTATCATTGTAATTGTATAATCTGTGGCCAAGGTTCGATCACAATCTGCCCAGCCGTGGGCGAGTAGTGGGCGACTTCCTTATCCCTATATTGTCACCTTTGTAACACCTCTATGTCTTAGGCAATAGAGGCTATATTGGTGTGCCTTGTGCACGAAATTAAGGACATTAATGTTAGACGTTTTCAATTTGATGTTTGTCTGTAAAGGTGGACTTACATACAAAGTTCTGGAATGTGAATTAGATATCAAAAGTCAAACTCTTTACAATGAAAAGAATATAATTTACCTACCAAAGAGCACGATTATTTGGTATTTTAGTTGTCGCTATTATACAGCTGTGGCTTTGTAGACTAGCCAAAAAAACATATTTTTAGTATATAAAACTATCGCATCTGAATTACTTAGTGTAAGATGTGCAGTACAGTACTGTAGTGTAAGATCATAAAAAAATCGCAAAATCGTAGTTTTCCGTGATAATTAGCAAAAGATTACACTAAGGTTCCGCAAGTAATAAAAAAAACAATGACTGATGGCAGCATTTACATTACATTATATGCCTTACAATCCTACAGTTTGTATGAAGATTCACCTTGGCGAGTGCACCTTAAAGGCATAGAAGTCCGTCTATTTCAATTTAAGTAATTTACGTTCTTAGCCAGTTGAGATAGGGGAGCTATTAGACTGCTTGATGTGGATTGATTGTTATTACTGTGACAGGATGGTTGTTGATACTTTGAGGCTCTGTTCCTTATACAGGGTTAACATCTGGTGATGAATGTATAATCTGGAAGACTGGCTTAAACTGTAAATAAAAGTATGCGGTAACATTTTAAAAAGGCATTTTTACAACAAAAGCACAATCAAACGTAGCCACTTTTGTTTTAATACTCAGGACATTCTGGAAAAACAGGAATGAATGAATAATACACGCAATACGAATAGAAAACAAAAGAACCGAGAAAACTAACATGTTTAAATATATTCATCCAGCATAATTTTCTTAAAGAGTTCGGCTTCGACTTTTAGAATCTAAATGCCTATTGATTATTATGTACGCAGTGGATTAATGTGGCAGTGAGTAAATACAAGTATGTATATGCTTCTTCTTCTTATCAAATGACAGTGGTCAACTCTGGTGTCAAGAGCTTATCAAGTCGCCCTAAGGGCCTCTGACATGGGTAACGACTGCCGTACTATGACAACAGCCCGTACCTGCAATTTAACGTGACATCCTACCTACGTAAGCGGCCAAAATGGATTGCCACTTTTTGGTCACCCATCCGCGTACTGACCGCGTCGACCTTTGCTTAACATTGGTGATCGCATGCGATTGCCTCCGCCAGCTGAGCTGTGAGCGCGGAGTATATGCTGAAATGACGATGTTGTTGATAATTCAAATCTTTCTAAAATGCTCTCTGATCATTATGCACTAATAGTGCGGCCGAGTAATGTGTGTGTGTGTGTGTGTGTGTGTGTGGCATTGCGGTAGTCACATAAGCAGTATTGTAAAAAAAAAGTAAAAAAAAGGACTTGGCTAATGGATGAGATGACAAGGTAGCTAAGACTATAATTATAACTTTACATGTTTTACTTATCTAATTGCTGAATACTCGTACAGAAATTGAAATAGGTAAGTAAGTACCTATTCCAAATTTTTCTTGATGATTGATTAATTCCATTTCCCATACCATTGATGTGAGACCATGGTGCCAGAATGAAAAGTAAGGATAAGATAAAGATATTTATTTTGACAGTGGTAAATGGCGTGTCACAATAACAATAACTTATTACTAGATTAATGTATTATTATATAAAAATAAGATAATAAATAGCAGCTCATGTCTTTTAAGTGTCTTCAAAGACGACTTTGTATATTTTTATTGGACGAGTAGATAGTTATGTCCTGCCATCTGCAATAACCAATGTTTTTTTATCAACACTGGCGACGGCTCCAGTGTCCTGCCGCGCGGTCCGTTCCCGACCCACACATGTGCACGCTGTCCCTTTTTTGTACGCAGGTAGTATTGTAACTAAGTTTAGTTTTAAGTATTGTTTTGTAAGTTAGTATTAGCGTAGCCATGTAGGCGAATAAACGTCCTTGGTTCCTATAAAAATGTTTCATTTTTGGAACCCCTTCATCTACCAGCTCAGCTGAACCGTGCTTACCTGTCTAGATAGGCTTTACGAAAATAAATGAATATGAATACCATTTCTAAAATCACGATGATCTGTAGCTCCTTTGCTATGAGTGTCGCTGGTGGTCAGATTTGGGGATCTGACCCACCAAAACAAGCGAACTTGGGAGAACGATAGCATCACCGTCAAACGCTGTCACCATGTGGAAGAGACAAATGAGATGCAACAAGCGGTGCTGGTTATTGTGGTGAATTCACATGACATCCCACAACATCCATCAAGGCACCGAGGGATGGCGAGGGGGTTTTAGTGAGTAGAAATCTCACATACCCCGGCTGGACCCCCCTGTACAGACGGGGATCTATGAAGATTTCCCCCTCGGGAAAAAAAAAAAAAAAAAAAAAAAAAAAAAAAAAAAAAAAAAAGCTCCTTTGCGGAGTGAAAATGGGAGAAGTAGCCCAACTAATAGACTTACCTACTTATGCTATACATTGCCGCAGAATTACGAAATAATAATGTCTCGATCGTCCTGGATCAATAGCCAATAGATACGACATGGATACAATTTTCTTCTCCAAATATACTCAGACCTTTATTATTGCTAAGCCCATTCATTATCTGTACAAGATTACCGAAGGACGTCTTTTAAATAATAAAGACAAGAGACGACAAAAGAGTCTTTATTCCATAACCTTGGCAACAAGAAGAGTATTCAAGCTGAGACATTTGATATCTGCCCACAGACAAACAGACAAAGATATCTGAATAATAGGCAGGTCTTGGCAGGTCTTTTCACTGTCGCAAAGAATACTATCCTAATTGACCTAGCAAATATGTACATAGATATCTATCTATCAGTTTGTTTGGGTGTATGTATGCATGAAAATAAAGACTCTTCTTCTTATCGAATGAGAGTGGCCAACTCTGGTGTCGAGAGTTTATCAAGCCGCCCTTAAGGCCTCTGACATGGCTTTACGACTGCCGAACTAGACAAACGGGATCTACAATTTAACGTGCAATCCGACACACGGAAGCGTCCAAAATGGAATGCCACTTTTCGGTCACCCATCCAAGGACTGATTGCGTCAATTTTTCTTTACACTGGTAATCGCATGGGATTGCCTTCGCATGGCCTTCGCTTACTAAGCTACGGGCGCTTCTTAAAAAGACACTGGAAATGGGTCATGTAATGGGTAAGTACGCCTGACGTTGCTTTCGTTTGCTATCTGACCGAAAAACACCCCTAACATAAGGATATAAAGCTAGTCTACTCCTGACCCCCAATCAAAAACTGTGCAGTCACGATCCTCAGCAAAGAGGAACTATGACAACCTGTGTAGCTTCGCCTAAAAATAATGTTAAACTATGTGCCAAATTAACCAGCACATGCTGAGTTGGGATCGCATTATGACATTTAACAATAGCTTATTTAGTTGTTCCCTGTTTTGTATTTATGTGTTTCTTGTTGAAATAAATGTACCTACTTATTTTATTCTTTCACCAATTAGGTATTTGTTTATTACACTATTCACTTCGGGACAAACTCCTAATTGTTACATTGCAACAACTTTATTTTTGTCTCGACCACTGTAGGTAGTACAACAAACCTACTGGCCTTAATAAAAAGATCTGTGTAATAAAAAAAGTTGCAATTTGGTGACATCACCCATTCATGACCATCTGGTTATTCATTCAGTACTTCAGACCTTGTGGTTTTAATGAAGAATACTTATTTATAAGGAAATTATTTATTTACGGTGCTAAGCAATCGATGGTGCTGAAGGCTGGTTCGAATCATAACAAGATATATTTTAAACTCTTTTAATGCTTTGAAATTTATAGTCTTGCTCATTATGCAATCAATGTAAATAATATAAAGAAAAGTATATATGTATTATATCTAGTACCCATGATACAAGCGTAAGCTTAGTATGGGGCTAGATGGCGCTGTGTGATATGTCCTGAAACTGTTATTCCAAAACTTGATCCTGCCTATCTTTGCATATGACAAGTAAAACCTCGAAGCTTTAACTGTATTCGCAAACTGTTGACTCAAATGTCAAAACAAGTCAACAAATAAACAACAGTTTCAACGCAAAGTTAAACTTACAACACTGACCGAACCACAAAACTGCAAAACATCTGCCGACCGGTTCTACCATCATTATCTTACTATACTAGCATTGCATATGTTTCGCCACAAATTATCTTAAAAATACAACAATTTAGACTTTAATTTATTATTCATTGTATCTATTGATGTTTTATCTACATCTCCACAAAATTTCATCAAGATTGGCCGAATAGATTTTTCGGAAAATGGGTTTAAATAGACAGAGGGTGAAAGAAACTGGTAATTATTTTAGAGTTGTATCATTGTGTTGCCTTGACTCCCACTGGCTGACTTCATGCCTGACTCATCTACCCACTACGGTCCCAATGGTAGAGGTTGTGGTTTTACTTTTGATGAACTAATAAATCCTTCAATCACGTAAATTGGTTGTTTGTGTTTTTTTGTTTACGTCACCGAAATGCTGGAGACAAAACTAGCATTGTATAAAACTTCCAAGCCTGAGCTTTGATAAGCGTTGATCATGTTTGTATAATGACAATTAGTAGGACTGGTTACAGAGTAGCAAAAGTGGTTAAAATATTATTGCCCATACTAGGTACATTTTATCTCCTTCAGACCATACGTTTGAGTGTAAAGAAGAAAACATTGAAAAGAACCAAACTGCCATATTTACACAGATATCTACTAATTCTTTCGCTTCAACCAGAAACATAATTATCTTATAATATGAAGTATTTGTGCCCGAAGTAAATAATTTAATAAATTATAGTAAGTAACTTTTTACTTAAATTAATTTATATTTTTTGCGGTAGTTTTTGCGAAATGTCTCGACACCAGCGCTCACCACTCTCTTTTAACTTAACATGGTAAAGTTATCATATCACCCTGCAGATCAGGTGGGTGGCTGCGAGTGGAACAGCTGTGGAACCGGTCCTGAATTCTGGCCCCGCTTTGACAGATTACGTCATTTGTTGTCAAAACTTACGATATGATAGGTGTAGTTTTTGCGCGAAATTGGTTTGTGATCGTTGATGTCTCATGATATACAATGTAATACATTTACATAATATGCAAATATACATTACTTTTACTGGCACTGAATACACCTAGAATTATCAACACTAGTTTGACGTAAGATTAGGTAATTTAATTTTGGAAATTTACTGAAAATATCTGGATGGTGAAGCAAATTATTTTCATGTAAATTCTCAAAATACGAATTTAATTGATATGTTGGAGACAAAACTGACATTGCATAAAGATTCATTTATTGAATAAGTTGAATAGAAAGTAGTCACTTTATCTCTGCAATCTGCAAAGATTTATGGATTTTTATCCATCTAATATACAGTTAAGTTTCACAAACTAAGATCCTTATTTAAAAAATTGGGGCACTTTTCACATAAATAATGATTTTCATAGAAATAATGGTGATCCTATTCCTTTTTCGCTACCTGATTTACTAATCCCCAACTCCTTTGTTCAGGAAAGCAACCAAACTTTTCTCCAAAACCTTTTGTTTCTAAACAAAAACTAAACAACACCACCAAAGAGATTTTAACACCACTAGTATTACCTCTATTCTCTAAACTACCAAATTCCGGTCCTAAATTCTTTCCCTTTGGAAACCACTTTTATGACTGCTAAAGCCTTTACCACTACCATCTATTCTATACAGCGGGTTGTAAACAAGCCCACAGGGCATAGAATAGGTGCTAGTTAGTACATCAGGTAGATTTCACCCTTGGAGGTTTATCAAGGTCGACCTCTCAGGGTCGGATTATGTTTTTTTTACTTGACAGCTTTTGAGCGGCGAGAAGCCTGAATGGGTTCTGTGATAATACAATAATTTGCTTAAAAATCTTTGTGTGATAAATTACATTAATGGTTACATGAATCGGCGCTAAAATAATGCAGATATCATCATTGTGAGCCTGTTATCCCCATAAATACCTCTCCTAAAATCGTACCTCCTCATTACTGATCGTGACTGCCCCGCAGAACCAATTCGTGGGGGGTTCTCTTAAGCAAATAGAAAATAGACACATATACATTGTTTATGTTAGTAAACACATATCTAGCATAAAAAATCTTGCTCTGTAGGGAAGTCAAACAGACCCTTCATGACAGTACGACCCTGCTCCTACCAAACGGTAAATGAGGGTGTGCTGTTCCTCGAATTACACGAGTAGATGGTTTCGCCTACGCACGGCCATATTTTTGTGGTTTCCTTTACTTTTTAAAACGTTGATATTTCTTTTAGGAATTTACATATACATATTTATACTTTTAAATAATTGGCCTGATTGTGGGCTAGGGTGGAACTTACAATAAACTTTTATATATTTCATGGCATAATCATCAATTTTCCCGTTCTTCAGCTGAAATGGGTAAGCCTGATATTTTCTCGATACTCATTGAGAGTCGAGCCAAGAAAATCATTGGTAATAATAAACTGTGCCGAGCGAAACTTCAAAGTCTTGAACACCGTCGCAAAGTCGCCAGTTTGTCGGTTTTCTATCGGTTGCATTTCGGAGAGTGTGCCGCGGAATTGCACGGACTAATTCCGCCCGCGCCCTTCTTTCACCGGACGAGTAGAGGTACGGCAGGACGACACCGGTTTATGGTGGAAGTTCCTAAGACCCGCACGAAACGGTACGCTTCCACCTTTATTGTTCGTACCGCTAGGTTGTGGAACTCCCTGCCTGGCTCTCTGTTCCCCACGCACTATAATCCAGCGATCTTCAAAGCGAGAGTGAATCGGTTCTTATCGGGTAAGCACGCTCCATCTTAGGCCATAGCCTTACTTGCTATCAGGTAAACTATGGTCAAGTGCAAACCCGTTCAAGTTAAAAAAAAAAAACGTTGAGAAGATAAGGTTATTTTGACAGTTGATTAGAATATAAAATGAATTCAATGAAAATTTAAAATTAATTACCAAGTGACAAAAACTTTATCATACTTACAAAAACAGGACACCTACATAAGTATAAACAAGCATATAGAGATACCTATAGGCTTGTTTATGAGTCTACCAGCTTTGACCTTATTAGCCTCATCAATATAACATTATTCTGCTTCATAAATTGAGCTCAAACCTGGCTCAAACACTACATAGTGTTAGGTATTTAGATAATTTAGAAAATGTATTCTTATTTTTTTTTTTTAACTTGATCGGGTTTGCTCTTGACCATAGTTTACCTGATAGCAAGCAAAGGCTATGGCCTAAGATGGAGCGTGCTTACCCGATAAGAACCGATTCACTCTCGCTTTGAAGATTGCTGGATTATAGTGCGTGGGGAACAGAGAGTCAGGCATGTATGTTATAGTATTCATAAGTGTATTGCACTTATGAATAGAATTACGTTCTTTTAACTTTTTCCTGCCATCTTTCAGTAAAAATATACGGAGTCTTGCCTTGGTGAAATTAATTGCTGTAAGCACAGAATTGCTGTAGGTAAGTAAATTTTATTCTGAGCAGTGAGTAATGGATTTCGAGTCCATAAAAAGGTTAGAATGTAGGTCATTTATACAGAAACCAGTTTATTTTAGCTCTAAACACTTATTTGTGTGACCTTACGCAGTAAATACTTAATAATTTATCCTCATTCTGCTAGTACTTAGAACTAAAGGATGTGATTCACGAAGGAAACAATAACATTAGAATAATGGTTATTCAATGTTTATACGCAAAGGAAATTCTTAGCGATGGTGTTCAAGAAAAGCATGATGAAATAGGTGCAATTTTTAGGTATCTTGCTTAAACAAGCTAACAAATATCTCGTAATAATGGACTTTATAGGACATGTAACTTAACTAAGGTATTAAACTAGTACTAAGTAAGTAAATACAGCAAAATCATCAGCAGTTGGAATAACTTAGGTAAACAAAATATACTGTCAAGTTGCAATGGTGAATTTTACGTCCACTTTACCATTTCAAAAGCATCACCAACTATTTCAATGCTAGAATTGACCTATAAAATACATTAACAAAAACGTCATCCAGCGTGGTAATGCGGCCAGTATGCTGGGCACGCTGCCCTCTGGCAGTGGACTGGAGCACTCAGACTATTGTATTATGTATTCTGTGCTTTAGGCTTTTCTAAAGATTTTTTAAGTGCCCCCCTTTTTATGTCGTAGTTAGTAGTAGTATGTTTAGTTTTTCTTCCTTTGTTTCTATGTATTATTATTGAAAATAAGTATCTACATTGAAAATAACACATGCCATGTTAGCTAATTATAATTTAAAATCTTACTCTGTTACTCAGCTGTATATTTGCAGTCGCAAGATCGACATGCAGAAAAATACACGAAGTAAGTATAAGGTTAATTATGTATAAAAAGTATTAATACCAACTAAAAAAAATACACCAAACAAACCCCAAGTAGCACACACAGGCAGGCGGCGCCGCGGTCCGCATGCCCAAATACGGCGGCGAGCCTCGCCGGGCCGCGATCAATACGTGGGTCGAGCCTGGCTGAGACCTAACTTAAATACCTAGCAGCTATGTATACTGAGCGGTGCGCAGTTTCCAGGGGAGATTGGAGGGAATATCCAAAGATGTGGAACTAAGAACTAACATATTTTATCCGTTATCTTTAGTCAAGAAATTAATTCAAAAACGAAGTTTATTGCATAAACTCAAGTATGTACTTAATTTCCTGTCGCAAGTCTTAATTTAAGATTTACCTAAAATTTCTGTAGCCCAAGCTAGCTGTGATAATCGAGCGCAACACATTTATACACCTATTTCTTTAGACTCAGTCAGAGGCACGTAGGGCAGCAAAGAAACTCTGAGTTTACCCACTTTACTAATTTTTAAAATATATTCCCCACCACAAAAACCCAAATTATTTCCCAAATAAAACACTACACATTACTGACGTCATCGGCCTAATCAATTAGTAACCCTACACCTATAGTCTATAGTTACTGTGTGAGTGTGGTGAAACTACCCCACCCTGCGTCCGGTGACTCATAGAGGGTGGGATGACGTCATACAACCACCCCAAACAGGAAGATACTTATAAGTTCCTATTTTCTTAGTACATTTTTATATGGATAAATCTTAGGTTTTAAAATAATAATAAGCCCAAATTATAATTAAGAACTAAAAAATCCTTTTAGCTCAAAAATAGCGTTACAGGAGCGGTAAAAGTTAGCGTTGAGTGAAATATTTTATGGACAACATTTTAGTAGGTACACTTGCATCAACACCTTTTTTTTTACGTGGGATAGGTTTAGGTTTGACTACAGCCTGCCTGATGTTAAGCAGTGCTGCAGCCTAGGGTGTAACACGTCTACCTAGAAGATATCTATTAACTGTAGATTTGAAAACCCTTGGATAATAACAACTTAAACAACTTGAAATGCTACGAATATTTTTGTGATATTCTTAGCCATTCTTAGGTTCAAAACCACTTCATTGCGAGACGATAAATATTCCTAAGCTGTCTTTTTTGTATAGACACCAGCTATTTACCTAGGACATAATCTATTATGGATATCTTGATTTGGAACACTCTGTACATACAGATCTCTGTAATATCCCGCCTGTTGTCATAGTACGGCAGTCGTTAAGCCTTGTCAGAGGCCCTTAGGGCGGCTTGATAAACTCTCGACACCAGAGTTGACCACTCTCATTCGATAAGAGGAATACAGAAAGATTCTGAGCTTTATTCTACGTTTAAAACAGGTAATGTACTCTTTCTAGTAGCATGGTAAACTACCCTACCGTATACGGTGAGTCATGCAGGGTGCATGGGTGACGTCACCTGCCTCCCTTGCAAGGGTGCAGCACGACGGACTCAGGATTGGGGTTGTTATGTTTTGTGGGTCTTGTTTATCTATTTAATTATTTATGTATGCCATGCACACTGTGCAATAGACCAAAGCAAGTAAATCCTTTTTTGTTACTAAGTAAACAAATAAGATTATATTAGACCACAATTTGCCTGGTGATAAATCGATCCGAAACTTTAAAGGTACGTTACCACGAAAAAACATATGTACAGGCAGAAGCTAAGCTAAAGAACCTATTTTCCTAGAAAGCCATTATTTCTCACGTTTTTTCCACACTTTGTTCGTATTCCACCCTACAGCACCCCAAATACGTCCACCCCCCTACATCCATGGGGGTGTGTCGGCCACTGCACTCATGTTAAGGCAGCTACACCCTGGAGACTGCCTGTCCGACACACTTTATTATATTGTATGCCATGGGTTTGTTCTGTTACCTGACATTATTTATTTGGGGCTAGAGTTGATACATTTCTCAGTGCATGCTATGCGTATGCGATTACCAAAGTCGACTCTGTCATTTAATGGAAGAGTGATCGAAAATTGTTGTGATATACAATTTGTAATTTATATTTTTACATCTAGCTATGCTATCGTATATCGTAACGTAAATAATCACAAAATAAATGGAACGTAATGGAATTAATATTCCCTCCTATTCCTTATAGTAATACAGTTCCATGGCCAAAACAAAACTTTCGCTTGGTAGCAGAAATTGACATTAAATCGTACGAAAGCTAAATTTTTGTCATCAATAAATCCTGCAGTCATTTCATATTTGGCAAACTTCATTTCCAAGAAACATTCCGTATTATCCTCTTTACCAAAACAGTCGCCTCGACGCTAAAGTCTTCAGTCAGACAACTTGGTTGGTTTTGGCACAAGTTTGAATAAAGTTTTGGAGAGACAACTCGGACGCAGATGGTCACGAAAGCCGGTTCTTTGGTTACTGGCAGATAAATTACTTGCCATGTTATAGTAGGTATAATTGTATATATGTTTGCTAACGAAAGGCTGCTTTTGGCATCTGCAATAACAAGATAATCGAGCCTAAATATCGACACAAAAACTTTCTGTATTCTGAGACCAAAACACTATGAAACGCTAAACTTTATAATAATAATAATAATAAAAATTTCGAGAAAAACAAACGTTTTTAAAAAAATAATAATAATATATGTCTTTATTGCACACCAACACAAGTAAGTATATAGTACAAAGTAAAATAATATGAACAAATAATAACGTACAAATGGGCGGCCTTATCGCCTTAAGCGATTTCTTTTTATTTTAGTTTAAGTAATTTGCAATTACCACTATATACTATAATTACGGGAAATAAATGTATTAAAATACCTATAATCTGTAGTAATATTTTTTTCTAACAATAAATATTGTTACGGCCCTATTCTGAGAGGAGGCCTTTACTCAGCATCAAGATTAGTAGGTACCTAATGATAATAAAGGAACATTTACAAATAGTAAAAAATAAAAAAATAAATTAATTAATTAAATTTAATTTTAGTTATTCTACAAGACAAATCTATTATTTTTGCCTTGGTAAGTAAATGAGACACGTCTCTGAATGTTAATTCCATTCTGCGCCAAATAAGTAGATTATTTTGCATATTTCTCGTTAAATCAGTCTGCCACTTGGCCTCATAAAAGTAAATTGAGAATTTTCCTCTACTTTACCTATGTTTTCTTAGCAGCATAACCGTAGAAGAAGGTCCATATTATGAATAAAAAATGCCAAATGGCAATGAACCTTTTCAGTTTGTGTTAATTTTCCGGAGATACCTTTTTTCACGTTTTTTTAAGTATCGAAAAAAAAACAATTCATTATTTAGCTTAGGTATATCAGATTAGGTATGTTTTAACTTGGGGCAATTGAACTGTAGCTTTTGAGATAATGGATTTAAGAAGTTGTAAAATATTAGGGGTATTAAAATACAATTCAAACAGCCTCACAAAATATTATATAAAATACACATTAGTCGACAGTGTGACTAAAGCGGCCAAGGTTGAATATACAATAATAAGTGAATCATGTTATTGTCAGCTGTTTTTGCTACCTATCGAATTTGGTTACAAGTAGACACCTATTTATTTACTAATTTTATACATACCTACTCGTGTGTAAACCTAGCATGTATTATATTACACAGTTCTAATTTTTACATCAAACACATACATACATATATTTTATACACATTCATATACGTTCTTGTGTCAGCCTCTTCAGGTTTGACCTGTGACAGATGTTATGTCGTATATATGGTTGGTATTTACTTCCTCCGACAATGGATGTCAGAGACATTGTTGGACTAAACATATTGCTTACATAGTTTGCTTTGTTTATTCATCTGATATTACCTAATTAGTAATTACATACTAACAAACACAAGATCTGCGGTGTATCCGATCATTGGACGAGGGTGCGCTAAAAGACATCGCCTCGCCAGGGGGCGCTAAATCTATATCTTCGCTTCTAGGGAGTAAGGAATATCAACAGACTTCGGAAAGAACTTTGTGTATCCAAGTGAATATTACAGGCACATAATGCGGGAAATCTGTCGCCAGTTTGCATTCAATGATTTTGATAAAATAAGTCAACGAAAGAATAAACTTTCATTTAATACAATGTCCTTAAAAACATATTCTTACGTACGTAGGTGTACCAGCAGTGTGGGCAGAGAAACGAGACCTGACAGATAGCGATAAAATAATAATTCATCTAAACGAAGGCAATAAAATTAACGGGACTCGCCAAATCGTAATAAATGGTGGCCAATTATTATTACAAATCCACAGAGGTTTTTATCTGCATGCGGATTAAAGTGGAACTAAAATATTTGAACCAGTTTAAAAAATCTTTCAGGCATTTATGCAGAAGTGCTGCCATCAGCCGCGTGTAAAGTTATCTTGTAAAGTCTTACCAAATTTGGTTGAATAAATGACACGAGTAATCATTATTATTTTTATGATGTTGTTATGATTTATAATTGACGCAGGATTTTCTGTGCTTTCGATTGATTAGAATAGCTTGATGCCAGAAATATTTTTAAATGTTTTGTAGTACATACCTAGATATTAATTATATGTACCTATAGGAAGTAATTTAGCTTCTTTTACTAGGTATACCATATCCTAATCATAGGTAAAGTAAAAAATAAACCATTAGGTACTTCTTATTTAAATACTCTCTATTCTTGTCATAGTTGATAAATTAATAAGTATGTAGTCTAGCTTTCTAGTAAATAACCTACCTATGATTAAAAAAAAATATGTAGAATCACCAAAAAGTTAACACGCAAATGATCATGCCAGACGATCATAAAACTACATTTTGAATGCTCAATTTGAATATGACGATAGTAAAATGGCCGTTTACACGCTCTGAGGGGTTGAATTCGGGGTGAGATAATAATTTAACCGAACTGTCCCTTCTGAAACCCACACCCAAAATAAACGACCACCGGCCGCGCGGACGGAATCATGTAAAAGCAAACCAAAATAACATAAAAGAGGAAAAAAGAACAAAAAACAAAACTGGCACGACACTAACTAGATGGTATAAATAAATGTAACAGGGAAACGTCAAAAAAGAAAACGGAAAAGCAAAGGAAGATCGAGCATGTCACAAAATGAAATACAAAATCTCGCCACAAGTGTAAAAGACGAAGGGGACATAAAAAAGAAGCTACCTATTATAAATAAATCAAACATCCACAAAGCAAACCGCCGCTATAAAGTAGAAATGTTTGTAAGTACATTAAAAATACTCGAAAGTAAATTATTTTAATGTTGTAGGGCAAATAAGGAAATGAAAGTTCGGTAAGGAATCGAAATATTACAATCTGCTAGATGATAATACCTATGTACCGATGAATTGTACTAAATACGCTAGTCCATATTAGTAGGATTAATAAGTAAACTCATGAATAATATTATTCATGATGATGATCATAATAAATTGAGCAATAAAACCTCACTTTCCAAGTGCTTTCCAATTACGGTTTCTGAGTGCATA
Source organism: Macaria notata (assembly GCA_927399415.1). Lineage (NCBI taxonomy): Eukaryota > Metazoa > Arthropoda > Insecta > Lepidoptera > Geometridae > Macaria > Macaria notata. The sequence continues at coordinate 943,564 of OV656747.1, read as the reverse complement.
CTCCTTTGGTAGGAGCTAAAAATAATAATGATGCCATTGTAATAAAATCCCGGCTCCATTGAATTGATAGGGCAACCGCTTGCAGCTGGCGGGCTATACCGTTATACAGATTAATAATAACATGCAGGAAACTTATAGACGAGATTTACTTGATCCAACTTGTTTGTATAAAAGAAAACGAAAGATTATGTTAATTTGGGTCATGAAAAAACTTGGTGGAAGAGGACCATTCTTAAAATCCGTAATTTTGTCAATTCAATTAAACTATTGAGCCAAATAGCTGCACAACAACAGCAATAAATTCAGCCATTTTATTTCTCTGAAGGCCGAAATTACCGAGCACAGCTCAGAGTTCCGCTAAACCAAAAAGGTCGTCTGTTCGCATTACGACAACTTCCATGTATAGACTATAGAGCGGAGCGGATCATGCCATTCCAGTCAAATTGACATCGGCTATAAGCTCTGCAGTATGCAGTGAAGTGTGCGGCAGACTGCGGCGGCGAGATGGACCAATCACAGCCGGCGATGACGTGACGCGGCGTGGAGGCGAAACCAGCCTCAAAAATCCCCACCGGCCGCCTCGCTCGTCAAATCTACGAGCAGTGTGGTGCGAGAGTCGCGTATAGTGTAGCAATTAATTTATTACAATTTTAATAATATCAAAATGAGGGAAATCGTGCATCTTCAGGCCGGCCAGTGCGGTAACCAGATTGGAGCTAAGGTATGTTTAATTCTCTGTAGCAACTTAATTTAAAAACTATTTGCATAGTATGTGGCCGTGATTGTAGATAAATATGCCGGCCGCTAACGGTTACTAACGGTTTTTCTATAGTACATGACTATTTGAAATGTAAGCTTTTGGTAAAAGAGAAATTCCTAGTTACCTATGTGAAGTTGGTAATTACTGGTCACTTGTTGCATGAAACCATTCATTTCAGGGATAGACAATATTCGGATCTGTTACGCGCGAATGGCGAAATAGCAGGGTTGTCAGTTGCCACCCTCTTCGCGCATGCGTGGGTTTCGAAACAGCTGTTTCTTTGTTTTCCTACAAAATTAGCATGGTTTATTTACCGAGGCTATATACCAAATTTTAAATTCAAAAGGACTTTATGTTACGTAATCATAATTTTTTTGTGTTTTAAAAAAATATCTTTAAATATTAACATACGCTAAATAAGATCACATTTATGGTTGTAAACTAGTGGCTGACCCAGTATACATACCTACGTCACGTATGTTTCTTTGACTAATTTCTTGATAACTCAATAATTTTACTCACAACAATACGTGAGAAATGTGAATGCAAAACCAATGTGAATTTTTTCTCGTGTGAATGTAAGATTTGAAGTTTCAAAATTCGCCACGCACGAAATGATCAAGAAAATGGAGTTGTAATTGCCATGTAGAGCGAATAACAAAATTGATCATATACCCTAAACCGGGCAATGAGTCATGGACCAATGTGGCTCACTTCCATTGGTGAACTCACTCTATATAGGTATATACTATATTAAACGATGCGTCAAGGACTTTATAATGTTTTTCTGGCCAAACCGGTCGCTTATCCACTTGTTTGTTGTCATTAAAGTTTTAATTATGTCATAGAGCTGATTGGAGGTTGTTTTTATCGGCCCTAAGGTTTTGAGAAGGTTATAAGTTACAATGAACTGTTCACTGTTGTTGCCAAGTTATTATTCTTAAGAAGAATATTAATTCTTTCAAACGAAAGTCGTATCACTAGGTACTAAAAGTTAATAGTGATCTGAGTAAAGTGTTTTGCATGGAGTTTTCTAGACCTACTCGTAGATATAGAGACATTTTTTGCGTTTAAAGCGTTTTGCTTCGACTTTCATCGTGCGAACAGCCAAACTGTGGAACTCCTTGCCCGAATCTCTATTCCCCTTGAACTATAATTTGTCGGTCTTCAAGTCGAGAGTAAACCGGTTTCTTCTAGGCAAGCGCGCTACATCGTAGACTATAACGTTGCTTAACATCAGGCAAGTTGTAGTCAAGCGTAAGCCTATTTCATGTTAAAAAAAAAAATTCAGAAGTAAAATCCAAAGTTTTTTAAATAAAAGAAAGTAAAAAAACGTCCGCCATCACACAAAGTGGCACATATAAACTACTATAGCAACTGAATAGGTAGACTAGATAAGAATGGATAATTAGCATATCAACGAGTATCGAGTAATTATCAACTTTTCCTAATCCAGGTGAAACTTCCTTCCTATAGCACCAGTGTAGCATGAAACACATGCAATCCGCTCCACCTATACATACCCATCTACGTTTCTGATCGTTATTTCTACACACTTTCTATAATTTCGAAGATAGATCGCGAGTTGATTGGATTTAATTGGCTTTAGGATTTAGATACGATCTGATGTTCGTTTCACAGCTGGGAAATTAACAAAAACAAACCGCTTGTGGTTTCTTCTGATATTTTTTACTCGTTTGACGGTCGGAATTAGAAAATTGAAAGTAAACTTAAATAACATGCGTAATCAAACTAATCAAAAGTTAAGGTTTTATATATAGGCCTGTTAAAATTCAATTTGAGATTAATTCATCTGAATGAAAGAAACATTTTCAAGGAGTAGGCACAAAACTTTTTACCGAGAAACATGATTCACAGAGTTCGAAACGTGAGGCGAGATGATTTCAGTACAAATATACTCAAGCTGTGTCAACATTAACATACATACTTAGGTACGCATAGCATAGCGTGAGATATTTGGCACACTACAGTTATACCAATGTTGTACCTACTTACAAGTATGTAGAACGGAGAAAGCGAGAAACCAAAAAAAACCCACATTATTTCCGAAATCGTTCCCAAAAATACGATAGTAGCTCCTGTAATAGTTGAACGTGATGGTACGATGAGTGCTTCCTTTTAGCCGAACAAAGAGATTATAGAGCAGAATCGGTCACGGTTTTATGGGCAATTTGACCGTCTGATAGACACACGAAACAATGGCATATGCCACGAATACATTCAAATTACCGCAAAAATGTATAGCTCGTCCCGGATATTTCGACATACTTTTGAAATTTCAACGAACATGCAAGAGTAATTTGAACCACAAACAAGGTTTTAAGTTGCTATGGAGATAAAAAAATATATTCCTGAACTAAAGTCACAAACGTCTGGCATCTAAGTAACTTTGTTTTAAATTTCAAGTACATATTACTTATTTCATCTTATCATTAAGTTACAATAGAATGGAAGCGATAGATTAGCGAGTTCGTCGACCCGCTGCCGGTCGATGCCCATTTATAAATAGCCACCATTGCTTCGCCATAACTCGGCTCGGAGTGCAGCGCTCAGCGTAGTTTTAGCGATTGGATTTTATTAGTCCTGTTATTCCCTGTACTGTTTAATAGGGGCAACTTAATAAAACTGAATTCAATTTGAAATTTGAAAATTTGAAAAAATTGAATTGAATAAAACTGAATTGGAAGATAAGTTTGTTTTCCTCTGACTAAATAAATAATGAGATGCATTTTTTTAACTAGGTTTTGCTAATATCATTAATCTTATAAGCAACAATTCCTATTACTTACATAGATGATTTTTTGTGTGTTTATTTTACATAAACACATCATTCTTTTTAACCGTTACTTGAGCTGTCCGGTCGTCATAGAAAATGTGTAAGGCATAAATTTGCCATTGTACCGTCACCTTGCCCAGAGTTTCCCTGCACCCACCGCATTGTGCTGTCGTTCACACGAGTACTTTCATTTGCCTCTACTCTTATCTAGTTACTCAGAAAGTCAGCCTTTCGCGGCTCAAACCGATCGCCTTTCACTTTTTGTTGTTATTAAAAATCATTACGATGTCATCTCTCTTCGAAAGTTGCAAGTTTTGACGTACGAATAGACGGTGTATTGTTAATGTCTTATAATATAACGCGACAGGCAATCTTACTTAGAACAGCTAGACCCTGAACCAAAAGGCGAGACTATATTAGTCATATTACCATATTTGAGCATGTCGACGGCAGTACACACTAGCACACCTACAGCTCGGCGGGATGACATCATGTTGCCGCTCCGCCGACACTCGCCTGAATTATAATTCTCTTCAAACAGTCGCTAAGTGTTCACTTAAGGCATTTTGCTACTGTCAAGGATGTTGTCGCTGCGCTTGCGTCAGCTCTCACACCTGACAAATTGATTTATGAACGCCTATCTCAAATTAGACAGAAAAAATAGCGCTGATGTCAGTTTCTTGGACCATATGGCAGTGAAGCTGTATCTTAAAGGTATCGAAAAACGGAATGCTAATAAGTTGCCAATGACTGGTTCGAGACATTCTCTACATATATGGAGGGATAACCCAAATAGAGGTCGTGGTGTGGGCGGCGCCGCACCGAGCCTGTCATAACTCAGGCCTATTGTCTTGCGTAACCCTCGCATGCTGAAGTCGTTACAGATGTACTATTGTTTCCTGTCTACATCTTTCGTTTCGGATCATTGAGCTTCTGTAATCTTTTGAAAGCTACTTCAATTAGAAACTAGAAACTCAGTATTGAATTGAATGGTTTATGAATGGTACTGGCAACGCGAACGGCCAGAGCTCTCCCTTGGTATTTTATTGTAGGTATAGAACCGGTTTGAAAGCGACGAGTGGCATTACGTACTGAGAGAGCACAGAGCTTTCGTGCCGGCATTTTAATCGACCACATTCTAGGTATTTCTCGTTCACCGCATGCCTGTACGTGCCTGATTTACTAACGGTTGTTTCTTTTTGCTTCAGTTCTGGGAGATCATCTCCGACGAGCACGGCATCGACCCCACCGGTGCTTACCATGGAGACTCCGACCTGCAGTTGGAGCGCATTAACGTGTACTACAACGAGGCTTCCGGAGGAAAATATGTGCCCCGCGCTATCCTCGTCGACCTGGAGCCCGGCACCATGGACTCTGTCCGCTCGGGACCCTTCGGACAGATCTTCCGCCCCGACAACTTTGTATTCGGACAGTCTGGAGCCGGTAACAACTGGGCCAAGGGACACTACACAGAGGGCGCCGAACTAGTCGATTCAGTTCTCGATGTAGTGCGCAAAGAATCAGAATCCTGTGATTGTCTCCAAGGCTTCCAGCTCACACACTCTCTCGGTGGTGGTACCGGCTCTGGAATGGGAACACTCCTCATCTCCAAGATCCGTGAAGAATACCCCGACAGAATCATGAACACATACTCCGTCGTCCCCTCGCCCAAAGTATCAGACACCGTCGTCGAACCCTACAACGCGACTCTTTCAGTTCATCAGCTCGTAGAAAACACAGACGAAACCTACTGTATCGACAACGAGGCCCTATACGACATCTGCTTCCGCACGCTTAAACTATCCACTCCCACGTACGGTGATCTCAACCACTTGGTGTCTCTCACAATGTCCGGTGTCACCACTTGCCTCAGGTTCCCCGGTCAGTTGAACGCCGATCTCAGAAAACTGGCTGTCAACATGGTTCCCTTCCCCCGTCTCCACTTCTTCATGCCCGGCTTCGCTCCCCTCACATCCCGCGGAAGCAGACAATACAGAGCCCTCACCGTCCCCGAGCTGACCCAGCAGATGTTCGACGCCAAGAACATGATGGCGGCGTGCGACCCGCGCCACGGGCGCTACCTCACCGTGGCCGCCATCTTCCGCGGACGCATGTCCATGAAGGAGGTCGACGAACAGATGCTCAACATCCAGAACAAGAACTCGTCCTACTTCGTGGAATGGATCCCGAACAACGTGAAGACCGCCGTGTGCGACATCCCCCCGCGAGGCCTCAAGATGGCCGCCACGTTCATCGGCAACTCGACCGCCATCCAGGAGCTGTTCAAGCGTATCTCCGAGCAGTTCACGGCCATGTTCAGGCGCAAGGCTTTCTTGCATTGGTACACGGGCGAGGGCATGGACGAGATGGAGTTCACGGAGGCCGAGAGCAACATGAACGACCTGGTGTCGGAGTACCAGCAGTACCAGGAGGCCACCGCCGACGAGGACGCAGAGTTCGACGAGGAGCAGGAGCAGGAGCTTGAGGACCACCACTAAACCAGTCCCTAGTGATGTACTACCTGGGCCAGCCCCGGCTAGTGATGTACTACCTGGGCCAGCCCCGGCTAGTGATATACTACATGCCATTATATCTCGCGTTACTTGTCCGAGTAACATTAATGATTCCTACAGTGTTCGAAAAGACATGCTTTCTAACTTTTAACAGAATGCACGACTAAAAATCCCGGTTATGATGTATTCAGCGAATCGAACCTCCATTGTATTAATTGAAATACATTCCTAGCGATTCCACAAAGCCTCGTTGAGAGCAAGATCTGAAATTTTGTAAAGGCTGATCTACCATAGACACTCTTTATGTATGTATTATAAAGTTTGGACGTCTCTACAAAATGGCCAAACGTGAAAAAGATTATGGCTTCAATAACCGAAGTTTTTATTACGATTATAATTGTTTTGAACAATAATTTAATGTATATAATAAAGATTTTTATTTATTCGTTGTGGTTTCTATTGATTATAAAATATAATCCCATGATAGAGTAATATTTAATTGATTCCTGCATAAGGCTAGGTGCTTACATCATTTTATCGAAGCAAAGGAAATCCTTGATAGATAAAGTATACCTGCTAATGACTTCTTAGAATTAGATGTATTTATCGATACATAGAATGAAAAACAGAAACAAACAACTACATTCACATCAACATTACATTTATACAAATCCTTAGGTATACCCAGAGATAAGATAAGTTAAATCTAGAATAAAAATAAATTACACATATATTATTATATCACACAAATCTTGAAGGTAATGTATGTCAGGGACTGTATGATACCCTAAAAGGAACTATGGAAAGGTGAACAAGAACACAACCATTATGTGATTAAATTAAATGTAGGCATAACTACAAGAGGAATAAGGAGCTGGGTAAGACGAGAAACAAATTCATACAATATAGGTAGTTAAGTGTAATAATTTTAACATTTATAAGCAAAATTTAATCACCCGGCCATTTTATCAGCTACACTATAACCAAAACAAGCGAAGTAGGTAAGTAAGTAAAATTGTCAAGAATTTCAGATAATACACAAAATAAATGACATCACCGCAAGTTGTCCATAAATAGAAATGCAGTACGACAACCAATTATGTTTGACCTCTGTTATCACATCAATGCAATAACAAGCAGTCCATTGAGGTGTCTGGTTAAATTGGCCAGTGATGTCATACAGCTAGTATAGGTTGATCACAAACATGGGTTATGTCACGTCAGAGTAAAGTATTGAGATCACGCTAGCTGTCAGAGGTGGTTATTGGTTAATGAGTGAGTGACCTCGGCGTCACCTACACAAGATCTGATAGCCCTATGTCATTCATAGTTGTTTGTAGGAAGGAAATCGTATACAGCTCAGATTCTATTATTGTAAATTATATTTTATTATGATATCAGTGTAGCAGTCTTAGATAAACGAATTACACCCTTTTTTAGATTTGTTGATTGACTACATCACTACATCAGGCGCTCTGTAGAAAAACGGAAATATTTATACTTGATCTACGTAAAAACTTACTAATACTAACTTGTAGGAGAAAAAGTACCCAAGTAAAGTTCAGGCCGATTTTATGCGACGCCGATGTGCCTGCCTATACGGGAACAAACTTTAAAATTAATATGACAATTAAATAGGTGTAAAACACCCTGAACTATTAATCACAGAATTGTGATTCAATTGTATTGTAATTGCAATAGATCACCCCAGTGCCATTACTAAACAAGTTTTATAAATCACAGTATTTTGACTCGGAAGTCGTCTTATACTTGGAAAAGTGATACATAGGTACCAATGTTTCGTCTGAATTTGGTTTCTTTGTTAAAACACTTCTAACTAGTTTAGAGTAATAAATCAAAATAAAATTCAGATTCCTATGATATGTGGTACAATTAAATGATATCGCTGATTATTGACAACCCTAGCGCTATTTCTGCAATTTTAAAAATGGCGCGCATTTTGACAGGATGGTGTTATGCAGTACTTTCTCTACGCTTTATAGGTAGGTATGAGAAAAAAATACCTTTTATGTAAAAATGCATTTGAGAATTTTAAGTTTATTAAACTAACTACATTTTCATAGGTAATTATGTTGTAGGTAGGGTATAGATCACTTTATTGTTGACACAAAAAAATACAGTGAATACAACATACAATAGGCGGCGGTTTTACCGCAAAATTATATCTCTTACAGACCCTACCCTAATTTATATACCTACTAAGTATTGGTTCACAATAAGAATTGCAAGATTGAAAATTATTTACGTAGTTACCAACGTAAGTAAGTATGTACAATGTACTGTGTCTACATAAAAGGCACGAATTTCTCCATAGCGCAAGGCGCCAATGGCGAGCCCTGTCTGGCGACGAGTTAACTTTGAATGCAATACATTGACTAGCATGATTATGTAGTTAAAAAAAATAAAAAACTTTTATTAGCCATATTTCCAATTTATCAAAACGTTTAGAAATGGAACTAAGTTTTAGATGTTCATGATGATTACGCTTTTTGTCAAAAATTATAGTAAAACAAAAAGAAGTTTAAAATACTTACATTACTTATTATTTTAATGATAAGTGTAATGTTTAGTATTAGCAATAAATGATTGGTATTTGATGAAGAATTCATGACGGTCTAAACGTCAGGAAAAGGATTTGAAATAGATAGCAAGTGGCGCCGCACATATTTTCTACACGCTTTGGTTAGAGGTAGGTATAAGAAAATTGTAATTAGGTGTGCAGCATATGTTACGGACTTCTCTGCTTTCAAAAGGTTGCCGGGAAGAAATCGCCTAAGGCGATAAGGCCGCCCAATGTACAGCACTTTAAAATATTTATCTGTCATTATTCTGTCATTTTGTGTGCATTAAAGTGATATTTTATTCTATTTTTTTAAGCGCCTGTAGCTCAGCTAGCGGAGAACAATCGCATGCTTACCAAAGATCGACGCGGGCAGTCCTTGGATGGGTGACCGAAAAGTGGCATTCCATTTTGGGCACTTCCGGGGGTCGGATGACACGTTAAATTGTAGGTCCCGGCTGTTTGTCTTGTTCTAGGCAGTCGTTAAGCCATGTCAGAGGCCCTTAGGGCGGCTTTAAAACTCGACACCAGAGTTGGCACTCTCATTCGATAAGAAAGAAAATTCTATTCTACTTCAATATGTGGTGAAACACTAACATTTTGAAAGCTGCAATGTACAGCATCCAACCACATGCAGACAAGTTAACACCCATGTAGGTAAGAGTACCTACATAGTACATGCATACTTACACCACAGTAAGCAACATTTCGTAAACCATCTGAGTCAGGCGCTTTCACGCATTGCTCGCTCAAAAATGGCGACTTACCAACTTACGGTATACTCACAGGTATACTAGGTAACTTTACTGGTAGTAGTGGTAATGTAAGTTCGTCTGAGTGTGGTGAACTCTAGCGTCGAGAGTTTACAAACGGCCTGCAGGTCTTTTGACTTGGTTTAAATACTGCATTGCAAGCGAGTGTGGCTCAGCGGTTCCAGTGTCTGCTTTTCATTCAGACGCACCTTGGTTTGAATCCAGCCCTACACCAATAACTTGTATTTTCAAGTTAAGTGTGGATTTGCACTCGCTTAACGCTTAATTATATTAAAGTCCTCAGTAGCCAGAGTGGCTCGGCGGTTCCGGTGTCTGCTTTTCAACCAGACGCTCCCGGGTTCGAATCCGGCCCTACACCAGACTTGTGACGGTGAAGGAAAACATCGTGAGGAAACCGACATGTTTGAGGACCACAATATCCGAGGACATTGATCTTCCGTGGAAGGACCTGGGCGCCCACCACGATGTATATGCCCAATAGAACTCCCGTAACGAATTAATTCTGCAAGGGAGTAACGACCCTCAGTCATGAGGAAATACGACTCAAGAGAGAGAACGACTGCACTATATACCAAGACAGGCAACGGGACCTCCTGAGGTAGGTCTACTCCTACGAGTGGATCCATCTGGATCCACTCAAACAATGGACCCACCTGGGGCCAGTCGGACAGTGGACTGCGGTTGGGACGGGGGAGTATTGCTCGCGAAATCTGTCCTTGCCGAGATGAAGGGACATCGTGGTAAGTTTTAGTCGGTAGTTGAGTCTTATTAGCTCCGAGCCCCACATACCCCGCTTAGTACTACTACTACTTAGTACTAGTGCTTATAATAGCCAACAGTACCTAACCCTGTATAAATACTTGTGTAAGTATATTTTTAAGTTACTGATCATGGCGATGTGGGTCAGGAGAGTAAAGGGCCCAGTAATGAAGCTGGTAGAATGCACAAGATGCGATATACAATACATATATAGGTACAATGTATACCTATATTCATTAAAATTACAATTTTCATCAGTAGATGGATGATAGTGTATTGCTTATTTTTTATTTGTGGTACAGAATAAAAATATATGTACCTACCTATGCTCCCCGCTGGAAAGATAGATAGATAGATAAGTAATGCTTTATTGTCACACACATAAAAATAAAATTAAGAACGTTACATTCATAAACTACTCTAGTGACACAAATGGCGGCCTTATTGCTGAAAGCAATCTCTTCCAAGCAACCATTGAATGGAGGGTAATAAATAAACTATAAAGGATTATAAAGGACGAGGTGTACAACAGAAATAGATGCAAAACCAATAGATGGAAAGACCAGAGGACCAGCATCAGCTCCATGCTCCATGCTACCGAGTGGTAGGAGAAGGCGCAGAACCGACAGGAGTGGCGTCTCCACGTGTCGGAGGCCAGGGACCACTTAAGGTCGCAGCGCCACATTGGTAAAAGTGGAAGTTTATGCATGTATGGATGTATGTTTGATTTATGTTCACTCTCAAACGGTTGAACCGATTTGGATGAAATTTGGTACGGAGATAGATTAGATCCTGGATTAACATGTATGCTACTTTTTATTCTGGATTCAACTACGGGCGCCTCTGATTAAGCCAAAGAGCCAAATAATAGTAAATCGCCAAAACCTACGTCAATATTACGAATTATGATGCTAGTTATTGAATAAATAATACATTTTCAATAATGTAATGTAATTCCCCCTTACCTCCCTAGAGGCTGGGAGAGGGCGCCAGTGCGCAAAAATAATAACCACCCCCTAATGTGTATTCCATTAGGATATATGTATTTATTTATTGGGACAGGCCGCAGCATGACGCAACGTACCGTCTGGAGACTAGGTACCTACCTATAATATTTACATAAAATCTATACTAATATTATAAAGCTGAAGAGTTAGTTTGTTTGTTTAACGCGCTAATCTCAGAAACTACTGGTCAAAAATGAAAAAATATTTTTGTGTTGAATGGACCATTTATCGAGGAAAGCTTAAGGCTATAAAACATCACGCTGCAACTAATAGGAGCGAAGAAACAATGGAAAATGTGAAAAAAACGGGGATAATTATTCATCTTGCGCTGCGAAAACGGTTCAAGTCGTGGGTAACAGCTATAATTTATAAAGATGAAGAAGTTGTTCGAAAAAATAAATTTGATGCCCAAAATAACTATTCCACGCGGACGAAGTCGCGAGCACAGCTAGTATGATATAAGAACGCATAAGTACATTATGTATACAATTACAAACAATTATACCTAAATGTATGTTCATTACTAGAACGGTATTACCCCACCAGATCCCTTGAATGACATTCGCACAAGCCACAGTGTACCTAGTTGTGATCACTCATCCAAAGACCTAACAGACACTTACCTGTCATTTTTGTTTTACCTAACTATTTCATTATATGTACATATGTACAAAATGGCCTTCTTTATTTGCTTCACTTATTACTTAGGGTCGTGAATCCCCGCATATTTCATTGGGGGGGTTCCTTTACTTGACAAGATAATAGGTAATCAAAGAGTTCTTGATTTTAATATTTATAATATTCTGATATACATTCCTTCGAAAGTAGGTATATACCTATACTAGGTATATATTTGTGTACGTATTAAGTTTCCTAATAAGTACATAGGGTACATACATTCCATATATTTGATCGATCGAGTTGTCAGCTTGCAAGCATGCGCTATAGATGCAATGCAACCTCTTTACAACTAGGTCTTTGCACTGCGACCGCTTTGGGTGGGGTCTCAACTCTGTACCTACCTACCTATAATGCTAGCTACCTACCTACGTATAGTAGGTATTATTAATGTCGTTGCGTATAGTGTCATAATTTGAAAGAGAGGGAAGAAAATCCTTGTAATTTGCATTGAACTATATTACTAATATCTCAATGGTAATTTGGTATGTTTGTTATCTAAACACAAACAACAGTTGTCTAAGCCTATTTGCTATTGTAAGATACCTAGAATTGCAAAAGCAATAGGTAGGTACTTTAGCAAAATTACCAACCAAATTATTAGGTACAATTTTCTTACAGTAGACTAGGTAGGTATACAGCGTAGACTATTCTAAACCTTTTCTTAACTCCGTTTAGAATAGCCTGATGTATTTTTTTCGTTCCATGTTTTTCGAAGCCAATCTACCAAAGGATTTTGACTTTACAATAACTGTAGGTACCTAACAAATGGAGAATCGTCTGAATCTAATTTCTACCTAAGTATATACATAAATGAATATAGGTACTCCAGGTACTCATTAAAATATTACATAAGTAAGTAGGTATTTAGGTTCTTACCTATTTTTTAAGTCAACGTAATCCTAATCTTGCGCCCTAAGCTCATATTCATACAATTTTATTGATCGTCGCTACGTTGATACCATACCTAGGTACCTAGACTTCTATGGATAGGCAATGATATTCTAGGTATATAAACTGTGGATAGGTACAATAAACATTAAGTATAAATATATTTTATTGATTGGCGAATGCATACATTTTCATAAATAACTAAGTATGTAGAAATAAAATGTATTCATGATACATATTGAAATTAATACATAACATTGATTGATTCTGTAATACATTTTTTGACCTCGTTTTTTGCTTGCCGGCCGGCGCCATGCTGCACCACCGGCATAAATTATTACCAACATAACAGAAAAGACACCTGTGACTGATTACGGTTTTTTTTACAATAAATATGCATATTATGCCTGTAAAACATAAAAATTCTTTGGCAGCATATTGAGATTGATTTTACTTAAGTTTTTACTGAATTAATAATATATTATTACTGATTTCTATGTTATTTTTAAAGTATTGAAACGACTCAGTGTTTTAAGGTTGGTAGCTTTGAAGGACAAGTGTGGCGGCGCCGACCAATAGGAAGCGAGCTAGAAATGACTGAGCAGGGACAGTATCGATACAAATTTTATCGATGTATGATAATGTAACATATCGATAACTTTATAATTAATTGTACTCAATTTTCACTTATTTTAATACAAACAATAATATCTGTCTGCTTTTAGTGGTCTAGAAGTAATATTATAATGTATGATGAAAATAAAAAATACAGTACTATGCTATACAAACACATATACCAAGATAAGTTTTATAATTGATTCTTTTTAAATTTGATCTATGCATTGTATGAATTAATGAGAGTAATTCTACGAGATTTAGAACTTTGGTGAATACAATCAGATTGGAGTTTACACCTATCATTTATGGCGTAATTAAGTTATAATATATATAGAATTTTTTTTATGACAAAATGAAAAAAATGAAGAAAAAAAAAACCAAAATGCCAGCGTGGTAATGCAGCCAGTATGCTGGGCAAGCTGCCCTCTGGTAGTGGGCTGGAGCACTTAGATTATCTTTAGGCTTTTCTAAAGATTTTCTAAGTGCCCCTCTGTGTAGTAGTAAGTAGTAGTATGTATAGTTTTTCTTCCCTTGTTTTTATATATTAGTTTTGTAAATAAAGCCTATATATATATATATATATATATATATATATATATATGTCGGCGCGTTTGATTCGAAGAGTGTTTAAGTTGTTGTTAATGTTTGATTCGGAGAGTAGGCGAGTTGGTTTCAATGTCACTGTCAGCTGTCACAATGTTCGAAATATGTTATAATGTTTATGTCACTGTCAATAACGGCTGACATTGACTTGAGACTAACTTCGGAGCCCTGCTCTGACGCAACAACCAGCGCTAGTGCCGTGCGAGCCGCAAGAGAGACCGCCATTCTTACTTGGGACGGCAATCGGTTCGCATCGCGTTGTGGCGTTACGTGTTGGTTGGAGTGTCGACCGAATTAGTGTAATTAGATATCAGACAATCTTCCTACAGTTGTATTTCATAGTTTAACCTCCAACAAATTGTAATATACCATCAATAAGTTGAAGTGCTACGTTTTATTTCTCCATGCCCAAATACCCATGCCCAGCCGGTAGAATTATTATTATGGATAATGAAGATGCTCCGCCGTCCCCACATCAGAAGTGGGATGATGGCAAAATGGAGAAATAATTGATCGCCGAGAAACACAATGGGAGCCATGCATGTTCTGCCTACGTGAAAATCAGACCCACGAACATTATCAATTCTTCGTGTCAATAAACAAAAACGTGTGAAAGATAAAAAGCAGTTGGGATTTGTGTTTTACTGAAACTTATCAATGCGGCAACGATAATCCTCGGACCAGAGAAGACCATAAAGCGATTTCATAATTGCGTTGAAATTTACGAATACGTGTGCTGTGAATTGAAAGACAAGATTTGCTGTTCGGATTTTTAGGTAGGAATTTTATATCTTCTAATAATTGGAAATGTCGTACAAGAAAGACTACGAAAGAAACGACAAAAAATATTGACAAGCAAGAAGATTACAAGATATGGACCGCATCGTGAGGGAGTACAAGAGCAGCGCCTGCAGCAGACTCATGCCACGTGGCAGTGACGCGCGATGCCGCTGCAGTGGCGTGCGCTCCGGGCAGCACATGGAGCAGCGGTGGTAGCACGCGGTCGAGCTGCCGCGGCCCATGGAGCAGCAGTGGTGGCATGCAGCCGGGCGACCACGGCACATGAAGCAGCAGTGGTAGCACGCGGCCGGGCGAGCGCAGCCAGGGTCGAGTGGTGACTGAGTGCAGCGTGCAACTTCATCGGATATCAAAGGTGATATTGTTTAAATTCATTACGTTTCTGGTGTTGAATGCTCTTTTGTCAAAGTAAGATTTGGTTGCAATTTGTTATAAATGATTAAAAGGCGTTGTTGAGAAAAACCATACCAGTCATTACGAGCATACAGCACTATATAATATGTTGTGTAACGATAAAGCCATTTTTTTGTAAAAAAATTATTGCCAATCTGTTGATGATTGTTAGTGTGTAGCTATTTAATGATTGTGCAGTGATACATAAGTGTGAGGTCGTTTTATGTCCCATAAGAGGTCAGCTATGCACTGTGAAATTTAATTGAAATTCAAGATTCAATCTAAGATAGCGTTGTCATCATTTTAAAAGTTAGGAGTGTTGTCCTATTTTACGCAAGATATTTTAATGAAATCAAATCTTGACAGGATTCGTTGAGATTGGTCTGTTAGCAGTCCAGCTTTTCTGGGAGTCGCGCCCGTTAGGGGTTGAGTTTCGAGATAGGTACTGAGCAATTAAAATGAAACTAGATCTGAAATCATCCCTGTTTAAATGGTCCATATTAGATGCTTCAGTACTGGCGCGTATCCGTTTCTGTTTTCAGGATGCTGTTGTCACTTCTCGCTGCCAGCCAGTAGCAAGTCATGCCGCCTTCTAGCTGATGAGCTTGAGCACCGCCAGGGCAGGAATGCTGTCAGCGTCGTTCTGCGCGAACATGGGCTGCTTGAGACTGACACCTGATCATACTCCCGGTGAGCTCGTTTCCTTTTGGTTACTCATTAGTGAATAGTAAAACAGACAATCAAATTCTGGGTACTATGCGTAGGGATTAGAATAGAAGGCATAGTAATACAGCACAGGTACCCACGTTTTGAAAAGATAGATAGTTAAAATCAGATTCATAAAGATGTTCACGAAAATCTGGGCATAGTGCCTAGGAGTCTTGACGGCTTAATAGAAGTAGGTAGATACCTTTTTGATTAATTATGTTGACGATGAGGAGGAGGAGGCCGAGACGGCGGGTCAAAGTTAAAATAGTGAGGAGGTTTCATCAGACGATGATACGATATGGTTGCTAGTTCGCACACAATGACCACCACCTCGGCGACCCTCTCAGCATTGGGAAGTGAATTAGAGATTTAATTTTGAGATGTGACTTTGTTACGTATCATTCAACACCATTGCTTAAGAGTTAGTTGGTTTCACGTCAGATGAGATAACGTCACGTCATATGAGATGCCGTCGGGTAGAAGCTAGAGATTTGGCGATATTTGCATGATGTCAAATATTGTCGTAGAGAGGTGCTCCGACTGCAGGGCTGTCCGGTGCTCCCTTGTCGTTACCTGAGAGTGGCGATCTTGGTGGTGGGGGCACCCTGCGGTGGCTTATTTGCATGAGGTCAAATAATGTCGTGAAGTGGAGCTGCAACTGCAGGGCTGTCCGTTGCTCTCTTGTCGTTACCTGTGAGTGGCGATCTTGGTGGTGGGGGCACCCTGCAGTGGCTTGTTTGGCGGAGTTGAATAATGTCGTGATGTAGAGCTCCAGCTGCAGGGCTGTTCGGTGCGTCCTTGTCGTTACCTGTGAGTGGCGATCTTGGTAGTGGGAGCACCCTACAGCGGTACGATAATATTCGCACGATGTCGAATAGTGTCTTGGAGTGGAGCTGCAGCTGCAGGGCTGTCCGTTGCTTCCTTGTCGTTGC
Organism: Macaria notata; assembly: GCA_927399415.1. Taxonomy (NCBI): domain Eukaryota; kingdom Metazoa; phylum Arthropoda; class Insecta; order Lepidoptera; family Geometridae; genus Macaria; species Macaria notata. Next base: position 926,753 of record OV656747.1, on the reverse strand, counting down.
CGGTGAGTGGCGATCTTGGTGGTGGGGGCACCCTGCAGCGGAACGGTCATATTCGCACGAGGTCGAATAGTGAAGTTTTGTGTGATAATTAACTTAGTTGAAACAACATCTTGACGTGATCTCAATTTCTCGAAGCCAAATAGTAGATACTGATAATATGTGCGTGTACTGAATTATATCTTTCGAAATTGTCAGGATAGACGAGCGAAATGACATTAGTGATCCCAGCTGTGTCTTTTCTTTTATTCCAGGTCATCTGCTGCGAGAGAAATCGGATCGCACGAGGACGTGCGAATGTCAGTCTGGCCGTGTCGGCGCGTTTGATTCGAAGAGTGTTTAAGTTGTTGTTAATGTTTGATTCGGAGTGTAGGCGAGTTGGTTTCAATGTCACTGTCAGCTGTCACAATGTTCGAAATATGTTATAATGTTTATGTCACTGTCAATAACGGCTGACATTGACTTGAGACTAACTTCGGAGCCCTGCTCTGACGCAACAACCAGCGCTAGTGCCGTGCGAGCCGCAAGAGAGACCGCCATTCTTACTTGGGACGGCAATCGGTTCGCATCGCGTTGTGGCGTTACGTGTTGGTTGGAGTGTCGACCGAATTAGTGTAATTAGATATCAGACAATCTTCCTACAGTTGTATTTCATAGTTTAACCTCCAACAAATTGTAATATACCATCAATAAGTTGAAGTGCTACGTTTTATTTCTCCATGCCCAAATACCCATGCCCAGCCGGTAGAATTATTATTATGGATAATGAAGATGCTCCGCCGTCCCCACATATATATATATATATATATATTCTATATAAAAATTACGGTTTGTCAAAATACATAACGGGATTTTATAAAGAGGGTTTCTTTTGTTAAGTTGAATGAACTTTTTGATTTAAAGTTTTCGCCGCAAGAATGTATGAGATATTTTTACCAGTGTTACACAAAAAAAACTAACTTCTGCAGTCCAGATGTTTTAATTTAACGAAATGACGCAATGCGACAAATTTTATCGATACTTTCGAGAGCCAACATACTCTTCACTACCTAGCTCCCAAGCTTTGGTCGATCGCGCAAAACGGAACGAGATTATTCTTCAACAAGCAACCACGAAAGTACGTGGTGCGTGCGGAGCAGACAAACATTTTATAGTTAAGTAATTTATTAAGTGCACATACAAAATGAGGGAAATCGTACACATTCAGGCCGGACAATGCGGCAACCAAATCGGAGCTAAGGTGAGTTTCTTTTGTTTTATTTTTCATCTTTGCGATTCGGTTTTGGAATGCCTGTTACGCGGCCGGCATTTTGTGACGCCCATGTAGATGAAGTAAAAGCAGTATCATCTCTTTTAGCACGTTAATTACATCGAAAACCGTTGAAATAATACGTTTCTATCGTGTTTTTCATCGTTTACGTGACAGGGTGTGGTCACGGTACGTGCCGGTGGGTCTGATATCTTATTTGCCGCAACCTAGATTTCTTTTTGTCTGGTTGAATAGCTTCATTAGGTACCGCGTTATTACTAGTAGCCGAGAAAGTATTTGAGAATGCACAGGTGGTATTTTTTTGCTATTCCCACGTAGGTACGTTGTATCACTCTAGACTGGGGAGTATCGATCGATAGATGTGTGTCGAAGTCCGCGCAGTCTTTGTTACTTCCACGTGTTCTTTTCCGGTCGAAATAGCTCATATCTTTGAAGAAACATAGTAAAACTTCTTAGGAACACGATAGTCACCTTAGAATTAGCCCAATTTGATGACTTCACAAAACCACCTCCAACACAAAACCATCGTTTTACATTTTCTGTATTCTGACCTTTTAGAGTTCTAGAAAAGAGCCGTGCGTCATTTATTACCTAGATAGAACGCTTTGTTGTCATTGAAAACGATCTATCTAAATCAATTTATTGTACCGATTGTATCAGATCTTATCAACACTATTGTCATGCACGATGAAAGGTGTAGATAACTTTCACGAGTACCTACAAATGTAATTTACAAAGCCGTATTGGCTAGTTCCTATGAGGTGCCAAGCCATTTGTCGTTACTTCCCGCCATAGAAATTCCGTTACAGGATAGGGCACGCATGTTTTGAATCCCGTTCAAGGGCGTTTGACGCGTCCCTTGATAACGACCGACCAATCGTAGCCCGTACATGGTAACGTATTTTTTTATCGCGCCACCAAATATTGCTGGCCACTTTGCAGCTGTTGTTCGTTTTTTGCCTAATAACAAAAATGTTTGTGAAACAAAAGCCTGTCAATTGAAATTAGAATTTGTTTATTTTAAAACGAGTTCTTTGTTTTACTTATTATGTATGTACCTACATTTTTTTTTTACGTGTGATAGGTTTACGTTTGACTACAGCCTGCCTGATGTTAAGCATTGCTGCAGCCTAGGGTGTAACACGTTTACCTAGAAGATACCTATTAACTCTATTTGTAGATCTCTCTACCTATTTGTAGATTTGCAATTTTCTCATGTTCTAAATTTCAAAACCGAGATTTTCAATCGCCAGTTAAATTAACCGACGAACACGCGAAAAGATAATTATAGCATAGGAAGGAAGAATTAAAGTAGGCTCATTGCTAAACATTGGTTCGTTGACCGACACTCTTCCGCGTCAGCTAAAATAACTGACACGGCTAATCCGATCTGTGGAACTTTCGCCGCTATTTTCTAAGCAAGAAGACACAGTTTGGTGTAAATCTGATGTAGGTTTTCTGATATAGCCCATCTTTTATGTTTTGACATGGGTTTATGCTAGCGGTTGATGGATTTGGGGCATCATCATAAAGTGGAGTCTGTTTTAGTCATGTTGGTTCAAAGAAATGGTTTCCTTATCCATGCTAGTAAATCTAAATTGGTTATGGATTTACTGATAATCTTCAGAAATGGTAGATAACTTAAAGATTAATTATGATATCATTTCACTAGCAATTTGAAGTACCTAATACAATCTAACCTTTTTATCGTTTTGGCACGTAGAGGTACATTTTAAGTGTTACAAGCTGTATCTATTTTGCAATTATTGCACTTATTTGCTATGTTAATCCTAAACCAATCCTATCCTATCCTATCCTGTTAGCCCAAAAATTATATTATGCTTGTATAGTGAGTCAAATTCGTTTATTGGTCTGTGAAACATGGGTACATAAAAGGTCTTAGGTCAGTTATAATTAAGAGCGCCACATTTCAGCCATCTGCATGCAAAACAATTAATCTAAGTACTTATCATCGCCATTAAAGAATTCGTCAAGAGTATAATAAGTCTTTGCTTGCAGTAAACATTTCAGTTTATACTTGAAGACTTGTAGGGATAATACGTCAGTTATACATTTTGGCAAGTGATTGTAGACTTTTGGGGTCATATTTAAAACACAATTTCTAAATATAGTCGATTTACAGGCAGGTTGAACCAACCTATATTTCAGGCGATCACTTATGATTTTCATATAAATAGATATTGTTACCTGGTATATGTAAACACAAGTCATTGTTAAGATATCGATTTCGATTGAGTCAGTTTGTTGAATTTATACATGGAGCCAATCTATAAGTACAGGCATAGACTAAACTTAGTCTATGGTACAGGTAATAAACTGATAACATAAACAATAAATTTCTGATAGCATGAATAAATTTAGATTGCCATAAGCCTATATTTTTCAAAATCTTCCTTGTATGTTTAATTCCCTAACAACAGTAATTTACTTAACCAAAAATGTTAAGTAGATTGTCTAAACACCAAAAGCAGACTTAAGTAGATTAGTAAACATAGGTTTATAATTAAACAGGATTAGTCTTTAATTAGATAAATACTTTGCTAATGAGTTACACTAAACCAAGCTAATAATTACTAAGTTAGGTTCAATATGTATATTTATAATTTATAATTTAAATGTATTTTTTATAGTATGCCTTTGGCATCATTTATTATGTACTAGATTTGACATTCATAAGTGTGCAAAACTAAGTTTAGTTTTAACCCAAATGAAGAAATAAATGAATATGAATATTACATTTATGTAGGTACTAGCTGTGCCCGCGACTTCATCCGTGTGGAATAGTTATTACCATAAAAACGGTTCTAGTGAGTTAATCTTAAGATAGATAAAACTCTTTATTGTAACACACATTGAAAATAAGAAACAGAAACACAAGAGACTTAAAAAATAGTGCCACAACTGGCTGCTTTATCGCTAATAGTGAGTTCTTCCAGGATTAAGAGATAGCCATATTATACTGTTGCAGACATCATTTCAAGAGGAATAATTCTTCCTTGATAAATGGTCTATTAAACACTAAAATAATTTTTCAATTCCCACCAGTAGTTCCTGAGATTAGCGCATACAAACAAACAAACAAACTCTTCAGCTTTATATATTAGTATAGATTTGACATGTGACATTGTAAAATTTTACATTGATTTGCCTAATGGAGTAGACAAGATTATGTGTAGGTAGATACATGCATTTTGATTTAATAAATTTCTCTGGTACCGTCTAAATATAGAAAGAACTGGATAGGTCTGAAAAGCCTAAAATTCAGTCTAACAGAAATTAACTTTGTACCGGCTTTAGAGCAATTTACAGGCATCGAACATCAGACACTTCGATAGTTCATCTTCACTTCACATTATTATAAACTTCAGAGAATCACTTTGAACCATGTGGAGTGGTAAATAAATCATCAATGAGTGCCTTCATCCATCACAGTACAGGTCATCCATCAACCTCACACTCACAAATAGAAAGGCGAGGAAAGAAACCTTTGTTTTATTTACACAGAAAAATCTATCAATTAACATCAAACTCTTGTGTTGAAAGAACTTGAAAATTATCAGTTAACTAGTGAGTAAGAAGTAAAACTTGCATCCCCTATTTCATCCCTTTAAAAGTGGCATTTCCAAAAATCCTTTCTTAGTGGATGCCTACGTCATAACATCTACCTTCATTCCAAATTTCAGCCCAATCCGTCCAGTGGTTTGGGCTGTGTGTTGATAGATCACTAACTATATCAGTCAGTCAGTCACCTTTGAGTTTTATATATATAGATAGTGTTGAGGTATAACCTCTATGGTCCATCAGGAAAACCTCATTTTAGAAAGTAGTGGCCAGTCATAATATTGCTAGGCAACCATTGTTAGATTGATTTGAGAGGTGTCGAGTTTTTCACATGGTTTCTTATAAAGTACTGAAATATAGTATCATCTAAATTACGCAATGGTTTAATTTATCTTTAACTGATAGTACATATAGCATGAAATGGCTGTATCTATCTACACAATTTGACTTTAAATATAGCTTACATAGGTCCTTTGATAAATTGATTAAAATACTTGATAGTTTTTATTAGCGTAAGAGGGTGGAGGTCTATGCCCTGCAGTGGTCCCATTAGGCTGATGATGAATGATGATGATGATGACTTGATAGTTAGTAAGGATGATATTGATACCAGTAAAAGAACTGTTACCGTTGTGTTTAACCTTGTGGCTATTAGCTACTCGGAAAACTAACATCTAACATTAGGGTTTGGAAGTCTAGCTCAGTCATAGAGTATTCAATAAATCGTCAAAAAGTGTAACACAGTTATTTAGTCATCAAGAACCCATCAATAGTTGCTACAGATTTTTCTCTACTTGTAAAGCTGTTAACTCAGTCGGAAGCAGTCTTCCAGAGTATGTTGGCTCGCTGCCAATATCTCAATGTGTCTGTGATATCACTGCACTTTCTCACTTTTACACGGAATTTTATTGAATCAGATAAGACATTCATCCCAAGAGTATTTTAGATTGGAGACAAGTGTTTTGTGAATGAAATATCTTGCATTTTTCCATATTTATTGGTCCTTTTGGATTTGGATATTAAGGAAGTAAATATAGACAAGTCAGATGTAAATTTTTTGTTGCCATAAATGCTAAGTAAAAATATTATGTAACAATGAACTTAGCAACCCAACATAAAATTTTATTATTATAACTAAATTATTATTGTGCAGTTCCTTGCACTTGTAGATAAGTTATCAGATTATACAGCTGATAGTACTTTTCAAACACTCCAAGAGCAAAAACAGATAAAAAAGCCGGCAGATTTGCAATGTGCGTCACCCAACCTCAATCGGTGCTAGGCGTCGGCCACATTCCCTAAATGAAACAAACAAGCGATTGTACTAAGAATAATAGGATAGTCTTTCCACCGCGACTATAATCCGACCGTCTTTGCTGCGTGAGTCAACGATCGATATCATCAACAGCTAGAGAAGGCTCGCAGTAGCGAAAGATAAAATCAACGCTAACGGATGATTCAAGGCTCATGATCGTCCTAAAAATGGCCGCGGCGTGTTCTTGGCCCCAGCGAGCTTGATTTATGGTCCGGCGAGCTGTCGATGAAACAGTCTTCACGCTCTCCCCACATAAGGCGAAGTTACATAAAGCCTCGAAAGTGGGCGGCTGCTTACAGTTAAGTTTTTTGCAGCGATTAAACTTAACATTATGATTTAATTCAGCGATGTGAGTTTATGGCGTGGACAGGAGTAGGATCGATAATGGCGGCCTCGGCTGTATGCTAATGCAGGTGGCGGGTTGTAGCGCGCCGTCGCCGCCCGACGTGACTCATCCCCTGACGCACGCACCGCCGCTCGTGCCGCTCTGTGCTACTCTATTATCCATTTTTTTGGCCTGCCGCGAGCCCGGCACCGAGTTACCGTAATATCGGCGCGACACGCGAGCTTATAGCGAAATATTCACGACGTAATTCTTTCTTTCCAGTTCTGGGAGATCATCTCCGACGAGCACGGCATCGACCCCACCGGCGCCTACCACGGCGACTCGGACCTGCAGCTCGAGCGCATCAATGTATACTACAATGAGGCCTCCGGCGGCAAATACGTGCCCCGCGCCATCCTCGTGGACCTGGAGCCCGGCACCATGGACTCTGTCCGCTCGGGACCCTTCGGACAGATCTTCCGCCCCGACAACTTTGTATTTGGACAGTCTGGAGCCGGTAACAACTGGGCTAAGGGACACTACACGGAAGGCGCCGAGCTAGTCGACTCAGTTTTAGATGTAGTCCGCAAAGAGGCAGAGTCCTGTGATTGTCTACAGGGCTTCCAGCTCACTCACTCCCTCGGAGGCGGCACCGGCTCCGGCATGGGCACACTCCTCATCTCCAAAATCAGAGAAGAATACCCTGACAGAATCATGAACACCTACTCAGTCGTACCCTCGCCCAAAGTATCAGACACCGTAGTCGAACCTTACAACGCCACACTATCAGTCCACCAGCTGGTAGAGAACACCGACGAGACATACTGCATCGACAATGAGGCTCTGTACGACATCTGCTTCCGCACGCTGAAACTATCCACCCCCACGTACGGCGACCTGAACCACCTCGTGTCGCTGACGATGTCCGGCGTGACGACGTGTCTGCGCTTCCCCGGCCAGCTGAACGCTGACCTGCGCAAGCTGGCCGTCAACATGGTTCCCTTCCCGCGGCTGCACTTCTTCATGCCCGGCTTCGCCCCGCTCACGTCCCGCGGCAGCCAGCAGTACCGCGCGCTCACCGTCCCCGAGCTGACCCAGCAGATGTTCGACGCCAAGAACATGATGGCGGCGTGCGACCCGCGCCACGGCCGCTACCTCACCGTGGCCGCCATCTTCCGCGGACGCATGTCCATGAAGGAGGTCGACGAACAGATGCTCAACATTCAGAACAAGAACTCGTCCTACTTCGTGGAATGGATCCCGAACAACGTGAAGACCGCCGTGTGCGACATCCCCCCGCGAGGCCTCAAGATGGCCGCCACGTTCATCGGCAACTCGACCGCCATCCAGGAGCTGTTCAAGCGTATCTCGGAGCAGTTCACGGCCATGTTCAGGCGCAAGGCTTTCTTGCATTGGTACACGGGCGAGGGCATGGACGAGATGGAGTTCACGGAGGCCGAGAGCAACATGAACGACCTGGTGTCGGAGTACCAGCAGTACCAGGAGGCCACCGCCGACGAGGACGCAGAGTTCGACGAGGAGCAAGAGCAGGAGATCGAAGACAACTAAGCCCCCTCCCCCCACCCCACTCCCGACCCTGCCTGCTTGTCCATAGTCCCGTCTGCAAGTACATTCCCACTATTTCCTTGACCGAAGGGCGGCTCCCGGGTGTTTATCCAGTAAACAGCTCCCTCACGACGTGAGCCCTTCGCCCTACATCACGGTCGGTGCTGTGACGACTCTGTGACATTAAAAGGAAAAGATCTTTTTTTTATAAGGCTGAACTTGATTTATAACCTAAGTTTAATTTTTAATTATTCGTTTTAACCAGTGTGATGAGTTTATATGGCTTTTTAATGAAAAGCTAATCATGTCGTACAATTTTTTCGAAAACGATCAAGTTTATATTCCGGCTGGTAAATAAATAACACAATTTTATTCAAATGTTTTATTGTTCCTATTTTCTAATAGTCCTTATAACTAAGAACCTAAGTTGTAGGTATATAGGTAGGTACACACTACACATGCGCTTAGGGTTAGGTAGGGGTAAGGACTATAATAGTACATCATAGTCTTTAGCCCTTTTCACAAGTTTTAAATGAATCCTTACAATCGAGGTCAATTTCTGCCTTAGTTAATTTTGCAGTTGCGTGGAAAGAAGAGATTTCCATAGCAATTGCCACTAAACATATAGGTAGGTACATAATATAATACGTAGGCAGGTACTGAGGTTCAAAACTAATACGATACACATACATGAGATAGGTACTTTCATCGGGTTTTATGTAGGTATATACCTATTATGACATTGAGAATTCATTCAAAATGCACCTGCACTTCCGAATACTTATGATGACATGACGGTCCCGGATAAGTCACTACTGAGACTGCAATTTCCTGCCAGGTTAGAGATAAGTGACAATAAATTATTCATAAGGCATAAACACATCTATTAGCATATATAGGTACTTATGGCCAAGTATTGTAGGTAGGTAGGTACCTACTGAAAGTCCAATAGAAAAACGGTTCAATTTTTTCAGTATAATAACATTGTGTTCGGTGCCTTAGCGTCATATGCAGGGATTCATTGAGGAGAATAATATAAATCTATGAGATAAGCTCGGAGGAAGGACAAGCCAGGAGATAAGTGACTGCCTATAAAGCAAGGGTAAATAAAATACCTACATATACATTTTTAGATATTTTTCTTATCTTTTGTAGTGTCTATGCTAGTTTGCAGAAGTGAAAAATATTAACACTATAGGTACCTAGGTAATAGCTACTACCTACAGCCTTGAGTATACTTAGTCTATGCTACAGCAAACCACATTTTCAACTCTGATATTTTACAAAAAGGTATGAAAGAAACCCCTCCACCTTAGTGATTGAAACCTATTCCAAATTATCTTTCGTACCAAACTGACATTCTTTTATATGTTCAACGATTAAATCTACAGTTTCATCATCAATCCTGCCAGCTTTGTTCAAAATTCTCACAAGCCCACTCAGAGTAAAGAGCGATTTCACAGTGACGCCATTTGCTTCTAGCACGCTAGCGCCACCTTGGTCACGGTCGAGAACTATTACGGCGTCTGTTACGACAAGTCCTTCGCTACGTAAAGTGTCAACGGTTTCTAGCAGGCTGCCGCCAGATGTCACTACATCCTCAACTACTAGACATCGTTGGTTCTGTTTGTAGATTCCTTCGAGAAGCTTTTTGGTGGCGTAAAGTTTGGTTTCCTTTCGTTTCATGATCATAGGTGTGTTGGAGTTGACGGACATTACCGCTGCAAATGGAAGCGCTGCGTACGGCACGCCGCAAAGAAGCTCGTGGTTTAATTCTTGTGCCAGATTCTGAAGCTGCTCCGCGACTGCCATCTGAATTTGAAAAATATATATGTATATTATATAGCACTAATAACTCTATAGGTAGTTGTTTTAGGTGCTAGTTAAGGGGTAATATATAATATGGTATATTCTTCGTATAAAAAGGGGAAAATATAAGAAAATTATGTTCCTTCAATAATCCACATTTTAGTGATGGGAAATCAACAAATTCCAAATTTTATCGATAGTATGTGTGTGATAGGTAAAAATTACTATTTATATTAAATCTTCGATTCATTCGTTACTAAGCTACTATCAACTACAACAGCAACCTGCCTATGAAATTTAAATACTACACGTTACGTAGGTACTTACCTAAATTTAATACGTCGTCTAGGTTCAATTTTAAGACCTTCAAACTAATTTTTCAAATATTTTTATTATTAAAGTCAAGGCTCTTCCTAATTACTGAATTAAATGGATGCCTGCTACGTACATAAACTAATGATTAGTGACAAGATTATCGCTCAAATATTTTTTATTTGAATTCCTGATTAATTCTTTATAATCACGCGTTTTCATCGTGTATTTGTACCTACATGTCATAATTATTTATATTTTATGTTTTTATACTTGGTATACTTAATTTACATAAAATTTTGTCCTTGGTCCGTTTAATAGCTTGATTTTTTCCAATATAAAATGATTTTTATACAAATCAAAGCTTACGAGTATTAGTTAGAAAAATAATTCAAACTCAAAATTGCCCATATTTTGTTAACTAGTACCTAACCTATACATACACGATTCGTAAAACATTATAATAATCCAAAAAAGGGCCTTTGTTTTGTTAGTTTCCTTTCTCTTTTACACCCTGAAGCAACGTAACATCGTGATATATTTGTAAAGATGGTAGTATAGGGACCGCGAGTGATACCGCAGGCATCCATTAGTAAAAAACAGATAATCATAAAACTTTAACAATCGAAGTTTAAAATGCAGCTCCTCTCGTTAAAAGTTTCATAATGATTTCAAAGTTTTTCCAACTTCCTCTAACCATTTATTTTGCATAACGTTTTTTTATGTCACAAGTTTTTGTATGAAGCGGAACCGGTCTACCTATTATTTGAAGTCTGAGTTAGATTTGAAATATCATTTAAATGTTCGGAATTTTTTGTTCATATGTATTTGCATTTGAGCCTACTTTGACGTAGGCATCAAAATATTTAATGATCTTACATAGTTTTTACTGAACGTAGGTCCAGCCAGGTTAATTTGTTTTTTGATACAGGGGATTAATTTAAGAGGTAGCTTTATATGAAATAAGCAAATTTAATTGATCCAATATACCTACAACAGCGTCCATTTGTGTTGAGTAAAAAATAAATTAATAGTTAAGCTAATAGTTGTACTTATCTCTCTCTCTCTCTGTGAGTCGTATTTCCTCATGACTGAGGATCGTGTCTCCTCTGCAGAATTAATTCGTTAGGGGAGTTCTTTTGGGCAGATACATCGTGGTTGGCACCCAGGTCCTTCCACGGAAGACACATGTCCTCGGATATTGTGGTCCTCAAACATATCGGTTTCCTCAGAATGTTTTCCTTCACCGCTAAGCGAGTGCAATTCCACACGTAACTTGTAAATAAGTGTAGGGCCGGATTCGAACCAGGGTGCGTCTAGATGAAAAGTAGACACTGGAACCGCCAAGCCACACGCTATAGTTGTATAATATATGTTACTTACACCTACTTATAAAATATAAAAACAGATGTTTCACTAACCATGATCTTAGGATGTGAAACGATGACTCGCAGATCGAAGTAGATGGGCGTCCTCCTGCCGACCTTAGCCTCAATGTCTCCGAGGCGGACTGCTCCAGCGTCGAACAGCTGGACAGCTAGCAGCTCCAGGTGAGACATCTTCTGGAAGATTTATAAATATATTTTTTTATTTATTTTTTTATGAGGTAAAACGACTCCCAGAGAAAGAGAGATACTTACAACTATTAGCTAAACTATTTTTTTTTTATATTTGTAAAACTATTTCCGTCTTATTACAAAACACGGTTTAAATATTAGTCTAGGACTTTGAAAATAAAAAAATGGTTCTTGTTGTTCAAACATCACATACCTAGGTATAAACAATAGAATGGGAACTTTGATTTAACATCAAAGATTTTCATCCCTCTCTTTCTCTCTTTAACATTGGTACGTTTTGACAGTTTGATAATTATGACAGTAGACAAACAATTTTCGAACAACTTAAACGGACTTTGTCTAGACTAATATTTAAACCACGTCTTGTAATAAGGCCGTTTGTGTTACCCGTAGGTTCACATTATAACAAATGAGTGCTCAGCTAGGTAGCTGTCACTCACAAAAGTGCAGATTTGTCGATGTCGCAATTAACGCTGTGATTGTCGGCATCCTTATTTTAGAATCAATTCGTTTTCACTAAAGGTACATATGTTGGTATGTTAAGTTTGACTTTTGTCCACACCTTAACGGCTAAACTTAAGACTAAACTGTGCATGAATATGACGGCCAAGCTCAGTCACAAAATTAATGTGATGAACATGGCAAATATTCTTGTCACATGTTGTATAAAATAAATAAATTAATTAAATACATTTTCGTTTATTGCTCCAAAAACATAATAACACTATACATACTTGTACCATAAACACCGCACTAAGCGAACCTGTGTCGCGGTGTGATTGCCTTCTCGTTTCAGACATTACTAGCAACAATAAAGAAAAAAATATGCTAATATATGAAATCTATTCTTTTAAACTCAAACCTTGAACAAAGACGCGAGCTAATACTCATTCTAAATAGAGCTTTTACATATATGTACATATTTTTTCTAATGAATGATTAAATTAGCATATGCTAGTAGACAGTGTTAGTTTCATTACAATTAGTTCAGCAGATTTTACATGGGTTATGGATATGTTGTCAAAAATCAAAATTCAATGTCGGTTTGGACAACAGGATGCCTAAACTAGTAATAAAACGGTATCTTAGGCATCAGTGCCTCCCAGAGTAAAAGGATTCCAGTGTTATTACAAATGTACTTAGTAAAGTGCTTGTCATAATGTACATTAAATACTAAGACGTAAAAAAAAACTTTAATTACAATTTGCAGTATCAAATGAAAAATATACGATTTTAAATAAGACAGCTAAAAATAGCTTGTTGCATACCGTAACCGACCAGCAAACTAGTCTGCCTAGACATAACCATAGACCTGTTTAGGATACTTATTAGAAAAAAAAAACTATAGATAACATTAGATTGTAAATATCAGATCGAAACGTCAGATAGCATACATCTAGTTACTGATTAAATATTTTTTCTAATCTGACCTTTTGATTTTTATCGTGAATGGTCTCATAACTTGGATCACTTTTATCGCTAAATATAGTGTTAAAATAAAAATATTAAAATGAGACATGCATAATATATTATTATGTATGTAGATTGTAAATATGGATACATAAGAGTACATGCATATTGAGTTATTGAAAGTATTTCGAGTATCTGGAATTTAATTTGAGAAATGCTATTTTGCGTCTTACCTACTTGTCTATTGAATTTAACTTTTAACAATATAGGTACGAGTAAATTGCCATGTTATTTAATAGAAGACAAATAAAGTATTACCCAACTTGATGCCTTCATCAAACAAATGTATGAAACAATTATGTAGTTATTATTGCCATCCAGCGTGGTAATGCGGCCAGCATGCTGGGCACGCTGCCCTCTGGTGGTGGGCTGGAGCACTTAGATTATCTTTAGGCTTTTCTAAAGATTTTCTAAGTGCCCCTTTTTTGTAGTAGTTAGAAGTAGTATGTTTAGTTTTTTTCCCTTGTTTTTATATTTTACTATTTTATTTGATCAATAAATTATGTAGTTCTACATATTTACCGCAATAACAACTTTGGCCTTACATACTTGTTTTTATTTGGTTTATATTATAAATCAAGCGTACTTTGTGTAACATAATATACTACATAACTCTTTGTATTTGTTGTAATGTCATATGCACTTAATTGCATATTAATAGATCAATCTCAAATAATGATTACCGTATTTTCCTGTTTATGCTGGAAATAATTAAATTCCACTGAATTTAAAATGTACCTTTACAAGATCATTGGCCTAGAATTAATATTAATTACTTATCTAAATGCTTTAAATGGTTTTTGATGATATATTGCATCATGACTTGATCACATGGCTTAAACGTGGATATAACGTTATATATATCAAATACTTATTTTTTTATCTCAGCTAGTTTAGCTGGTCTAGTACTTATCTCTAGTTCAGGTTCAGACTATTACATTAGAGCGAACACCAATAAAATATATGACAAAAGATAAGGAATCCGTTGCATACATTACTTAGTTTCACATACCTATGCATAATATCACATATAAATATTATGTATATGAAAGAGAACATTCTAATTCATGTAAAGAGTCTTCTAGTGCATTAAATCAATTCAATAAATGATTTCATAAATAAAAATACTTACCAATATATACAATAATATATGTCACAGATTCTTATTGAAGCAAATTTCTTTCACAATTTTAAAAGTCTTTAACCACATTCAAGGATCCCAATTAAATTAAATAATTTAATATCAATATTTTTTTTCAAAAACAGCTCAAGACTTTTGCTTTCAAGACTATCGACAACACGAGAAACTTTCCGTCACCTCTCTAATTATATTTTTTGGCTACTGTAGTACATGCAGCCTCTTTGGAGGAAGCCACAAGAATGCGACTCAAGATTGTTAAGTTGGTCAGTTGTGTTTACCTCACGCTCGATATTATAAATTCAAAAGTTGCTGTTTGTTTGTCTCACCTACCTATGGAATTTTCCCGGAATCTGATGTAATCTCTGATGAAAGGTAGGACCAAATTAAATCTAGATAGGAACATAAGAAAAAAGTAATATATAATTGTCATAAAAAATTGATAGCTATTTTAATTAAGGTAAAAAAACGGCTGATATTATCACCCGAACGAAACCCATAGGTTGTTATATAACTACAGGCTAACAGATTGTTAAAAAAATGCTAAAACCTGGACTGTGTTTCAAGTTGAAACAAACAGATCAATTAAAACAATTAAACACATTAAAAGATGAGATATACTTTAACAAATACTACTTAGAACATGCTAACTTACAGCACTTGCGATATTAAGTAGCACAATTCAAATAACTGAAATTTAATATTTGTCTGACGATATCCGTCGACAGAAGCTAGTGCATTATATTATATATGAGATAAAGTAGTGAAGTGATTCATTAATTATTGTGATTGTTATGATACACGTCAAGTGAAGGTTAACCGGCAATATGTCTAGGGCTATACTATACACCGTTATGAACATGTGTCATACAAAATTACTTTAGCAATTATGGTGTAATCTAATCAAGCGTGAGTTTTCTCGCTATAGTGTCTTTTAATGGTAATAGTTACACGTTACACGTAAGGTTCGTAAATAGTGATCCAATCCTTTTGCTATCAATGTTTACATTTGAAGAGAGTATAAATATCTTAATTATCGATATAACTTATGAGACGGCCCATCCCTACTATATAAGTATATTGTGTTAAAATATTTTTTTAATAATTTCTGATATGCGGTACTTAGAGCACTCAATAGATGGCGCTCACAGCCTATTTGTTTTTAGTTACAAAGTGAATAAGGGTGGTTATATTAAAATAGTAACTGGAAGTAGTATAGCTATTTACATTAATTTGTTCAAAATGTTTGCCATCCCAGTTGTATCCATGTTATATCCTTGTTGTACTAAAGTCAGTCGATTTCCCATAAAATATACCTATCTGTTTACGCAAAAGTTCACTCACTAACCGAACTTCCGCGATCGTTGAACTATCGCCATTTTACTAGTTTACATGGTAGAATTAGCAAAGACAGTAAAATCTTAAATACGTGCCTATTAAACTAGTTAATTCGAAAACACGTGTACGACGTATTTATGAAGAATATTGTAGAGCATGTTGGTCCTCAGATGATCCCACTATATGCATTTATGCAAGTCGAAAGGATACCTATACCGAATGATATTCTATATAACTCTTTGCCTATACCTAGTTATGTTATGCCATCTTTTTTATCAACTCTCGAGACTCCAAAGTCCTGCAGCGCGGTTCGTCCCCGATCCGCACATGTGCAAACACTTATTTCGACCCTTTTTTGTGTGTAGTTTGTAAGTTTCATTTGAAATAATTAATTTTAAGGCAGTATTAGCTAAGCCATCAAGGCGATTAAACGTTTTCACCTAAATTACTCTTTAATTTTGGAATCCATCCTCGCCCCAGCACAGCTGCATCGTCGTAACCTGTCTACCTACATGGAGTGTGGCTCAGCGGTTCAAGTGTCTGCTTTTCATCCTGATGCAACCCTCATGTTTGAGGACCACAATATCCGAGGACATGACATGTGTCTATCGTGGAAGGACCTGGTCGCCCAGCGCCCACCACGACGTATTTGCCCAAGAGAACTCCCCTAACGAATTAATTCTGCAGGGGAGTTACGACCCTCAGTCATGAGGAAATACGACTCAAGAGAGAGAGAAGGGATACTTACCTATAAGTACAACAAAGAAACCGTAAAGTGTAGAAATGGAATTAATTTCTTAATCTTATCTCTTCACTAAATTTTTTTTTTTTTTTTTTTTTTCATGATTACTGCATTTTTATTTGGACATTTTACGTAGAAAGTTACAATTTACTCTGTTTCTTCGTCAATATACTGCCAGGCGCCACTAAAAAAACACGGGTCGTCCCAATCCCAGTCCTGCGAACGAATTCATTATATCAAATCAAATCAAATAATTTTTATTTGTAAAACATTGGTAAGTTGTACCCACACATATTATGTTCTTGATCACATTCACAATCTACATGTTATCTAACAGGAAAATACATTGGCTACTTGGTATTAAATTTTTTGTATAAAAATAAGGTAGTTATGTCCTGCCATCTGCAATAACCAATGTTTTTTTATCAACACTGGCGACGGCTCCAGTGTCCTGCCGCGCGGTCAGTTCTCGACCCACACATGTGCACGCTGTCCCTTTTTTGTACGCAGGTAGTATTGTAACTAAGTTTAGTTTTAAGTATTGTTTTTTAAGTTAGTATTAGCGTAGCCATGTAGGCGAATAAACGTCCTTGGTTCTTATAAAAATGTTTCATTTTTGGAACCCCTTCATCTACCAGCTCAGCTGAACCGTGTGTACCTGTCTGGCGCAGCCGGTGCGGATAAAAGGAAGTCCAGACTTCTTTAGTGACATCATCAGCCGGTGTATATCACGAAGTTCTGGAACCTGAATCCGCGAACCAAACAAATACGACTCCTGGACGCGTGTGCAGCTGTAGAAGAAACTGGTTCGAGGTTGGAGCAGAGGACGGCGCCGGCAGCTATACTCATGGAGGGTTTGCGACGGCATGTGAGTAGTACCCATCACTAATCCCATGACCTCCTACCTATTCCACGAACTCTGTAAGTGGGACAAACATCGCTCGCTTACGAGTTGTCGCTGCATTCTGCATTAAAATCGGCAGGATCAATAGCGACTTAGATAGATCTTAGGCTAGGGAGCTTGTAACTGAGACTAGCATCGCTCGTGTTACAAGTTGTCACTGCATAACTGCACAAAAATCGGCGGGATGCATAGTGACTTAGGTAAGTTTAGACTAGGTAACTTGGGAGTGAGACAAGCATCGCTTGCTTACAAGTTGTCACTGCATAACTGCACAAAAATCGGCGGGATGCATAGTGACTTAGGTAAGTTTAGACTAGGTAACTTGGGAGTGAGACAAGCATCGCTTGCTTACAAGTTGTCACTGCATAACTGCACAAAAATCGGCGGGATGCATAGTGACTTAGGTAAGTTTAGACTAGGTAACTTGGGAGTGAGACAAGCATCGCTTGCTTACAAGTTGTCGCTGCACTCTGCACTAGAAATCGGCGGAGTCAATAGCGACTTAGCTAAGTAGAATTAAGCTCTAGCATTAGATGAGGCTACAAAATCTAGCCACCTTAGTGAAATTATAATGTGTATAATGTAATTTTGTGTGTTAGGTATTAATTTAGTTACATACTACTGTTTTGAGTTAATAATGTCAGTATTTCTGTCAAGTTGAGATAATTTTAATTACTAGATGGTTGCCCCATACGTAAAACAGTTTATGTTCCAAAAACCTATCCAATCCTATCCTCAAAGTGATGCAGGTAACTCTGCCTGTCGCCTTCATGATGTCTCCTGATACATCAAATAAGTTCCAGCTCTGGTGGCGGTTGAAACTGCCCTACATAAAAGTGTTTGTGCAAGCCGTTAAATTAAAACTAGTGAAATATTTAATCTACAACAGTGAAATCCCAATCAGTGCCGTACTTTAAAAACGTATTTGTGATAGCGTTACTGGAGTGATTAAACAACGTTACATAAGAGAAAAAAAAATGAAGAACAGACAATGGACAATTATAACAGGTTTTTGTGTTCGTTTTCTAAAATATTAAATGTAAATTTAGTTTATCTATTTAATTTTCTTCGTAATTGCATTGCCTATGTGTTTATTTGCATATTTATGTAAAAACAATCATGTGTTATTCTATGAAATTGCCCCATAAAATGTTGAAATGCAGTTTCTAACAAGTAACTTATAATTGAATGTAAAATCTGCCCAAACCTGTTTATAAATTATAGACTGTACCACTTGCTCTAATTATTTTTACATTTGCATTGAAATATTTTATATACATTGTACTAACTTTTGTTTATAATAACAGGTCACCTCATATTCATCTAACATCATACTTGTAAAACATTCCTATATGTAAAACTTTGTATGATTTTACTTTATGTGTAATTCTATTAAAATCGTTTAAGTAATACCAATAAATTATAAGTACTCTTGCGGTAACAATGTTTATTATGCAAAAAAATTAAGTTTTTATCAGTTGATTTATTCATTGCAACCACCGAAGTGAAACTATGAAATTGATAACAAGTTGTAACAAATAATGTTATAATCCCGCCGCTATCTGTTAACACATATACCATTTATAGTAGATATTCAATTTCTGAATTAATCATAAAAATATTTAATTTGCCACATCTTAATTATCATGTCATTTTAAAACATAATTCATTTCAATTAGGTATAACTATGGAATATCACATTAATTGATTTGAATCAAATATTTTGTCTCAATGTTATAGTCAGTTTTAATTGAGTTCGTTTTTTTTTATTTTGATACAACCCTGTGCGTTTTCACTAATTTCTAATTTAAATGTTTTACTTTACTGTCATCTTTTATAGTCTTTCTTTGTTAATGTTGTGTAACACTTTGTGTAGACAGATTTAAATGATTTTTATTGTTTCTAAAGCTATTAAGAAAAAAATATTAGTTTATATACATGTCATTGTGTAATATTTCGATTCATGACCTTTTAGTTCTGTGTAACTATTATTTGTATTATTCTGTTAAATTGTATAAAACCCATTTTGCTATTCAAATATGTGAAACTGATTTTTGATTATAATTGTTGAAACGGAACACATTATAATACAGATATCTATTTAATGGACATTTAAAAAAATTGTTAATGTAATTTTCCTCTGATTTACTCATCATCGTAAAATTTCATTCTTATGGACGGAGGAGTTATGTCCTGCCATCTGCAATAACCAATGTTTTTTTATCAACACTGGCGACGGCTCCAGTGTCCTGCCGCGCGGTCCGTTCCCGACCCACACATGTGCACGCTGTCCCTTTTTTGTACGCAGGTAGTATTGTAACTAAGTTTAGTTTTAAGTATTGTTTTGTAAGTTAGTATTAGCGTAGCCATGTAGGCGAATAAACGTCCTTGGTTCCTATAAAAATGTTTCATTTTTGGAACCCCTTCATCTACCAGCTCAGCTGAACCGTGCTTACCTGTCTAGATAGGCTTTACGAAAATAAATGAATATGAATACCATTTCTAAAATCACGATGATCTGTAGCTCCTTTGCGGAGTGAAAATGGGAGAAGTAGCCCAACTAATAGACTTACCTACTTATGCTATACATTGCCGCAGAATTACGAAATAATAATGTCTCGATCGTCCTGGATCAATAGCCAATAGATACGACATGGATACAATTTTCTTCTCCAAATACACTCCGACCTTTATTATTGCTAAGCCCATTTATTATCTGTACAAGATTACCGAAGGACGTCTTTTAAATAATAAAGACAAGAGACGACAAAAGAGTCTTTATTCCATAACCTTGGCAACAAGAAGAGTATTCAAGCTGAGTCATTTGATATCTGCCCACAGACAAACAGACAAAGATATCTGAATAATAGGCAGGTCTTGGCAGGTCTTTTCACTGTCGCAAAGAATACTATCCTAATTGACCTAGCAAATATGTACATAGATATCTATCTATCAGTTTGTTTGGGTGTATGTATGCATGAAAATAAAGACTCTTCTTCTTATCGAATGAGAGTGGCCAACTCTGGTGTCGAGAGTTTATCAAGCCGCCCTTAAGGCCTCTGACATGGCTTTACGACTGCCGAACTAGACAAACGGGATCTACAATTTAACGTGCAATCCGACACACGGAAGCGTCCACAATGGAATGCCACTTTTCGGTCACCCATCCAAGGACTGCTTGCGTCAATTTTTCTTTACACTGGTAATCGCATGGGATTGCCTTCGCATGGCCTTCGCTTACTAAGCTACGGGCGCTTCTTAAAAAGACACTGGAAATGGGTCATGTAATGGGTAAGTACGCCTGACGTTGCTTTCGTTTGCTATCTGACCGAAAAACACCCCTAACATAAGGATATAAAGCTAGTCTACTCCTGACCCCCAATCAAAAACTGTGCAGTCACGATCCTCAGCAAAGAGGAACTATGACAACCTGTGTAGCTTCGCCTAAAAATAATGTTAAACTATGTGCCAAATTAACCAGCACATGCTGAGTTGGGATCGCATTATGACATTTAACAATAGCTTATTTAGTTGTTCCCTGTTTTGTATTTATGTGTTTCTTGTTGAAATAAATGTACCTACTTATTTTATTCTTTCACCAATTAGGTATTTGTTTATTAAGGTGTAACTATTATTTGTATTATTCTGTTAAATTGTATAAAACCCATTTTGCTATTCAAATATGTGAAACTGATTTTTGATTATAATTGTTGAAACGGAACACATTATAATACAGATATCTATTTAATGGACATTTAAAAAAAAATTGTTAATGTAATTTTCCTCTGATTTACTCATCATCGTAAAATTTCATTCTTATGGACGGAGGAGTTATGTCCTGCCATCTGCAATAACCAATGTTTTTTTATCAACACTGGCGACGGCTCCAGTGTCCTGCCGCGCGGTCAGTTCCCGACCCACACATGTGCACGCTGTCCCTTTTTTGTACGCAGGTAGTATTGTAACTAAGTTTAGTTTTAAGTATTGTTTTTTAAGTTAGTATTAGCGTAGCCATGTAGGCGAATAAACGTCCTTGGTTCTTATAAAAATGTTTCATTTTTGGAACCCCTTCATCTACCAGCTCAGCTGAACCGTGCGTACCTGTCTAGGTAACCTAACCTTATTTTTATATTGGTTGAAATGTAAACATTGGCTATGCCGCTATGCGTGCAGGCAAAAAGTCACACCACCTTCCGAACTAATCCGAAGATTGTATCTCGGCCGACGGCGATCCTCTCGCTCACACTCAGCGCGTTAAAAGGTAGGACGACAAGGATAGCAAATTATGTTTCGTACGAGGTAAATAGAATATGGAAAAATCGACGACAATATTTTTTGTTGACTGTTAGTGATATTAGATAATATTTGTAACATCTACTGATTACAAATCATTGATACAATGTTAAGTCTTAAAACAGTAGTAGGTACTTAGTTTCTTTATTTTTACTATCATATAATATTATGTAGTTAGGTACTTATTAACATACTTAATTGTAAACATTACTTAGTTAGGTGTACAGACAAAAAAAAAATATATAACTAGGTATTTACTATTCAGTTACAACTTAGTTTTGTATAGCTTGAGTTTGTGATCAATATATTAGGTAACAAAGTAATGCTGGTGCTTCATTAATCAGTATTAGGTGGTAGAAGAAATAGGTATTATGTTTTACTATAAGTTGGTTCCTTTGTACTTACTAATGTTAGGGCGTATTCTTTACATATATACATAGTAATATAGTATGTACTTATTGTTGTGGTAGTCTATATTAGTGATTGAAAACGTTTCGTAAGTGAAAGTACAATTAAGTGTTTGTATTTTGTGTATTATATATATATATATATATATGAACTGTTATCTAAATAAGTTAGTGAATATATAATTTTATTTGTGTAGTGTTTAGTTCTTAACTTATTTATTGCGCAATTAATATTCGGTTTTTAATGATTTATATCTGCTTGATAGAATCTATTATGGATTCTATATCGTGATATGACCGAGTTTTGATACTTTTCTTTATAGTTTTTTTAAATTGGTATGCATTAAGTGTCTTTAATGTAATTGTTTGGCTTATTTTATTGTACATGAAAGGGCCTAAGAAACTTGAGAAACGTTGAGCAAAAGCCGTCTTACATGAGGGGATAGCATAGACTTTATCAGTTCTTCTCATATCTTCCTTTTGTTGGGAAGGGATGCAATGTTGGTCCAGTAATATTTTGGTTAAGTAACTCTGTCTTACAGAAGGAATAGGAAATTCTTGATATAGTTCATAAGTAGGGTAACGTCGTGGTTTAAATAGCATTACTTTCAAAATTGCTCTTTGGGCTCTTTCTGTTGACATTAGTATTGTTTTGGCACAACCTCCCCAAGATGAAATACAATATGTCAATATTGATTGACATAATGCATAGTAGACACTAATAATTTGATTGTTATCACATACATATCTAAGAGTTTTGAAAACAAATAGGAGTTTTCTGACCCGACCCGTTAGTGTTTGTGTGTGTGCTTTCCAATTTAGATTTTGATCTACAGTGACTCCTAAATATTTTATTTGATTTGTTGTCGATAGATTGGGACATTTACAAATTTCATTGTCTTTGCAACAATGGGCTCTTAAAGTGATGTCTAATTCTGTAGGCTGACCATTTGATTTTATACTAAACGTAATATATTTCGTTTTTTGAACGTTCAATGTGAGTAAGTTATTGTCCAGCCATTTGGATACTAATTTAAATCCTTCTTCTGCGAATTTATTTACATCTACCCACTTTTTTTCAGAAAAAATTAATACCGTGTCATCGGCAAATGAAATAACGCTGCCATTGGTCAGTTTTAGATCACATAATTCATTTATATATACTAGGAAAAGCGTAGGACCTAAAATAGACCCTTGAGGGACGCCATATTTAATATCGGTTTCGACACTCCAATATTCATCAATTTTTGTCGATTGTTTTCTGTTTGTAAGGTAGTCAGTAAAAAGTTTGTGTTGCTGCCCTCTTATGCCTACATTTTCCAGTTTTTTTAATAATATAAATATTGCTTATGTATCAAAATTTATTTATATTTAATTAAACAAAAGTTTATAATAGAATTCGTTTTATTTTTGTGATCACAACAGTGTCGTCGTTGGAATCGATAGAAAAAAAGACTATAACAGACAGCCAAGACAAATAAAGATCGATGAATAAAGAAATGCAGTCTCATTTCGTCCTGAGGGAAAAGTTTCACTTCACAGCTTGAGTCTTTTCCCTAAGGAAGAACGTGTAAGTAAGTATCTTTATTTGTTGTTTTGTAACAATAAATTGTTTATAATAATGTACAAGTTTAAACAAACCAGTACCTAGTTATAATCTCTTACATTAAAATTTCTTAAAATCAATCCAAGCGCCTGCCAAAATAGCAATAGCAAAGCCTTTAAATTTTAGCCAGAATGTACCCATATATGTATTTAACATGTTAGCTATCCATCCAAGAACTGATTAAAATTAGAAAAACTTGAACTAAAGTTTACTTTTATATTATATTGTATACTATGTACCTTGTTCTTGCTATCTAGACTACATCGTATTGATTGAAGCTTATTTTTTGTACATTTACGTCACAACCTCATTTCATGAGATTATTTACCTCTTTGCTCGGCGTCTTCCTAGCTTTTTCTTAAAGAAGGTTCTGTTCTATTTTTTAGGCTATAATCGATGATGAAGCATAGCGTAGTTATTAAACATTATTTTATTTTGACAGCTGACTCTGTATTTTTCCTGTAATTTTGTGTTCTGTGCTAGCACTTGTGCGGTGGTTTCAAGGATCTTTTATATCATCTCTCTCTGGTGGTTTAATTAATGATTGACTAAACGCTGTCAATGAGTTTAATTGGACTAACTTCTGTGAAACTTTCTGTTTGCACCTTTACTTACGCAGAGGTAAAAATACTAATGAAACAGGGCTCTGTAATGGCCTAGTAAATTTTGGGGCATTCTTGAATTTAATGAGCGTATGAAGAGAGTGTAGGGCTTCCGAGTTAAATAATAATGGTCGCTTACCATCAGAAGAAATTAAGATTTATTTCTGATTTCAGAACCACCTATGATTATTTTTAAAGGGTTTGCCCTATAAGCAAGCATTTTTAAGCATCCAAGCAAGTTTTGCTTCGAAACCGAAAATACTAACAAGATAACTTGATGCCTACTAAAATAACCATCAATGTACATAAAAATAATAAGAAAAATCATATAAATTCGTAATAATGGTAAAATTGCAGTCATGCATTCAAGTTGCAGGCGCATTGCTTGTCGCGACGTTCTCCAGTCACAGACATAGAACGTAATTAGCGCTCGCTTTAATTTATGGTTTCGTTGGCTGAACCGCGGCCGTGGTGAATCACTCGCCGGTGTTGCCAGGAGGAGAGAGGCATCACCACTAGGGTAATAGAAGGAATAGGACATGGAATTATTAGGTAGAATTGGGTATGAAACGCAGGCAAAGAAAGGAACAAGGCAATTTAGGGGTAAAACTAACTAGTGTCACTAAAATACCAGCTGTTAAAATGTTGTTCTTGAATTAAATATTGAAAGATTTTAGAAGAACAAATATAAATAAAACAGAGCAACATCAATACAACAGAAGACTTTTTCTATTCATGTACATACGATAGATATCATGTTATCGAATATAAAACCTTGAGTTCACTATCATAGATATTTAATGTATGTAAGTACTGTGACTATTTTAATTCATATAATATAACTTTTTATTTCCCTACTCATACTTTTATTCAACAAGAATAACAAGTCTGTAATCAAATAGCAACACATAGGATACATTAAAAACCTAATACATTAAAACTTTTAACCGTTGAATAAACTTAAATTGATTAATGTTCATTTTAATTAAAAAAACAACATTATAATGATCTTGATACAATACATATGTATACACATATGTTTTATTACGTGACCACAGCAATAGTAAGATATACCCTACAACCCGGGAGATTTCTCACCCTGGTATCCCACACACCCCGAGCTAGTCGCAGCTCGCAGTACCTTCTAATTCACTTCACTCTTGTCGGCCGTCGGTGGAGTCAGTGCGCTCGACGGGAACAACACAGATTATACTATTTTATACTAGCTATTAAATAATCACACATAATGAGAGAAATTGTGCACCTCCAAGCTGGCCAGTGTGGAAACCAGATCGGCGCCAAAGTGAGTACTCTTTTGACTATTCCAAACCAAAAAGTTTTTATTCGAGAGTTTGTTAAGTAAGTACTTATTTTCTGAAAGGAGTTTTCGTACATGGTAATAGGAAAATGGTTAATTAATCCTCAAATGACATGCTAAAATTATACAATTGTTAATATTGTGCATACGTCAGTATTATTTTTAACGGAACCTATAATTTTATCGTTATGGAAAACGCCGGCCGGCTGCGACTAGCTTTTATGGAATCACATCTGCCGTTTTTTTTTCTTTTAGCAAACTCAAGGCAAAAGGGCTTTGACAAACCGATTCAGCTGGTAAACTTGTTTCAGATAGATTTTATTTTGAATTTATTTACTTATTTCGAAGGGTTACTACACTCTTTTTATTTTTCTCTGGAGCAAAATACGATGAGTTTTGGACAATGTTTTTGTTGGAGTCTACCCGCATTTCTGAGCAAATTAAATTGTTGATTGTTTATTATATTTTTAGCTAGATTTTTAATTTAAATCTGGACTAATGGCTGTTGAGGTTAAAAGGTAACAATCTAAAAAAAAGGGAGAAGATGAAGGTTTATCACTAATTGATATATTTACCGTTTTTTTTTCTTTTAGCAAACTCAAGGCTAAAGGGCTTTGACAAACCGATTCAGCTGGTAAACTTGTTTCAGATAGATTTTATTTTGAATTTATTTACTTATTTCGAAGGGTTACTACATTCTTTTTATTTTTCTCTGGAGCAAAATACGATGAGTTTTGGACAATGTTTTTGTTGGAGTCTACCCGCATTTCTGAGCAAATTAAATTGTTGATTGTTTATTATATTTTTAGCTAGATTTTTAATTTAAATCTGGACTAATGGCTGTTGAGGTTAAAAGGTAACAATCTGAAAAAAGGGAGAAGATGAAGGTTTATCACTAATTGATATATTTAATAGGATAATAATATGTATTACAATTTAGAATCTATATTTTTTATTGCGTAAAGCTGGATACTTATACCATTACTTCTTAACAATCAAATGATTACCTATAATTCATAAAATACAATTGAAGAACAAAGATTTTTGTATTTTGACAATAGTAGCTAATTAGTGGTTCCCAAACATTTCGTTAACATACTTTATAGCTTTTTTACTAGGTATCTAACGCTATTTGTAGCTAGATTACCCATATTATTTTATGTTGGTGTACAACAAAGTGTATTTTATATGATTTGATTATCAGGATCCACTATACTTATGTACCTACCTATACCTATATTTGAATAAAAAGGCATTATGGATCCTGACTTTTTGTTATAGTACGGCATTCAGAGGCCCTGACTGCGGCTTAAAAACTCTCGACACCAGAGTTGGCTGCTCATATACTAACTACGAAACATACTTTTGACAGGCAGCATGCCTAAATTACATAGATTTATAAACACATCAACCTAAGAGATTGACAAATTTTATTCGTTCTGATTATTCAAAGACCAGGTTAGTTATGGTCGGCCATGGTACCAATTTTAGTGTTTTTTGAGTCGTCAATAGAATTGCCTGAAACTTGATAGGGAACAGACACCTCACAGTAAGGCCGCAGGTCCTTTAAACATGTGTTTTTAGCGAGTATTTTATTTAAAATAATAAGAAACAATATTTACACATATTAACACTAATAGAACTAAAAAAGAGTATTTACATCTAAACTAAATTTAAACAATCTACATGTGGTATGGAGCCAAGAACGCTGGCTGCATTCCCACGCTGGATTGCTATAGAAATCCTTTGCGCTAGGAGCCAGCCAGCGTTCTTGTCTCTAGTGATGTCAATCAACATTTTATTTAATTTTTTTATAAAAGACTTCGTGCTTTTACCCCACGGACCAAAAGTTTCGAAGCCAAGCGGTACGAAAATATAATCAGTCGATAATGATGTATATTTTCGCCGCTTGGCTTCTTCTGCTGCGAGTATTAAATAAATTAATAATGTAAAGAAAAACATAGGTTTCAAAGTTGAATGAGCCGTTAGTCCCGCAAGATGCACTCGGGCTCCTGCGGTTGTTGTAACGGAATATTCGGTTATTTTGCATTGTTCACGCTACTTCGGTAATTAAGTCGGTTTTATTTATTTTGCCATTATAAGAACCATATAATATATAGCTGTAACTTTTATTAACACTTATGGTCTGACAGCGGAAGATTAAAAGAAAGGCATTTTCAATAAATTACTCATTTCTTTAATAATCTATATTATAAAGCTGAAGAGTTTGTTTGTGTGTTTGTTTGTTTGAACGCGCTAATCTTAGGAACTACTGGTGCGAATTGAAAAAAATATTATTGTGTTAAATAGACCATTTATCGAGGAAGGCTTTAGGCTATATAACATCACGCTGTAACTAATAGGAGCGAAGAAACAATGGAAAATGCGGAAAAAACGGGGAAAATTATTCATCTTTGAGGGCTTCCGTTGCGTGCGCTGCGAAAACGGTTCAAGATATCAAAAAATGTGTATAAAAGAATTATTCCTCTTAAAATGATCTACCTAAATGTCCCCAACAAAATATGTCTATCTTTTAAGGTTAACTCACTAGAACCGTTTTTATGGTAATAACAATTCCACGCGGACGAAGTCGCGCGCACCAGCTAGTTACATATAAATACATATCTGTTTATGTAAATTAAACTAACAACGGCAAGAACCAATGTAGATGATGAACCAAGAAAGATTAAATCCTGGATTAAATGTAAATACCTACCTATATAATCTTCCGATAGAAACATCGTTACTTGAAACAGCATAGGTACGATTACTTAACTGCAATCATATTGTTTTAATGCAACGATTTAAAAAGGTACAATAAAATCAATCAAAGTAAGAATATTTTTGTCCATAAAAGTATATTTTGATACAAATATAACCACGATTGTGTTCACATTATTACCTATCTATATAGAGATTAGATTAGAAACCTCCCTGATTAGTAATAGGCAAACGTACAAATATTCTAAGAATGTGTGAATATGCTAACGATATGTTTTCATGCGGTTGGACGGCAAATAATAAACGGTGCTTGAATATGACCTGAATAAAAATGCGATTTGCATTTTTGCAGCCATTTGCTGAGTCGACGAAATTGATCGGTAGAATTGTTTCATGTAAATTAGATACACCGTCCTGTTATTGAGTTTTGTTTACCTGTATTCAAAGATTTCCCACAATATAAAAAATATGTTTATTATATTCTTAAAATGTCATCTCATTACTATTATACAAGCAGTTATTAAGATTGTGTCTTGATTAGCTATACCAATATGAATTGTCTTGAACTGTATTCATTCAAATACTTCTTCTTTTTCTTATCGAATGTGGCCAACTTGGTGTCGAGAGTCAAGCCCTAAGGGCCTCTGACATGCCTTAACGACTGCCGTACTAGACATACAGTCGGGACTTACAATTTAACGTGTCATTCGACCCACGGAAGTACTCGTAGTTATATGAATGTAATTTGACGTATAAATAATTTTTATGAATAAATGAACATTGAACTTACTTCAGTATCTATCTATTATCTCAAGTTACACTTACCTTCTTCAAGCAGACGAAATCCAGACAGCAGACAAAAAAAGTCATAAAGAAGCCAACTTTCGCTTTCAAAATTGGAACTGTCAATTTTTTTCTCATAACAAAGCACAAAGCACCATTTTGCCATGCAGCCTGCTTTTTACATGCCTAATAACGGTCTATGCTACGCTTTTACAAACCTTTTTATTGGAGCACGTCAAAACGGCTTGCTTTCTCTGTGGACTGGATTCGGCCATTTTTAATTCTTAGAATGCTTGAAACTTCCTGTCTTGAAATAGGAGTGGAAAGAAGGATTATTAATGGGTAGTATCATCCTGTGAGACACGCGCGTTTGGAAGCTGAGGAAGGATTATACTCTTCCGCTTCTGGCCTGAAGTGTAGTAGGTATAATAATAGACATGTGTCTAACTGGGAAACCGAAACGTAGTCTTCCTGTTTGGTATTATTTCGGACTCACACCAACACAAAAGTTTTGAACTAGTGCTGCTTAATATGGGGAGCTTATACAATTTAAGCTTGTTCTGTGTTCAAAGAAATTATTTTCGAAATCTTCTAACAAGATATAAAAAATATAATCATACACAGTTTATTGATAAATGCTTAATATAATTTGCTAGTAGAACATTAACATGCATTGGTACATAAATAAAATATCAGAGCATTGGGCAATTTATTTTAGTAGGTACTTAGTTATACATTTGTATCAACGCATTTTCGAGGCTATTTCTCTCGTGACACGCAACATAATTATTGTAACAGAAAATAACTTCCATTAATGGTTTCCCGTAACCTTATTCCTGATAATTTGAACCACCGTGTTAAAGTTCACTGACACTAGTAATTACACCACTCTCCATGTGGCTAGTGTTTATTATCACGGCTTTTATACAAACGCGGGGTAATTTTTAATCAAGTGCTGGCAGCACGTCTTTTTATTTAAATTTTGGATTTAGAATCGAACACACTTCTATGATGGAACATATTTTTTGTTTCCAATTTTTAACGCAAGTGGCGTTAAAAATTGATTATATAACCATTTTGAGGATTACTCTTCCATGTTTTGCTTTCAGTGACATATTTTTGCAAATCCAATAAAATTTCCGATGTTCATTTCTTAACCTCAGCACAACTAAAGTCAATTTTGTTGTTACGAAGCAAATGTTCGTGCTACTTATTCGTATCAAAGAATCAAACAAAGACAGATCGGAAAGATTTTGACACGAACTGTCTGCAATTTGAACAATAATTACCTCTCTCCGCGAGACTCGCTATAATAATTCGTATTGTCATTACTATTATTAAAGAAAAGTAGCCGACAGACCGTTAGTGACCGTTACTTTATCAGAACACTTTCAAATATGGAATCCGTGCGCGATTACAATCCATAATGAGTGATTGGTTGATTGAGATTTCAAATTTGGAACGCGTGGATTCAATTCTTTACGGCCAGTTGGTATCGCGTCTGCAACGGTTTACTAATTTATCGAATTACAGAGAGGGTCGCGAGTTCATGAGAGATAGCTTTTGCTTCTAAAATAATGTCACGAATCAATAGTTATTTTTTTAGGGAAACTTATATTAAATTGTCATTGTTCACAGACATTTGCCCGTTACTTGTACAATAAAGCAATCCTATTAAGTAGGTAGGTATATATTATTTTAACACGCTACTGTTTAATTACTCCAAAAATTCAATACACCTAAGTAAAAATATTTTTTCTGAGCCCTGCTTCTATAGCTGTTATTATTTAATTGGACATAGGTACATGGAAAATAAATACCCACTTGCAATTTGGCAATTAATTTTCTTCTAACTGTGGCACGTATGCCATCATTCGAATTTCAAAATCCGCGCAGTTCGTGAATCACGCGAGTCGGCGCATGCGCGGAATATGTCATTAGACGGCAATGACGGGAGATGCCATATTAGACGGCCATTGTACCCGACTTTACCAGCTGACGAATCATTTATTGACGAATATCCGGTCCATTTCGACGAAAGTGCAGAAATGGATACATAGGTACTATACCGCTTAAAGACTTACTTAGATACTTTTTTGAAAGTAATTTAAGTGCTAACTTTTTTGGCGCTGCGTCCCTAAGTGAGTCTTGGCCTCCGAAACAAGAGAATGCCACCTTCTTCATTCTTGGCAAAAGTTATCTCTTGTTTACCTACTTACTTTTAAGTTATTTTTTATTTGATTGTTAGGATCTAGGAAAATATCATCATCATCATCCACAGCCCTTGGGATCTCACTGCTGGGTATAGGCCTCCATTTGCATGTGCAATAGGACAATATACAATGCTTTTATAGGAGTTTTATTATGGTACTTATTATAAAAAGCCCCCACGTTACTCTTTATTTACAGTCCAGAGTTCTTCCCTAGTTTTGACAAAGGCAATCAATGTGATTCTGTGAATATAAAATATTAATTACAGGAAAATTAAAGTCTCAAACCCTATATCAAACAGCCTTGGTTGGTTCTGGTTCTGTGCCGGTGTTGTTTACACATCAGTCATATGTTTACTGGAGCGCAGATCTGACGTGCACTAGTGTTTTATGTTGTTTTGCTCCGTTCTTTGTAAGTACTGTCTTAAATTGATATTTCCACGTTGCTTTTGGTGTGAATTTGGGTCACATGTCGATGTTTTGCTTGTAAAAGAGACTGTTTTGATTGGAAAATATGAGCATTGCATGTGAAATTAATCATTAAAAAAAACTATCAATATTGCGCGTACGAGCACAGAACACATAATACTGGTACGAGTGATCGTCAAACAAGTTCAATATACTTACAAGCAGGTATCAAACTATCAATATTTGACGCATCGCAATGATATAGAAGTGTCAGAGTGTAAAATGATCTCAAGAAGATGAAAAAAGCCAATGATAACGATAAATACAGGTACATTCTGCAAATTTGACTTTGTTTCGGTTCTGAATTTACTCTTCTCAATATTAACAACGAAACTTCTTAGGAAAACCCAATTGACTATATCGATTGTGTGATTGATCAGATTTTAATTATGACTCATAGGTTCTATAATATTCAAGCCAAGTTTATTTTGACGTTTGCCTCGGATATACGTCAGTATTCTAGTTAGGCTAGCTTTTACGACCGTCATACATTTATCATACAATCGTCATCTACAAATAATTAAAATTATAGAACTGTAACCCAACAAATGTCGTGTCGAAAATGCTTCCAGATTAAATTTCAACACACAAAGCTTGCTCGTAATTGCAATACTATGTCGGAAATACCCCAATGGTTGGTCGCAGTTGGTCATTAAAGGAGTAATGCCAATGGGCTAGAATTATACATATACAGAGACACAATCTCAAACTAAAAAGCGCAGGAAAGTGTCCGAACGCTAAAATCGTCAGCGAGCGCAAACAAAAGATGGTTTGACCCTTTCACTCTTACATATTTTAAGAACCTACAAAAGAGATAGGTAATCCAAACGTCTGCTCAACGAGTAGCGTGGGCAAAGTTTTGGCTCCGCCATTTTTTCCGAGCGTTTGTGACTCTGTATAATCATAGCTCAATGGGTAATGCGAGCCCACCAACTCAACCGCGGCAGTTGGCTACGCGCGGAATTGTTTTTCTGGCTCGGTCACATTTCTATACCATCAGTTATTATTCTTTAGATCGCCATCAGTGTTTGTATGAATTTGTATGAGTATTCATTGTCCTCAGTTCATTGTTTTCCTTGAGGGAATGCTAAATGCAGTTCCGAAGCTGTGGGATGCATAGATTTTTTTAAATTATTTGCATAAACAAATGAGCAAACAATGCCCCAGTCACAGAATAAATAATAGCCCCGAGTAGGTATGGCCTACAAAAAAACGATGTAAAAGTTATATATCTAAATAGAATATAAGCATTCATGCAGTCGAATTGATAACCTTCTCCTTTTTTGAAGTCGGTTAAAATAAAGTTTAAATTGTTTCAGCAGGTTAAGACCCTCCCTGACAGCCACACTAGAAAAAGTAAAATTCTCTCACTTTTCTATGGCACCAAGGGGTTGCCAGCAAGTAGGTAGTTTCCCTATAATTATGAGAGAAAACATAAGTTTCTCATATTTCATAACCAGAAATGTGAATACTCATATTAATAAGTAGGTATGTATTTACAAAAGAAAAGTATATACATATGTATTATATCCGTTATCTAGTACCCATGATGCATGCGTAAGCTTAGTATGGGGCTAGATGGCGCTGTGTGATACGTCCTGAAATATTTATTATTACTATATTTAATTTCTAAAGCTATAAAATAAGTCTTACCAAAACGTTTACTAAAACTTAAACTGTATTAAATTTATTCCAAAGAAATACGAATCCATTTTATTCGTTTGCTACAAAACAGTAGCAAATATGAGCAAACGAATAAAATGATGTATTTATATAAATTGCAGATTCAAAAGGTGCCTCTGTGGACGGAAACTGTGTGTGTGTGTGTGTGTGTGTGTGTGTGTGTGTGGGTGTCTTATGTATGTATGGACTGATTCTGAATAATATGTATTTCATTGCAATATTGTAATACTTTAGAGATGGTTGTAGCTACGAAAAAAAGTTGTTACTTTATAATTTATTTGAAAATAAATTGCATCTTTAGTAAGACTTGTAATTTGGTGTAGGTACACATGCAAGGCACATTGGCATAATTGACTGGTCTGTTAGCTTAGTTGGTAGTGGCTCTGCCTTCCAATCTAGGGGTTGCGGGTTCGATTCCCGCAGGACACAAGTATTTATGAACTTTAAACATTTATAATTACTTGCGTTGAGTCTGGTCGTTTCTATGTATAATAAGTGTGTATTTACAAAAGAAAAGTATATATAAGTATTATATCCGTTATCTACTACCCACGACACCAAGCGCTTGCTTAATTTGAGGCTAGATGGCGATGTCTGCAATGTCCTGGAATATTTATTAATTAATTATTATTTATAATAATCGATCCATATAAATAAGCTTTCTTATTAATCTTGTATTACAATTATCCAGTATTGTATAAGGATACTTTTACATTATAGGTAAGTATAGTATAGATACTTACTCATAAACATAATTAATGCTTAAAGCATTACCACGACAGCATATAACAACTGCAAAATATTTAATTAGACTAATACCTAATACCAATCTATTGAACGTACTAATATTGACCTTATCAAAGCGACACTGATACTCCCAACACCCGCTTATCTTCTAAATCAAATAGTGACAGATAACAGTGCACCGTTTTCTTGAATCTGTTTACTTTAGATTTGATCCTTGGATTTATATTTCATTGTGCTACGTTAATAGAATATTTACTTAATTCTATTAATTACTAGCGTTTGTATTATTTAATCTGTGTAACTAGTAGAACCTGTGGCTTCGCTCGCTATAAGAAGTATTATTATCAATTAATAACATAACAACTGTTCCCCGCGGAATATAACCTTGCGATCTTCAAAGCGAGAGTGAATCGGTTCTTACTGGGTAAGCACGTTCCATCCTAGACCGTAATGATTGCTTACCATCAGGCGAATTACAGTCAAGTGCCAAACCCATTACTTGTAAAAAAAAGTAGTTTCCAAAAATCCTTTCTTAGCGTACTCCTACATCATAGTAGCTATCTGCATGGCAATTAGCAGACCAATCGGTCCAGTGGTTTGGGCTGTGCGTTGTGCGTTGACAGATCAGTTAGTCGATCAGGTTTCTGTCAACAAATAAATTTGTTAGTTTCCCTCCGACCCCACCTATGAACTACCTAGAAATAACAAAGAATGAATGGTATCATTTATGATGAATCTTACTCACTAATCTAATCTAGGTTTAGTCAGACTAGCCCTAAATCAGAAAATGAATGAGAAATTCGAGGAATTTAATGTGAAAAATATTTACTTACTCATGTTGCGATTTCTGAAAAAAGGTTCAATAATAATGATAAGGCGTGTTATTTGTACATGTATCATATTTTATTTTATTATATTATTATTATTTTATTATATTCAAATTATCCTTCAATTTTTGTTGATTCATTAGTTTAGTAGTTAAGATTAATATTTATACCTAATTGATTAATTTGCTAACTGATTCATTGCTTACATTAATTTATACACATTCAATCATTTAATGTAATAAAACCTACAATAAAAATTAAGGACAAGTTTATTCAAATAGTGGGTTAAATGGATAATCCAGAAAAGGCAGCTAAAGGAAAAATATTTGTCGAAAATTCCCAAATTTTTGGCTTGTATCCAAATACCTAATGGTGCGTTCGAAAGATAGTTAATTTAACCAAGTGACAGGACACTTATATTCTGAGTCAGCATTCGTTTAGGAAAAACTAAACATACTCCATTTTATGGGAAGATATTTCTTCTGCTCCATATGAATAAAAACTCTTTACTAAATTCGATAAATATTTTTTTTCTGTTCTCTTTCTCTCACCCGCTCATATTCATATTTGTCGAAAAAACAATTGAATACTAGATTAGAAGTAGTATGTTTAGTTTTCCTTCACTTGTTTTTATATTTTATTATTGTAAATAAAGATATTTGGTGCAAATAAAAAAAAATAATAATTGAATACTTAATGATATTTAATTGTTCAATTAAATGGTTGTCAAACTAATGTGTTGCCAG
Source organism: Macaria notata (assembly GCA_927399415.1). Classification (NCBI taxonomy): domain Eukaryota; kingdom Metazoa; phylum Arthropoda; class Insecta; order Lepidoptera; family Geometridae; genus Macaria; species Macaria notata. The sequence goes on along the minus strand of OV656747.1, from coordinate 890,997 downwards.
ATTACTGAAAAGTCCCCAAAGTTTCTAGGTCGTTTTAAGAATAGCCAGTGATAAATATATGATTTTCATTATTTTATTTTCTCTATTGTACAAGATTAGACAATACTTAGATGCACACTAACTTACTAAAATTCACCAATGAAATAAACTAAATACATATAAACTAGGAACGTACCAAGCTCATTCTACCTGCTGTAATATCTTACAATGAGTCTTTTTTCATCCCAGACTTTAGGCATTAATCGAGGTTTCCTCGACAGCCTGGGGTCAACGACCTCACACAATGCCTGATTGCTAATCTGTCTTCATCAACATGCCAAGACATCATTCTTATTACAACGAAATAAGACTTAAAATTGATCGACAAATATCGTATTAAATAGCATCAATTAAATATAAGTACATCATACATAACCCTTTTGGATAAAGAAATACGGACCGAAATGCATTGGCAAATTGTTGAAGTTATTTTCTTATGTTAGTAATTATTGCAAAGCATTTTTGATAGTTATTTGTTTTTTAGTCATTCTAGTTAACGATTTGGTTTCCTAGTAGATCAACAATTAAGGTTGTTAATTTGTTTTGCACACACAATTAATTAGATCTATTTCGATTTTACTATCGCAAGACTATATATATATCACACAAAAAGAAGTTGCCATAAACTAAATTAAAATTCCCCACACAGATATTAATTTAAATGTATAAAACCTCTATTGACGCACCTTTGACACTTTTCAAATATTTGAATTGAACTTTATAAACATAAACGTTATTAAATGTCACGAGTCGTGATTTATGAAATATAATTCGGATTTTGTGAACATATAATCGATTGTTTTAACAGTGATCGAGTTTTCACACGACATTTTGAAATTGATATAGATTTATTAGTATTTATTTTTGCAATAGATTGAATAGAATCATTGTAGGTACCTACTCCAGAATTCATCCAGAAATCAGAATCCAGAATTTTCTTAAAGAATCCGTGAAATTTCCATCGAAATCCGTTCAGCCGTTTTTGCGTGATGCTCGTGTAAACAAACAGATAAACAGACAAAAATTCTATATATTGCTTAAACGATCCAGACTAGTTAGTATTCCTGACATCAACACAATATGTAATATATTTTATTGTTATTTTCCAATAAGCTCATAATTTAAGAACAACCGTAATAATATTTACTTTGATACTTAAATGACGTCAACAAATCCAGGATTAGAATCTCCTGCCGCTAGCTATAAAATTATAGCAAACAATATTTTCCTTGAAGCGCACTTGGTCCTATATGGATGTAAAAATAGCCAATAGCAGCTCTCGTGAGCTGTCATAAATAGAGATATAAAGTGTGTATAAACTCCTTCAGATCCCGGCTTGGATGTAATTAAAAATACCTATAGTATATATAGTGTAACATCGTCTGTGTGTGTTCAGTCATCACTCCATCTGGTGTGTTGGCACCCGGGCAGCCATTCTTGGAGGAGCGAGGATTGGGCTGGGCAGAGGTTTAACTTTATACACTCGTTTATTACTTAAAATAAAAATTATATAGAAAAAACAAAATATAAAATAAAACCTTGGTTTGAGTTGGATATCATACTGCTAAATTAAAATAAATGTTTCATATAGGTAGTTAGGTTGGCAAAAATACTAAGTTTTAGACCAATTAATGTACTAGCTACTAGACACATAATTATGTTTAATTTGTAGTAACGAAATAAAGAAATTATAAGAAAAAGAAACCTTTTTCATAAGATTCAGATACAGAAGTCTTTATTTTTAAAAACACTTTAACGATTTAGTTCTGTATTTAGGAAGCAGATTTATCTAAAATATGAAACAATTTACATCCAAAAAATAGCACTGAGTAAAATCATCATCATAAACCTAATATGACTCACTGCAGGGTATAGGATTCCTCCTTCTTACGCCAAAAAAAAAAATCTCAGGGCTGATTTCACCGTCCAAAAAAGCAGAATAAATAAAAATCTCTAAAAACTTCCACAAAGAACAGTCAAAGCAAAAACAACTACACACTACAAATCCCCTAACTAAAAAAATAAACCTAAATCCCCTCCGCATCCGCCGCGGCGCCACCGCTGCTATTTCAACACAAGTTGTATCTCTGTTCTATTTCGGTCCGTGACTTCCATTTACGGTCCTCGCTTCACTTTACAGGCTGTAAACTGGAGATGTAATGTTATATGCTTCATGTAAGGCTCATTGCTGACAGTTTTACTGACTTCCACCTACTCTGGATTCGAGTGGACTTCCGACGCCTTTGTAATTGACGTGTGTATCACGTCACTCTTGGAAATCTGCAATCCAATTCTGCCTATGTGCTTATCGAATACTGTCATGCTGTATGTACGTATACCTACCTAGATTTAATGTACCTTAAAAACCATCTTACGCATGTTATTTTTTTGTAGGAACTCTGTAAACATAACATGTAACTTAAAAATGACATTGATATTCTTCATTGTATAGGTAAGGTATGTTATGTACATATGTAACTAATGATCGAATAAAATTTTATTAAATTCCACTCTTAATATATTGCGTTTGCGAGTGAAACCGAAGAAGATATATTTAGTTACATGTCATGGTAGTAAAAGTATGCGGTGAGCCCTGTGGTATGCTAAAGTAACATAAAACTCGAATAACACTTCAAAAACGTGTCAAGAATGCGATAAAAAATCTAACTTTCAAACAAAGAGCTTCTGTCTAACTGTCAAGTGTCACGTTACAGTTTTATTTCACTTTTTAAGTTTTCTCTCCCTGCATCGTCGTCGGTAAATTTAGTCCGTCCAATATGGCAACACTCCCGGAGACGCCAAAAATAAGATGCAGTCGGATGTCAACGGCCAGAATGCGATGCAACGAAAAAAAAAACTAGTATTCTATTTTCAAATTGCAGTGGAGAGCTTGGTGGGATGTCGCGACCAAAAAGGAAGAGATTTTATGCGACGTATTTCCATACTATAAGGAGATATTATTGGATGTCGAGTCATATAGGGCAGGAAAATGAAATTGTTATGAGGTAGTTGGATCGTTCGTGATAGGTCGATTTATATGCATAAACCCACAATAATTGTATCTGATCATAATAATGTGAGCTGTTTCAGAATTCCAAACAAAAGCGGTATAAAAACTAATAACAAAATATTTGTTCTTCTATGTCTCCGAAGATTGTTAAAATAAGTTCTTTCATTGGCTATAAAAACAACCCACAATACAAAATCTTCACAAAATAGCCCCATAAAATCGTAAAATAACTCCTAACATTTCAATAGTAATATTTTGCAGTAAAATTAAAATGGTCGCACAGATTTGATTCAGAGAGTGCCTATATAAGAATAGCCGTGTAAAAGCCACTTTCACCAGACTTTACTTGATTGAATTTCGTTTTCCTGTTTGTTCAATTTATAATTCACGTTTCAAATGAAATATCTAAGTTATGAAATAGATTTGACAGTGGAATATGAAAGTTTACTTGTTTTGTATATAATGGGTCTGTAGGTACTTAATTCTAGTTCTGTTCGAGATTTTTAAATGTTCGCTTGCTTATATGTAAGTTTGAATTATAATTATAACTTATGTACCTAACGTACGTTGTACGTTGCCAAAAGTCAATCTTAGTTTTTTGCTACAACATTATAGTTGAAAATAAACTATACAAACCTTATCAAAAGCTACAGACATATTTAGTTAGCTATTTTTATATTATTATATGTATTGTATTTTTGAATGTGGCAGTCACCATCTAGATCTCAACATGATAACTAAATATCTAAACATCTTTAAAAGTCCAGCCACAAACTGTTCCTAAGTAAAATCGAATAAAGCTATCATACAACGAGTAGGTATGGCTATCTACTATCTATGTTACCTACTGTCAGCTGCATTTAGTACTAATCGATAAAACTGCAAATTGTGTGACGCATTGAACTAACTAGTGTTTTAATATTGATAGGCTTAAATGGGCACTGAGTAGCTTTGCTTGTTTTGCAAAGCTCATCATTTCTATGAAGGTTATTAAAATTATTTATTTTAAGAATCATTTTATTCGTATTTATTAGATAAATTGATTAAAAAACAACTATATACAAAATTAACAACAGCTTTTTTGATCTAATGCCTGAATTTAAAAAGGATTTCCAATCTTAAAAACTTCTTTTTAAATGATAAGCCAATTAACAACACCTTTATCAATTTACAAAGGATTTCCTTCACACTACGTAGGTTTTATACATTGAAACAAGGTTTTGTATAACCTAACCTACGCATTTCCAGGAAATGAAGGGTAGAGGGTAGTTGCTGGGATTCCCAATGCATGGCCATCGCGATCGACCAGTGGTCAGTGAGGGTTTAGGGTTACTAGTATTGATTTATAAAAGTCCCTAAAATAAGTTTATCTATACTAATATTATAAAGCTGAAGACTTTGTTTGTTTGTTTGAACGCGCTAATCTCAGGAACTACTGGTGCGAATTGAAAAAATCTTTTTGTGTTGAATGGACCATTTATCGAGAAAGGCTTTAGGCTATATAACATCACGCTGCAACTAATAGGAGCGAAGAAATAATGGAAAATGTGGAAAAATCGGGGAAAATTATTCATCTAAGAGGGCTTCCGTTGCGTGCGCTACGAAAACGGTTCAAGATATCACAAAAATATGTATGCAAGAATCATTTAAATTCTCTTGAAATAATCTAACAAAATGTCCTTAACAATATATGTCTACCTTTAAAGGTTAACTCACGACAATTATAGAACCGTTTTAATGGTACCTAATAACTTTTCCACGCGGGCGAAGTCGCGGGCACCAGCTAGTTTTGGTATAAGGATAGGGCTTGCGTGTGAATGTTTGAGTTTGTAAACTTCTTCTTTAGTTTGTTTATTTGCTCCGATATAAATTAAATTTGATAAGGTAGACCAGGCTTTAAAACCTGAATTAAAAAAGTAAGCTATTGCTTTTATCAGGCACACGGATTTAGTAATGAGAAACATGAGCCCACCAATGATATTCTATATAAACTGAGGTAGATGCGTTTATACCCCGTTCTGTGTAGCGAACTCAAATCAGGCTACGTAGCATGATTTGATTTGGCTCAGTCGCCTCGAAGCAACGCGCGGCGACGCACGTTGACGGCGCGACTTTTTATCAGTAAAAAATATTCACAATGCCATCGTATGTGTTTAGAAAGTGCAATAATTACACTGGGACGAGTGCCAAAAGCAAGAAGGATGTGTCGTTTCATTTGTAATTATTGTTTATCCTTTTAAAATGAAAATACAAATATTTAATATTACTATAAATCAACCAGTGACCCGTTGCCACTTAGCCATCTCCACGAAAGAGACAAATAGCGACTCGAATTCACGATTGACGGCTGACGTAGCTGTAAACATACGTTTATCTCTTTCTCACAACGGGGCTTTATATATCTCTGACCACTTTTACTTTCCTGAATGATGTAAACAACGCTGCGTATATATTACCTAAATAGCTATAGCATAATTTCGCCACGCGCTAGGGCGATTTTTAATGGGTGTAACGTCTCTATTTGTAAAACCTCATTGGAGCCCACACGTTGTTTCTAAACGTGTCTTAAGCAAAATACACTTTTTGGTCATACTAAAATTATGTATTTTTATTATACATTAATTTCTGATTAGTAATCAAGTACTTATATGTACTTAAATTCTCAGTAACTCCTGTCAGCCATATTTCAATCCAGCCCGTATTGAACCGGTTTTCCCAATCAGAGACCAATCATCACCAATCTGTTGGCATTGTGTCGCCATTGTTGGTGCAAGTGCATTCAATTACTTTATTGGCCACTGCACTGAACTTGACCTTTTCAAGTTATTTAATTTGTTATTTATTGAGTGTCAGATGCTTGAGAACTAATATTTTACAAAGAAAATAACCATCTATACATACCTATAATAAAGGTGATTAGAGCCGAAAGTCTCAACATTGAAGATAGTTATGTATATATTTAAAAAAAAATTGGTGTTACTTCGAATTGACACATTCCAGCAATTTCTAGTGTTGTCTGTTTGTCTGTATATTTTTATGCTTATCAAGCAAAAACAGCTGAACGGATCATCATGATTTTTGGGATGTACTTACATACATAGGTAGTATGTGGTTTTAGGTCATATTTTTTATCCTGAAATAATGCGTAGGTTTATTTGCAATATATTATAATATGTAACAAAACAGAATTTAACTGTAGTCAGATAAATAAAAAACAAATAAAAAGAAGAAGTAAAACATATTGTGGGCAACTCTGATTTAGGTATAACCATTTTGTTAAAATCAGTAAACCAACAGTTGATACCTTTTCTCTGTTGAGTAAAGATTAAATTAATTCGATTAGCACTAGCATGCACGACCTTTTCTAGCCTAAAACTACAGAAAAGCCATTAGTCTAAAACCACGATAACCTAACTGTAAATTAACTGACTAATGGGTTGTTGAATAAATAAAAAGGTAATGTGCTTGACCCCACGATAGAGGTAAAACTACGATTCTATGGTTACTGTATTGATATCGATCCGGGTCACTTCCGGTCAAAACATAAACTTTTATTTTGGGTCAAAGACATTAATTAATTCTGATAAAATCAACCTGATTGATGAAAGAACGATAATACACATGATTAATGGCTATATTTTGTCTTATAAATAAGATTATATGCTCTCTTAATAGTTCCATAAAAACATGTACTTTGATGACTGAAAAAAAAAAACAAGAAAAAACAGTTTTATTTAACTCTTCAAATATTCACCGTTAAGAAATTTGCCAAGAACATACATTCAGTTCAAATTGAGAAACTCAACCGTTTTTTGAAGTCGGCTCACAAACAATATATTATGTATACCTAAGTAACACTATACTTAAGGGCACCATTGGTTATCTAAATTACTTGAAAAAGTACCAACTTTCCCCTTTTAAAGAAAGAAGGCACAAACGTTTTACCTACCTATCTATGGTTTTATCGTAAAATAAAACCATACCCAAAACGCTTTCGACGTGTTTTCGTAAAATATCACGTCTGGGGGCGTGACTTTTACGATAAAACACAGATAAAAGTGCTTAGTACCCAAAACCCAGGAGTTTTTAGAACTCTGGCAACTGGCGTGTTAAAAATTGCGTTGTAAACAATAAATCTTATACACTATATTTTATCAATTCAATTGGAGATTGGAACATGTTGAGACAAGACCTGGGTCTCCCTAGTTTATTTTTAGAGCAGATGTTATTTTAGCAAACAATACACATTTCAATAAGTTTTTTTTTGGGCGCGGAATGATTGTATTTCATATAGAAAGAAAACATTGCTCTTTTATTGTGTCACTGACCATTGAGATCAGAGTTAATAGCTTAGAAGTTTCTTAAGAGTTGCGTAAGTGTACAAAGCTGTTCTTTGTACAAGTACCTACTTAGACCTCTAAAACTTCTCTAAATATTATATATGACTTATGTTCTCACAAACGCTATGTATGTATATAACTAAGGACGTTGGTATACTTTACACAAGTACATATATACATAGGTAGGTAAGTAGGTATTATAGCTGGTTGGCATACCAGCAGAACAGGCTGCGTCCATGACTTGTCAGTACAAGGAGGTTTTATGTTGTTTAGTTGTAACTAAGTCAACCTTCTTGGAGATCAGAAAAATGGCCTTGTAAATATTTTCAGCTTTAATTTTTACCTTGTAATATGAAACTGAGTAAAATTTGTCGGCAGCTTTGAATGATTAATTATTTTGGATACTTATTTTATTTATTTTAGTTCAGCGATACTTTCTATGCGTGACTTTACACCTTTAGATAATTTTAAACGCAAAAAATCCACAAAAATTCTCAGTAAAGTTAAAACTTCTTCATTTCGTGGTAAATCTTATCAATGATATTAAAAAAAAGTACCTACTTAGTTAAACACCATCATCATCCACAGCACTTGGAACCCTGCTGGATGGGCCATTCAACCACGACCATCCATAATATACAAAACATGTAACAGTGTGTCCATTTGTCCGCAGTTCTGGGAGATCATATCGGAGGAGCACGGCATCGACCCCACGGGAGTGTACGCCGGCACATCGGACCTGCAGCTCGAGCGCATCTCCGTGTACTACAATGAGGCCTCTGGTACGTACTGACACTAGGGACAACCAGTCACTACACTAGGTCTTTTAAGGACGCTTATTCTTAGCTTCCAGGATGGTCCCTCTTCGACCACAATATTACTATACTCTACAAGCAACCTAATGGATTTAGCAATGGCTGTCTATGTGGTACAATCTCAGAGGTTTTGAAGGTGGTATTCAGAGTCCTGACACCAGAGTTCACCCCTTACATAAATATAATGTCAAAACCCAGCATGTTTCTGTATCATGCATGATTTGGGCTTCGATTCAGAGTAATGAATACGACAGTGCTTGCTCTCCTGCTTGTAAAGCTTTGGTTTCCTAAGACAGCGGTGCCTTCATATAGCGGCTGTAATATTACGGACGCAAAAATAATTAAAGTAAATTACGGTGCAAGTTACCGCTCTCTAGGAAACCGCGCCATTACGTTTACATAGACAACGTTCATTCACCGCTGTATTACGGCCGCTATATGTCGGAACCGCTTTCCTAGGAAATCCAAGCTTAACTGAGTAACTTTTAAAGATATGGTGGTTATTTCTTGAACGTTTTTCGCTTAAGAAACCTACTACTATTCCTAAAAAGTAGCCTAAAGTAAACCTGGTCCAACAAATCCACAAGCCCATCTTGCAGTTTGTCAAAGCAACGGTAAAACCACGCACAAATCTGTTCTCTCATCTTGTAATGTCTCCCATTATACACTCGGCAGATAAAGTGGTTCGATTACTGAGGTAATGGCAGAAAGCTGAGAACAAATTAAAATAAGCAGATACATTATATACAGGGTGTTTCCAAGTTGAATACATACTTAGATTGGATAGTACGAAGAATGTGCCAGTTCTAGGTAGCTAATTAAAACAATTAGGTATACTAGCATTAAAACTTGTTTTATTTACGACTTTTGGGAATAGGTACGGGAATTAAAATTCGGTTCAAAAAAGTATAAAAACATATGGTTTAAAAGACAACTTCAAAGCGGCCTGTTTGACATGAAAATAAAACAAAACAGAAATTCGCAACCAAAAAAGGGACAAGCTTATTCAAAAAAACACCCTAAAAGGCAAGACAATGCTTCTGGCGATCTTATATCATGCATAACATTTAACAAAGTAGTACTTACCTATAAGGTAAACTGTTGTTTAAGGTTAAGTTATGCATAAATAAGCAGGGTTCCATAAAAAAAAATGTTTTATTTTTTAATTTTTCTTTTTCAATTGATGCATGCAGTCTACTTACCATCAGACAAATTATGGCAAAACAATCCCGATTTCGTCTTTATTTGAATCCGTTGTCCTGTCTTTCATCATTTTCCTAATTACTGAGGCTCGTGACTCCTCCGCAAAATTTAATCATCAAAGTTCTTAGGCATAGATCGTGTAAGGAACCCTAACTGTAACAATAGTAATTACCATCCTCCACGACAATTGTCCAAGCATGGGGATGTGAGGTCATTGAACTCTGAACAATCATAATCTCTGATTAGGTTAATTCGGGTCACAGCATGACTGTGTGTTGTATTCTTTCTGGTTTAGTCTTCTTGTTCTTATGTCTTATGTATACCTAATAGCTGATACTTTGAAACCGCTCAGCAATAAGGTTGTCATATTGTCATGTCGTCAACCTCATACGTTGTCATGTCGTTTTCTTCACGATGTTTACCTTTACCGCTAAGCGAGTACTAATCCACACTTAACTTGAAAAACAAGTCTTTGGTCGGGATTCGAACCGGGATCGACGAACGGGCAGATGATGATGATGAGGTATAATATTGGTGCGAACCCACCTGTGCGGTCGGTGCCGGTCCGCCGCGCGAGCTAACAGTGCTAGAAGTACAGTTACACGAGCAATCTGCATCCACCGCTAGCACTTATATTATACCTACTTGGTGTTATACATGCACCTATACATGAATTTTATCTACCCGTAATGATAAGCCAGGACTTGGATTTTAGTCTGCCGCGGTGGCAGTCAATTAAACCATACGCGAGGATTTGGTTGCCTAGAAGATATCGCTCTACGCGATAAGGCCGCCCAATGTACCTAGGTTAAGTAATATTCATATAAATTGTTTTGTATTTTTTGTTTTCTGGTGTACAATAAAGCTATATATTGATTGATTGAAGCGAGCTTTGCCACAAGCATTGCGCACCTTTGTTATAAAAAAGGAAAGTTATAATCATTTATCGGTCTTCAAGTAGCGAGTTAAACAGTTTCTTCTAGGCAAGCGCGCTGAATTTGATTAGCAGTCTTAATCTGATTGAAATGACAGAAAACTTTGGGCACAAGAGTTTGCTTCTCTTATTAGAACTTGAAGTGTAACCAAGCATAGGAAGTAAAATACATTTCCCAAATATCAAGAGCGTAAAAGTGCCCATAACAAAATGCAGTTTAGTACCTATAAGTATACCTATAGTACTTATATGTACTTACTACAGTTGATACCAAAGTAAAAGACGTAACTTTTTGCCACCGCTGACAGACAGTCCGCTGGTCAGTTTTTGCGCATGAATCACCGTCTGCAAGCAAACTTCCTGCGATTGTTCTTTGTTCGCGAAGGGACCAGCACATTATATCAGTATATACCTATTATTAAGTATGTATATAAGTCAGAATACTTAATAATTGGGTCTATGACCGAGTTATTGCTGGCAACTTGACCTTGGAGTACCGAGGCGAATAGCCCAGCTGGCTGTATTGAATTTTTCATGAATTTTTGTGACTACGTCAAAATAGCTACAGGAATAGAAATAATAGTTAGGTACCAGGTACTTACTAAGATTACGTATTCTAAAGGTAGGAATTTGATTTTATTTCAATTCTTATAATATAGAGACTGATTGGCATTTCTTTTTTTGTGCTGACGGTTTGGACTACTTCAAGGAGCGTGGATGGCACCACCTATGTTCGTAACTTATCCAAAAGATGCCGATTGGCTCTTCTTTCGTTTTATACCTGAGATTATATTTCTATACCATGGGCTCACGCATGACCGAAATTCGCCTGATGATAACCCGTATACATATTGATACTATGAAGCAACTGAAAATCAGCCAGCAACAAACCAAGAAGTCAAAACTCTGTCTCTTATCCATTCACAAATTGGCACTAAAGTACCTAATCTTATGTTCGCGGAACGATAACTAGTTCAATGACCTGACAACGGTACCGAAGTAGATATCTCTTTTATTTGTTTAAATTGCAGTTTTGGGTTGCGTAAGAGGTAGGAAAATTTATCGACAGAGAGGTAGGAAATAGGTAATAAACTGACAATATGACGATCTGTCGCAGACGGGAAGAACTTAGATTGAAAACCTTGAAAGAACAATAAGAAATCGTGATGAAAAACTCAATAATGTTCACAGCTCAGACTTTATCCTTTACCGGTTTTAAACACAGGATCTTTTTGAACTCCAGCTACTTTTTGCTAGAAAAGCATGATAGTCTGGAAGATAGGAGTGGAGAAATTTTCAAGATCGCATGTCAATTAATTAAACCGTCCAATTTCGCGCTCGTATTTAATGGTTTCTTTGTATTGTCTACAGTTGCGACGGCGGAGAATGGCGGGAAGTACGTCCCCCGCGCCATCCTGCTCGACCTGGAGCCCGGCACCATGGACGCGGTGCGCTCCGGGGGCTACGGCCAGCTGTTCCGGCCAGACAACTTCGTGTTCGGCCAGTCCGGCGCCGGCAACAACTGGGCCAAGGGACACTACACTGAGGGCGCCGAACTAGTCGACGCCGTCCTCGACGTCGTCCGCAAGGAGTGCGAGAACTGCGACAGTCTGCAGGGCTTCCAGCTCACTCACTCCCTTGGAGGCGGCACCGGCTCCGGCATGGGCACACTCCTCATCTCCAAAATCAGAGAAGAATACCCCGACCGAATCATGAACACCTACTCCGTGGTACCCTCCCCTAAAGTATCCGACACCGTCGTGGAACCATACAACGCCGTCCTCTCCATTCACCAGCTCCTCGAGAACACAGACGAGACCTACTGCATAGACAACGAAGCCTTATACGATATCTGCTACAGAACGCTCAAAGTACCGAACCCCACGTACGGGGACCTGAACCACCTCGTGTCGCTGACGATGTCCGGCGTGACGACGTGCCTGCGCTTCCCCGGCCAGCTGAACGCTGACCTGCGCAAGCTGGCCGTCAACATGGTTCCCTTCCCGCGGCTGCACTTCTTCATGCCCGGCTTTGCTCCGCTCACGTCCCGCGGCAGCCAGCAGTACCGCGCGCTCACCGTCCCCGAGCTGACCCAGCAGATGTTCGACGCCAAGAACATGATGGCGGCGTGCGACCCGCGCCACGGCCGCTACCTCACCGTGGCCGCCATCTTCCGCGGACGCATGTCCATGAAGGAGGTCGACGAACAGATGCTCAACATCCAGAACAAGAACAGCAGCTTCTTCGTCGAGTGGATCCCGAACAACGTCAAGACGGCCGTATGCGATATTCCTCCGAAGGGTCTGAAGATGTCGTCCACCTTTATCGGGAACACGACGGCTATCCAGGAGCTGTTCAAGCGTATCTCGGAGCAGTTCACGGCCATGTTCAGGCGCAAGGCTTTCTTGCATTGGTACACGGGCGAGGGCATGGACGAGATGGAGTTCACTGAAGCGGAGAGCAACGTGTCTGACCTGGTGTCGGAGTACCAGCAGTACCAGGACGCAGCGGCGGAGGACGACACGGAGTTCGACCAGGAGGAGCTCGAGGAGCTCGCGCAGGACGAGCACCGCGACTAGACTCACACACTCATGTACTCCTGGTACCAGGTGCTAGATCGCACTATCTTCGAGCAACGAAACTACTAGGACTTCATATTTTTAGGACGATCAGTCATTTCCATCACCCACCATCATCATTCATCATCATCGTCATCTGATTTTTTATATCATCATCATCATCATCTTCGGACAATGTTTGTCTAGATTTATTATCTATCATCTATCCATTTTCTCGTTCTATAAAGATGTGGAGTCCAATATGGGTGCTCATGGAGGGGCATCTCAACGTTTCCTGCGAAATTAGAGGCTTTTTCGTATCATTTTATCGTCTAACATACGAGTGTAAACCTTAACCTTTTTTCACGCATCCTTCTTGGGATATATTTTACTACAGATTAAAAAGTATTTTTATTTTACAAAAAATATTGTAAAGGTATGATTTTACACTCATTTAAAAAATGCTATCTTGCACTGTGCCTTGTCAAATCTTTGACGATGTTTTACGTGCAACAAATATAAAATTTAATATAAATAAAATAAATATGAATAGTATTATAAAAAAAGTCTGTTTTAAAATAGGACAAGTTGCTAAGATAAAAAATCGAGCATTTCTTAGCGTATAAGTATTTGTCTGAATGCTTTTATATTATTTATAAATAAATGTTTTAAAATGTATTCTTGTTTTTATTTAAATTTTCCGTGGAATTTAGCGAGATGGTACTTTTTGATTCAGGTATTGACGTTTTTTTTTTACCTGGGATAGGTTTACTTTTGACTACAGCCTGCCTGATGTTAAGCATTGCTGCAGCCTAGGGTGTAACACGCCTACCTAGAAGATACCTATACGATTTGAGAATAAACAAATGATGAGCTAATCTTTCTCATAGTCCTAAAAGCAAGTAGAAATTAACAGAAGTCTGATTAAGTTATCAGTTGATATAAATATGTGCATTATAAAAAGGGAATTTAGGCATAAATTTAAGAAGAAAAACCAGGCAAATAATAGACAAATAATAAGTATATTTCTCGATAACTCATAAGATTTACGTTAATCTAATATATCGCTACATATTTACATACATTTGAACACAAAGGTCATATACTTTGTTTATAAACCTACAGAATTATTGGTAAAACATAAGTATTGATTTCATAATTTTTATCCAAGCACGTGTTAAAAATCAATTAAGTATACATATACCTATTTGCAATGAAATATTGAATTTTTCATTTTATGCTGCCTATAAATAAACGTTATATTTTACCAATAATTCCGGCAATAACTATAGATTAGTCTTATTTCAAAACGCATTATAATGCTGTCAAATTTAAGTAACAACAAATTTGAGACAAAACATGGCAAAGAAATATGTTTTACCAAAAAAAAATTGTAAAGGATATGTAAGCCTCTACTTTTAAAACAATTATGATATTATTATTGTCTAGCAAACCCCGCGAACTCCGTTTCTTAGTACATGCTATGTATCAGAGATGGCGCTGTATGTGAAAAATGATTTTACGTTTTCCCGCTTTTCTGTTGAAATTTTTCCTTGAATTTTTTTGTTTGCTATAAACCTCACGGATCCCGAGACCTTTCCGACGAATGCAAAACCGTGGAAATCGGTTCGTGCGTTCTGGAGTTATAGCGTCAGGAAGGAAAACCCGACTTATTTTTATATAGTACATTATTCATATTTTTTTAATTAATACGGGTTTGCACTTCGCCATAGTTTGCTTAATGGTAAGCAAAGGCTATGACCTAAGATGGAGCGTGCTTACCCGATAAGAACCGATTCACTCTCGCTTTGAAGATCGCATAGTTATAATGATGTATCACAAAATCGCAAGCTTATGACTTTCTTGAGTATTCTAACCAAACATTTTTTAAATGCATTTTTTATGGCAACTCAAATCGTGATAAATGAACCTTTTTTATTAATTTAACATCACATACCTACTTAGATTCGTATTAATTGCTACAGAAAATCTGTCAACTGATTTTATGGGATACTTAATCTTAGAAATTAACAAAACATCAATTGACAAAAATAATAAAAATTTGATCATTGTAAAATACAATATAGCCTTTGACTGATAGACAAAGAACAAACTGGGCGTATTATAAAAAATAGAATTCACCATACATATAGTATTTAATTATATACGTTATCTAGTACCCACGACACAAGTGTTTGCTTAGTGTGGGGCTAGATGGCACTGTGTGCAATGTACCGGAATATTTCTTTATTTGAGATTCCATACTGATATTCCATCATTTATATGCAAAATCAACTATTACATCACATAAGTCAGCATTGACTACATCAAAACCATTGTGTCAAAATTAATTATGAACTAGGTTACACTGCTACAAAACATAAAAAATTTATATAAAAAAATAACTTATCATAAAAGCGATTAACTTAATTTTAATAATGTGTTGAAGGCACAAGAATAAAGCACATTAACGTATATTATTGTTATACATGTTTTCTGCCAACCATTGCTCAAACTTTTTGGGTCTTTTTATAAGACGTGGTTTAACTATTAGTTCAGAACTTTGATAAAATGCGGTCCGTTATATATCAATGTTCTAATTTGAAGTTGACGTTTTGATTGTTTGTATGTAATGTTTGAACAACAAGAACAGACTTTTTATTTTCAAAGTTCTAGACTAATATTTAAACCACGTTTTGTAATAAGACGGATTATATTTTGTCGAACATGATGATATTTTTATAATTGAAAATATAAATGCTTACAGTGCGTAAATTGATTAATCGAGTCTATACAAAGCTATAAACAAATAATGATTATGGAAACATAAATAGGCCTCTTTACATTAAATAAAGTAAAAAATTAGTAATAGGTAATTCCGATTGACGAGATTAGAATATGAATAAAAACCCGAAGTACAAAAATTCTTTGTACCGCACGATCGGACTTTAGTCGGATTCTTTCCACAAGTTTAAATTAAGTATTCATTGAAACTAAAATACAAATCAACTAAATACCTTAAAATATAGTTTTGTTTATTTGTTTCAACAATTTGTGTCATATTTGACTGGACACATTTTAAAACAAGATATAAATGATCGAGTGCATACCAATAGAGTTATATATTTTTATTAAACAAAAAGTTATAAAATATATAAATTTAATAATTTTATACGTAATCAGATTTTTATATGAATTAGTAGAAAAAAAACGGTCCAGGATTTGTCAGTCAAAAATCACACAAAGTAGAATTAATATATATGTATTTACATTTTTACATATTTACGATCTACTTACAAACTAAATTAAAATACTATTCGGCACTTTATTGATTACAATCTAAATTTAATAACAATCATCTTAAATATTACTTTTCATTAAGATTGTCATAAGTCAATGAGTAAAATTAAAAAAAGGCCAAACGATTTACGTACATTAAAAAAACAAAATCATACTTGATGTATATTTTTAATGGATAAATAGATGGGTTTTGATCATCGACGACTTATTAAAGCCAGTGCTCGTATATGTATATATACAATATAATAAAACTCTTGTATGACTGTCACACAATAGTACCTATTATTGAAATTGTAGCTAAATGACAAAACCATTACAATCAAATATAATAATATTAAAGAGAATTGATTAATTCTGACGACAACTGTTTACATGCTAACTGATTGATTCTGATAACAACTCATTGAACAGAAGTATAATGTGTATGAAATATGTTTGTATGAGAGTCATACAAACAAATCCAATGTAATCGTTTTATCATTATATTAGAGAAATGATAAATACTGACGACACATATTATTAATTTTCACTTTAATGATGTGTATGTATGTATGAGTCATACGAATTTTTTATTGTATAATCTAGGTCATACATTACATAAGAATTTCATATATATGTATTAAATTGAATAGAGAACTGATGGATTCCGATGATTACCTTTAATCCGTATATAATATATTTGTATGAGAGTCATACAAAACCTACATTATCGACACTTATTTTAATCATGTTTTATATAATTAGGTTTTAATGACGCCAATTTCAACGTAGTGCTTGTGTAGGTGTGTATGAGAGTCATACAACAATATCATTGAATAATATAAATGTATAATTTAATTATATTTAAGTCATACCTTTTTTACAGAACTGATGGTCTCCTCTAGATATAAATTATGTCACACAGAGACCTCGTTGTCGTCGTTGAGTTGTATGGAGTTGTCGGCGGCCGCCAGCTTGAGGAGCGTCTTCTTGATGCGCAGCGCCGGGAGACGCACGGACGGGTTCTGGTGCCAGCACTCGCGGATCAGGCTCGCCATGCCCACCATAGTCTGGGGAAAACAAAAAAAAATAAGTTAAATTATAATTTTTCAACAGATTTATTGTAACATCCTTATTATAGTAAGTATGCGAACATAACGACAAACCAATATAAGCTTTTACTTTGTTTTCTATCACTTCACCTGCAGCAAGGTAGGCCGCCATTGATAAGGTGAGAAAACATTGCCTCACCAAATTTATTACATACGAGTCGAGTTTCAAGGTAACACTACTATAGAAAAATAACACCATAACCGACTGTCCTTTTTCGGGGCAAAAGAGAACAAACCAACAAACAAAATTATTTATACGTAGATTGAACATCTATTTTACGGAAGCGATCACCAATTTCATTTCTTGCACAGCTAATCTACAGATATTTACTGCATCAGCATCAGCTCGTTAAATACTTACATGACCACCACAACTACAATGCCCACCTATTTTAGTTTTAATCACATCTAAAGCTACTCACCGGATGTGGGTCAGGGTTAGGCTCGGGCCTGGCCTGGTCGGTGCACACGATCTTCTTCATGTCGTCGAAGCTCGGGTCCGAGGGAGCTAGCTCGTAGAAGGGCGGGCGAGCCTCGTAGGGGCGCGGCCACGTGCGCCGAGACATCTCCCACAGCACGAGGGCGAAGGCGTAGATGTCGCACTTCAGGTACGACTCGAAGCAGGTCAGGTTCATGCTGGAATGGAAGTGAATTGTGTTGCTAAATAATTGTTTTTTGTACACAGAAGAATTTTGTCTGTACATTTTACAAGAAAGCCTTTGATCTGAAGCAAATTAGTGCCAGAAAACAATTTTTCTGAGATGGTATTTTACCACCAATGTATTTTAATAACACGGTCACCTTTTTACAAAACATGATTATTCCCTGTAAAATAGATACCACAATGATCATGTCTCATCTCTATACTTTCACAAGGATTTTTTAAGTATTTTTTTAACATGAATATTACCTGTTATACATATGAGTCACTTATTGTACTAACACGCCCACCAAATGTACTACAATGCCCTGCAAACTAACCTCTGGTCCAGCATCTCGGGGCTCATGTACCGCTTGGTCCCCTGGCGCGGGTTGTGCGCGTCGCCGCCGGCCGCCACGTGCGAGCGCGTCACGCACAGCCCGAGGTCCGCGATACAACACGTGCCGTCCACTTTCACAAGGATGTTCTTGGATTTGATGTCGCGGTGAGCTATTGCTGGTTTACCCTGGAATATTAAAGAGTGTCATTAATTATAGCGATTTTTTCATGACTGTGGGTCGTGAATTAGTTTGATTAGTTTTTTCTCATGACTCCCCCGCAAAACTAATTCGTTAGGGGGAGTTCTCTTATAGAAGGAGTTCCACGGAAGATACATGTTCTCAAATATTATTATATTAATTATAGCAAGCACTAAGTACGATTTCAACAATATCTACAATACTATACAAATCAAATTTTTATGAGTTCTCGGAAACCAAACGGGAGTTCAGATTAGCGTGTCTTGATCCTATTACGAGATCTTAGTAAGCTACTTTTGGCGAGGATTGTATCTAAGATGGGTGGAAGTGTATATGAGTGTACGTGTGTGTATGTTAGTGTACCTGTGTGTACGTGTGTGTATGTGAGTGTACCTGCGTGCCGTGTATGTCGGTGTGCAGGTGCAGCAGGCCGGCCAGCGCCGACAGCGCCAGCGCCATCATCTGGGAGCGAGACAGCGAGCTGCGCGCCAGGTGCTCGTACAGCGAGCCCAGCGGGTGGAAGTGCGTGATCAGCCACAGCTGCGGACACATAAACATAATAAAAAATAAATAAAATAAAAATAGCCTTTATTTCCCTATTTAAAAAGTTTTACATTACAATTTTTGATGTCCCTTTGTTCATTAAAATATTATTATTCAAATTTTTATAATATTTCTTTACAAATTATAATGTCAAAAATTTAAATGTCAAATATAGTTTACGATGTCAGAAAAGATGTCAAATTTTAGTTTTAAATAAAATTTCTTCTTTTATCTCGGGATCGTCCAGTTTTGGACGTAGGCCTCCTTCAACTTTTGCCATGTGCTCCTCGTCAATGCAGTTCTAGTCCATAATTTTCCCGCCACCAGCTCTATATCATCTCTCCACCGTCTGACAGGGCGTCCGCGTTCTCTTTGTCCATTTCGTGGTTCCCAGTGGAGTATTTTTTCCGACCATCTATTGTCTTTTTGCCTCGCCGTGTGTCCCGCCCATTTCCATTTTAACTTTGCAATGACTTGTAGTGATCGATGATTTTAGTTTTTCGTCGTATGGCTGTGCTATTGACACGATCGCGGAGTTTAAGACCTAACATACTTCTCTCTGTAGCTCTTTGAAATGTTCTGATTTTTCTTAGGACATCTTTCTTGGGCGCCCATGTCTGGCATCCATATGTCAGTGTAGGTAGTACATTTGATTCGAAGATTTTCTTTTTCAAGTGCATGGGGAAATCTCCTTTAAATACTTCTTTGTTTTGGCAATATCTTTTATACTACAACTGCTTGGAAAGTACCTTGATACTTTATCAAATTTACGGTAGAAAGTACGTCATTGCATATAGAACAAATATGCGGGGAGAAAACGCATCTGAGCGGGAGAGAAAAGTGTATGAAAATCCATTTCTGACGTGTTTTTTTTTTTATTTTGGGTACGACTGTGCTATGTGTGTGCTAGTTTAGAGATTTAGTTTTTTATTTTCATCGTAAATCGTTTAAATCTGAACAAGTCAGTCAACAAGTGGCCAAATCAGTCAGTAAGTGGCCAAGTTCAGCCTAAATCTGAACAAGTCAGTCAGCAAAGAACAAGTCAGTCACCAAATCAGTCAGTACATAACCAAGTCGTAGAAAATGACCAAACCATAATTGGTTCTGGTTCTAGTTCTGGTTGGCCCTTTCAGGCTGTCCTTTACTAATGTAAAGGACAGCCTGAAAGGGCTAAGTTAGTCAGTAAGTGACTAAGTTAGTCGGAAAGGACGAAGCTAGTCACTAACCAATCATTCGCAAAGTGACCAGGTCACCCATTAATTGACCAAATCAGTCCGATAGTGACCAAGTCAGTCAGTAAGTGGCCAAATATTTAACTTACCTGTGTACAACTGCCTCTGCTAGTCATATCGCTGCCAATATAAGCCAGTATGTTAGAATGTCTGAGCAGCACAGTGCTGTACATCTCGGTCTCCCGTCTCCAGGACGCCTCGTCGCGGGAGAAGAATATCTTCACGGCGACCGCCTCGCCGCACCACGAGCCGCGCCACACCTCGCCGTAACGACCCTAGACGAAATACATATTTTTTCTTATGAATAAACAATACTACTACTAATAATAGTTTCTTTATTAAGCTTACACAGGCGAAATTGAGTTATACATGCATAGTCTTCATATTTATTGTTTATTGGACACACAAATTCTTATAATATTAACACTTATTAATAATGTAATTTAAAAGTAAAAAAAACATATATATGAGGCTTTCAAATTATTATTTTGTGTTAGTTAGTAGAAGAAGCCTATAAGCTCACCTTCCCCACGGTGTCCTGCAGCTGCACCTGCCTGGCCAGCGTGCGCTGCACCATGAGCGGCAGGCCAGAGCCGGAGCCCGAGGTGACGCTGCTCTCCAGGTACTCGCGCAGGGTGGAGTCCCCCGCCGCCGTCGCCACTAGGGCGCCGTTGCCGCCCGTCTGCGAGCCTTCCATGCCTGGAGAGATAAGGAGTAGATTCAGTATTATTAAACTCTCTCTCATGAGTCGTATTTCCTCATGACTGAGGGTCGTGACTCCCCCGCAGAATTAATTCGTTAGGGGAGTTCTCTTGGGCAGATACATCGTGGTGGGCGCCCAGGTCCTTCCACGGAAGACACATGTCCTCGAATATTGTGGTCCTCAAACCTCCTCCGGTTTTCTCACGATGTTTACCCTCGTTGCTAAGAGAGTGCAAATCTACACTTAACTTGAAAATACATGTCATTGGTGTAGGGCCGGATTCGAACCAGGGTGCGTCTGGATGAAAAGCAGACACTGGAAGCGCTGAGTCACACTCACTTTTTTATTGGACACTAATACTTATTGTTTTATTATAATGATGAACACCACACTAGGCTCGAGCTTGTATCACAGGACACGGGCGTCAACTTACTTGATTAGTTAGGCTCGGAATGCATGAGGCTAGTTTGTCAAGCTAGCCTAGCAAGCTAGTTTACTAACTTTCCTGGCTAGTCGACTTGGCTGGAACATGATAGTCCTCTTTATCTACTGATCAAATTTGTTGCCATTTTTTTACATGATATAGGCTTAAGCTTGACTACAACTTGCCTGATGTTAAGCAACGTAATAACTAACGTTACTTCTAGAGATACTACTAACAGATAGATGATTCTTTATGCTACACATAATCTAAATATATTTAACTCAAAGGTGACTGACTGAAAGACAGACTGATATAGTGATCTATCAACGCACAGCCCAAACCACTGGACGGATTGGGCTGAAATTTGGAATGAAGGTAGATGTTATGACGTAGGCATCCGCTAAGGGATTTTTGGAAATGCCACTTTTAAAGGGGTGAAATAGAGGATGCAAGTTTTACTTCTTAATGCGAGTGAAGCCGCGAGCGCCCACTAGTGAAATAAAAATGCACAACAAAAGTTATTCTAGTGCTATAATTAGCGACCTTATCTCTAAGAATGATCTAATAATATGTGTATACCTTCATAGTAGGCGCTAGTGATGTGCGGAGTGTACATGTTGGTGGGGAAATAACTCGAGTCCGCGCCCAGCTTGTGCAGCGCCGCGCGGGACACACGCAGCCTGGGGACAAGAGATACAACTTGATTCATTCAGGAAACAAATCATGGATTTTTCACGTATTACTTTTAGGATTGTATAATATACATACTAAAATCACTAGTTATCAACTGACATGCCTTTGTGATGTGCAAGAGAAACATACACACAGTAACAAATTAGATCATTGATTGACTGTTATAGATAGATATGTCTTTAATACACACCAAACAATAATAAAAGCTTAAAGAAACTAAAACCACACTTTAATGACGGGACTTTAATGTAGGTAAATAGGGTGGCCTTATCACACTAGGCAATTTCATGTTATTTAGAGCTTTAGACTCGATATTTATTTATTTTATTAGGCACACAACACAATACACAGAAAATACATGAGTGACAGCATAGGTACATTTACATACGTACATTTTAAAGGTAATCCATTCTGTGCATCAAACACATGCGTGCACAACATGATTATAAACAGATCCAATGTTCAGTAAGTTAAACTAAAGTGAAACAATTAAAATAATACTTATAATACAATACTTATGGAAATTACAATCAAGCAAAATCATAAAAAACACGACTAAGGTACAAAAATAATTTGTGTAGCAAGCAAAACAAGGTGAAATACATAACATAACATTGTTGTGGGTTAACGTTGCAATACAACAGCACTGATGTACACTTGGCGCGTTGCAATGCAATGCAATATCGATATGGTCATATATGGCTGTTTTGGCACCATTAACTTATATTATCTCACCATTAAAATTCATTATGTACTATTAACTATTAAATAACATACCTATGAGTCCTCCTCAGTACGAATACAGCAGCTGCGGCCAGCGCAGCAGTCAGCAGTACAGCGGCCGCTACAGTAGCAAACACTCCCCACCCGTGAGTCAATAGTTCAGCACTAGCGAGCTCGGGTAGCGGGGGGAAGGAACCAGTGTTGCACATGTCTGCTGTACAGCAGGTCACGTTCACGAAGCCCGCGTCGCGTTTACTGTGGTAAAAAGAAATATTATTAGTTAGACCTTTGGTATATTGTAAATTCTCTTGAGATATGTCTGAGATAAAAACTATAAAAAGTGGTCCTTTGGTAAATATTATGCTGCTACGTTTTGACAAGAAAATGGAACCAGGGGGTGCTTGTACAAATTAACTTGCTTAACTTTCATTATGACTCCATTAACCCACATTATTGTCCATTACACACAGTTTCACCAACTTACTTGGGAGTCCTATGCCTGCACGTGAAGTGGTACTGGTCGGTGCGGTCGCTGCAACCCCGTGACTGCTGCAGCACTCCCTCTGCCGTGCGCACTGACGCCTTGTAGCACCAGAGGGCGTTGGTACAGATTGATGGAGGCTCCTCATCACAGGACTCTTCTTCACATTCATAGCAGGAGTACCTGGAATAAGGTTTAAAGAACTTTACTTCACACAAAGTACATTCATCACTTACGTGTGAAACATAATTAATATTAAACATATAATATGTTTGTCATCAAATCAAAAATTTTGTAACTACCCTGCATCTAAAATACAAACAAGTATGATGCTGCCCGTCCATCGCATTCATAGCAGTGAGGTGTCTGTTAATATGTGTTGATAAAGTCTACTTTTAATGTGGTGAACGGGCTTACATTTTTTACGGGGAACGGAGATATGGAATAACAATGTAGTATCATCTAAGCTTAGCATCTTGCTTTATTCTACTAAGCAATGACATGTATTTGTGGAATTATGAATAAATTATTTTATATGACTTATTTTATAATAGAACATGTTTAAGTTGATAACTCACCTAATAATTTGTGAACTATAATAAATCTATCCAAGTCCGAGGTTTAAGCAAACCTATGTAAGTGGAACTTGAACTTAGGTGATGAATATACTTCCCAGAAAAAAAAATAGGAGCATTCATATTTGATACATTAACATACATGTAAATCTTATAACATCCTGATCGCTAATGATAATTAAATTACTTATATAAATAAGTCCGCAACAAAGCATGTAATATAATGTATTATTCAATAGTCAAAACCTGAATTAATAGATGAAATACTAAACCAGTTTCCATGCTACATATCACTACTTCATTATATTAAGTTCCTGTTATTACACAGACATAGATGTTACAACACAATAGAAAACTAAAGATTTATTTACCTTTTTCGAAATCTATCCCTCCTTATGAAAGCAGCACAGAAAAATAACATTTTAAATGTATTTAATAAACATACATATATTACCTAGATTTTCATTTCAAACACTTTGCCTAACTGAAACATTTTTTGTAAGCAAATATATTGTAGCCTGATCTTACTGCAAATGGTCTGATGTACATACCAAACATATAACTTCTTGTCTTTCGATTCAGAGGTATTGGAAATAGGTTACCTTGGTTTATTAACCATCATCTTTTCGATAGATTCCCGGTCATCCAGCAGCTGTTCTGCTGGCCCGGAGTCTGGCAGGCCATCTTCTGAGGAGTCTAGCACTGGCAACCCTGCTGAGATATAAGCAGATAGGTGAGGATTTGTGACATTTCTCAAAATGTAGGTTTTTGTCTGGAACTTGATAAAAACACACGTACTGTTGGTTTTAAAGTTATAATACGGAATTTTAAGCCAAATAATGTGTGCAGAGAAGAATTTCAAATCTTATTCAAGAAGCTGTGTATGTTGACGACTTTTGTTTTCATATAGTTTTGTCATGTAGAACACAGCTGTTTTTATGTCCAGAAATATCATGAAAACCTAAGAGTTTTACGACATACTTAAAGCGAAATCGACAAACAGCAATGAAACGCCGAGGAATATATGAAATAAACACACAAATACAGAACTGTAAAGAAAAACAACAAAAAAATAGTGATGCTTTTCTTGAGCATACAACAGATTCATTGTAGGGCATTTTTGAGAATAAATTTTATGATATCACTTGCACAACATAGAGAAACACAATTTAAAATGAAAACAACGTACCACATTGCACATTTATCACTAAAAATGCGAATAAATAACCAAAAATGACAACGTCCGCCATTCTTCATTCATCATAAACAATGTACTAGTTAAAAATCATTTTACGATTGAATAATTAAGATTACATTTACAACCACTCAATTGTCTCATATATATTATGTTAATACATTTTATAATGTTTATTACTAATTTAGCTACAAACAATGCAATTATATTAATCAAAATGTACGATATAAATGAAAAGTTATTCAACGAAGTAATCGCAAATAGTTTCCGGTGCTTGTTCTAGTCCAGTTGCTATTGTATGATGCGTGTACGGGCTACGGGTACGTAAAAATAGTCTGAAGCCGAGCTTAGCTTGATGGCAATGTCAATTAATATTTTTATATATGGCAACTCACTTCATAAAATTTGAAAAAGAACGTTTGAGTTTGTGTGATTTTGTTTTGATTTTAAAGTTTTCTTGAAATATTTCGAAAATTGTGTAGAATCCATGCTTATTTTCGTAATCATTACTTAGAAACTGTTTTACGTGTTTGAATATACATAATGCCACGAACGAAGCGTCCAGTTCGACGGCAGGAGAAGGTGTCGGAAGAAGATGATGACTGGACTAAGAAATTGGATAAACTAGGTAAAATCAATATTTTTTCTGTATAAATAACATTGGAAATAGTCATTACAGAATAATATCTAACGTAAAATTGCTTCCAGTAACAACTATGTGATATTATGTTGTGATTTGTTTAGTCCAAAATTTCTGGCTACTTCGTGACTTTTTTCCATTTCTACGCGCAATAAATTACACTGTTCTATGTATATTGTTTTACAGTGGAAAAACAAAAGCGATTAATGGATGAGCGAATGAAAATTGAACTGAGTAACTTGGAAGTTTCATTCAAAGTTCTGTATGGGTCCATACGGCAGGAAGATTTGAAGAAAACCATTGGTCAATTGGTAAGAATTACTAACATTACCACAGAATACATAATACTTACATTACCGGCTTATGATAGTTTGTATGACATTATAAGTTGAAGTGGTTGCCCATTTGTCTTCGTCGCAATTCACATATCCTGTCCCTTCTTTACAAAGTCCTATTCATTCCCTCCACTCCTTTTTACTTGAAAGAACGTTTCCAATTTGTTACCGCTTCCCACTCCAGCTCCTTGCGCACATCCCAGACCCTTTAATTAGAGACTCCTTCTACTTCTGAATTTTCCAACATTCTTTACTCTCAATCCTTTACTTTTTATTTACTTTAGTTTACTTATATAAAAATAGTAGCTTATTTCCTAATAGTAATGTCCATCCAAAAGGTTGCCTGGAAGAAATCACCTAAGGCGATAAGGCCGCCCAATGTGCAACACTTTAATATATTTAAGCTTATTTCCTGTTTTGTTATTTCTATGTTTTATGGTGTACATTAAAGATATATTCTATTCTATAATATGTACCTACATTATACTCGCACATAGTTTGGTTGGTAAGTAAACAAATTTACATGTGTGTGTGGTATGTGAGTAGCCAAATCTAAAGTCAAGTGCTTCTAAAAAGCCCTAAGGTACCCATAATAGAACTGAATAATAACATCATCAGCATCATCATCAGTGTCAAGAGTTGCTTAACTTTGGTAAAAACAAGTGAATGCCTTCTGACCTTTGGGCTGTTAGTTGTATGTTATGAAAATGTACCTGATGATGATAATTATAGCAAAAAAGATGAGTATATTCACACATTCTTAAATATCATAGAATGTAATTTTCATATTGTTCGTTTATAAAATTACTAAAACTAAAACTGCTGTACAATGCTTTTTCTATTAACCTATGCTGTCACACTTCTGGACAAAAGTCTCTCCAACTCCCTCCACGTGTCCCGGTGGAAGGCCTCCTCAGTCAGGCACCCGGTACACTGGTTAATACAAAAAAATATTATAAAGTCTTTAATTGTATTCCTTTGGCAACATATCTGCTTAAAATTATAACATTAATGATATTAGCTTTAGTAAAATATAAGTATATACATATGTATTATATCTGTAATCTAGTACCCACAATATAAGCGTAATTAAAGCTTAGTATGGGGCTAGATGGTGCTGTGTGATATGTCCTGAAATATTTATTTAATTTTCAGTTCCCTTTAATACATGCTCTACAATATAATGTAAATGTATGTTTGTATAGAAAACAGAGCTTCACCTGAAAGAGGTGCCAGTGACCCGGGTCACACAGCACTCCAGCCGGGCAGCTTCACATGATGATGGTGAGATATCAACATTATTATCAGCTTAAATGCCTAGATCTTAAATGTAAAGCTTCAGAAAATATCGAGTTTGATATTTCTTGCAAGAATAAGAAACAATGATACTACAATGACTTTTTTGTTTGTAAGTACATAGGTACTGAATACTAAATTTAAAATTGTTGGTAATTAAAATAGTAATTCTTCAAACATATAAAATACATATAATCAAATTATCATAGATAAAGTCATTTAAGTTTGAAATAAGTATGTAATATCATTGCAAATAGTATTTTGGATTTTCTATACTGCATAGCTAGAAAGCGAGTGTGGCTCAGCGGTTCCAGTGTCTGCTTTTCATCCAGACATACCCTGGTTCGAATCCACCCTACCCCAATGACTTGTATTTTTCAAGTTATGTGTAGATTTGCACTCGCTTAGCGGTGAAGGAAAACATCGTGAGGAAACCGACATGTTTGAGGACCACAATATCCAAGGACATGTGTCTTCCGTGGAAGGACCTGGGCGCCCACCACGATGTATCTGCCCAAGAAAACTCCCCTAACGAATTAATTCTGCGGGCGAGTCACGACCCTCAGTCATGAGGAAATACGACTCAAAGAGAGATAGCTAGAAAGCTATATAATATATTATACTTTAGTTTGCTAACTATAGATTTTGCATACAAGCTTTTAGTATTATATAGTTATGTATATAGTTTTAGGTATAAGTATCATCTTCAACTACCTGCCTTCCAACTTTTTCATTTTAAGAACATACATATTTTTCTGTATTCCTGTCTACCACAATTAAAACATCATAACTTGTAATGAAACAGCCTATTGCCTGACTTTTATTAGAGGCATATACATACACTACATACAGGTTTGCTTAGTTTGTACAACTAGTAAATCTGAGTTATGCTGGAGCATGAAAAAAGCATAATATTGAATGATAAATCAAGCTTAAAGAGTTATTAAACTTTTTACTTCATTACTAGTATTTGAACTACATTTTTTATACCAATACTAAACTGTATCATAATCAATAATCTAAATGAAATAATTTGTTGATTGTCCATCTTTGCATATAATAAAGCTGAAGAGGGTAAAATATCTGAACATTGAAGATATTAGAAAAAAAAATGTTTGGGTAAACTCGTACTTTAAAATCCATACCAGAACATTTTTCAGCAGTTTTTAGAAGTTTTGGTTGTTTGTCTGTTTATTTACTCGTAAAGCAAAAACGGCTGAACGGATCAACATGATTTTTGGTATGTACATAGAATGAAGTCCAAAAGAGTCACAGGCTACTGTTTATCTGAAAATAATGCGAGAAAAGCCGATGACGACCGCTAGTATAAAATAAAAGTATTATTCCACTGTGTACATAGTTTACAACACAGTCTACCTTTACCTTACCATCGCTGTACAATCTATAACCCCATGGGTATCACCTAACCTCCATTCTCTCCAACTAACCGGGTGCTTTCTGGGGCCAGGGTACCTGACGGAGAACTCTTCCCAGGGATCCGGAGACAGAGCCAGAAAGAAACAAGGTGAGTCTACTACCAGGTTTATAAAACGTGACTTTTAAAAAAGAGCAGTAAATACTATGCCATAAGATGACTTCATTTTGAAAGTATTAATTACTTCAAGAAAAGAAAGACATAAATCTTTATTTAAATCATAGATATATGTACATGGTACAGACAAATTTGTGCATTATGCAATGGTATGGTGTCTTGTCATAATTATGTAAATGTATGTCATATACAAGCTTACAAATGTTTAATTATATAACTGTATACTGTAATATATTAGGCCTTAGTGAATAATAAAGGTAATATAATCTAATTATCCTTTAGTAGCAAAAATCATTAAAGGAATGGCATGATTTATTCTGCTCTTTATACATAAGTCATGTTTATTGAACCAGGTTTATACATGCTTCTATGTCTTCTCTTCCGTAGAAGAGTGCTTCACTAGCCTTGGTACTTGGTAGCCATCTGTTTCTTGATCATTTGTCATTTTAGTTTTAGTTGCCATTGTAAAATTCAGTCGGCTATATTGATATTCTGTAAATAGTTTATAGGCAATTTATAGACCTAGGATGTTATGCCTATACTGTTCAATATAAAGGTTTTATGGCATAAAGTATTGAGTATAAATCCACACAATGTAAACCAGATAATTGTAACACCACAGTCAGATGCTGATCTATAGAAGCACATGACAAGGCAAAGAAAAACTTTAAGATTCCACAGTGTAATGTATGAATGAAAACTTGGTGATAGATCATTAAACCATTACATTCGCAATGATCACCATCACACCACAATCAGTCAGTGCTTGCTTACCCACACATGTATTAAACAGCTAAAATAATTATAAGTTTAATTTTATTTTTATGTATTTTTTTTGACGAGACATGACTGATGGCATCACTTATTATCATTGTAATAAGTTAGTTGTAATTCTGTATGTTAATAAAATATAATCTATCTATCTATAAAAATAATGTAAGCTGCTATATATTAACGACCGTAAATTAATTCAATAAATCTTCTTAGGTATCCCCGTTTTGACGTCTCGCCCCATGTCTGCGCGGCGCTCCCGCTCGGCGGACCCCTCGCTGCGCGCGCCCTCCACCGCCAGCAGGCAGCCCGCGCGGCGCCGCTCGCGCTCCGTCTACAAGACGCCCTCCATGAACAAGATGGCTTCCTACCCTGCTATCACACCCAAGGTGACTTATACAATAATAAATAAAAATAATTCATATCATGCCTCCTACCATGCCTAACACATGGATGACTATATTTTGTTTGTACTAATTTCCTCGTGTAGTACAACATGTTGCTGAAGTGCCGGTTGTTTGTAAAACCACAGAACACAAATAAAACATGAGTAATGATAAAACACTGTCTTTAGATTTAGATTCAGATTCATATTATATATAATTTTTTGAACAAAAATAGGTTTGCACTTGACCATAGTTTGCCCGATGGCAAGCAATAGCTAAGTATGGTCTAAGATGGATCGTGCTTACCAGATAGGAACCGGTTCACTCTCGCCTTAAAGATGGAGATTCAGCATATCGTTGACTTGGACTAGTAAACTAAGGCTATTTTAACTCGATGGCAGGTGGCGCCGCACACGCCGCTGACGGTGCTCCGGCAGCCGCGCCAGGGGGAGATGGTGGTGTCCATGTCGGGCTCGCCTGTCATGGTGCCTTCATACAACAGGTGCGTACATTGTCTGCTTGTGGAGTATTGCAATGTAATGAATCAAAAATCAAATCAAAAATATATTTATTTACCATGGAAACATTAAATACATTGGTGCACTTATAAGTAAAATATGAGAGAATTATTCAGGTTATAGATTAGTTTTAGTCGCATTTAAGTAGCTGTGATTTAGGAAATAAGTATACAATAGCATACAGCGTTGATTACTTCCATAGCATTGTGACTATAAAGTTATGTTGAATTTACATATCACGCGCAGAGTGCAATAATAGTGGACCCCAAACTAGGCTTAAGCCTGTATCTTGGGCATCCTTACATTTGTTTTTCTAATAACAGATTAACGCGCTTTCATGTACCTACTACATGTTTTTTAACAATACATAAAGTATTTACAATTTACAATTTAGTTTTATGGGAGGTAGTGTAGAAATAATTGCAGTAGGTAGGTATATTACATACATTCACTAGTGTATTATGCAGAGTTTCAATAAGTATTACACAATTTACAGCTAACAGGTGGTCTTTGAGGTAATTATTTTACAGGTGAAAGAGCGGGATGCTTGTATGAAGTTAGGATATGGTTATGGCTGTTTGGATTGTATGTTTTTGAGAAGTGAATGATTGTATGTATGGTATAGTGCATGTGTTGATGTATGTGTGTAGTGTATGTGAGTGATTATGTTGATGGTAGATGATTGAATACTGACAGACAGTAATCTGCAGTGACAATTACCCCACCATAAGTATCTCAGATAAGTATGCTTATGTGAAGTGGATATGACTGTTTTAGAGGTTTTAGTGTAGTTTTTGTAATTATGGACAACAGGTCTTGTCTAGATTTCAAAAGAGGTCTTCTATTTGTGTATTACGTCCGGGCTCTTTGCTATTTACTTTAACCATCTTTTCAACTTCTACATATGAGATGGTTTGAAGCCAGCGTTTAATTTTTGCCCGGGCTTTTCTGTGAAAGTTCACTTTAAAAGGGCATGTGTTTATAACTGAATTATAAACAAAAAGATGAATATAAGGTGGTAGTCTAGATGCAAAAACCGTCCGAACTTCTGGCAGTTGCACCGGTTCCAAAGCAATGAGACTATTTGTGAGTGGAGTATCCAATATTATTTGACTTTTTGTGACTGCTTTCATAATAAATAATTTTCTCACTGACAGGACCTGGGCATCTTGGTAAAGATCTGCAGTTGGGTAGCGACGTGGTTTGCCGAGCAACACCTTTATGACAGCTCTTTGGGCCCTTTCTAGTGAGATCATAAAGGTCTTTGCTGCACCACCCCACGCGCTTATGCAGTACTGCAATAGCGACTGGCACAAAGCAGTATAAACCATTCTTTTTACTGCAAGACTTTTGATAGGTCTTGGCGATTTCATCAGGTATATAAACTTGCGAACTTTCTTAGAAAGGCTTGAAATATGAGCTTCAAACGTAAGTTTTTCGTCTAACTCAACACCCAGGTAGCGTATGCGAGCCACTCTATTTATTTGCTGGCAAGTGCATCTACGTAACACTGGAAAGGAAACAACTGGACAGGACTTAACGTGTATCTTGATCGCATCTATGTTAGGCGCTGTTTCGTTTGTTATGTGAAAGCCTATGAACTTGGTTTTATTCACATTTAGAGTGAGTAAGTTCTCATCCAACCACTCATATATACGCAACATACCTCTCTCAGCGGCATGTGTAGCAGCTTCCCAGCTAGGTCCATGGAACAGGCCCAGGGTGTCATCGACGAAACAGATCAGCTCCCCGTTGGGGAACTTCATCCTCAGGATACCATCCATGTAGATAGTGAAAAGGGTAGGAGCGAGGATGCTACCCTGTGGTACACCAAAAGAAATTACTTGTTCATCACTCAAGTCATCCCCAATTTTCAGTCTCTGTCTTCTATGGCTCAGATAACTGGTAAACCATGCGAGAGCGTTGCCTCGCACTCCATAGCTCTCCAGCTTCCGCAGGAGCATCATTCTTGATAAGCTGTCAAAAGCTCGGGCGAGATCTAGGAACACTCCCACACATTTGTTTCCCTGGTCCATGTTCTTTGCTATTGAAGACGTCACCAGACCAACAGCGTCTTCTGTGCATCGACCTCTTCTGAAGCCGTACTGATGATCCGATAACAGGTTGAATTTATCTAGAAAGCTGACTAGCCGGTTGTTTATAATTTTCTCCAGAATCTTTGATATAACCGGTAGTAGCGAAATTGGACGGTAATTTTCAATAGTGTTTCTTGGACCGCCTTTGTGAATTGGACATAATATTGCAGTCTTCCAACATTCTGGGAAAACGCCAGATTTTATACTGAGGTTAAATATGTGGGTTAATGGAACCAGTATTGCAGGTTTGATGTGCTTTAGTAAGGCAGGAGTTAAAGCGTCTACACCTGGAGCGCTATCAGATTTTAGGTTAGTGATTAACTGGTTCACCTCCAATAAATCAGTGGGGCATAAATAAAGAGAGCTAGTGGAATGAGACATTTCATTAAGTTTCTTGCATAGGGAGTCTTCAGTCTTATCCAATCTGTGCAGGATATCTGATGCGAGGTTAGCTCCTATTGTGGCTAAGTGATTGTTACAACTATTGAGAACCGCTTTTGGGGATACGTGTCCAGCGAGGAGTTCCTGAGCCGCCATCTTAGGTTTTTTGATATCGCAAACCTCTCTTATGGTTTTCCATAGTTGTTTTGGGTCCTTATGTGTCTTGGTTATTTTCTCACTCTCATACTCTTCCTTACGTTTCCGCAGAATCGTATTACAAAAATTGCGATATCTAGTGTAGGTGAGTTTGAACGTTTCATTTTTAGGGTTTTGTTTCGCCTGAAGATGTAGTCTGTCTCTGTGACGCATGCAACGTATAATGAGCCATGGATTGTTCTAGCTAATCTAATTAAGAATAAGAATAAAAGAAATAGATACATTTATTGAGACACGAAACAACACGAGATACAGAACACTAATTATTGGTTCTAATATTGCAGCATGCAGCGTGACGATGTGGCCAACTGCAACATCCTGCTGCAAGACGGCACCATGCTGTCGCTGCAACCCAAACAATTGCGACAGTCACAGGTAACATATAAGAATGTTTTAACAATTAATGTTATTAACGTAAGCCACGTTTGACTATAGTGCACCTGATGTTAAGCGCCATTGTTGTCTAAGGTATAGCACACTTGCCTAAAATAATCTAAATACTTTAAATTTGAAGACTAGGCCAGATTGTGACTCTAAACACAGGGTACCAAGTAAAAATGGACAGGACTCATACAAAAAGGAAAGCAAACATAGCCGCAAATCATACTTTTTTGGGCTTTCAGATAGACAGATTTGACGAATTTACGAGTGCTATTGCTAGTTTGCCCGCGAAATACGTTATTCGCCAAGCAGCTACGGAACCCTAAATATATATGTATACACGACTTAAGGGACACATAATTCTTTTTTTCTTCTTTCTCAAGAATTATGTTGTTGTTATGTTCCTCATGACTGAGGGTCGTGACTCCCCCGCAGAATTAATTCGTTAGAGGAGTTCTCTTGTGCAGATACCTCATGGTGGGTGCCCTGGTTCTTCCACGGAAGACATATTATGTCCTCGGATATTGTGCCCCTCAAACATGTCGGTTTCCTCACGATATTTTTCTTTACCGCTAAGCGAGTAGTAAATCCACACATTACTTAAAAACACAAGTCATTGGTGTAGGGTCAGAACCAGGGTGCGTTTGGATGAAAAGCAGACACTGTGACCACTGAGCCACACTCGCTTCTGCATAAGAATTATGTAATACCGATGTATTTATGTTCCAGGCATACATTCCCTTCTCTCTCATGGACAAGAACATGTTGGTTCAGCTGAAGACGCTCAAAGACAACCTGGAAAAGGTGGTGCAACTCGGGGAGAAGGCGATCAAGTAATCATTAACTAAATACTAGTTAGTGTGCTAATTAGTGCCTGAGGGCTGAGTACAAATATGTATGCAGGGTTGGTGGTAACAAAGGTTAAATTTAAATCTAAATTCACCTGCCCCCTTAGACAAGAGGCGTATTTTAGTGAGCGTATTATATAGATACGCTGCTGTACATCATAATCATTTCACAAACACTTGTTAATAGCAAAAATATTTGGACAAACAAGAAAGTAATTTTAACTATGGCCAGTGACTTAGCTAAGTTATAACTCTTAAGGCAATAATAGAAGCCCTTGATGCGGTTTAAATACCCGTTACTAGTCAGCTAGCATTAACAGTTTTTTAAACCAAAATCCGTGTAAACTTAGAGATCTATCTACTATATAAAAATAAGTCGGGTTTTCCTTCCTGACGCTATAACTTCAGAACGCACGAACCGATTTCCACGGTTTTGCATTCCTTGGAAAGGACTCGGGCTACGTGAGGTTTATAAAAAAAAGAAGCCAACTGGTGGCGAAACGGAGTTTGCCGGGTTTGCTAGTGTTTTATATATATGTAACGGTTTTTACTCTCGTCTAATGTCGCGTATGTATCTGTTTTTTGTTTGTTTATTAACTTAGTTACCACCCACCCTGTATTAGATCAAATACCCACATTTTGACAGACAATGAATTTACTAAGTATGGGTTATTTGATGTCTGTATATTCCTATAGATAGATACAGGAATTAAGAGGTTTTGTAACGAAGGCCAAGTTTTTTTAGATATTTGTATGTGTTAGGTATGTATTTAGCAGTGTTGGCAACATTTAATTGCAATTAACAATTAATTAATTATAAAAAGTAGCAAAATTTGATTGCAATTAACAATTGATCAATTGTACTTGTAAAAAGTAGTAGTATTTTTTACAATTACATTGTTAATTGCAATTAAATGTTGGCCAACACTGGTATTTAGTTGTAATAGTGTGACTGATTTGTTGTTTGTTTCTTATATGACGAGCGATGTGAGATTCAACTTAAATGTGTACTCCCAGTTACTAGAAGGACGATCACTTTAACTTATCAAGTTTTAAACTGCAGCCACTAGTATGAAATATTACATTTATTTACAACTAGTGTGTGCTCGCGTCTTTGCTCGCATTAAGAAGTAAAACTTGCATTCCCTATTGCACCTCTTCAATAATGGCATTTACAAAAATTCTTTCTTAGCGGATGCCTGCGTCATAACATCTACCTGCATGCCAAATTTTAGTCCGATTCGTTCGTTTGGGCTGTGTGTTAATAGATCACACTCAGTCATCTTTGAGTTTTTTTATTTTTAGATAATAATACATAAAACAAGGGAAAAATACTAAACATACTACTTCTGACCACTACAAAATAGCTACTACTATTTGTCATTAGTGGATTTCATATTTTCAACCAAACCTAGCATTGATTTTGATTTGATAGTAGAATTAAACTGATTGTCAATTTAGAAACGGGTTTGGTGTGATTATCACAGTGCAGTGCCACACACACACACTCACACACACACACATTTATGTTGAAAACTAATTCTTGATGTTATGGCTGATTGTATTATAATGTGTGAATTGATACTTATATACTTAGTGATAATTAATTATTTTATGACAATAAAAAACGACGATATTATTTCAAATGTTTTATTTATGAGATCATTAAAAATAGTACATTATTGAACACACGTTTTATTGGCATTATATGTCAAAACACACAAAAATATTTCTAAATGACTAAGTACAGGTTTGTCTAATAAGAACTTCTCAATTGCATTATCAATTCTAGAAATGCCTAACTCTGAAATTCGGATATTATGCATTATCAATTTAACAGAAGGAATTACAGTAAATTCTTAGGAGTATTGTGGACTCTGTTGTCGCGGGTTTAAAACAGCCCCAAAGGTCTGTGACACTCTTTTTAACGAATTGAATTGTTGAATTGATTCTAAAATGGATAATGCTATACTGGAGTTAAAAGCAAAGGCACTGCTCTGATATTAATAAAATACATTTCACAACACAAGCCTTCTCAGAAGAAGTTTTTTTTACAGAGAAAGTTTCTCTGTAAAAAAAACCTCTTTCCACCCATCCTTTCTCTTCTTTTTCTCCTTTCTCTATGCATATCCATGTTTCCCCAGTGTCTGCTCGACTTCCTTGACATACTTCTCGGACACTTTTTGTTGACGCATCGCTGCCACCTGCGAAATAAGTTTTGTACCTTAGTTTTAACAGTACACAAAAAATAACCTTTTCACTGCACGTACTCAAATGTGAGCATCTTAATTTGTATGAAAACCGTATGTCCTTAACATAATTTTTGAAGACTTCTAGTGATGGTGCTTTCCTAATATCTAGCGGCAAAGCGTTTCACAGTTTCACGGCGTGCGCAGAGAAAGAACTGTCATAGGAGACTTTCTTATGTCTCGTAGTCGCAAGTGTGAGGTTCGCTGATGACCGCAAGTTGAGGGAGTGACAATCGTGAGCGTAGCAAAATCGCTCTTTTAGGTAGCGCGGAGGGGAGGGATTAAAGAGTATATTATAGAGTATATGAGCATTCCGACGAAGGCGAATGATAAGATGATAAGAGTTTATTAAAGTGCTGTTCTTAACCCCCTTAGACATATGGCAGGTTTTAGTTAGCGTACCTACGACTTACGACAGCTCTCCTCCCAGCCCCCTTAGACAAGAGCCGTATTGTAGTGAGCGTACTGTCGCTCGCTTATAGAATAGAAAGAGCAATGTATGGGATTGACATCGCGACGATTGACATGCTACGTCACTCCCATTTATTGGTCTTTCTATTCTAAAAGCGAGCGACCTTACGCTCACTAAAATACGCCTCTCGTCTAAGGAGGCTGAGTAAGTTTTGTTTTTTTTAACAAGGAATGGGTTTGTACTTGACCGTAATTCACCTGATGGTAAGCAATCATTACGGTCTAGGATGGAACGCGCTAAATCATATACAACTGAACGTGCTAATATCATATGCGTGCTAATATCATCATATACTTCATCTACGTGTATTAATATCACCAAGTAGGTATTAGTTACCTTCTGCTTGATGATCTTCCTCTCGTACTTGTCTTGCTGCTCGAGCTCCATGCGCAGCGCCACGCCCTCGTTGTGGATCTTCTCGCGGAGATCTTGTCTGAGGACATGCAATCATTACAGATATAGGTATCAAGAACCTGGTTCGAATCCGGCCCTACACCAATGACTGTATTTTCAAGTTAAATGTGGATTTGCACTCTCTTAACGGTGAAGGAAAACATTGTGAGGAGCAATATCCGAAGACATGCGTCTTCCGTGGAAGGACCTGGGCGCCCACCACGATGTAAGTATGTATCTGCCCAAACTCCCCTAACAAATTAATTCTGCGGGGGAGTCACGACCCTCAGTCATGAGGTAATACGACTCAAAGAGAGATCAAGAACCTAGGGATTTAACCCGTGTTAATCCAGGATAAAAGTAAATAGATACTCAATTTCATATGTATCGGTTGAAACCTTTGGGCGCGCAGAAGTAACATAGGTACCTCTACAAACTTACATACAAACTTTACCGTTTATATTAGTAAGAAGTAGGAATTATTAGTTAGATAGGTTTTTTTATTTAAAATTCCAAGATAGTCCTAACCTGGCGCGTTCCTTGTCGTTGATCTGCTTCATGATCTCCTGGCGATGACGCTCGATCTGAGCCTTGCGCTTGTCATCCAACTGCAAAACAAGGAATAGTGTATGACTATTAAAATATAAATATATTATATTATTAATATACATTAGGTAGGTATGGCGCAGAACCCCCGAGTAAAGCAATAAAAATGTGGCTCAGAGGCCGTTTCTATTTACTCCTTACTGCTACAGATTTGGACGATTATTTCTAATGTGACCATATCCAATTTTATATTAATTCTATAAATTATGAGACCCCATAAATTAGCATGGCTAATAGAAACAACACATCATTCCCACCTCCTTCTGTTTCCGGAGGAACTCCTCGTTCTGGCGCGCCGCGTTGTTGAAGCTCTGCTCGTCCTTGCAGATCTCGCGCGCGATCAGCCGGTGGATGTCTGCGATCTGGGAAATAGAGTTGTCACATAAAATAATGTACGAAGTTTTATTTAATCATAAAGTACCTATTATGTAGTTGGCTACTATATTACGAGTAATTAGCTGCAACAAAGTCAAGTGGAAAGTCGAAAAGGTCAGACATACGAAATAATTATAAAATTGAGCTTTTTCACTCAGTAGCCACCCCCTTCATCCCTTGATTTGTTTTCCTCATTACTTACCGAGGATCGTGATATCCTGGTACCTCTTGGTGGGCGCCTAGGTGCTTCTACAGAATACGATGGATCTCAAAGTATCTGATCGCGCCTACATCTTTAACACCACTACAGAATCGAGAATGTACTTTTCACTTTGGAGAGTGTGCAGCGGAATTGCACGATCTAATTCCGCCCGCCCCTTTTTACCACCGGACGAGCAGGGATACAGCAGGTCGTCACCGCTTCCTGGTACAAGTTCCCAAGACTCGCACTACGCGTTTTGCTTCCACTTTTATAGTGCGAACTGCTAAATTGTGGAACTCCCTGCCTGACTCCCTGTTCCCCGCGGAATATAACCTTGCGATCTTCAAAGCGAGATTGAATCGGTTCCTAATGGGTAAGCACGTTCCATCCTATACCGTAATGATTGCTTACCATTAGGCGAATTACGGTCAAGAGCAAACCCATTCCTTGTAAAAAAAAATGTCAAGACCATTTCTACTAGTAGGTAGGTACTAGTAGTTGCGACCAACCTGGTTCTCCCTGGCCTCGTGCAGCTGCTTCAACTCCTTGTTCCTCCTGACTGCGAGCTCCCTCTCCTTGCGGCGGTACTCCCTCTCCACGTCCTCCTGGATCTTCAGGTTCCTGATGCGATCCAACTCTTCTTTCAGCTCTTGTTCTGCCTGAAAGAGGAAACGAGTTTAGTTTGATACATAGTGCCTAGATTTCTTTAAATATGATGTGTCTTGTAGAAAAGCAAGCTATAGGCGTTAGCCTGTAAATTGAATTGTAGTGATCTTGCTGTAGTACGGTTGTGGATCACGATTATTTACACAAAATGCACTCATTGCTATTATGCTCCCAGAGTTACCTACCACCATTATGGCGTGTATAATGTGTTAATCTGATTCTACCGTGTAAAGTTGCTTTTACAATTCAATTCATTTATCTAATAAAATATAACTTAAAAGCGCTTGTAGGTCTACACCTGCGCCTACAACAAATGCTGTGATGGTAATACCTACTTTTGCACAACAATAAGAGAAACTTGACATTTCTTTTTACAACCTAATCATTAAAATTGAATTAAGTTTAGTTTTTATATTATATCTAATTTGCACGACAGTAATGGTTGAGATGTACCTATGATACTAATATTTGATTTTTTTATCACCTACCATATGTCACAACTACATCTTGCAAATAAATGAATTTTTATCTTTACTTTGGAAACAGTTCCTCCAACGACATCAATGTAAATAATAAAAATAAATAAATATTTCAGGACATATCACACAGCGCCATCTAGCCCCATACTAAGCTTACGCTTGTATCATGGGTACTAGTTAGAGGATATATTACATATATACTTTTTTTTTGTAAATACATACTATTATAAGTACATAGAAACGACCAGACTTAACACAAATAATTACAAATTTTAATATGCATAATTACTTGTGTTACGCGGTAAACGAACCCGCACCCCTAGAGGCAGAGCCACTACCAACTAAGCTAACAGAGCAGTCAATTAGACTGCATCTTACCTTCTGTGCCTTAGCAATATGGTCGATCCCCTTCTGCTTGGCCTTCTTGACGGCGTCTGCGTCCGCCTTGCCCTGCATCTCGCGCGCCTGCTTCGCCTTCAGGAAGTTGGAGATGCGCAGGTCCATGATGCGCTCCTCCTCCATCTGCAGCTGCTTGTAGTACAGCAGCTCCGCGTTGCCTGGGAGAATACAATAAGTTCATTATACAAGTTCTATGATGTACGACTAAGTATATAAACACTTACTCAGTTGTCTTAGTTAAAGCCTGGTAAACATTACAATGAGCTGACCCAATATTACCATCAACAATTTTTAGCTTTTTGTCGTAACATAGCAAAGGCTTTGAGTTTATGTGTCAGTTTAGCTTAGGCTGTGGTTCAAAGGAATTTTTTAGGGGACAATCCTGTCCGCATCTTCATATAAACAGTTGTAGAGTAAGGCTAAAAAGGAACGATGATGATCTTTACGGATGGTTATATGTAGGTACCTATGCGAGATTATTGTTTCAGTCTGAGGTTTAATAAATCACTTTTAGTCTTTTTTAGTATTACTGTAAAGTATAAAAGTACATAAAATAAGAAAGTACTAAAAAAAAAATTAACTGTCGTAAGACAGTTTGTATGAAAATTAGCCACTGGAGACTACGTGAAATCGTCATATTTAGTTTGTCTGGATGAACTTCCACCCACTCACCCTGGTCCAGTATCTCCTTCAGTTTAGCCTGCCTCCCGTGCTTCTCCTTCAGTTTCTGCGCCTCGTCTATCTGCATGGCGATGTTGGCCTGGTTCACGCGGATACTCTCCTCTTCTATGCGCTCCGCTTCCATTATCTGTTGAAAGTATACAAAAAGGAAAGGAATTGGTCATTAAATGCATAGGTAATAGATTCAGATCCAGATTCTTTTATTGTCAGTCATGTGATATTTAATTACAAGTGGTTTACAAAATAATAAATAGTTCATAACGAAGCGTCAAGTTGTTTATACATTTATACTACACCACATTCAATAATTAATAGTTTTATACATTAGTAATAATCAATTAATTGTAGTAATTGGCAGAAGATCGAGATGGATGGCGCATGCTCCACAGACAAGGGCCCGGCCATTAAATTTATGATGATGATGTTGATGATTAGTAATAATAAATTCTAATAATAAAGCAGCTGTAAAGGGGCTTTGTCAAAAATGGTAGGTAGGTGGATGTAGCTAATGTTAGGTATTCATTAATAACTAAATAAGAAACAATGTCGGCAATTATCGCAAAAGCCTTTGACACAGTATCACACGTAATACTTCTAAAAAAAAACTTGAATGTCTGGGTGTCAGAGGCTCAGCTCTTGCCTGGTTTCACTCTTATCTATCTCACCGCAAACAACGTCTTAAAGTTAATAATCTACTTAGCGATAAGTTCCCGTTGAGTCGTCGCGCGCACTAGTCGTCCGTCACGTTGCAGGCCGCTCTCTCCCGTGAGGGTGCGTGCGCCGCGTGCTGCTGCTCCCGAGCGGGAGGTCGACGCGCCTGCATCACTCCAGGAACTACAGCCTGTCGTCCCGGCGTTATA
Source organism: Macaria notata (assembly GCA_927399415.1). NCBI lineage: Eukaryota > Metazoa > Arthropoda > Insecta > Lepidoptera > Geometridae > Macaria > Macaria notata. The sequence continues at coordinate 849,157 of OV656747.1, read as the reverse complement.
GGAAAGCGCCGCAGCGACAGGCACATCGCCATCGGCACATCGCCACACATCACCACACCACTTCGAGCAACGCCGCCGCTGCTGGTGCGCCCCGCGGACTGGCGACTCGACGTCGTCCACGTGGAGCAACGCCGCCGCTGCTGGTACGCCGCGCGGACTGAGCGACTCTGCGTCGACGCGTCGAACAACGCCGACCGTCGCTGGTGCGCCGCCGGACAGAGCGACTCGTCGTGTGTGTGCGTGAACTTCCCCGGGGTCAGCGTGCCCCGGCGCCCAGCCCCTCTAAAGAGCGCAAGCTCGCTGAGGACCTACCAGCTCCCCCTTGGGGACTGGCAGACGACCCACGACGACGACTTAGCGATAGCGAAGAAGTATCATACGGAGTCCCACAAGGTAGCGTGCTTGGGCCCAGCTTATTTCTGGCATATATTAACGACCTATGTGAAATGAACATTACTAACGCTAGAATATTCTGTTTCGCCGATGACACCTCAATCGTATTCCATTCAAGAAATTGGAAAGAAGTGACAGAAACGGCTAATAATGGACTCCGACAAATCGCCAAGTGGCTCCAACTCAATCTCCTAACACTCAATGTCTCCAAAACTAAATACCTAGCCTTCAGAGTATCAAGTAGATCTGCACCCCCTAGTCCTCTTCAGATTCAACTTCATACTTGCTGCATCTCTGGTCAAATCCACAGCTACTGCAATTGCTCAAAACTAGAACAAGTTCAAGACATCAAATATCTTGGCATATATATTGATGAGCTTCTCTCATGGACAAAACACATTCAGATGATATGTGGCAGACTCAAGAAACTAATATTTATATTCAAACGACTCAGATCCGTTGCGAGCACTAGCGTCATAAATATGATATACTCAGCCCTTTGCGTACCAATCCTAAGCTACTGTGTCACTTCATGGGGATGTGCAAATATATCTCACTTCATTAAAGTGGAACGTGCTCAAAGATTAATTCTCAAAGTCGCACACAGCAAACACCACAGACACCCAACTGACGCCCTGTATACAGAAACTAAGCAGCTCAGGGTACGGCAACTTTTCATTGAAGCTTGTACGCTACGATTTCACAAAACTGTGTCTCTCGTCGTCACTCAAAAGCGCACACTCCGATGGGAAATACCAACATCGAAAACAGAACTAGGAAAGAAATGCTTCAGAGTTCTTGGCCCGCTTAGGTATATACCAACGGCTAAACAAAATTCTTGATATTGTTAATTGCAACAGACATTCGTGCAAAAAAGCTGTAAGGGCACACATGATTACGTTGAACTTAAAGGACACGGAGGAATTTCTCCGTGTGGTGTCATAGTTAACGTAATATGTTCATTTATAACTCCATATTTCATCACGCTCACTTAGACATTCTGTCAAATAATTATAAATCCCAATCCAATACTCCTAGGTGAAGAGATTGTAACCCCAGCTTTATTGTTTGATGGTAGGTACTCAAATCCTTCCACATATATACACTAGCTAACACACAAACAAACACACAATCACATCAACACATCGCTATAAAAGTACTTAGGCATGTAACTACATTAGTATTAAGAAAAATTGTGTTTAAGTTAATATTGTAAAGTGCAATGCCCTAAACTAAACAAGCAACAGGGTCACACAATCCAATTTTTTTAGAATAAGTTCTAAAATGTAATTTTGTATTGTGTACAGCATATATAAATAAATAAATAAATAAAATAACACGTCATACATACATATAGTCATAAACGAACTGCCCCTACGAAGAGTACTAGCTGCCGCAAACTCAGGGAATCCTACTGCGGGAGCTAGGGAACTCCAATAATAAAAAAACATGGTAAAAATTCACTAGTTCCATAAAACTGTACCTACACAATGACTCACAATACCATATATTTACCTGATACTGTAATCTTAATTTAACTAAATTAATTTGCATGTTAGTATTTAAGCGTGTAACCAAATCCATGTAATTACCATCTAAGTTATGTTACCCAAATAAATCATTTATTATTATTATTATTCTTTATTTCTCTTCACAGACTCTCGGGCCTTACGCCCGGTATTTTTAAGGCATCAGTGGGGCCGGAACCAACACTGAGAGGCCTTTTACAATATTATACTTAAAATTAAGTAAAAATTACAGATAGAGGATGTTAGGTATATAAAGTAACTATTGCAGACATGGTATTAATGTTACAGGCTATTGTGTTGAGTTGTTCATTGACTTAATTAAACTGGTCTATTGTACGAGGAACGGCACCCGCCAGTTATGCCTCATTCATAATAAAATATAGCGGGTGATGACTTGCCACTCACTAAATGGGCCCTCCACAAAAGGCAGCCTAAGATGACGCCGGAAGGGCAACATTGGTGTGAGTGGCTTAGGGTGTCGAGAGGTGTGCTGCGCGTTCTCTGAGCGGTACTAGCGGCGTTATGCCCTTTAACACTTCCACCCTGGAGCTTAGGTACTGAGCTCTTGCGTCTTCCACTCCCGGACGGCCAATCAAGGCAAGCCGGGAGGCAGGGGGTCTCATTTAGCCCCCAGGGAATCGGGGTCCGCGGTGACGCTACTCACCGACGACTCGCCATAAAGTCGCCCCTGCGGTTATTATTATTATTATTATTAATTATCAAACCTCGTCATAGAAAATAATTTACAATAAAAACAGTCCACACTAAAATAAGCAGAATTTACGAATAATAAGTACCTACAATACAGGAAAGAAAAACGGAATAAAGAAACTAGGTACCTACTTAGGAAGTTGTAGTTCTTTTAATATATTATGTATTATTACTTTTGTATGAATAAAGATGATTTTGATTACCTTGGCACACTCGTGCGCACTGATCTGCTCCTTGAGCGCGGCGAGGTTCTGCAGCCGCAGCTGGTGGCGGCGCTCCTCCTCCGCGTCGCAGCGCTTGATGGCCAGCTGGCGGTTCTCCTCCATTATTGCATCCAGGCTACGGAACACATGTTGAAACTTCTTGAAGGGCAAACACGTCCCATGGAATGGCAAAGTATTATGCAAACACAGCAAAAAAAAATATACCGGCCCTTTACCGGCTCTGTGAAATTGGCACCCGACTTTTGAATAGTTTAGTTTTTATTGCTCGACTGAAGTATTAATTGGGTTTGTACTTGATTGTACTGACGCTATATTTGTTTGTAATTGCACCAAAATTTAATAATTTAGGACCTACCGCTCCCCATTTTTTTTTATTTATGTACACATGCTGCCTGAACCATTCTGAGTAGATAATATATAGGTACGGATTAGAACCAGTATAGACAAAATCAATTCTTTGGGAAACTCTATTTAGCAACAAGAAACGTGTAATCTTCAGTGGAGAATATAGACGCGGGAGAAAATATGTAACGAGTAATAGAAAATTAACTATCTAAGTTTTCTGTGCTACAGGCCAAGCATGGCACGAGGACTAATAGTCTTCATACCATTTTTATCCACTTGTTGTATGGTGACAGGTGGATAAAACGGTGGAAAGACTATTAGTCTTCGAGCCGTGCTTGCCCTGCTGCGATCATCCAAAGTTCCTTTACATTTTTAAAGCAGGTTGACAGTTTTTGCTCTTACCGCCTCTCCTCCTCTTCTAGTTCCTTCTTGATGAGTTCCTTCTCGTTGATCTGCGCGTCTCGGATGGCGTGGCACTTGGACGCCAGGATGATGCGGTTGCACAGCCGGGGGCCTTGCATGTTGTCTGCGCGGATCACTGGAATTCAAGTCAATTCTGGAATCAATTCAAGCCTATTAGATATCTATCGTCTATACATAGGCGCTTTTGGACCCGAAGATCAGCTCGCGGAGGGTGACATGTGATTATCAATTTTAAGCAGTTATCAATGCGGATAGTCTTTGAATTGGATCCGAATTGTGACATTCTATTTTGGCTCTTCCTTGGGTCGCATGGTCGCGTGATATTAAAAGTCCTGGCTGCATGTCAGTACAGTCGTTACTAAGATTTGAGCCATCCCATAGTCATAAGTACTATTTATTGTAAGGGTAGCATCATAACTTTCGACAGCTATTGTCGCTGGTTGTTGTGGTTTTTTTGAAACGTTCATATGAGAGTTGTCAGCTCTGGTGTCAGAGTTTTCAAACAGTTTTTGGTCACCCATCTAAGGAAAGGACTGACCGCGTCGCGGAAGAATTGTAAGTATAGGTATAACTAACTCTCAGCCCTGGACATGGTGTGCGCGGCCTGGTCCGGCCCCTCCAGCTCGGGGTCTGCAGTCCCGGCCGCGGCCTCCGCCCCTGGCTGCTTCTGCAACATCTTCTTCAGCTCCTGCTTGCGCTTCTCCGACTCCTTCGCAGCTTTTTGGATGGCTGCCTCCTGGGCTTTCATGCCCTCGATCAACTCGTCTTGGGTCACGATCTATAGCATAAGTTGAATAAAATATGATACAAGTAAAGTGAGTATAAATATATAGCTTGTAAAGTACTGTACGCTTGGTTTACATGATTGTATTCTGTCTTTTTTTTCAATTTTACAAACTTTTCTTCCTCAAATTTGATCTATTCGTATCATTAAATTAAATGGAGTGCTTTGATATATCTGTACAATCTTGAACCCTAGTTTGCTATAACATTTAAATCAGGCACTAACAATACACATTATGACAATTCCACCAGGAATTACCTTAGCCTGTTTCTGTAGTCTTTCATAATGCTCCTTCTTCATCACGGCAGGATAGAAGTTGGGCTCTGCCTTGGGCACGACTAGCTGTCTCCAACCATCCTTCTGAGGAACCTTGGTGTACGTGATCTTGGGTCCACCGCATTTGTGGATCGGCTTTTGAGAGATGGGGAACTTTAGGCGGCATTGGGATGGCCTGTAGAAATAAATTAAAAAATATTATTGTAACCACTATAAGTAAGTACTATTACTATATTTTTTTTTTCACTAATTGACGAACAGTGTTTGAAACTACAATTTAAACTGCCGACATGCGGCATAAGTGCTTTTCAATTTTGTCTGGTTTAGGTTTCTTTTCTTTAGGTTCGAGGTAGATAGACTAAGTAAGAAATAATATACTAGGTAAATAACTACCTATGAAGTTGATAACACCCTGGCTCTTCTCCCGTCGTCACAGCATGGTATGGTATGCCGTCGTGGGCAGTTTTCCAAACCTTCGGCATAGCAAATAATATAAAATGGAAATAATAAAAAAGTGTAGGGAAGTATTTTCAACTTCAACTTCAACTTTTTTTATTATGGCTTCTGCAGCGTTACCGCAATTTTGCCAATGTCACGTAACGGATAAGCTAAAAAACAAACACTGAAAGGTTCGGTCGATAAAATAAAACCAAAAGCAAAAATTTTAAAAAGCAAGCTTATTACGTTATACATATTAAAGTTATAAAAGAAACGGTCATATTATGACTATGAAAACTTAAATAGAAGCTTCCAAAGCTAACCAAAATAAACTAAAAGCACGTTTAAGCGACAGTAACAAAGGGAAATATTTTACAACTTAATATTATTAATTAACATAAATTTGTTTAGAATATAAACAAAAGGAGTATATACAAGAGGGAGAAGATTAGCAAAGTTGGTAGGGCGAGGCAAATCGTCAGGGATCATATCATACAGGGAGCAGCGGAGCCTAGGGCAATCAAAGAAAATGTGATCCGGGGAACCAATATCAATTCCACACTCGCACAAGGAGTGGTCACGAACTCTGATCCGGGCCAAAAATACAGGAGTACAAGCATGTCCCAAACGAAGTCGGCATAAAGTAGAAGTTGCTCTTTTGTTGAGTTTCTTAAATTTCATGAACCAAGGTTTTGTAGGAATAGAATTTTGTAATTGACCGTAAAACTTTCCTGTAACTAATTTAGAACGCTGCCAAAGGCGGTCCCAGGACGCGAAAAGATCTGACTTGCAAACCAAAGAAAGGTCGTGGCAAGATACCTGGTAATGATCAGAGCTACCAGACGAGGAAGCATTTTTTGCGCATAAGTCAGCAGTTTCGTTTCCTGGGATGCCAACATGCCCCGGAATCCAAGCAAGCACGACTTCGAAACCTTGAGAGTGGCATTTATATAACTCTTCCCTGATTCGCAAAATTATAGGAAATTTGTTTCTGGATCTAAATAAATTGGATGCAATTCCTTGAAGGCAACTTTGAGAATCAGAAAATATTATTGATTTGCGGATTTTGTGTGCAAAAACGAATAAGATGGCTTCTAGAAGGGCAACAGCTTCCCCGGTAAACACCGAGGCGAGCGGAGGACTTTTATGACTCAGAATAACATTATACTTTGGAATCCACACGGCAGACCCAACGTCATAATTACTGCCAAGTTTGGAGGCATCAGTATACACCGCGAGCCAATCTCTCCAGTTCTTGTCAATACATTGTAAGAACTGGATTGAAGGCTCCAACGAATTTTTATCAACGCCGAAGTTCAAGATAATAGATGGATGAAACATAAGAGCAGAGTAGTTCGAAATAAATAAGGGATTACCAGGGGACCTGAAAATTTCGTATGGGATGCTATACCAAAACTTAGTGAATCCCTTGACAATACACGGGATATGGCATGGATTAGGCTTGCCGTATATAACATTATGTAGTTTTTCTAGACAGAACAGCAAGGGATGTTTGGAATTTTGAAAGACTCTGCACAGAAATTTATTACATAAAAATTGCCTACGTAAATGGAGAGGGGGTTCCCCACTCTCAACCTGCATGGCATTAATAGGAGAAGATTTCATGGCTCCCAGAATTATTCTGAGACATTTAGATTGAATCTTTGATAATCTTGATAGAGGAATGTTGTTCTCGTGATCTAAGAGAAATGTTCCGTAGTCTAGCTGGCTCCGAATTATAGCATTATACAGAAGTTTTTGAGAAACTGGGTGGGACCCCCACCATACACCTGAAAGGGCACGAATTATATTGATATTTTTTTCACACTTTTTAACTACATAGTCAAAATGGGGAACACCAGTGAGTTTAGAGTCCAGCCAGACTCCTAAAAATTTTACCGTATAACTCTGAGGAATAAATTCATCCCCATATTCAACAATGATACTAGGTATAACCCTCTTTCTAGTAAAAACGACAACACTACTCTTAGAAGTCGCAATTGAAAATCCATGATCACTTAGCCAGGTATTCAGGTATACAAGAGCATTGTTAATGTTATCCTCAGCAACAGAAATATTCCTGGACGAAGCATAAAGCACAAGGTCATCCGCATATTGCAATGTACTACAATAAGGGCTTACGGAGTCATCTAGGTCAACGGTATACAGGCTAAACAGAAGAGGACTAAGAACTGAGCCTTGGGGCAAACCTTTCCAGATGGTTCTGGTTATTGGTTGCAAAGAAGGTATCCGAATATTAATGTATCTTTCCATTAAAAAACAACAAATGAAGTTAATTAGTTTTGGCGAGATCCCAAGTTGCAATAGTTTGCTTCTTAGGATGGATAGAATAACATTATCATAGGCAGACTCGATATCCAGGAAAACAGCTATAAGGAAATCTTTATTTAAATGGGAAAGCCTTATGTCAGTAGTAAGAATGCTGAGGCTATCCATGGTGCTAAGTCCTTTTCTGAAACCAAACTGTGATTTGGCTAGAATGTCCGAGTTTTCCACAAACCACTCTAATCTATTTTTAATGAGAATTTCCGTCACTTTTGCCAGAACGCATGAAAGAGCTATTGGACGGTGAGAGTTAGCGTCGGACGGGTTTTTGCCAGGTTTTGGAATAGGGACTACGATTTGTGTTTTCCAGGCATCCGGAATAAAATTGTTTTCAAAAAAGTTATTTATTAATGATAGGAAGTATTTTTTAACATTCAAACTAGCTTTGGAAATAAAAGAATATGGGATGCCATCGACTCCTGGGGCTGAATCCGATAGCCCATTCAGGGAGGTCTGTAATTCATCAAAAGAGAAAGGCATATCAAAATGGTATGAAGATGAACAAGAGAAAATAGGTAGTGGTGAGGGACACTGCGGGACATGAGAGGGAGCCAGCTTGTTTGCAAAATCTTCCAGCCACACTGAGGGATCATTTGAAGACACATCGGAATACCTGAAGGATCCTCGAAACCTGCGAATTTGGTTCCATACTACGTAGGATGGAGTAGACGGAGAAAGAGATTCACAGAAGTTCTGCCAACCAGATTTCTTTTTTACCGAAAGCATTCTTCTACACTTTGCAGCAGCTCTCTGAAAGGATACGAAATTGTTAACAGTCATTGATTTATTATAAGCTAACTCAGCAATGTTGCGATCCTTAACTGCCCGTGAGCATTCGGCATTCCACCAAGGGGGGGAAGAAACATTTTGACGAGGGTTCTTTAAAGGGATCGATGCATCAGCGGCGTACAAAATAGACTCAACTAGTTTATTGTATTTAGATAACGAGGATTCATCAGGATAACACGAAATAGCACACAGTTTTATATCCAAGGTAGAAGCGTATGAGTCCCAGTTAGCACCAGAAAGCCTATATTTTAGAAGAGGAGAGGGAGGTGGAGGCAATGACACACCGAGTGATAAATCAATTTGAATAGGGAAATGGTCGCTACCATAAGAAAGAGGGTGTATATTCCAAGAAAGAGACGGAAATAGGCACGGAGAACATAAAGACAAATCCACAACGGAATTTGGGTTTTGGTTTGGATATACCCTACGAGTTGGGGTTCCATCGTTCAAAACACAGAGATCAAGATCAGAAAACAGATCAAATAAGAGGTTTCCAAAGGAATTGGTATCATGTGAACCCCATGATGTATGGTGGGCATTAAAGTCTCCCAGCAAAATGACAGGAGGAGGAATAGATGATAGAAGCGAACGGATGAAAGAAATATACGATGAATCGGGATGAGGGATATATATACAAATGAATGAAATATTAAAAGCACGGACAGCCACAGCGTTAATTCCTGGACTGAACGTGGGCAGAGGAATCTGCGAAAAAGTTGTATTACGTTTAATAAATATTGCACATCCAGCAGCCCCGTCCTGGCGGTCGTCCCGAAGACACGAGAAGCCTGGAATTCTGTACCGAACACCAGGCACAAACCATGTCTCCGTGACAGCCACCAGTACGGGGTTGCACTTACGGATGAGGTAAAGAAGTTCAGAAATCTTCTTTCGAAGACTTCTACTATTCCATTGGAGAATGGGAATCAGATCCATTGTCGGAAAGAAAAGAAGTAAGTTGTGAAATCAAATGGGCAACGTGGGGCGGTAACTGTGAATTTTGAGAAATTATACCAGAAATAATGGAGAGCAGCTGAACAAGAAGGACATTCTGGGAGTTGGAGGTAGGTGAGGATCTGGATTGAAGGGCACAACCATTGGGAAGAGATGACTGAGGCGTAGTTGTAATAGACTGATGAGTCGATTTATCATAAGATTTACCCAGAGGGGCACGTGGTGAAGAAAAATGGGCTACAGTCTTCCTATGAGAAACAGAAGAGGATGCAACAGAGGAATAGGATGCTGAAGTTGAAGGAAGGGGGGCAGATGGGACAGATTTAGCAACCTCGCTGAATGATTTTGAGGGGCGACACAATTCCTGAGCATCTTGATAGGAAAGCCCATCCCGGGACATAACGACTTTGATTTGTTTCTGGCGAGCATGTTCTGGGCAAGATTTGCTAGTAGCAACATGTTGTCCAGAACAGGACAAGCAAGTAACCTTCACAACATTGCATTCCTCACCTAAATGAGGCTGGGCGCATTTGAAGCATCTTGGCTTAGAACGGCATTGAGCTTTGACGTGACCGAACCGGCAGCACGCCAAGCACTGAATTGTAGGGAACTCGTACGCTTCCACACTCAGAGCGTTATAAAAACTGTAAATTTTCTGGGGTAACACTTGACCCCTAAAAGTTAAAACAACTGTTTGTGTCGGCTGCCATGATGTTTTCACGTTATCTGGATCCCTAACTTTTCTGTTCAGTCGTCGCGCTTTTAATACATAAGTCATGTCCCTTGGAATCTCTAATGAGTCCACAAAATCTCCCATGGACCAATCCACAGGGATTCCGCGGACCACACCCATACGGGTGACATTGTAGTTAGGGATGGAGGCCTCGTACTTGTACTTGGCCAGAACCGAATTAGACAGGAATTTATTGGCCCCATCAGCAGATTTAAATTCTATGGACATTTTATTTCTGCCTAAACGCTTGACGCCATCGCGACTGATGTCAGAAATTTTGTTTTGGAATAAAAACTGTCCAAATTTGATGGGCCGAAAGGTCGTGCCCGAATTGGGTTCTTCAGCTTTAATTACATGAACTATGAATGGGCCCGGATCAGCCCTCGAGTATTCCCTAATACCCATTATGGAGTATGAGGGATGTAAGTAAACCGTGGAAACAGAGGCAACCCCTGCTTCCCTATCTTCTACGACCGTGACTTTGCCTCGAGGGGCTGGCCCCTCATCGAGAGGAGCATGGCGCTTCCCTGAAACTTTAAAGATAGAGGACGAAGATGGAGAGGGTGTGAGATCGGGAGGGACAGGAGGATCGGGGGGAATGGGCTCCATTACCCCCGAATTTAAATTATATATACTGTTACCCACACCAGATAATCGAAATAATAACAAAATAAGCTATGAAAAATAGAAATATAAAATATTGAAAGAAAAATTTTTTCCACGAACCAAACAGACGTGTATCCCCTAGCAACCGCTACTCGAGAATCAAAATTAAAATTCGGGAAGTATTTTTCGTTTTCTCAACTCGATTTGTTGCTTGGCAATGTCAAATAACAACGCTTTGAGAAAAGGTTTTATTGATCAAACTGTAATGTTGCTTAGCAAAGAAGTTGACGGATATTATATGTTATTATTGTACTGTTATTCTGGACTTGGATGCTATATTATATTTTGTACTAGCTGTTGTTTATAATCATGTATGCTTTAAATACATAGGCTAAATACTTAAATAGTGATACGCCAAGTCGGTCATGTAATATCTTACGACAAAGTGTGTCATTGTCAATCCATTGGGTTTTCTCTGTCACTTCTGTCAGGTCAGTCAGATTTTTAGGTTAGAAAATCTCAGGAAAATGGGAAATGAAACTCCGATGAAATAAAATAGTTTTAATTATTTTAATGACTAAAGTTGCCTGAGGTAGTCGCTAAAACTAGTTATTTATTGAGATCGTCTAGTCACTAGTGTATTTTATGTTATCAATCCTTTATGAGTTTGTGTTACTCAAATATAGATTTACATATAAACTTTTGAAAGTTTTTTGAAAAGTTTATTACATCACCATGGCTGGATCAGGAGACGGTCTAAAGACTCTAAAATACACGTACCTGCCTCCGTTGGTGGTAAGTTTTCAGAGATTTCACTACAAATGTATTTTTTGTTTACATAAAAAATTTGGTTAATTCCTACCACAAAATATTCAAAGACTTTTGAGAAATAACGTCAAATGTTTTTATTTCTATTCAAATTGCATGTGTAAACCTTTCTGAATTAAAAGAACATTTAAAAACACTACAAAAGTGTGATGATGCAATGTTAAAGCAATAATTGATATTGCTTTAACATGCATGATGTGTTCTTTAAATTGAATATTACTCTAATCTGTCTCCTGTCAATTGTAGGCAGGAGCAGTGGCAGGAATATCAGTAGACATGGCTCTCTATCCTCTAGACACAATCAAGACTCGTCTCCAAAGCGCCCAGGGCTTTCAAAAAGCTGGGGGCTTCCGAGGTGTCTACCAAGGTAATTTAAACCCTATTTTTTATGTTATTAAGTCTAATTTATGTGGTTTCTAGGGTGGGGCTCTCGCAGGGTTGGTTGGGACAGTGTTATTGTATCCCATTGATACCATCAAGACCAGGATACAGAGCCCTAAAGGATTATGGGAAACTGGAGGTTTTAAACAAGTGTATCGAGGTATTGGAAGGCTGTGGTTTGTATTTGTAATGTTTTAATTGTTTTGTAGTTTGCATCATTTGTTTTAGATGAAACATCTTTATATAGATAAATTGATATGTAGGGACATTGCACACAGCGCCATCTAACCCCACACTAAGCAAACACTTGTGTTGTGGGTACTAGATAATGGATATAATACTTATATATTTTTCCTTTGTAAATACATATGTACTTATTATACATACAAACGACGATCATTTGTCTGGCTTATGGTATTGTCTTCGATTATGTGCTATTGCAGGTAAATTTGTTCTGTGCTGTTTCTATGGTAAATCTTTATCATTTATTTTGCCTTAAAAGTCTGTTAGTAAATAGCTATTCTATGAAATGTAAAAACATTTTGTATGTTTCAAATTAATAGAAGTTTACAAGACATCTAGTAACAATCATTGTTTTGCAGACACTGTTTAGTTTGTTTTGTACTGTACTGTACTTTTTTCAACATAGTTATTTCATTAATTTATAAATAAGTACCCAGATATAATAGCTAATTACTTTAAAAACCAAAAAAAAAACTTTAGGTTAGTTGTTACTACAAACTTAAAGTTAATGAGGAATGAAATCATAATAATCTTCTCATAATAATTATTTATTTAGTGGCAGAGTTAAATATTTTAAAGATATTCTTATTCATAATATTAGGTAGATAAGTAATTAATTGTTATGCCTTATACACTTTATTCAGTATACATTCATTGTATATCATATTCATAGGTACAACATACAGGTATAGGAAGTTGTTTAATCTGAGTTTCAATCTTGCCAATGAGGATAATATGCAAGCTTTACAATGATACAACATAATTTTTTTATACCTACAATCTACATACTGCATAATTTATAAATGAATGAAATTCTAGTTGTCAGTAAGAAGAGGAAAACCTATGAAGTGGATGACTGTAGGTTTAATGATGATGATGAATTATTATATCTCAGTAGTACCTCTGTAATACATCTTGCTAGTCTGTCTTCTAAACTTATGGATAAACTAATTTTATGCACTCATATGTATCTCAGTGCAAGATTAAAGACAAAAGCCTATTAAGACAGAGGTCTATACCCAGCAGTGGGACAATAATGGCTGCAGATGATGATGATACACAATTTTATTAATTTGACTCCATATTAATATAAATACTTAAATATATTTTTCCAGGTCTCCTAACAGTAGCCACAAGTTCCATGCCAACAACAGCTCTATTCTTCGTATCCTACGAGACCACCAAGAAGCTGGCTATGCCCTATGTGGCTCCTCAGTATGCACCTCTGGTACACATGGGAGCAGCTAGCATAGGGGAAGTGGTGAGTTTATACTTTATCACTGGTGTTCTGTTAGATATTATACCACTTCTCTCACTTGAGTCGTATTTCCTCATGACTGAGGGTTGTGACTCCCCCACAGAATTAATTCGTTAGGGAAGTTCTCTTGGGCAGATACGTCGTGGTGGGGGGCGCCCAGGTCCTTCCACGGATTTTACCACATACCTACCACAAAAAAGAGGAACATCTCAATGCAATAGTCCTATAGTTACTTTACTGTGTATCACATATATAACACACTTGGTATCCTGGTATTCCAAAATTGAAGATGTAGTTTGTGTTTGTCCCTTCTTCACCCTCAAACAACTAGACCAATTTGGATGAAATTTATTATGAAGATAAATTACACCCTGAATTACCTTCCCATCCCACCCACAGATGAATGTGTGTAATACAATGGGGCACAGAAAGTAGATAATGACTAGTAGCTGTAGTTTTTCATAAGCAATGTCCCCACTTTTGGGATTGATGTCTCTTTCTGATTAGTTAGAACAGCAATTTCATAATAATCATCTAAGTTTCTTTATTTCTTCTTATACAGTGTAGGTAAACATTAAACAAAACTTATCTAACCTTGCTAACATACAATGAAATCACATTTTCTGTTCTGTTTTGCTATGAAAAATGAACTTTGTTCACATTATCTTTTTGAGTCACAATCATAAGAAAAAAAAAACATTTAGGTTTTTGTGTCAAATAGTAAATCAAAGTCCATGTTATACAACATCAGACTGATATCAACTGATAAAAGTGAATATATACAGATAACGGATATAAAAAAGAATTCCTAAAATCTATGTGTTCCGACAAACAGTAAACAATCTGATTTTATCGACATCATAAGAGGTTTACATGATAAAAATAATTATGAGTCACATAGTTTGTTCCATATATGGCATGCAAACGCTTATGACAATACTTTTTATTGCCTGACCGCTAATGTTAAAATTTAGTTTGATGTAATGTTAAGATTTAAGAGATTATAAAGATTTTTTTTTAAATATTGTTTATTTTTTAATCTCTATAGCTGTTAGGTACTCGTAAGTATGTATTTACGAAAGAAAAGTATATATGTATTATATCCGTTATCTAGTACCCATGATACAAGCGTAAGCTTAGTATGGGGCTAGATGGCGCTGTGTGATATGTCCTGAATTATGTATTGTATTTTCTTTTATCGTTAGCAGACCTATGACACAGGCGTTTGTCTAGTACGGGGATAGATGGCGCTGTGTGAAATGTCCCGAAATATATATTAATATATCATGATTTAGTTTCAGGATAAAGATAGAAGGCTATTTTAGGAAGTAAGTTTTTTTTGTTTATTATTCATCCTATAATTATTTCTTGTTACGTTTCAGTTGGCGTGTGTGATCCGCGTGCCGACCGAGATAGCGAAGCAGAGGAAGCAGACCTACGTGGGGAGCAAGGCTCGCAGCAGTATAGCTATATTAGCAGAGGTACGTATGTACATGTACATGTAGGTATACCTAAGTCAAAACGACTCACTGGCTGACTCACTTACACTACCCTGGTCAAGAGTTTGTGGGTTCGCGCTTAACATCATTAGGTAAATATCCGTTTTTTTCTTCAATTATTTATTATTTTTGTTACATCTACCTAAGTACGTACCCTTATTTTTTTTTACTGGAGAAACGTTTATATTATTATATATAATCATCTTATAAATTGTACCCATGACACAAAAGTTTGCTTAATCCGGCACTAGATGGCGCTGTAAAAAAATCATGAATCATTTCTTTTAAAACAAGATAGGCTCACGTTTGACTACAACTTGCCTGATGTTAAGCAACGTTGTAATTGTAGCATTTATTAATTTGTTGAAATAATAAATTCTACGTTATATTGCAGGCGTACAAGACGGAAGGTTTCCGCAAGGGCGTGTACCGCGGCTTCCTGTCGACGGTGGCGCGCGACCTGCCCTTCAGCTTCATAGAGCTGCCTGTCTGGGAGCTGCTCAAGACGACCGTCAGGAACCATAACGATGGGAACATCACTAGCTTGCATGTGAGTTGAATGATGGTGTAAAATAAAGAAAGATATATGTCTATTATTTATAGATTTGGGTTAGGCACAACCGTAACATAAGCCCATTAGAGCAGGAGCAACAGAGACAGGTATTCAAATTAGCGTATAAGTGCCTTCGTGTTTAATAGATATATTTCTTTTTAACTGAACAATTTAAGACTACCGTGAAATATTTGTGCTGCCATCTATATTTTAGTGCTCAAACCACGTCACTAACCCCCCCTCACATTTGTTGTAGAGCGCCATCTGTGGGTCGATAGCGGGTGGTTTCGCGGCGGCTGTGACCACCCCGCTCGACCTGGCCAAGACACGCATCATGCTGGCGGAGGAGTACACCGTCACCAGGAAACTCAGGATATGGCCCATATTGTCTACTATATATTTGGAATCAGGTAAGTGTTTTCAACTAATTTATTGGAATTATTAAAGAGCCCTTAGCTCAGCTATCGGAAGCGATCGTATGTAATTAGACTACAGTGGCGCTTAACATCAGGCAGGCTGTAGTCAAATGTAAGCCAATTTCGTGTAAAAATAAAAAAATAATGATCTCAAGCAAGTGTCTACAAGGTCAGTCCTAGGGTATGTGCATTGCATACTAAAAAAAATATTAAACCATATATAATACATAACTACTACTGTATAAAACCATTCATTCCGTGAGTGAAAACACGGAACACGCCTATCAATAAATAAATATTCCGTGACATTTTATAACAGCGCCATCTATCCCCCAAACCACACTAACACTTATTAAACCCTCTATCCCCAGGTGTCCGCGGCCTCTTCACGGGCGTGCTCCCTCGTATGACGGGCTTCATGATTGGTGGCTTCGTGTTCTTCGGAGTGTACGATGACACCAAGCGGATCATGGAGCAGTACCTAGCTAGCTAGCCGACACGATGTATACATATAGGTTGCTGGAATTAAGGTAAATGGAAATTAGTTGAGCAAACTAGACTGCTGCAATGCTTAACATCAAGCGGGCTGTAATTAACTGCTATTGAACTATTACTGTGTATTAAAATAAAAATAAATAAATAAATTAAACATGATACTATGTGAAAAAATATTGTTCTTAGGTATGTCAATTTTGAAAAGAATCCTCGATAAAGGATACATTGAAATGGTGTGATCTGGCATCGTCGTTTGAGAGCTAGTTACATTACTATATGCTCCACTTTTGACACATATAGCTATAAGCAAGCGGAGGCAATCGCATGCGATTACCAATGTTAAGCAAAGATCGACGCGGGCAGTTCGCGGATGGGTGACCGAAAAGTGGCATTCCATTTTGGCCGCTTCCGTGGGCCGGATGACACGTAAGATTGTAGGTCTCGTCTGTTTGTCATACTGTCTGTGTACGGCAGTCGTTAAGCCATGTCAGGGGCCCTTAGGGCGGCTTGATAAACTCTCGACACCAGAGTTGGCCACTCTCATTCGATAAGAAGAAGAATAGCTATCTGCTATACTAAGTGTGGTGTAGCTTGGATTAGACCACAGATTTAATATTAACAGTTCTAATAAACATATTGTGTAAATAGTTTGTATACAGGGTTATTGATTATTGAAAGAGTTTTTATTACGTTAGTTATCTTGTACACGATTTAAATATATTTACGTACAAAAAAATATAAGTAAAAAGAAAAACATGTAGCTGTAAAGCTGTAGTCAGTAATCATGTCAGTTTTTTTTTCACTTTTCACTTGTTTCCTTGACATAAATATATTTAGGTGTTGATTTCTTTTTTATCGAATTCGAAAATTTTACACAAGAAGCCCTCAATTTTTATTACAAATCAAATATAGAACATGTGTGTAAATTTACAAAAATAGAGTATAATATATCCAAAGATTTCCTTTACTTCTATTTTATCCAATACACAAGAGCGAATGTAATTACGAAATCGTTTTGATTTATCATTATACCTATCTACTGTATAAAAATAAGTCGGTTTTTCCTTCCTGACGCTATAACTCCAGAAAGCACGAACCTGATGTCCACGGTTTCGCATTCGTTGGCAAGGTCTCGGGCTCCGTGAGGCTTATAGCAATTCGGGAAAAAATCAACAGAAAAGCGGGAAAACAGTGAAAATCATTTTTCACATACAGCGCCATCTCTGATACATAGCATGTACTACAAACTGGCGAAACGGAGTTCGTCGGGTTTGCTAGTCCTGTATAATATTTTCGTTGTCTCAATGTTGTAAATGATAAGTTTTAGTTTATGTTAGAGAATTAATTGTGATGTTTTTGTGATGTAGAATAGAGTAAGATAATTATGTTGATGTTTTAAATACAATTTCATCTTGTTATAAAATTGTTTTATTGTTTATTATATTTATAGATAAATAAATACAAGCTGGGTTTTTAGAGTCATATTCTTATGACGCGGTTTATTATAAAGGCGACAGTTTATCGCTGTTTTTTTATTTTATTTTTATTTAGTTCACGAACTGTGACGTACAGTTATACATTCAACCTAAAAAAATAACAATAACTTACAGTGAGTACGTCACCTTGGACAGTAAACCTAACTTTCACATATATGTTACATGTGTTTTGTGTATCTTTTCGTTTATTCGTAGCTTTTCACGTTTGAACAACTTAACAGACTTGGTTGAAATTTGATAAGGACTTACATAAATTATTGTAGGGACAAGATAATAGGTCACTTTTGACAGATGTCAGTTTTATATTCATAGTGAGGTGACCTGCTTAAAAACATCGATTAAATGAATGAATCGAATGAATCGATACAGACTTGAAACATATGTGAATTTTAAAAATGATCATGCGAATCCCTGTCCCATTATTATTTTTTCTTTCATAAATTAAAGGAGCAAAATAAGACAAGTACCTACGTAATTTAACAAAAAAATTGCTTTTATTCACTTGAACTATCGGAACTGCTATCTTCATCACTGCTGTCAGCACTCAGAGATATTATTAATTCATTTTCAATAATATTGTCTATTCTCACATCTCGTTCAAAATCTTGTAAAATTATTTTCTTTGTCTTCTCCACGACTTTTCGCCAGCCTTCTGTAGTGACTTCTGCACATGCAGTTTGTAGCAGAGTCAGCAGAGTAATTAGGTTTTACTATAATCACAACGTGGTTATAAATTTATGGTGATTTTTCTTCACAAGTAATCATTGCATTCGATTCAACTTACAATCCTATCAGCTTTCGATTTTTAGAGTAACATCCCTAGTGTTTAAAAAGAAAAAGGGTTGACTGACGCAACATTGTAACGACGTTCAGTTCTTTAGATCAGAAATTGTTTATTATGTTTAGAATGGTTTATTAGTGAAAGCAAATCGTAAAATTACTCGTATCGGTCATTATTACAATAAATATGTAAACGTAATTGAAAAATGTTAAGCAATTGTGCAGTTCTTATTTTATGCCCGCCGTTACAAGGTCACATTGTTGAATTTTGATGAAATGTCAAAAGTGACCTATTATCTTGTCCCTACTTTAGATGATAAACTATAAGTTAAAAAAAAATAACAAAATGAAAACCCACTGTATTGCATACAATTTTTATTAATTATCATATATTTAAATAAACAACAACAACTTTATACATATCGCTTTATATATTAATCAGTTATATCTTACTTTAATTTATACACCATTATTTAACATGATACACCATATACTATATATTTTATTAAATAATATTTTAAATATACATATTTTTAAGTTTTAATTGCAATAGTACCTACAATAAAATATATTTTACATGGAAAAAATAAAATATGATGATTTTATTTTTCCATCATCAAATATGATGATTATGTAAGGAGATAAATTGTAATTATTGTTTAATTTCTGGGTGCGATCAATAAGCAATCTATCAAAAATATTCATTTCAATGATATTTAATCGATCACAACCAAAATATCTGATTAAAATTATTTAATCACCTTCGTAATTATTTTACTTTTAAAATATACCGGGGAAAATATGCACCCGTAAATAAAAAATCTTTTACATAATTAAATCCAACTAAGCAATTTTTTTAATGATATTATTTTATTTAAAAAAAAAACCTTTTTGCAAATATTAAAGAACTTTTTATACTAACTACTATGACTTAGATACGAATTTATAACAACGTAAGTAAAAAGAATATAATTGATTTTGTATTTACAATTAATTGATTATAATTATATTACTTCATACCAGATTATTAGTGTCTGTTCACATTTTTGGAACTAAAGATGTGACAGTTTATAAGATTATAATGTAATTTATCAGAATAAAGTATATAACGAAACAAATATTTTGTAAAATTATCAATTAAATTATACAAGTCACCGTTAAATTATAATGCAAGTGTAAGTAAAATAATATAATGGTAGACAATAAAAATTACAAGAATAATTGTAACTTTGGAACATCATAGCCAACTGAACTATTACTATCTGTAGAAAAGAATATCGCAGTCCACATTAATAAGAAAGAAATAAATACAAAGACAATGAAATTATATTAAGAAATTAATAATATTTTCAAAGTATTTCATAAAGGCGGTAATCCCTAAGATTGTATGTTTTTTTATCTATAAATGAATATTTTTACTTATACAATTACATGCAAAACAGCCCAAGTTGTGACTAAAGTTTACGATCACTAACTCATAGATGGCGCTCACATACAATATTACCGTACTGCTACCAGCTACTACTTTTTACATTCAAAATACAGGTATAATAAGTTGTATACCCCTTCTAAGATACTACGATACTACTATTATATCCGTAATCACTTTAAAATGTTTAGTTATATCTTTCGAAAACAGATGGCGTTAAATACATTGTAATATGTATATGTGACTATACGAATAGGTATCTTTTTAGTTCAAGTGTCCGGCTCATAAAGCACTTGTAATTTTGCGATTTTTAGATTAACTTTATTGATATTCAAATAACAAGAATCGTTTAATTAAAAGAGGATAGTACTTTGTTTCAAAAGGCGGGTTCTATACTTTATCTTCTGACAAAAAGATCAAGCCAAAATCGCCATGTACCTACCTACCTAATAAGAGCTGAAAAGATCGAAGAATAAAAAAACCAGATTTATACTCCAATAATAAGACCCGATTATTATATGACATGAGGCAATCATTATGATCCACGATGAACCCTGCGTACCTACTCAGTAAGAACCAACCATCGTTTTGAAGATATGTAACTACTACATACCTACATTGAATGATTGAAATACCCAGAACAGATTTAATGAAATTCGAAAAAGTTCCTACTGATCACCAGCAGATGGCGTTATTTTCAATCTATCTAAATATGACATTGCTGGTGTGTGAGCGATGTGAGTTGTTCTCCCTGGTAGTGTTACGTCGGAAGGGGTTCCAAGATGGCGCGCGGCGGGCGGAGGACCTCGCAGTAACAGCTGTGGAACCGCTGGAAGCTGTGGACGCGGCAGATACGGAGCCTTGGTTGGAGTTGGACTGACGGGGTGTCTCGGGTGATGACTGCAAGAAGGAAATAAAAAGGTTAGTGAAATGGTTATTTTTTGAGTGTTGGTCGATTGGGTGCGTATTCGGTTTGGTTTGGGCGATTTTCATGTCATTTTATTGGCATTGGGTAATTTACATACTATTAGAAAAAGAAAGACGACATTCGTTGTGCTTGTGTTTTTCTTTACAGTCAAGCATTTGAGCACCAAGTTGCTTGAAAGGACACCTTATAAACAAAATTGTTGTTGAAGGTAAGGAAGGTTTACGGATGCACTAGATTGGATCTGGCTTTCGTTGTAGACTATTAACGGTTTTGCTATAATAAACAGGTAACTAAGGAGCCAAAACTTGCACTAGACTAGGAAATAGTCCTGTAAAACTGCACATAAATTATACTCTAATAGAGTAGTGCCATGTAGTGCATAGAATACCTTAAGCGTATGTTTGTCCATGGGTGTGGCGATGCGCAATGTGAGTGAGTCCCCAGCCCGCTGTATGAGGTGCACCACCTCCTCGTGAGAGCTCCACTTCACGTCTACATCTCCGATGCTGATGATGAAGTCGCCCTCGCGCATGCCGCCGATCTGGAAGTTCCGGTCGATAGAATAAATGTAGATGAGAAAAGAGAAGAAGGTGATGCAGACTATAAAGAAAAGTAGGTGATATAGACTCTAGATGCAGTATCTTATTACGCTTTTATTGTATTAATAGTATTACGACTGTTTAGACGCGGCAAAACTTATAACACTTCGGAGGTCCTGTACTCTCTACCCAAAAATCACGACAATCGGTCGCTACGTTACGGTTTTAATTAAGAACAAACAAATGAACCAACACTTTCGCTTTTATATAATAAATAAATAAATATTCCGGGACATTGCACACAGCGCCATCTAATAATGCTAAGTATGTTATTTTTTTAATAAGACCGGTTTGCATTTGAAGAAAGCATTCTCCTAAGATAGTATTAGCTGGATTGACCATTGGATGTGTTATGTAATTTAGCAATAAATAGTATCGTATGTATGCATAGTTACTTACATCCGCCAATGAGTTAGGCTCCACCCCTGCAATGACGACGGGCGCGTCTCCTCTCACTGAGAACCCAAAGCCCTCCTCCTCCTTCCCATTCGCCACATTATATTCACTCGCGACTCTCCTCAGAGGCTCCTTTCTCCTCTCCCTCCCATTCTTCATCCTCCCATTAACATATTCTCCATTTTCCGCTGACGACTTACTTCTATAATCGTAGTCTAAGACTTTTGGGTGATAATCATAGTTGTTATTATTGTAGCTGTTGATATAAACTCCGTTAGTTTTTGTGACTCTGTGCAGCTTCTTCTTTTCATAATCATCTGAATATTTCTCGTCACTTCGTATGATTTGATTGTAATATGTGCTGTTGTCTTCGGATCTGTCTCGTTTCTCGCTGTGTCTGTGCTTGAGGCCTCTTTCTTCTTCATTCTCGAACCTTCTGGAGCCTTCTCGATGTTTCTGAAGTTGGACCAGCCTAGGAGCGCTCCAGTGTCGCTTGGCTGAAAACACGGCGATGGGTCCGAGAGATTTAAAGAGGTCTTCTACTCTGTGCTGGGCGAAGTCTGGAGGAGTCAACGCTAGTTGAAACTTCGATGATGCTGGAATAAGACACAATATTGTCAGCAAACATTTTGAGTACAGCTAAACAAAGTGCATAAAGGATCCTAACATCTTAAACTTCGAGGATTTCAAGATTTAACAGTTACAGGCCCAAGTCTCGATGAAGTTTACGTGAGCATGTAATGTGATTCACACAAATATTTTTGATATACTTACGCAGTATATTAGGAGCGTCCAGTGGTTCAGTAAAGTCATCCGGTGGTGGCGGCCCGCGCTCGCGCACAGCTCGCTCCAGCGCCGCGCGAACTACCAGAGATAGCGCCTCCTTGGTACGGAGCTCTCTGCACGGTACAGATATAGTTTATTGTCATGTGGGAAGCTAGTTACAGGTGTTGGTTAATAGATGGCGCTAATATTTATTAAATAAAAACAAATTACCAGTATACCTACAATTTCCTTGGTAGATTTTGACATTATAATTAGAGGCAAGAAATCGTAGTGAGTCAATAATAAACTGTATGAAATTGCTTAGGATTACGTTTATATAAGAGTTTATACTCTACTGTTTTTAATCCGGTTCGTCCATTTCAATATTGTTTGAAAAAGTACAAAGATCATTCATGCCACAAATAAAATACATGTAAGTAAAGTTGCCATATAGCAACCAATAGATGTCGCCAATATACATACCGGCACATCCTCTGTAGCCGCAAAGCTTCTTCATACAGAGCAATAGCCTCCGTGATGTGAGCTCGACCCAGCGCTATGTGGTCCGCATCTTCGTTTAGTGTGCCTGAAATTAAGGATAATAAGATTTATCAGGGGTTTTCGCCATGATCTACAGAAAATGGAGGCTTATCCTAAAGTACCTACTCCGCGTGTGATAAATTTAAGGCGCAGATAATGATAATAATTCGTTTAACTGGCTCTTTTAATTGTAAATGATAAACACAAAGTGGAATCTGAACTACAACGATGGCTATAGCCATTTAAATGTTAACTCAACTACACCAAAATTTTGGATAAAAATTGCGCTTTCAAAGATATTGTATGTAAGTAAAGTGCTATAGTAGGTGCCTGCGATACAGGTACTCCTAGTGCAAGACCTGTCGGTACCTCAATACAATGTAATACAAAAAACTGTTAACAATTAAGTAAAAGTCAAGTTTGTAATCCGTTTTATAAATAAATTTATTTTTATTTGTCTTTGTATAGCAGGTGTTAGGTAAGCATTGAGACGGAGACAGCCTAGTGCTATTTGAAATCTTTTGATACTAGTGTTTGCCTCTAGTTAACTCACCACTATCAATATTCCTGTCATCATGTGCGTAGAGCGTGGCGAGTCGCTCGCGGAGCTGTGTGCTGTCAGCTGCGTTCAGGAGGCCCATCGCGCAGTACTGGTGGGCTAGCGCTAAATTAGATAAAATACTTTGAAAATAGGAATAAAATACATTTATTGGGACACGAAACAACACGAGATACAGAACACAATAAAATATAAAGATAGATAGAAGTACACGTTTCGCGTCAACCATCCGGCCCCAACTCAGCATGTGCTGGATGCAAGCATCCAGCGATGGTCTTCCGTTGGAACCGGCAGGTGACGTCACGAACGTGACGAAAGGTATATGAGTGATTGGAACACAATAAGACATTAATAAAAATAATTTATGAATGACATGGCATTTCATGGTTTCCCGGGCTATAGATCACACGTTTAATTAGCATGGAGGAGGTTATTAAAACATGCTGCTTCCGTACCTTTATAGTATTCAGTCTTGACGTGGACGAGCGACACCCACGAGTATGGCACGTAGTTGAATACTCCTTCTGTCTGCATCTGGAAGGGACAAAAATAAATGTACCTACTCGTATGATTAGGTATAAATAATACTGGAATATCTATGAGCTAAGCTGTGCCAGAACATTGCGGTAAAACAGGTCTGCCTGGTGTCTGTGAGATAGAGAGAAATTGCCAAGCCAAGGTATTGAATCATTAGATAAAGAAAATTGGAATACGCCACCAAGGTTTTAATACATGGCGTTCGTTGTATCCACGAGAGAAGAGAAGAGATGTTGCTATGAGGCCATAAACAAGATAAAGTAGTAGAGAAGAGCTAACGGTATTAATTGCATGGGTGAGTGAGAGAGATAGATGGTGTCAGCAGACCAGGAACTTGTGCCAGAAGAAGTAAGAGATATCAGATAAAGTAATAACCAGAGAAGAGCTAGCTACCTTGTCATAGAGCTGGCGGTATGTGGAGGCGAGGTGCGCGCTCTCGTGCGCCAGGTCGAGGCACATGTCAGTGTCGCGGCGGAGCTCGCGCGCGCCGCACGCCTCGCGCGCCTGCAGCTGCAGCTTCTCGAACAGGCACTCGCGGGCTTGCGCCTGAAATACGTAGTAGGACAATTGTAACTTGTTTTTTGGGTATACGTTCTTTCATATAAACACAACACAGTGGACATTAATATCATAAATAATTAAAGAAACACAAGGGGGAAAAAGTAACACTAACTTAATTAAACTTAACATTATATTAAAATGGGGCACTTAGAAAAGCTTTGAGTGATTATTTCTTCTTGGTATCCTCTTTTGGTAAAATAATTGGATAAACAATTATGAACGGCCTGAGCTTAATTGGCACGGTCACAATAATGAGTGCTGCAGTATTTTTTTTATAAGTAATACAGTGAGCCTTAGGTCTAGCGCCATCTAGTACCAAGTATAATAAATCTTTACCGTCATAAGTGCAGGTAGTACAAGCAGTGTGTCCGCCGCCAGGTCAACAGATGGCGCGTTAGTAAAGTTCTCGTGTATGTAGCGCAGAGTGCCCGCGGCGCGGAGCAGGGCGTCCACAGCGCCATCTAGACCCGAGCATGTTGTACGCTCCTAGAAAACAACAATAAATACGAATGTTTATCAGTGTAGAATATCGATTACTTAAAAAACTAAAACTAGCAACTTTTAAAGGATTTCCGAATTGATGATCTTCTGTTTATGGGTGCTTTTTTTGACTCAGGAAAACCTTTTAGTGTGTACCACCCGACCCTGGGAAAGGCTAATGGTTATGTGGGAGTCTCAGCTCCGCTGTTTCATGGGTGCCTAAGAAGATTGTGTGTAAGATTTGAATTTATTTTATGGCTGACCTGCTTGGCACCGATCTGAGTGTATATGCCAGCCATGTTGAACAGGACACAAGCTTTCTCGAAAGCCACCGTTCGCTGGCACGACGGGACACCTGGAAAACCACACCAAGTTTATTAGTTTACGACATAATTTTTTTTTAAGTTATTAGATTCCCTTATGACTGAAGGTCGTTCAGTGAAAATTGCTGTTATTATTTCTACTACTATCACCTTTAAATATTTTGTTGTGTATTATATGTATTTGTATATAAACATTAATTTTATTATATTAAGTATGTGTACGGCGTATTTATATGTATATATATATTATATATATATATATTAGTAAAATGTCTTTTTTCCTTTTTGTTGTACACCACATTCTTCTTTATTTCTTTTGCTTATTTCTCTCCAGCTGAAGGTTGCCTGGAAGAGATCGCTTTCAGCGATAAGGCCGCCGCTTGTGGCACTAGTTAAGGTGCAATTTGTTCTATGTACTGTTTTTTAATATGTGTCA
Organism: Macaria notata; assembly: GCA_927399415.1. Taxonomy (NCBI): domain Eukaryota; kingdom Metazoa; phylum Arthropoda; class Insecta; order Lepidoptera; family Geometridae; genus Macaria; species Macaria notata. Next base: position 823,104 of record OV656747.1, on the reverse strand, counting down.
ACAATAAAGAGTTAATCTATCTATCTAAGGTCGTCACGTGACTTCTCACAGAATTAATTCGTTACGGGAGTATTTTTGGCCAGAAACATCGTAATGAATGCCTTTGTCCAGATCTTTTGACATGTTCTTGGCAGTTTTAGGTCCTTGACAGTTGGATATTTTGTAAATCAAGGAATCCCAGGTATTCTCTAGGATTACCTACTCAGGTTAGGTACATACACTTAACTGACTCTTTGTGCCGGCTAGGACTGGCTCTAAAGCAAGAATGTCTGTTTTTACTGGTTTACTGTCAGTTTTATAGGAATACAGGTGTATTCCAATTAATCCAAGCTTTGTTTTCTAAAATCCGTTATCTATACAGGGACATTTTGATGACGGGCACCACCAGCGCCCAGCCTTCGTCCGGTGACGCAGCAATGGTAGCATTTGGCACCCAGCTGCATAGTCCTTTCCAAAACAAAAAATATTTTCTTTAATTATATTATCTTACCAGTGAGTGAGTCGAACCACTCGAAGTAGAGTGGCAGCGAGCGCTCCGGCGGGAAGAACCGCCGCTCGATGAAGTACAGCTGGTTGTAGTACTTGAATAGGAGCGCCACGCCCGCGCTCGAGCGGACCGGCGTGCGCATCGCCTGCAAGAGAGGGAGAGATAAGTTAGGTATGTATGATAGTTAGCCAGTAGGTATAGTGGCCAGTGCTGGACGAAGAACAGCTCTTTTGTTTCCTACATCCCTGGTGCTATCATCTCGATGCAACTTCATTCAATTCCCGATTCAAGTGTATATGTCAAGAGAGGCAGTTGATCAAGGGTCAACCTTGATCAACTGCCTCTCTTGACTTGTTATTTTATGTCTTTAAATACTTAACAATAAGCAACTGGCAAAGTGGTTATTCAATTTCATGCATTCTCCATCTTTGCCTACAGATTTTGCCGTCTTGTGAAAGTGCTTTAATGTCTTTGGTTGATGGCATAGTTTCTGGGGTAGGATATCTCCAAGTACCTCACGCTGTATTCAGGCAGCCATGTTTGTGCTCCTAAACACTTATAAACAAAGCGATGCTTCAGGCGACCTATGTGCAAATGTTTGACTGTTAGTTCTGACACGTCGCGACAGGCGACCCATGGTTAAATATCTTACTCTCACGTGTACAAAAAGTGGGATATTCACCTGTCTCATATCCATAAAGTCAGAGATGGCATCTTCATAACTAGCTGGCTCCTCGCTGTAGTGCTCCATGATGAAGTCCTTGAAGGGCTCGCGGAAATCCACCTCCTTGGTCTCCTTCAGCCCCAGTGGTATCATCGGCATCACGCATTCTTTGCTGTAGACAGAAAAAAGAATAAAGTTAGATATAAAGTAATGGAAATCTTTGCCCATTTCTCTATGAGCCCTACATCTGCAATGAAACGAAAGTGAACCTTACGAGCTAATTCCACTGCATTAAATATAGGGAATTCTAAAACCTTCTGGGCCTTAACTAACCTTCATGCTGATTTCGGTGTTGAAATGGCCACATTAATTCGGAAAGTGTTTTACAGAAAGGCTTTCATTTTGTGATTGCTGGTAGAATGACTAGATAATAGAAAAATGTAATAGATACCTAGATAATCTCTCAAATCGTCCATCAGCTTGGTTAGTTTTAAAATCATCAATACCAGTATTTTTTACTTCTCTTATCCACCTATCATGCTATGACGAATGCTCCACATTCAAACCCAGCTATCACTTCTCTTTCATTATCTGTGGAAGCAATATGGCCGCCTCAAACCGCGGGAAAACACTACAATGGCGGAACAGTTCTCGTTTCTTATCGCATTTCTTAATTTTAATTGCCTGTGGGAATGGATTAATTGAATTAGAGCAGTTATATTTTCTTTTGTGGTTTTACAAGGTTGTTGTTGGATTTTATATAGGGTTTGAGTTTTACGAAGTTAAAATTTTCTTTTTGACAACCAAACTATCTGTAGTAGGTAATAACTGGTGGCGGTGTAACTGCATTGGAAATCAAAATATTATCTATTAAAAACGAGAAATTAACAAAATTTACAGCATCCATAAGTAAATAGATATGAATTTGAGACTAGCAAGGGTGATATGTTATTGTAAAAAAAGTTTTAACTGATTTTAAACCACTTTTGCTCTCATTTACCACTTAGATCGAAGTAAGTAATGCTATTCCTCAGACAGACCGTCTCCATTTTACAAATCGGCACAAAAAATGTTCAATGTTGTGCTCGTTCAAGGCATAACAACTTTGATCTTAATTTACAGGTGGTTAAGTCTTAAATTGCAATGAACTAAGCATTACTATATCGAGATCTTGAAAATGTAAGGCAGATACCAAATATGGCCTCAGGATGCGAACTAGTTTAGATCTAGTAGTTGTAGCGACCTAATTGATTCAATAGGTACCTAAATAGATCAAATCTTAAACTGAATGAAAAAAAATTAAGGAACTCTACAAGGGGCCTATGTTACTTAAGAAAAGCTGGTTTAGATTAAGTATTTCTTCCTACATACTCGCCCAGAGTGTCGCTTGTGCCGGTTTCGATTCAGGAAACCTGGTTGTGAAATTCCTGAATGTACAGTGTGAAAAAAACTTCGGATATTTTTATACAATGATGCCCGCGGCTCCGTTCGTATTATTTTGAGGTAGGTACATGAGGACTTAGAAGTTACACAAGCCTGTGTAACTTCTAAGTCCTCATACTACCTACATACAAAAATCAAGATGATCCGTTTAGCCGTTTTTACGTTATGAGCGTTTAAATAAACAGATAAATAGACAAAGAATCATTTAAATTGCTGAAACGTGTGCCTGCTATGGATTTAAAGTATACCCAAACAATTTTTATTCTGATATCTTCTATTTTCCACTTATTTACCCTTTTCAGCTTTATAATATGTAGGTATAGAATAGATAGATTATACTCACAGACAAGTGATCAGGTATGTGTTTGTATATCCCCAGTAAATATACACCCAAAGAAGAAAAAAACCTAAACCAGCGATGTAAGAAAATACGGTTCTCGCAAAGTTTTAATCAATAAAATGGCTCAGATTGGCAAAGTCAAGTTTGTACTGCTAACTACAAGTATATTGATATTATTTATATGATAGTTAATATATTTCTCTATTTGTCTGTATTGCAAGCCGCCATGTCTGCGATGGTAATATAATGCAACTCGTCTCGTCTCATTATAACCCATTTACAGTTTTTGTGCCGTCCCACGCTTCAAATGTCCTGTCGGCCTTTTTTACTGTTTTAGGGTTCCTTGGTAGCATGTAGAACCTATTTTTTAAAACAGAGTTGGACGAGAGCTTGCCAATAAGTGGATTACGAGATGCCACGCGTTTCTTCAATTTGTTTAAAAATAGATTATACAATATTTTTGAGAAAATATATATTTTCATAGGCATATTTCCAATAAAGCCTTTGAATTTTGAATTTCAAAACAAATTGTAGTATCATTACTGTTATCTAGACTGGTATATTGGCTCGATGATACTGGTTCTATAATATGTTATTTCACTTTAAATTTAAGTGCATCGAATCGGGATAAAGACATAGTAGTACTAGCCCACTACTGCTTTTAGATAAATATCTGCAAAGGTGCAGTACTCGCCACAATAGTAAAAGAATCTCACATTACAAGATACTTACGTGATATAATAACATTGGAATGTCTGTGGTTTACGATTAAGTCATTATTTCACCGTTGCACCGCAAGTCATTTTAAAGGGGAGGAAAGTGAGGCTAGTGAAATAATTGTAATCGAATAATACACAGGCACTTAAATAACATTTTTTTACGAGGGATTTTTTGCGTTTGACTACAGCCTGCCTGATGTTAAGCAGCCTAGGTTGAGCCTAGGGAGTAACACGCTTATTTAGAATTGTAGTTTGCAGGTAAATAAAGTGATCTCTTATTATTGTATATTGTATATGTAATGAACATTGCATTTTCATTGACAAGGTTGCATGAAAATATTATGTATGCATTCATACTTTTGATTTCTTCATTAATAATTTAAAAACTGCAACATGCTCTTGAATTCACATTAGGCTTTATTTATTAGCTAATCATAATGTGTGCGTAATTTATGTCAATGTTTGTAACCTCTCGATCTTATAATAGTTCAACAACATAACAAAACTGATTCATTCTACAGAGGTGGTTATCATTAAACAATAATGTTTCGATAGACTTCAACAAATATTATATGTTTGGTGTAGCACATAATTTATTGTAATTAATTAAATATCATTCTGATATGAATGTCATGATTCATAACATATTTAAGGTTTTTCAGATATCATTGGCTTATTTTATTTCATACATTGTTTTTTAACTATAGCAGATATTATATTACTCCATGAGGTAGAGCATTTGTTATACATGTACATTATTCATGTTATACAATAAATTTTACTTATAGACAACAAATACATTGCACTCGAATACGGAAACATAGTTGTTTAACATCAGGCAAGTTGTAGTTAAGCGTAAGCCAATATCATGTAAAAAAAACGTAAGCTCAGCAAGTACACCAAATATCGAAATCGATATAAAACGCTTTGCTTAGTACTTAATTCAGGACAGAAAAACTTTAATTATATATTTTACCAGTCTGCATTTTTACAAATATTTAGAGCTTTTCTAGTTTTATTAGCGTTTATCTCAACTTTAAAATGTTGATCGTTCGTGGTTTGACTGATAAGCATACAAAAAGTAGTGCTTAAAATTATGTAGTTAAAAGGCCAATTTGCACTTCTTAGTTTACTTGTCTGACTCTTTTCTCGTAAAGATTTGTATTATTTATACAGAACCATTCACATCAAAAACTTCTCCCACACCTTATTTATCCGTGTGTCATGTTCTGAATAATGACAACGATTACCTATGTAAATTGATCACATCAAAAACGGTCCAGCCAGCGACATGCTTGTCACAGAACATGGTCAAGACAGAGCATTAACTGCCTTAATGGTGTGCCTCGGGCTGTGGAATATATTTAATTTTCAGACGTTTCATTTTGTTTTGTATGATATTTTATAAATAACAAATGTTCCACGGGTTTGCTCGCGTTGTTTCGGGATAAAAAGTATACTTATATATATACTAGCTGTGCCTGCGACTTAGTTCGCGTGGAATAGTTATTTTAGACATTAATACTTTGAATTTTGAACCGTATTCGCAGCGCACGTAACGGAAGCCCTCAAAGATGAATAATTTTCCCCGTTTTTTCCACATTTTCTATTGTTTTTTCGCTCTTATTAGTTGCAGCGTGATGTTATTTAGCCTAAAACCTTCCTCAATAAATGGTCTATTCAACACAAAAACATTTTTTAAATTCGCACCAGCAGTTCCTGAGATTAGCGCGTTCAAACAAACAAACAAACAAACTCATCAGTTTTATAATATTAGTATAGATAAAACGTATAAATCAAACCATTCCAACCCTACCACCATACCAGAAATATATATGATCTATCGCTTGATTATATGCTGCAATCGTATGAGTGGATAAAAAGGTATTAAAGCTCTTTTTTCTATTTAATAATAGTTAAAAGTAAGGTAAAAATGTAAATTAGATGTTACTTTGAAAATACCAACAATGAAAAAGTTTGCAAAACAGTCGTTTGCTGTTGAAATTCATTGGATTGTTTTGTTATTTGTCATCAGCAACTCAAAACATGAGTTACACTGATTGTGTTACGCAATTTAAATATTTGCATGAAATAGATTAACATTTAGCATTTCAAGGCAAAGCCATTATTTTCAACAATTAATTGATGCGATATTAATATTAATTCGACCGAATACCACACCTACATTAAGCTAGTTTGATAATAAGAAAATTTAATCCATTAGTATAATAAAATATTGCATGATTGTATTATTGACAAGCGGTGCCTGCGACTTCGTCCGCGTAGAATAGTTATTTTGGGCATTAATTCTTTGAATTTTGAACCGCTTTCGCAGCAAACGCAGCGGAAGCCCTCAAAGGTGAATTATTTTCCCCGTTTTTTCCACATTTTCCATTGTTTCTTCGCTCCTATTAGTTGCAGCGTGATGTTATATAGCCTTAAGCCTTCCTCGATAAATGGTCTATTCAACACAAATTTTTAACAGAATTTTTCAATTCGCACCAGTAGTTCCTGAGATTAGCGCGTTCAAACAAACTCTTCAGCTTTATAATATTAGTATAGATTTCCATTTAGTTACACAGGATTTGTACCAACTTATAAAATGTTAAAACCGTATGTTTCCTGGACACGATTAGCAAAATCGGCGGAGGCAAATAATTAATGGTAAAGCTAACAAAATAGGGTCACGAAATATAGTGTTTAAATGAAATAAAATACGTTGAATCAGAGATATTCACATAGTAAGCGCGCCAGACGGCCTGGATGACCCGGTGTTTGGATTGAGCAATATTTTTTTGTCCAATGCGTGGTTAGATTGTCAGATGACGAGTCTAGAATAAGTATAGATTTCTAGGTCTTGGCAGCGCGGTATGTCGGGCTCGGACTGAACTACCTACCACGATGTCTCTTCGTCCCAGCAAGGACGGGTTTCGCGAGCAAGCGAGCATCTCTCCTCCGCAATTCAAGTACCAACAAGCAATCATCATCATCATCACAAATATAAGGGCAGGGCCCTTGCCTGTGGAGCATGCCATCCTTCCCGATCTTCTGGCAATTCCTTGACCTCCTTATACGACATGACACCCGCCTTTTCTTTTACTTGGTACATGTATGACCTTCTCGGCCTTCCTCTTCGGGCTCCCAACAAGCAATTAAATAAATAAATACCTAAATAATCCGGGACATCGCACACATCGCCATTTAGCCCCGCACTAAGCAAACGCTGTCGTGGGTACTAGGTAACGATAATACAGGCCTAAGATGTATCTGTTCCTCACCTGTCGTTCTGGTAGAGTTCCACGGAGGAGTTGAGCTCGGCCAGCTGCTCCTTCAGCAGCTGCAGGTTGGAGTTCACGAAGCTTAGCTCTAACGCCACCGTCTCGCGCAGCTTGCGGTTTGATGTGGCCTGGGAAATAGAGAAAATGCCTGATAAATGACTTATTTCATACATTAAAAATATATTTTTTAAATTAAAAACATTATCTACTATGGAATATAGGTGTAGAAAGCAATGTAGGAATAAATAAGTTTGGATACGATACATTTTCCAAAAAGAGAATCTATTGCCATCAAAGCATCGATTTATTGTCCACGAAATCCAATACAGGGTCTCGAAGGACGCCATAAAAGAATTCACTTCAGTTTATAGGTAATATTACAGATTCAAGAGTAGGCTAAAAGACGTTACTTATGTACAAATTCTATATAGAATATATGTACATAAGTAACTAGATCTATGACATACATATGTAAAAGTAAAAGTAAAAGTAAAAAAGCCTTTATTCAATTACACATTTGATATTATATAAATTGCACACATTAATTTCACCACTTTAAATATCTCATGTCAACCACTTATGTATAATATGTCGAGAATGTTAATGTCAGTAGAAAAATTATGTCAAATTATTTATAGTCCATGATATGTCGTATTGATATCCACTTGAGTGTTGTTTAGCGTCATGATATAATTTATTCGTCGTGTGTAATTGTCGCCTCATTGGCGTAGGCCTCCCCCAGCTTAGTCCATAGTTTCCTATCGCGGGCTACCCTTGTCCATGTCTGTCCGTGTCTTTTTGTAAAAGTATCTGCCCATCTTCGGTGCGGTCGTCCTCTGCTTCGCTTGTTGGCTCTTGGTGTCCACTCTATTACTTTCTTTGTCCACCTGTTGTCTGTCATTCGTGCAATGTGTCCGGCCCAATTCCATTTTAGCATGCGTATACTTTGTATAATGTCCCTTACCCTAGTTTTACGTCTTATTATGCGATTATTAATCTTGTCCTTCAGCTTAATTCCTAGCATACTTCGTTCCATTTTCCTCTGACACACACTTAACTTGTTCTCATCTTCGGCTCTCAATGCCCAAGTTTGGCAGCCATATATGAGTCCTGGCAGAATAGCGACGTCATATACCTTTTTCTTGATTTTAATATTTATTTCTTTATTTTTCATAATTTCCTTCAGCCCCCAATACTTTTTCCATGCTAAGGTTATCCGTCTATCGATTTCTCTCCCTGTCAAATCATGGAATGCAATGGACTGTCCTAGATATATAAACTTATGTACATCATATTAAATAATTTTATTACACAGTTAATAGTACAGTTTTACTTTTTATTTGCGTAATTAATTACTTATCTATAAATTTCATAATTATGTCCTATGTACCTATATAGACGGACTATGCTACATATTATTCCAATCGTGATGTTATGCACGTTCGTAATTAATGAACAAATCACACTAATTAGTAACAACTCACGCGTACGTCTTAATTCGTACATACATACTTGTCTCATAGCATGTACAACTGTATATAGGCAAATTTAATGGACAATTCAAATTTTTTTTTTACGTGGGATTGGTTTACGTTTGACTACTACCTGCCTGATGTTAAGCATTGCTGCAGCCTAGGGTGTAACACGTTTCTCTCTCTCTCTCTTTGAGTCGTATTTCCTCATGACTGAGGGTCGTGACTCCCCCGCAGAATTAATTCGTTAGGGGAGTTTTCTTGGGCAGATACATCGTGGTGGGCGCCCAGGTCCTTCCACGGAAGACGCATTTCCTCGGATATTGTGGTCCTCAAACATGTCGGTTTCCTCACGATGTTTTCCTTCACCGCTAAGCGAGTGCAAATCTACACATAACTTGAAAATACAAGTCATTGGTGTAGGGCGGATTCGAACCAGGGTGCGTCTGGATGAAAAGCAGACACTGGAACCGCTGAGCCACACTCGCTTTTATTATTTAACACGTTTACCTACCTAGAAGATACCTATTAACTCTAGATTTGAAAACCCCTGGATTGTAGTTCGCAGGAAACACTGCTTCTGGTAAAGTGTTCCAAAGCTTTGCCGTCCGTACAATAAACGTTGAAGCAAAGCGCTGTGTTCGATACTTCGGCACTTCCACCATAAAACGGTGTCTATCTGCTAATATGATTCTTTTGTCATGTATCGTAATCTTCAGCTTACTATTTAACTTATTATAACGACGTCATTACGCTGGCGAGTGGCACGTGGACGAGATAGGCGCAAGGCAGAAAAATATGGATCAGCACGGAAGAGGCCTTGTCAAGATTTTAACAATGATGTATGTACCTCTTACATAAATATTTTGATTTTATTTTTGGTTTTTGGCAAGGGTTTTAATATATGATAGATTCGAATCATTTCATTTTTCATTCATTCATTATAATCTGCATAACAACCAATGCGATGTTAGGTAGCATTACAAATAACTCCATTTCATCATTAGTAAGAACGTGAAATTCTTATGCGCTATAGTATTACGTTTTTCATCATCAAAATCCATTTCCGACAGTGAATCACCGAAAACTAGCATGCTAACCCGTTCGTTAGCACGTCCGTAGAAAACTCTCGTTACAGTTAGACATGATGTGCGTAAATCAGTGCCTTGTACTCTCTAACATATGTACATTACATACTGGCTTGTTTGAAGATAACACCGAATTGTACTGATGTTGTACTTTACCTTCATTAAGTTGTAGGTTCCGGTATGATATTTATGCATTATCATCATCATCATTCTTAGCTAAAGTTTAACACCAGAAATAGCAATGAAATGAATGTTTCACTTACGTTGTTTCGGCATAAAAAATAATTATGTCACTATTTTAAACCTATAGCAACATCATATCAATAAACAAGATTATATATCGTCCTGTAGCGGGGAGAGAAGAAAAAACAGATCATAATACACACATGGTATGAGATGGGTTATTAGCAAAAAGAGTTTTTGTTGGTCTGGTTGCTCCTCAATCATGCCACTGCGAGACGAATTATCATGATATTTTAGTGTGCTAGTTTGTTTGTACCACCTGGATCTCCAAGAGTGTTACAGGCTCTTTATCCCGAAACGTCACCATTATAACCTCAACAATGTCCTAAGAGTGATAAAAGGTCTTTATCCCATTGCTGTTATAACCTCAAGTAGCCACCAGTGACCATATAAATGTTATCTTACTTCTCCGCCTGCCATTATTTACTCGATGGTAGCCATGAGTCAGTGTGGAAGCCAGCATCGATAACAATAAGGAATGCTCCTTTCTTGTGGTGCATTGAACTCATATGGGATTTATATCATGGGGAATACTGCTTGATTCTGTAACCACAGGGCACTATTTCCTGGATATTGTAACATAAGAAATGTATAAGTTAAAATAGTTTTTTGATGGTCTTTCTTTGTATGGGTGACCAAAGAGTGGTATTCCTATTAGTTGCTTCAGTGGGTCGGACGACACGTTAAATTGTTGATTACAGCTGCTTATCATCAGAGGCCCACAGGGCGTTAGTTTTGAAAAATCTACGCCGGACTTGATCACTTTCATATGAAATTATTTACTTCAACTGTTTTCATGGAGTAGATTTTCAACGGAGAATGAAAATTTTGTACAAACAATATTTTTATGTCTGCTTTTGTTTCTCCTATACTCATCATCAACATCATCTTCAGCCCTTGTCGACCCACTGCTGGGTATAGGCCACCTCACCTAGGTGCCATTGGTGTCGATCTTGTGCTTTTCTTGTCCAGAAAGACTATACTAATATACTATACAAACATATTGCCGTTACGAATAACTCTTCAACCATGGATCCCACAAGTATCATCCATCTTATGCTTGATGTAAGTTGATACTTGATACCCCCAGTGTACACAACCAAGCAGCCAAGTCACACTGGGTGCGTCCAGCCGTGACGCCCCTCGGGCTTCGAACCCTGACCTTCAAGTGATTCGGCTTTCGTAAGGTGAGGTGGTTTTTTTATTAGAGTCAGCGCACACAATGGCACAGGTGTATGGAGAAATAAAAGGTATGAGTTCGAAAATTGATTAAATTGAATGGATAAAATATTCTATTCAGTACATGACATTACTGTTTCTTAGAAGCATATTATTAATATAGAAATTTAGAAGTTAAAATGAGCAAAAATCATCACTACCGGCAGGATTGGAACCTGAATTTTCTATGTATTTTTGTAAACTGTACATTCATTTATAAATAACATAGCCTGCCCTCCACAACACAGGTTACCCTAGTGTGGAGTGCATTGAACATATTGTTATAGTTCACTAGTAGTAGTAGTTAGTAGTTGTGTTTGACTGAAATAAATTATTTATTTATTTATTAAAATATTCAGATTACTACCAAGTCGAATAAACTACTCGAGAAGAGATAATTAGATAATATAAGTAAGTTTTAATTCCTCATTTTCCATGATTTTTACCCATTCTGCCCCGATTGGACAATGGACATCGATTCAGAATTAGTTATTTATAATAGAATTGGTCATCGAATTATAAGAACTGATATAATAATTACATTTAACATTAATAAGAAATTTACAATCGTTTATACACACAAGAAGTAAAACTCTAATCCATAAACATATAATAACTAATGTCAAATTAACTAAATAGCCCGCCCCTAATCGTTCCCGGTGCAAATGTGCCCATCAAGCTCACTGCGTTTCCGCGCTGGATGGCAATAGATAGCCGTTGCACCAGAAACGATCCAGAGCGGGAGTCACCGGTCGTAACTTTAACTTTCCCCGATGAATGTCTTCATTCATCGAATTAAGTAATAATGTTTTTTTTTTAATAGTTTAATGTTTACTTTGAATAGGCTTCTGATTAAATTTTGTGTGTAGGTATTAACCACAAAGTTTCAGCTCCAAAGATCTCTGTGTGCACCACCTCTAAACAACTAAACAACAAACCTAAACAACTGTATATTCATTTTACGAGTGTGGAAATCATTGTTCGTCGATTGGCTGCGAATATTCAACTCAATGGGGTCTTTCGCCTCTCCACTACCCATTGTCAAGCCTTTTATTAGTTTTAACACTTCCTCGGGATGTGTTCATTAGTGGGTAGAAAACTGAGAGGAGGAAATTTTATTGGGTACTGTTTGAATAATTTGAAACTCTCCTTTTAGTTTCATCTCTGATGTCGGGTTTTTTAATTCACCACTGCCATTTTATATCAGACAAATAATTTCCCGATTAATTCAACACGTACAAGAGCCCAGAACTTACGAGCCTTGGGCTGTTTGAAAAGCGTAAAAAAATGTTTTATAAGATCTATGTAAGACAAAATAGTCTCAATAAACGTATTTAAAATGCCTGGAAGAAACATCTTAAGGCGATAAGTCCAACCATATGTACGTCATTATATTTTTTTTTACAATCTATATTACTTCTATGTTGTTATTTTAGTGTGCAATAAGATATTACCTACCACTTTGACCAGTATCTTGTAAATAAGTTACACAAGAGATCGATCTGCTAATATTGTCTCTGTAAGAGGTCCACTTCATAATATATCACAACATAATCACAGCGGCTGCTGTTGCATCAATGTGTAGGGTCCATTAGCGTATACATGGTTAGTTAAAAAGTAATTTATGTAAGTGGTGAATCTGTTGTTGACAAATTTCAGCCATTTTCATCTGGCATGCCTTACGATATTGTGTAAGTATAGAATTTTCTAAATATATAATTCAAGGATGTTTACGTGTGCGTTAATGAATAGTCTGGGGACATAGATTTTGACTTATTATATTACTAACACAGTCACGGAAGCGCTCAAATGTAAATTCAACTTTTTACTTGTAGGTATGGTTGGTAAGTTATCGATTGCGACGGCAATTGAAATGAAACTAGCCTATGACACTTCTATGATTGGTGGATCACTGTCAATGTTTATAACTATTGTCTTTAGTCGATTTTTTATCGTCGTTTTGTTTTAGAATGAAAACTTTCCGATTTTGGAGAACTCCCTACAGGTTAGTATCAGATGATATATATTTGTTCCCCACGTACTATAAGCCAGCGATCTTCAAAGCGAGAGTGAATCGGTTCTTATCGGGTAAGTACGCTCCATCTTAGGCCATAGCATTTGCTTGCTATCAGGCAAACCATGGCCAAGTGCAAACCCGTTCTAGTAAAAAAAAAGATGATGATAAACTCTGTACACTGTATATATTTACTAACATCGTACATAGCTTCCTATATTAGTGACAAGTTGCTCGCCACCAGGAAGGTGGCCTGAATGAGCTGCACGTGAGTGGAGATTACTTCATCGATTACACACATATGTATGTACATACATACACACATTTGTAAGATAGATATATAGATAAACACTTTATTAAAACACCACATATAAAACCATACAAAAAAACATATAAATTAAAATTTGCATCTTAATTGGCGGCCTTATTGCTAAGAGCTATCTCTTCCAGGTAACAAGGTAAGTTGAGTATTAAATAGAGATAATAATAAATAGTCAATAAATCATAACAGTTAGATTCTACGTCAGAAAAACTAAATAAAACTAAATCATTAAGCTTTCTTTATTGTCTCATGCTCTAAATCTTGTTTGTTGTGAGGAAACACATGAAGAATAAACGGAAAAGCTATCTAAGATAAAAACGAAACCTATAGAAACGGAGGACTAAACAATAAAGTTTGCGTATTTTGCTCAGTTCATAGAAAATAGATGTGTGTAAAAATTAAATTAAACTTGTTAATTCGTCGAAAAAATCTAATTTATATTAAATTTCTTCACAGTTATTTACAAGCTATGTTCAAGTTATATATATTGAGTTCCTCAAACTATTCTATAACACACTCCATAAATCTCGCAAGTACTATAGTTATCTAAGTATCTAATCAACACCTGCTGAGATGTAGTCACGTATAATATGACATGATATCTATCCACTGGTCGTGTTAGAGAAAGTGACAATCGTTTAGCAAGTACTGGCGAGCAGAATACTTTATAATTAAAAAAACAGGATTTTATATGATAGGTACAGAAATTAATTTTAATTATTCTCTCTTTCAGTGTCATATTTCCTCATGACTGAGGGTCGTGACTCCCCCGCTAGGGGACTTCGTAAGGGGATTTCTTTTGGGCAGATCCATCGTTGTGGACGTCCAGGTTCTTCCACAAATCAATTTAAATTATTACTTAATCTAATACTAATAATATTAGTAATAAATACTAATCGCCATATTTTTCCTAAAATAGGAATGAAACATTTTCTGAAGAAAAGACATCAACGCGCTTGAAATGTACTAGAGCGATGTTAGTTTATAACTTTATAGAGTCTTTTTAACCATAATTTTACTGTCTCATTATTAAGTGTTAAGACTGGTTTGTACACAAAACCAGTCTTAACACTTGTTCAAAATTCAACAAACTTTCCAGAAATTTTAAGCTACGTTTTTAATAAAGGAGAGAAATAGTTTTGGCTGGTTTGATACAGGGGTACCTAGTGCAGTAGCCACTGGTAACTGTACTATAAGGTCAATTTAAATCAATTTTTAAACTCTGTTAATTAAGTTATCTCTAAGGTAAGAAATAAATATTCTATTGTATAGTTTTTACGAAAGACTTTTCTACGCACCTTCTATACAGTACAATCATTATTGCAATACATTACACATCGGCATGTGCGATGACAGCTATTACGAAGCTATGTGATAATGTCATAAACTGCGGTGATCTATCCATGGAGGTAGAATATGATGGACGGAGTCTTATACAGATTTGAGCGATGTGACTTTCATAATGAGGTCCATAGATTACAAAAACAACAGAATTAACATCACAGTTACAAAAACAACTTGTTGATGTGATCTGTGATGTGATCCCTGCTGACTTTGGCTACGGATGGCGGTTATTTGTAAGTATTCTGCAATGTATGGCCATTGAGTTTGGTCGTTTGTATGTATGCATTTACAAAAGAAAAGTAAGTATTTAAGTATTATATCCGTTATCTAGTGCCCACGACACAAGCGTTTGCTTAGTGTGGGGCTAGATGGCGATGTGTGCAATGTCCCGGAATATTTATTGTATTTATTTGTATAGAGTGTAGATGGCAATGAAACCAGTTTTTATATTGTGTTCTTTAGTCATATCTTACGTTTCGGTTCGGCTCAAAAGGTAAATTTAATGGCAAAATGACGAAACATAACAAATGTTTGAATGATGGCTAAATAGTACGAATGTATTTTTTTTTGGCGCTATACGCTAGCATAAGTCACATGAGTAGAAAAATCAACACAAACAGTACTTCCTCCTTAATCCTATCTCTAGCAAACTCCGTCCATCACATTTACAGCACCAATAGAATTATCTGCAATTTAGTAGCAATAGAAATAACGATAGCAGCTTGCAGGTGGTAGGAATGTTGGAAGGGCGAGAGTGAAAGGGTACCATCCGCTAGCTCTCTGGTTTCCTTCACATTCCTAGCGAGGTTTCTATAAGAAGGCATTAAAGAGAGTGAAGATAGGATCTTAGAATCTTAGAGTTAGTTGGTAACTCTCGTATGTTTTAATTTGTACACGAGTAATCGTAGGTATACCTTGTGTACCTACACGATGTATCTGCCCAAGAGAACTCTTTAACAAATTGGTTCTGCGGGGGAGAGGTCTCGATTGTCACGACTCTCACGACCCTCAGCGATGAGGAATACAACTCAAGGAGGTGGACTCGTATTAGATGTGTAATAAGCATAGGCTATACTTTTAAGTGTGTTCAGATTCAGTTCATGTTTTTTTATAGGACAAACATAAGGTATGAAAAATATACGCTGGCTGAGTTCCAATTCTTGAAACATCCGAATAATTTGTGTCTGTCTTTAAATGTTGTGCTAATGAGATAATACTTTATTAACCTTATGGCAACGCACCATATGGGGCAAGTCAGATTACATTTTCCCTTATCTATTCTTCTTAATGTGTTAACTTATGTAATACTTATACCACTAAGTACATATTTATTTTTCTAAAAATCTATTTTCAAATATATAACAGGTATATTTGATGATGGCATACCTTGAACAAGTTCTCAGCGCCGGCGCGCAGTCGCAGCTCCTTGTTGATCTCCTGGTTGAGCTGGCAGCGCCGCGTCTGCAGCCGGCCGCGGCACGTGGCCACGCGGGGGTCCGACCCCTGCAACAATACACACACATATTTAATACACCAGTTATTATGATACTCCGCGTATAGAGGGTTCTTCGGTAGCCAAAGAATAGGACAGTTTTTCAAGTTTTGCTGGAGCTTTTGCAGCCACTCGATACTACATGCGCAAAACGCTGCCATGAACGTTAGTAAAAAAGATTAGTCTGACTTTGATCTCATTGCAGTCATCTTAAATTCAGGGAAACTTACGTATTGATGTAAAAAGTTAAAGTGAAAAGTTAAAATATGTTTAATCAATGACTTGAGCTTATATATTTTACGTTTTATATGTATTGACACATTATAACGTATTGGCGCCAAATTCATTGCGTCATATCTACATCATAAATAAATACATAACATTCATACATAAAAATCATCAAATATGTCGCGCTTAAAATTCTCACCTAGTATCGTTAAAACTAGTACATAAATAGAAACACATCATATTAAGTAACTTCGTTGTACGTCTAAGCATCGCATATAGAATTGAAAGTTTATTAAATAAAACGTAGGTGATAACTGTGGGCGAGAAAAGTATAATTTATGTCCATTTTATGAAGCCCCAGAGTACTGTTTCTATGGGAACATAATCATTATGATTGTTAAAGGATGTCGTTTATTTATTGGCTGGTTGCAATACACCCCGCTGTTTGGATGGCGTGGGCAAATAAATTATGAATTTTTCAAACAAGTATTTTAAAATGACATCTTTATAGAAGTAAACGTGTTTTCTGGACTGTTTGTTTCTGACAGCTTTCAGATCGTTTATAGTTGAAAGTGATATACATTACTTTTTATCTTGAAGCAATGCGACTGAAGCCACGGGCAACTACTAGTAGTAGTGATAGTAAACTTTAAATTTTCATTGATAAATAATATCAATTAAGGTTTTAGACGCTTTTGTTCCTGCTGGCGTCAGGATCTCGACCGGTGTCGGGGTGCCTGGCGGGAGGAGGCCTGCGACCGGGACGCATGGAGGGAGTTGCGGGAGACCAGCGCCCAGGAGTGGGACAGCATAGAATTATAAAAAAAGGCTTAGACAATAAGGTTTTTTTATAATTTCTAATTACTTCGTAGTATTGTTTAATAGAAAAAGTCTTTCAAATCTCATTAGTAAACTAAACTTATATGAAATTAGAAAAAAAAATTTTTTTTAAACTGAATGTACATGAAATTTCATTATGCAATTAACATACTTTTTTCTTTAATAATTTAATCAACCATTTGCATAGAACCTCTACATAACGGATATGCACATATTTGCATGCATAATACATAATGCTTATATTTTGCTAATCAATATTCTTATTCTCTATATCTAATTGAGCGAAATGCAATGATGCAACCAAGCGTATAAAAATTACATACATATTTGTATAGGTATGTATAAACGAATAGACATAGATAGCGGTATTTTAGTAAGTATATACAATTGCACTGATCTGGTTCTTTAGTTCTGTGTCACTTGTTAAGTAAATAAGGTTAGCGTGCAATTCACGGTGTGATTCATAGTCCAAGTGCTTTACTTTGAATGAAACCATGATTAACTGTTTTAAAAATGTATGAATTCGACAGTTATCTGCTCATTGTTTTGTCTTCTTCACTACAAAACTACTTAGTATACAGAAGAAACCCCAAACGAAAGAAAAACAACAAAACGGTGTTAAACTAAGCAGATGATACTGTTATTGTTATTTTAGTTATAGCCAATTTAGTCACATCCAAGTCATACAATGATAGCAATAACAAGTAACATAAATCTATACTTAATATTATAAAGCTAAAGAGTTTGTTTGTTTGAACGCGCTAATCTCAGGAACTACTGGTGCGAATTGAAAAAATATTTTTGTGTTGGATAGACCATTTATCGAGGAAGGCTTTAGGCTATATAACATCACGCTGCAACTAATAAGAGTGAAGAAACAATGGAAAATGTGAAACAACCGGGGAAAATTATTCATCTTTGAGAGCTTCCGTTGCGTGCGCTGCAAAAACGGTTCAAAATTCAAAGAATTAATGCCCAAAATAACTATTCCACGCGGACGAAGTCGCTGGCACAGCTAGTTATTATATAATTGATACGCTAGAAAAATATGTTGTTTTTTCGCTGCGACTAATTTACACACATATTTATACAAATCTACATAATATTCTTACCAATATGTTTCGTTCGTAAGGAGTAACTACAGATTAAATAAAGAACATCACCTCCAAACCCATGGGAATACTTCACACGTACGGTCTGAATGTCAATATGTGAACTATAAATGTCCTGCAATCTATGTTCCATCAACGACGTGATGGACACGCGAGTGAAGGTTGCAGGGCCATACATGTGTGTTTATTGTGTATATATGTATGTTGTGATGAAATTATTGTTACCTTTAAGGAGGGCAATAGTTTATAGGCAGTAATTAAATATATACTGATGAAGCGTGCTTTATATTTTTAGTATATATTGATGTATTGCAGTCAAATGTAACTTGCTTAAAACAAATTCAAATGTCTCTGTTTCCATTATATGTGAATTTAAAAAAATGAAATACCGTCATAATTGGCCGCTCCTTCAAATATTCACGTATTTTTCCAATTAATATAGAGTAAAATGAAACTCCGCTTTAGTTTATTTCATTCTTAACCAGCTACTATATGTAGAGTAAAATAAATTAAGACTTTCATTCTCAGACAGTAACAACCCCTTGTCATGTCGATTATTTTTTCCCTTTTCATAAAGTTTCTTCTAACACGTTAAATAAGAAGAGTTGTTAAACCTTTATTTTCGAAACTCATGATGTGAAGAGTAAAAAGTGATAAGCAAGCATCCATACATAGACATATGATGTAAAGTGTTGACAACCAAACAGTATATAATGTACGTATAGGTAACCCTTCCCATACACGACAAGTTTCTCACAGAGTGTTATACGTTGCATACAAATGCAGATTATCGTTGCGTCGAAGGGCACTCAACTATGGACACACGTGACCTGCGTGTTTGTATGATGTATGACTTTATTTATTGTTTTTATTTGATAGGTTGACATTTGACCGACGGGTCGACTGAAGCAATATTGACACAAGACTCTATATAATGATTTGAAAGCTCTATATTTGTGACACTGCAATAAAATAGTAATATTAGCAATTGTAATGATTTTTGAATATAGGTACTGTGAGTCCATTAAAAATAAAATCACATACTTGTCTTATCTCTTACTTTTCCAAAATACAGTAGAAGTGGTAATTGACGATACCTACTTTGAAGCCAGGATATAAATATTAATAATGGTGTGAATAAATTAAGATTCGTTTGATGAGCAATTTCATTAGAATACCTATTTTGATAAGCTATTGCTTACCATCAGGCATTATTACAATTATGGCCAAGTGCAAACTCGTTTTAGCTTAAAAACCCTACCTTACCATCAAGCTAACATATGTATACTTAAATGTATATCGTACAAAGAATAGAAAAGCCACAAGACCAAAAAGTGATACAGATTATTAAACTTTTTAAATATTTTAAAATAGGTTACCCAAAGAAGTTTCTAACCTGTTCAATCCTCACGCATAGTTCAAGGCAGCCTAGATTAACAGATCCATCTAATATTTATGTGCATGTATGTTCGTACGTCCATGACATTTCGCATTCACATAATGTACCTAAATAGCTCAGTTCAGAAGCGTGCATCAAATTGGGTACATTAACATTAATTTGAGGTAAAAATTGGTTTTTGATTGAGCAGATTGCTCTTTGGTAAATCTACATTACCATTAGTAATCTTCTCGTTCACTGTGAAATAGAATGAACACCTGGAGGCTTCTTCTGGAGGCATCTTCACAAGACGTTATAAGGCCGAAGGTAATATACCTACTAACTGTATAAAGAGAATAAATAAAATTCTTTATTGCTTCACACAAAACTAACAGAAAATGCACACCAGACTAATGCAAACTTCAAATAGACTTATTATTGTGATATATGTAAGTGTACTTATAACCTACCTATTATCTTTAAAAGCGATCATCTCGGGTCTTGACATTAGAGTTTACTACCTACTTCATGCGATAGGACGAAAATTATACTAATATGATAAAGCTGAAGTGTTTGTTTGTTTGTTTTAACGCGCTAAGCTCAGGAACTACTGGTGCGAATTGAATTTTTTTTTTGTTTTGAATAGACCATTTATCGAGGAAGGCTTTAGGCTAAACATCACGCTGCAACTGATAGGAGCGAAGAAACAATGACAAATATGGAAAAAACGGGGAAATTATTCATCTAGAGGGTTTCCGTTGCGTGCGCTGCGAAAACGGCTCAAAATTAAAAAAAAATAATCCCCAAAATAACTATTCCACGCGGACGAAGTCGTTGGCACAGCTAGTAATGTAATGAAATAACAAAACTTTAATGTAGTTCATTAGAACAATTATCAGAATCACAATTTTGTTTCGTCTTAACTATTGAAGGTAGTAAGTCTCTATTGTTAATGTACCTCACACAATGTACCTCACATGCAGGTTTACTAAGAATGTCAACTGGAATGCCGAAATCGTATCACTTTCAATCTGTAGAACAATGCCGTGTTATGTGTAACTTGAGATTTATTTGTAGTGCTTAGGCAATAGGTATCTGTTTTACTCTTTACCTAGTACCCACGACACAAGCGTTTGCTTAGTGTGGGCTAGATGGCGATGTGTGCAAAGTCCTGGTTTTTTTTTTAAAAGTCAATTCTATACTTCACCTAATACGCTTCTTGATTGCAATATATTTGTAACGAGGGGACGCCCGCGGTCTTTCTCACATTATTTCGGGATAAACAATAGCCTATGACACTTCCAAGGCCTCATACTACCTAAACCATGATGATCCGTTCAGCCGTTTTTGCATGATGGGCGTTTAAAAAAACAGACAAACAGATAAGCAAACAAAATTTCCGAAAACTGTGTTCTGTTATCGATTACAAAAAAACATTTTTCTTTAATATCTTCGGTGTACATATTTTCTACCTTTTTCAGAGTTAATATAATGTACTTATAGAAAAGACATCAAATACTACCTTTGAGTAGGGGTGGGCTTAAGATGTTAAGCCCACCCCTACTCAAAGGTAGTAATTTTCATTGAGTAATATACTCGTAATATTAAGAACATTAAAAAGGAAACATACACATGGATTGATCAAAAAATGTTGTATCTTGATTTAGCGATTTAAGCATGATGCAAAAATAAATCAATTAACGTGCGAAACTAAAATAATTATAAAACATAATATCAGGGGACGGAAGTGTGCAGTAAAGTATGAAATTGATTGAATTAAACCCTCGTTAATTATTCAAATCAGCGGAGTTATTCAAGCACCATCGTTATTACTGAAGATATCTTTATATGGCTCATAAAAAGCAGATATCTCTTGCAGACCAATCGTCACATTCATAAAATCTAGATCTTAAGGTGTACTTGCCTAGGCTAATTTTATAGGAAGGGAGCTAATAAATGAACGAATACTAAAAAAATGTATATGATGTATATATAGAATAATACTCTCTAGAAATATCTGGAACCTGTGTTTCTGTGAACTACAATCATTCGTCAATATATTAATATATATTACGATTCCAAATGGTCTTCAAATCCGGAGTAAATATGTACCTTCTAGGTAAACGTGCTTCACGTTGAGTTGCAGCAAAGTTTAACATAGGTCAGGCGTAAATCTACTATTAATCAGTATACTAAATTAAATATAACGGATTATAATTAGAATACCATTAATACAGGAAAACAAAATAATTCAAAATACATAAATAAATAGTGCGGGTCATTCAAATCACACAGCAAAATCTAGCCCCATACTAAGCCAATCAATTCTGTATCTATTCAACAGATTATGTAAAATTTGCACTTGCAAGTGTACCTTAACCATAGTCCCAGAATAAATTGTAGTTCCCCCTGTGTTATTAACAAGACCTTACATAACGCAGGTCCTCAACCCTCGTTACATATAAATGAATATCCCGACTTTCCTGTCCATTTATTTTTACCCACCACTTATGGCTGCATTACGTAACGCTAGGAGCCATAAAATTAAAAAAATAAAGAGAAAAAGTGACACTGACAGCTGCCGCCATCTTTGATTAGGCTTAATCATTTTACCGCGCTAAGTTAGCATTAGTTTTTTGTTACTAATAAAATGTTAGCGGCAGAATGTGTTTGCGAAGTGGCGTGTAGAAAATAACTGAGCTACCTTAACAAATTAGTGGGAGAAGTAAAGTGTTTTTGCAAAGAGTTTGTTTTTATTTTAGAGTTAAAGCACTGTATTTATTCTGTGGTGGAGAGAAATAATAATCGACTGCGGTTCCGATATTTGTACTAGCGTTTATTTATGAACGGGATTTCAAAAACATTGCTTTCGGGCGTGTAGTAAAGAAAGTAATTTATTTACAACTTGGGATATACATAGAAATGATCAAGTGTAGGTATTAATATTCAAATGCCTTAAACAACCTTCACCGGAGAAAATTTTCCAAACCAACAGATTTTAGCATTGAAGTATTTAGTATGCACCGGCACTCTTACTTTAGCCGCCATTAAAATAACCTATAAACACTTGCGAAGACACAAAATTACCGCGCAAACTTACAGAGGTATTACCTACTCTGTGGCGTAGACAATTTAGTTCAATGACAGTTACCTATTCATCTTCTATCTATATAAAGATATAAATAAAATGTTCCATCTGCTACATTTCTTCCGCGGACCAATCAGCAATCAGTCATGACACGCGTCTATTCAGAAGTTTCAATTGTTTTTATGAGATAAAAAGCAAAATATTATATTATATTTACTTTGATAAGAAGACCATCTGACATAATGTGTGCCCGTGGCGGAATTTACGCGACTTAGGAAGGTTCGTGGGTGCTCTGATTGTTAAAAAACTGAACAAGCATACAAACTTTTGCAGATTATAAACAACATTATGTTACTAAAAAAAGTAGGAAGGCTATTTTAGAAGACGTTTATTGGTTGTTTTGTTCCTCTCCGGTGGCGATGCTCGGCCTGTGTTGGAAAGTCAAGGCGTGTAACAGCTGACAGAAATAAGGTCAGTTGCACACGAGCTGTGTGATTATAGTCATCGCTGAATGTGGAGCGTCTAGTATTCAACTTTTAAATATCGAATTATAGCTCTAGGCGTTAAATGTACAGAGTTAGGAGAAGCATATATTATTTTATTCTAAAACGAACAAGACGAACGTTTCGCTTATAAAAGACGTAGTATTCAATCAAAGAAATTTCAAAGGTTTCAAACATTCCTAATAATATGTGAAATGCTCTGCTAGTAACTTAGGCCATATTTACTATTTTATGACTGATTTTAATTACATCAAAACGAATAAATTTCGTTCCAGGTCATTTTGGAAATACATAACAAGATATATAAGATAAGCTGAAATTTTTACCAATTTTTATCTCAATATTAACTACGCGTGCTTGTCGAAATAGAGATGTACTAATACAGATCTTTATAAAAAATATAAAAGCTGTCAGTAACCCTGAATATGTATATAACTAGAGATGGGCGCGGCGAGTTTACAAAATGATCGAGTTTACAATAATTGGCCGAGTCTAGATTCCGAGTGAGACGAATAAAATAATGACAGACTGACAGGTTCCTACAGATTTACATACATAATGTTATTTATAGTCTGCGATGACATAAAATGTAACTAGATAGCTTATATGGCGAACTTTTTGGATCCAAATCTGCCGTTTATTAGTTGCACTTACTTACATAAGTGATTTGTGTTTAAAAATAGTGTATTCAAAGCTGATTTTATTATTACTGCACAGCATTAAAAGATTATGAGCGCATAAAAGTATTTGTTAAAACACATTGGTTTGCAAACACAAACCTTTAGATTTCTAAATCGAATGGTAATTTATTGTATGTAAATAAATTAGGTCTCTTGTTGTATTATGTATTCTGTGTCTCTTGTTAAATGTCAAACCAAAACAAAGAAAATAAAATAAAAACAAACTTGAGATTAAGAATGATCGATCAAAATTGAACTACATTGAACATATTTATTAACGTCATTTATTACCTCTTTTTAGACATGACAAAAATATAACATCGCAGCTACTCCAACTCGATCATGTAACCGACAATCGAATGACATTTTAATGCTAATCTGTATCTAATTTATAGCTGCATTGCTACAGGCAACACTGAAATAAATAATGAGTGTAAGTAATTTATTCTATGTATTTGTATGCGAGACTAAAACTGTTAGGTAACTAACAAACGTACATACGTGATTATTTTGTATAGGTATATATTAACTTAGACTTGTGATGAATTATGTATAACTTATTAATATGTGTATTGTGTAGATAAGTTAGCCGATGATCATGGTAAAAATTAATGAAATTATATTTTATGACAACTTATTAATCTATTTTAAGCACTTATTTAAAAATGTACTCTTACTAAGCAGAAAAACATCGAATTGCCGCGCAAAATAATTATGTAATATGATTGAGCTATCGTTTTTTGGAAATCACAAAATAAAATAATCTCGCAGACAGAGAATTACTTAGGTAATATGTTGATTAAAACCCATCCAAAAACAATAAAATTCAAGAACACAGCATTAAAAAACATCCAAAAATCGAATCAAATTTTGCAAGATCGAATTCAAAATGAATCAATGCTCATTTCATTACCATACATACAAATAAGTATGCATTTTATGAAAAAAATAATTATTCGAATATGGAATCGCCAAGAAAGTATCGATTTACAATAAATACTCATGCATCGGAACCTGTTTGGTATAACGGCATCGGACGACACGCGCCGATGAGTTTGAGAAAAAAAGAAGAATAACACCATAGACAGCTGCGTCTGAATCGTTATAGTCGGAAGTGAAGATGTTTTTACTGAATAATGATTTATTCTCATGAAACATGATTATTGATTACTTGTAAGTAAATAATTCTACGAACACAAAGACAAGTAACCAGAGTTTTAAATTATGTATTATAAAACAAATATCAAAACCGCTACACTTGATATAACTCGACAGATTTAGACTTGATTTATAAAGTACCGAGGTCAAAAACATTTTATTCATTTAATAATTAGTTTAATTGCAAGTTAAAAAAATCTAATATCAAAATCATAAAGATTCATATATATGTATTTGTTTTTTATATAGAAGGTCCCGCTTTTTCTCCACAATATTGCTGTCTTTAAGCCATGTCA
This sequence comes from Macaria notata, assembly GCA_927399415.1. NCBI lineage: Eukaryota > Metazoa > Arthropoda > Insecta > Lepidoptera > Geometridae > Macaria > Macaria notata. The sequence goes on along the minus strand of OV656747.1, from coordinate 797,697 downwards.
GAGGCCCTTCGTGCGTTTTGAAAACTCTCGACACCAGAGTTCACCAACCTCATAAGAACTTACCATAACTGTAGAATTAATAAACAAAATACATAAGTACTCAAAAAACTCATTTGAAAAAAATATGCAAACTCACTGATATTTGTGTTTCGCATGGCTCGTGGAGTCGACATACTATTTTCACCATATAATTATAGCTCTCGCAGTTTAATTGCTTTTTTAAATGAGCTCCAATTTATTGTCTATGATACACGCATTGAAATTAGAACGGATTATGAATATGAAATGCTTTCTTTTTTATTTAAGTAGAGATAAAAATAGTTTGGTTGTCAAATTAAAAAGTTAATAAGCTTCAAAGTTCTTTGTTTCTATTTGTAGGGTGGGAAAAATTATAGAAGATCGAAAATTAATAGAGTTTTATTATTTTATAAATGATAAATGATTTTTTTGAGTAACATTAGCGACATCTAGCTGTAAATCATAGAAGTTTATTGCATAATAGACTTATAATTAATTCACTTGTAATCACAAGTTGTTTCAGATACTATAAGTACTTTAACTTTAAAAGACGAGGCTCATGTCCAGAAATAAACTCTACTGAGCTTATAATGATTATAAACTACTTTAAAACAAATACAGTAAGTTACAGTCCAGGTTTTTTTTACAAAATAATAATTTAATCAATCCACCCTTTACATATACAAAATACATTTCCATTACACATCTCACGTAATATAGGTACTTAGCATAAACATACTAAGTCTAGACTTTATTCAAGAGTGAAGTAAACAAATTAACACCTTTCTTCAATTGCACAATCAACATTTACATCGTTTGTATTCTAGAAACCTTATAAATAACCAAATAGATTCAGTGATTTAAGTTACGACTGTACCAGTACATACATAGGTTGAATTTGTGAGTGCGATTGCGGTCATACACGTTAATGGATATTATGTGCCTACAATTAACTTATGTAATTAACAAAGTAATAAAATGTGATATTAAAAATGAACAAAAGATTTTGCATTTCATATAGTTTTTAACATCGAAAAAATCCTTTAGGTTTATTCGTTAAATCCAAGAGTAAATTATTATTGCAATAAAATATAACGATTTTTTAATTAACATTATCATTCATGTTTTTGTATTTAGCAGTAAAAACTACGTCAAATCATAACCGAACTTAGATGTATTAAGCAGATAACACCAACTTAATAGTAGACATACCAACTTATTATTGTATTTTATTGTACTATTAATTTTAATTTATTAATTTTTATTGGTTTTTCTGTGACGTGTATCTAATATCTGATATAAATAAATGACTATGACTATGAATATTATATTGTTTCAAATATCTCAAAATTATAAATTTGAGGAAGACACAAGCCAATAATAGCTAATCAATCACTCCATCATGTTTACTTTAGTTTCTGAGATAATACGTATTAGACCACACCGCGTCAGTCTGTTCACACCTAACTTTTCAATTGAGCATTCAGCGCTGGTTCCAAGTGAAATGAAGTAGAAAACATGACATTACGCACGTTGTATGTAATTGTATAGTTATGTCCTTTACTGGACTGGCAAGTGATGGGGGATTATTATGGAAGGTTGGTTTGAGCTTTCTTTTACTTAAGTTAACGATGTGTTTAACATTTCCAATGCATAGAAGTTTACGTTTTCTGTGTAAACTGTTGGATGTCTCGGTATAAGTACCTCCTAACTTGGAAAAGGAGGAGGTTATAATATTTGACTGAATTCGTTTCTCTTCAAAGTATCTTGATGGATAAATTTATTTGTGAAACAATATATACTAAATACAATAAGTAAGTGATAAAATGAAGGTTTCGTTTAATATTGCAGGTTCAAAGCCCCAAATTAAAACAAATTTAAAGAATTTATGATACATGGCGGCTTATTACTCAAATTATGAAAAGTGTGTGCAATAATTTTGTAGTTGGAAACGAGGTATACTAATTTAAATGGAAAATCTACAAAATACTTCCGATATATTGTAATTCTGTCACCAAATAGGTCGATCATTACCATCGATGAGTAAACCATGGCGCGGCACTTTTACCTCTGACCCCATCACTATGCAATGTTTGTCACAACAACCTTATATCACAGCTACCGAGGTACCTTTGTGATGAAAGAATAACTTATTAACTTGAGTGGTTTTGATTGACCTAGAGACTAAAATGGTTTCAATAATATTCTGAACTCAATTATAATTGTACTTCTAGATACCAATTGACTAAATAAACGTTATGCATGTGTTTTAAATTATTTAAATACATTTGGTATGATAATTGATCAGATCCTAGATTAAATTAGTCTATTTGTATCCGGGACAAACGCGGTTACACAGACTGAAGAGATTAAATTGATCATTATGAAAATTAATCGAATTCGATAACATTACATAACAGATTGGCATTGGCAGCAATGAACCTTAAATGGAGTTGGGCGGGACATGTGGCCAGACGTAATGACAATAGATGGAGCAAAGCAGTTACTGAGTGGTGGCCAAGAACAGGCAGAGCGAGATGGGTCGACGACATTGTACGAGTCGCGGGTTCTTTATGGATGAGGTCTGCACAAGATTGACGCAGCTGGCACATGCAAAGGGAAGCCTATACCCAGCAGTGGGATCCTGAGGGCTGTGGATGATGATGGTGATGACCAAATTGATAAACATATTTTTTGTAAAAGTCAGTCTCACTTCCAACAAATCTCTTTCATACATTTTATATGACTTCCTATATTCCTTCCAGAACCATCCATGCATGTATAAGGCCCTACACAAGTACCTACCAGCTCCCAGCTAGTACCGGGAAGTGGAGTCCCGTTACATTGCCCTAGCAGGTTCGATACCCGCCGCAGGGCTACTGCTACTACTCTGTGGACTGTATAGCATGTAATAAAGTTTATAGTATACGTGGTATTGTTGTTTTGAGTTAGAATTTGATTATTACTCAATATGAAAAGTAAGAGATTTTTGATCAGTTCTTGAAAGGATGACCAAAAGCACCAAAAGTGATTTTACATTTGGGCATTTTCTTGGGTCAGATATCGCGGTAAATAGTATGTCGTAGCTGTTTGTCATAAACATATGTCATACTTCCTTTTTGGTAATACAAACTGGGTTTACGTTTGACTACATCAACCATCAAAAGAAACCAATGTAATTTTCAGAAAACAAAGCTTGTGGTGCAATTCTAGGGTTTAGCTGTCTTTATTATGAAGGTACAACAATGTCAAAGACCATAAAAACGGCTTGAACTTGACACTAAAAAAAAAATCACAATAAAAGCAGATGAAAAGTTTCTTTTACCGTTAGACCCTTGCATCGCGCATCGATAAATCTAAAACAATCGAATAACTATTAGCTACACCTCATCCCTACTCAAACTGCAATTTACCATTATGGCACGATTACAAGCTTCCTAGCAATTCTACTCGATGAATTATGGTCGATTATAATCGAATAACGGGATATGCAGCGGTTAGCGCATTACAAGGATTAAGTGAAGCTGTATTGTTTCCGGGTCTATCTACTTTGTAAACGTATATATTTACCTACTATGGAAGATAGCGTACTTATAAATTTTTAGTTATTATATAAAGTCACTCCTACTGTCGTATTCCTTTTTACTGAACGTTGCGACTCCTCCGCAGAATTTTGATTTGATGGGGGAGTTCTTTAAGGCTCCTACTTCTATTTTGTTTTTACTTAAATAAAGGTTTTGCTCCATTTGGAGAAGACGTCACGTCATTTCTTTATCTTTCGTCTTTCTTCTTACGACTTTATTGGTTTACCTAATATATCGTATTTTTTCTATGGTTTTAGTTTATTTAAATAAGATGGCCGAACACTTTATTCCCAATTGTTGCTCGAACCTTCTGGTAGCCACACAAACAATCAAATACCCAAACAGAACAACTAAGGTCATCGATACAACTCATCGGAAGCCGTCACGGTTCACAAAACACCACTTGCATTGGAATCGAGTGGATTTCAAATCGATTGCGCAATCGATTCTTAATTCATTTTATGTAATGGCGGCCGACCGGCGGATTTTTTAACTCGTGAAGGTTGATCGTTTTTTGGCGGAAATCTCTGATGGATTCTGTCGCTCTGGATACATACCTACATATAAAGTAGGTGTAGGTTTTCTCGTAAAAGGTCATGTATAAGAGAATAGCGGAATGAGTGGGAAATTAAAATAAGGTCAAAGCTTATTAGATACTTAGTCTTAAACTCAAAAAACTTTAAGTTTAATCTGAAGATGTTTATTCATTGCAAGCATTTTGCAAGTCAATAAAAAAAATCGCCTGGAAACTGAACTACTTACCTTGATGAATACTTAATTTTAATAATAATATTTCTTTAATTAAAAAGCCCCACCCATAGTAAAAATCTAATGAATTTCTTGGAAACTCCAAACCGCATGTAATATTTATCGTAAGCAGCGGCTTCGTAGCACAATTTCATAACAATAGATCGGAATCTAAAGAAAGTTGCAAATTTCGCATAAAATTGTAGAAATTCTGGTCTTTGGCCGGAGATTATGAATGAGTCAGCGTTCTGGTGTGTGTTGAAGCAGGTTTTATTCAAATAAATAGGCATTTAGGTTGAAGATCACCGGCCTTAAATCTATGTCATTGTAGATCTTTATAAAAGTTTTTGGTTTTGGTTGATGTGGCGAAGTATTATCTAAAATCTTATTAATATTGTGTTTTAAGGTGCTTTCTGTGGATCAATTATTAGAATAAATATAGAGATTTCATGAATTTTGTTTGTATGTTATATGTACATAATGTATCTATGTCCTAACTCAGAATGTGAGATACAAAAAAATATTTGTAGTATTTTTCACAGATTCTCGGGCCTTACGCCCGGTATTTTTAAGGCATCAGTGGGGCCGTAGCCAACACTGAGAGGCCTTTTACAATTTAGTAGTATTATTATTTAGTAGTATTTTTATTATTATTTGGCGCAAATTAACTTGAAGCTTTAGTTGAATTCAAATCAACTCAACTCGTTATCAAGTTTGTGTATGAATTAGAGTAAAAATATGTAAATCAACCACTGATCTATTTTTAATTACAGATTCTTTTCATATTGTGTATACGAGAACTCCTACAATCCACCTTTTGTCACGCCAAAATCTTAACAACATATTTCACAAATCCAGTCTCAAATTTATTTACAAATCTCCTATTAAGGTGCAATACTGGGCAATCCTATTGTTTTGTCCAAATCTAGTTTGTACCTCAAAGCACAGATCTGTGTAATGCCGCCATCTTGTAATCGAGTGTAGCGTGGTGTGGCTAGCCACTTACTATCTGCCCATTGTTTTGTACAAATTGACGGCCATTTTGTTAGTTAGAGGACTAAGTACTATCGTTTTGTTCATTATAGTTCCAAATTGAAAAAAAAAACTATTCCATACAAACGTACAATCATAATTTGCCACACGTGCTTAGAAGTCTAAAAAGAATATATAATACTCAAATTTGATCCAATTATTACAAACTTAGGGTCGATTGATAAATTTATATAACCTTCTATTTTAGAAGACGTCGGTAAAATAAATGATCAATGGGTTATTTTTATTATCATGCCTTTAGTATTATTATTTGGTGTTTATTGTTCATAGTAGCCTCTTCAGGCAACTATGTAACACGTAATTGATTGTTTTCATTATTTTTCGTGGCCTTGAATTTACCATCGCACAATTTGTAAGCAGAAAATTCTAAAGCATATATCGGTCGAAATCTGTATGAAGATGTCAAAGAGATTTGGATATACTTACGAATGAGATGATTTTATAGAATCATAATTGTTGTGTTAATCAAAGTTTGTCTGATGGTAAGCAATGTCTTAGGTCAAATAAAGATGGGGCATGCACGACTAAATATTTTTGACATTTCCCTAACAAAATATCTTAAATAACTATATTTATGAATTGTCTCTGTCAATTTAAGCAATGTTTAATTAATAATTTGGATTTAAATAGAGAAATTATTCGAAAATGTTTGGTCGGGAGACCGAATACGTCCACCCTTCGCAAGTTGCTAGAGCAGACTGACCCGCCCCCCGCCAAGGGCCGCGCGGGTGTCAGGCAATCAGAAAACCACAAAATAACACAAAACTCACAAAATTTAGGATGTAAAAAATAATGTTGCAATTAATTATGAAGAGTTTTACATTTCATATCTGATAGTGTAAACATATTTTGCAATGCTATCTTCCATCACAAGTTTTTACAAGATATGAGAATGAAAAATGCTTTCACTAAATATTTTTTTTTAGCAATAGAAGCTTGTAATTCATACTTTTTTGTCAATATTTATTAGATTAGAACTCGGAGGAAGAACAAGCCTGGAGACATAGTAATAAGTTGAAGTGTGGCGCACTATCGGAACCTCTCTTTTTAATGAATGTTTTTAGTGTGCTAAAAAGAGACAACTATATACAATCTGTTCGGCCCTTTATGTTAGTGAAGCCGGTTTTTCTAGCTCGAGTAACCAATTTGGATACTAGCTGTGGATTTGGATTTTTGGCGAATATACCGTGAATCTTTGGAATATTTGGTTAAATGAGTTTGTTTGAGAAGTGTTTTCTACTGAAGAACAAATGGCGTGCGTTGCCTATGGCTGTAAGAGCCATGCTTCGAAGAAAAGTGACGAAATCCAGAGCTTGTCATTTCACAGGTTAGAGTTTTTTAGCGTTTTCCACAAAACAATACAAAACTGAATCAAAATATTAAAATATAACAAATTTCTACTCTTTTAGAACCTCATTTTGGAGGAAAACAATTAAATTTTGCCATTATATGTTAAAAATACGCAAAAGTTTGGTTTATAGTGTTGTGCACAATTGTTCTGAATTCGGTTAAAATCGGGTGTCGGTTTTGCCAATAGTAGTAATTTATTCGAACAATTATTTCAACATAGTATTGATCAGTGGAATATTGATAATCATAGAAATCTACTCATAAAAGCCATAGCCGAGACATACTTAAAAACGAAAATTCATTATATGACTAAGCAACTTATACAACCACAAGATAAAGTACGTAATTTTTTAAATAAAACTGTATTGTTTAAGGGTCAGCAAATAAAAACCTACAAAAGTTATCTGAGTTATTTTATTTATTTCGAACTACACAATCCTTTTCCAGGTTTTCTCACCTAGTTCTAACTATGCCTAAAAGATCGATTTTGAAAACATGTTACAATTACGTCACTTTAATATGGTTTAGTTAGCGAAACTACTACAATAATCGTTAACGTGACAGAACAGAATGTATGTTTCGGTTCGGTTTCGGTTTTTTATTTCGTACGTCGTAGGCACATCACTAAATTGAGGTATTAAAAAACGGCTACACTGTCATTTGAAGGTGATCTATATAGTAACTAGTTATCTCTTTCTTCCGCGTTGGTGCGCACATAAGTCGAAAGAGTGCAGACATACAGAACACGTTCAATTTATTACTATGACTCCAGGCTTGTTCTTCCTCCGAGGATTAGAATATGTTCTATTTGATAATATTTTTTATAAGTTGGTAGGAATTCTCCAATCTTCAAAATATGAGTTTAAATGTACCCATTTAGCTAATCTTAAAGGCTTAATCATACATTCTACAAAGCAAAAGATAAATTATGAGTTGTCTGTTTCTATTTCATACAGCAACCGTATCTAAGGGTATGTTACTCAACATCCCATAAAAATGGTTACTTACTGGATACCTCGGATTTGCCGGCCTATTGTGTGCTATCAAATAACCATCACTTATATTTGGCAATACCAACTATTGTAGGTACTTCTTTATATTGCGTTTATTGCAAACATATATATTTATTTGTCCATGTTATAAAAGTAAGTAAGTTCGTATGAGAGTTACTAAACTTGCAGTTAAAAATAACAAAAACTTTCAAGGAAGACTAGAAAGTGTTTTTTTTATAAATTACAAATTATAACGCTATGAACTCAAGGAAAATTCTGTTTCTTTTTAATTTCACTAGTAATCAATAATGAATTTAACTACTTATTATTTGACCTGTCATAACGGCTGATGGGCGGTTGGAATAAAATAAAAATGAAATCTGAAAAGCAACCAAAATCTTTCAAGGACAGCTCATCTTAATGAAACGATTTAAACCATTCACTCTGGCAAACATTACTAATGTCCGTGGTAATTTACCCCCGGACGTTTCAGAGAATAGACGCCTATGAACATTATACTTCTATGCCTATAAAAATAAATTTACATTGGAAAAAAAATCGGTGTCGTGTGCTTTTAAACTACACTAAGGTTTTCTGAAAATGTATAATGCATGCCTTACTATGAAAAACAGCAAAAAAAACATGAAACAGCTGTTGGAATCTCCTTTTCTGTCATAATTTTAATAGATGTTAGTCAATCATTTGTTGAAGGTATGATGTCTGTACTAGAATGTAGGTATCTCCGTAATACGTCGGTTGGTTTGGTAGCATGCATATAGTACATATAAGGTTTCCTGGAAGATATAACTTTGGTGATAAAGACGCCCAATGTATGAAACAAGTAATTTTCATTTAACAATAGTGTATGTGCAGGACAACGCTTTTAATAATATAATCTTCGATATACATATAGACTCCTTTTCTGGAATTGTGCCAGTAACAATCCGCGATGCATAGACTCTTTTTCTAAAAATTCTATTTTGGTTGTAGTTTGAAAATTCGAATTGTTTTTAGAATTATTTTTGTTTTTGAAAATTCGAGTCGTAGGGAAATTTGGTATAAATAGGGCCGAGCCTGCGAAGCTCGAGTAGTCTCAAATTGTGAACCACAGTGAAATAATCTCAAGATCTTAACAGTGAAATAGTAAAGCAATTTGTTTCTCAACATAGTTAATATACAGTCCACTATTAGACAGTAACAGTAACAGTGAAAAGTGTTTGACTAATAAACATTCCATTTTGAAGAAGAGTGTGTGTTCTTAGTACGCGAAGTGCAACAGTCGCAATCCAGCCCCCTATAGTATTTATGTGTGGGTGTTGGTCCATCGATCCTGCACAGTGTACAATAAAGGAAACTTGAAGGATTGATTTAGTAAGCAGCCTTCAAGTCATATCATCTATACTTCAGAAGACTGCGAAGTGGTCTGTGAACTCAATCACAACTAAATGATGAATTTCACGGTACGAACCTCAATACGCAACTTGTTACAAACAGACTTCAATTGTAACTTGAACGCTGTTGACGAAATAATACTAGTTTTATTTGAAATCGACATTTTGTTGTTGTCTTAGTTTAGTTATTAAATATTGCAAAATTACATTTAAAACAAAAGAGAGGGTAATAAATATCAAATCATTGGCATTGCATAAGATGGTTGAAATGAAATAGGTTTAACGGAACTATCTAAAATTTTGTAAAACAATGTGGATAAAACTCCATCATATACTTCGTTAAGTCTCAATACTAAACATACCGACAGCCATAGTTCACGACCTCCTTTCAAATCGATCGCAACCTTTATACAATGTGTAAAAAGGTTGCATTATTTAGCGTGAAAATATTGTCAAATCACGCAACTATTCTCAACTTTCACAAACTAAGAATTGGTGAGAGTCTTTTGTTATTATCTGTTTATTGTTGTGTTATGAACTATTTAACTATTTTTTTTTAAATTTAACGGGTTTGCACTTGGCCATAGTTTACTTGATAGCAAGCGAAGGCTATGGCCTAAGATGGAGCGTGCTTACCCGATAAGAACCGATTCACTCTCGCTTTGAAGTATTTGCCAGAAAGTGTTTTGATTGTGTCGTATGGTTGCAAAAACATAAATTTTATTTCATTTTTCATTCACCTATACATAATTATACTTTAAAGGGAGTTTGTTGATTCTTTAGAGAATAAAGTAGAGGGTTGTAATTTTTTATATGGTGTTGAGGTTTCAAAAGCAAACCTGAGGATAATAAATTTGTAATTGATTTAATATATATATATAATAAAATATAAAAACAAGTGAAGGAAAACTAAACATACTACTTCTAACTACTACAAAAAGGGGCACTTAAAAAAATCTTTAGAAAAGCCTAAAGATAATCTAAGTGCTCCAGCCCACTACCAGAGGGCAGCGTACCCAGCATGCTGGCCGCATTACCACGCTGGATGGCAATGCTGATACGTTGAGCCAGAAAAAGGCCAGCATTTTGGTCACGCGTCGCGTCAACCAAGCGCTCCGAGAGGTTTTGGAAAATAGTATGGGCTCCCGGACCCCACGGCCCCAAAGTCTCGACTCCAAAAGGCTCAAAGATGCTCTTATATATTAAACAATTACAAATATATATAGGTATAGATATAGGTTTATAGACTAACCTAAACCCACTAAGAATACTTTAACTATATTTTCCGTATTTTATAAAGTTCACTGTTTGTTTTGTGCCTCTAAAACAGTTAAATTTACCAATGTTATGTACATATATTATATTAATATTAAAATAGGCAAACATTTATGAAATATTGCGCTAATATAACGGCGGAATCCACAAATTGTCGGTTGGTTCTAATTGATCTACTTCGCGTGTAAAACTCGCGTTTTCTATTTCTTACAAAATAACTAGTGGTTGAGCTAATACTTGGCTATTTGCAAGATATTTTGTAATATGTATTTAAACCGAAATTTATCTATGCTTTTAAACCGTGGATTTGTAAAAAAGGTTAGTCCAAAATATTTTTTGAAAGAAGTGTAGTTTAAGGAGGAGCATATTATGTATTATGGAAACCTTTATCATTACTTACTAGTTTTACTTACGCCATTGTTTGGTTTGTCGTTTATCTGTTAAATACGAATTACTTATCGAGACAAAAAGAAAACAATATTTGAACCGCCATTTTAACACTTATTTAACTTATTTTTATAAATATAACGATACCCGATAGTTGTGTTATCTTAATAATTCGTAACCGTGAAACATTTACAAACCATCAGATGTCGGCTATTGATCCGTTACACTCTGCTTATTATTTGGGACATAAAAGTGTATTTCGATGAAACTCGAAGCTTCGACGAAATTAGCAAATGCTCCAGTAATTATGTTAAACTAGTGAACCGACCCGGCATTGTATGAGTTATGTGCATTAGATTAATATGTATTAATATGTACACGAAATAAATAAAAATGTTTTGAATGACATCGAAAGTATATATTTTAAATGTAAAAAATTAAATGAAACAAACTGTGATTAAAATTATTTTATATGTACATAGCTATTAGTGAGAGCATTTAATACATAATTTAAGCGAGCCCAGTGTTGCGTGTGAGAAATTGTTGAATTTACTTTATTATTAGAATGCCAGTAAAGTGAATCAAATCTCGTGACATTTTCCCAAATTAAGTAGAATCATATACTTAGTTATGTTATAATTGTGTGTACATTTAATTGAATTAAAAAAAAATACCTTATAAGCAGACGTTATAATGGTCATTTTATAATCAAATAAAACTCAATAAAACAACTTGTCAATATTTCCAACAATCAATAGTAACCGTACCATAAAACGTCCGTAAACCATAATTACAAATTAAGTTTGTAGAGAAAGTGTGGAAATGACCGAGAGTGGTCTGCTGGCTAGAAACCTTGGCTAGCCTTCTGTGTTTTCTTGACCGGTACGGTGGGAAATACAGGTGTTTATTTATTTATATAATGTACTAGTGGGTGCTCGCGGCTTCGCTAGCATTAAGAAGTAAAACTTGCATCCCCTATATCACCACTTCAAAAGTGGCATTTCCAAAAATCCTTTCTTAGCGGATGCCTACGTCATAACATCTACCTTCCTTCCAAATTTCAGCCTAATCCGTCCAGTGGTTTGTGCTGTGCGTTGATAGATCACTATATCAGTCAGTCAGTCAGTTAGCTTTGAGTTTTATATATTTAGAATAGATATTGGCATAAATAGAATAAAGCTTTGGTAATAAATTCATCTGATTTACATTCAGACGCTACCCAGGTTCGGTCTCAGCCAAAAGAAAATAATTTGTTTATCATTCTATGTTCTATACTAAATATATATTTATTTCAAAACAACGAAAATTACTAGTAACACTTCCAAATAATAATAAAAAAATAAACATTATATATACATCATAAAAATAAAAAAAAAACTAATCTACATTTTCAAAAGGTAGCGTACCCAAAATGCTGGCTGCATTTCCCCGTTGAATAGCTAGACTAATCTTTTGGGCAAAGTACAAGCCAGCATTTTGGTCACGCGAAGCCTGACTGAATATATTTAATTTAGGTTTACATTATATACATTTACATAGACCTGTTCTATACTTATATAAATTGATAAACAAGCCATTCAGTCATTACATTTGCTTAACGGTGAAGGAAAACATCTTGAGGAAACCGACATGTTGGAGGACCACAAAAACTGAGGACTTTATATCTTTTGTAGATGGATAACTCTATAATGAATCAATTCTATGGTATTAATAATATGATATTAATTCTAAGTCACGAACCTTGGTCAGACAGAACTCATACAAAAGTACTAAGTAAATACTTTTGAAAATGGGGTTGTTGCCAGTGAAACTCTGAAATTTTAATTTTCGTAAAAATTTGTTCGTATTAAAAAAAATAACTTTTGTAACCATATTCATTGCGAACTTTATAATTCAGTCATCTATACCAGTATCAGTAAATGAATACTAACTAATACAACATGGAGCAACTTGATATAAGAATGATTTAGAATGTATACGTTTGGCCAGTGCGTTGCGGTCTGTTTGTCACATCGAACTTGTATCGGGAAGAACCTTTCTCTTTCTGTGACGAAACTTTCAACTACAAATACCCATCTTAGATGAAAACTTGACATAATTTTGAATAAATTATGTTGGGGTCCAATTATTATTTTTATTATTTTATTTACTACCTAGTGGCATCCCGCGGTGTTGCCCGCAATTAACTGAGATAAAAGTGTCGTTACAGGGTCTAATCTATCTTCACACCGAATTTTATCCAAATTGGTTCAGCCGTTTGAGCGTGAAGAAGTAACAAACATATACATACATACATAAAACATACATATTTGCTCTAATTTTCACCTGCAATTTATTAAAAGTATTAAATTTATCATTTATTTACGTAGGTATATGGTTTTGCTTTGAAACAATTCGTTTTGCTATTTATTTTTATATCATCTACATATTCCTTATAATAAACTAATCAAATATTTTAAAATCCATCACTAAAACTGTATGCAAATCTATGATAAGTTGTTTGGAAAATTTCAAAGCATCCAATACGCCATTTCCACAAACTGCTAAAACCCAAATAATTAAAAAAGTAGGTATTCACTTAATTAACTATGCACCATTATTACATAATGTGTCCCAATGAGCGTTTAGCTGCCATAAATAAGATCCATGTTAATTCGCTTTAGATTTAATTAAATAATTGGAATCAAGTTTTGGTCGCTTCAAATGTTAAATCTTGGTGCCGTGGAAGTAGGAAGTCATGTGGTTGACTGATTTAGTTTTGTAGGTTGAGATCTTCGATCAAATATAAGTTCGAGTTATATTTGATCGAAGGTTGAGATACATAGATTAGTTATGTGGTTTAAATTATTTCTTCAAAGAAGGTTGATTACTATTGACTACTCATAAAGAATACTACAGTTTTGGGATCATTGAAAAGTTTATTGAGAAATGATACTTTTAGGTACATAAATGTGACTTCCATTATTCTAAGGATACAAAAACTACATGTCATCCTATCTATTGTGTATTCTGTGCTATTGTTAAAAAAATAAGTTACTAGTACTTAAGAAAAATATTTCTTGCAAAATTTATGTGAACAAATTACCAACTTTTTGGTGGAACTGGTAATCATATAATACCTAGGTAGATAATAATAATATGTACTTTTTTATTTTATTATTTGGCCATAACTTTGTATTGTGCCAGTTCTCAAAAAATATGTCCTTACATACATAATATACAATTGCATATAGAATTTTGGAGGTCAAAATTACTTCAAAGACATAAAAAGTTTTTTTTTTCTAAAAATTATGATCATTCTCCGAAATGTGACTATTACATATTTGGAACATTTAACGATGTAGTGCCCTATAAAACTGACTTAGTATATAATTTACTTGTCATCGACTTTTATTAACCAGTTTTTGTGCAAGTTTTTGCATCAATCAATCTTTATGGCTTCTAAACCAATTTTATTTAGGATCTGTCTGCGTATTTAGAACTGGTTATGAATTTATTTAGGAAATTGGATCAATTTATTATCAAAGTCTTTAAACTAATCAGTACTTTAAATATAGACCACCTTGAATTGATTAACACATTAATGAATTAACAATTATTATATCCGTTATCTAGTACCCGTGATACAAGCGAAAGCTTAATATGGGGCTAGATGGCGCTGTGTGATATGTCCTGAAATATTTATTTATTTAATGTTCCGAAAATATTCTTATAAAAACGTACGTTAATTTTTTATTTATATTCACGTTTGGATACATATCAAAATTGCAACACCATCTTTTACTGCCGATCGGTAAAAATATAATTTGAACATTCATTAAAACATTATCCCAGCCTTTTGGCATATATCTCAATCTTCAGCTAAGACTTCATAGCTTTTAGTTTACTTTTAAACAAGAACAGTATTAAAAATGACTTAGCATAGTTTAGGTCATGGGCGCCCACCACGATGTATCTGCCCAAGAGAACTTCGCTAACGAACTAAGTCTGCGGGGGAGTCACGACCCTCAGTCAGGAGAAAACACGTTACAAGAGACAGTATAGATTTCAAAACTCTTAGTTTAGCTATTAATCACCAAAAACACCACCAAACAAACAGGAAGTGTTACGAGAAGTGCAATAGGTGTAGATTCAGAAACCGGTGGGATGCCGGCGCGAGTAGGCCGCGGTTACGGTACATTTAGTGGGTCGCCTGACGCTCGCGGTGCCGATTGTATACGAAACTGTGGATGCTGTAATAGGTAGATAGGCATATCTAGACATTTTTTAAACTGATACGGGTTTGCACTTGGCCATAGTTTGCCTGATAGTAAGTCTTTACTTACTATCAGGCAAACTATGGCCAAGTGCAAGTGCTATGTATGATTTAAGATCGGGTAACAATTTATTTATTTATAATATTTATTGTTCATTTCTGATTTATCAATGTTATTTACGTTTTAATGTAACAAAATCTAATAACTGATTTTGCCAATAGAATATGGTTATTGCGAAGGTCTGGTGTAAGTAATTTTGAGTAAAAATCAGGATTTTGCCAAAAATTAAGAACGTACAAGAAATGTCAATTTTGTACTTTTTATTTTTTAAGTTACACGGAAAAAGCATTTTTTTTTAGAGTGAACACAAACGACAAAGTGAAGATCTGTGAACAACTTACTAACTTCACATCTAATATAATGCTATGGCCATATTCTTACATCACAGAAACTACCGGTAGTGTGTAACGGTCAAAGAAATTATTTATTGGTGGCCTGCTTTAGTAGTTATGTTTTTGGAAAGCAAGTTATGGGAGCAGCAAATGCAAGCTTTTAATGCACATTATCTATGAACTTTTAATTTTAATAGATTGAAATAAAATACCCTAGGTTTTTATTTAGATTCTCGGAAATTGTGTCATCGAAATTATCGGAGCTATGTCAGAGGCCCTTAGGCCGGCTTACACTCGCGACACCATTGGCCACACTCATTCGATAAGAAGAATACTAATATAATAAAGGCAAAAATTTGCAAGTCTAATATGGTTGCCACCGGGATGAAACAACATTCACAATCCAATTCTTTTTGATGTTCGAATAAGATGAAAATCTCATTTTTCCCTAAAATGTAAAATTCTAAGCACGTTTTGTTTGTAATGCCTCAACAAAGAGCGGATGTGGGACACGTGATATGATTTAGAAATGGACTAAACATGCGTTAAAGTTGAATTAATGTAGACTTTATTTTTATAGGAAAAAGAACGATTATATCATAATGTATCATGTGTGAAGGTGAACCTAAAAATACTCGTATACCTACTAAACGTATATCACTATTATGACATTTGTTTTGATTTAAGACCATTTACTTTTATTAACGTATAATATTAATATTAAAAAAAACTAGTGGGTGCTGGCTTCGTTAGCATTAAGAAGTAAAACTTGCATCCCCTTCACCCCTTTAAAACTTGGCATTTTCAAATATCCTTTCTTAGCGAATGCCTACGTCGTAAAATCTACCTGCATGTCAAATTTCAGCCTGATCCGTCCAGTGGTTTAGGCTGTGCGTTGAAATATCACTATGTCAATCAGTCAGTCACTTTTGAGTTTTATGTATTTAGATATGGGAAACTCAACTGATAACCTAACAAATGAGCGGTTTATCCTGTGTGTGATCCAAAAGTAAGGTGAAATTTTAATGTGCATGACTTATTTTATCTGGCCGAGCTCAGATAAAACATACACAATAGTAGTTTATGCAACTGTCATATAATGAAGTAGAATGTTTCAACATTAGTGTAGATAAACGTACTTTTTAATCTGAAAAGAAAATTGTGTCTAGATTTTCTTTTCAGATGTTATTCTACAGTTTCCGAGTCCATTCCATTGCATAACTGACCTCAACTAGATTCCACTATACATACATACATATATTTTACTGTACATGCTCTGTACCGGTCGTCGATCGATTTATAATCTCGGATATTGCTGCAAATGACACCAAGAGTGGGAATGCGTGAGGCATTTGTAAGTGGAGGGTTCTATAGCAAAAAAAATACAAACTACAGAGTTTTACCGAAACTTTTTTCACTAGTAAAGTTACTAACATATGTGAGCTTTCAGTAAAACGAAAAAAAAGTTTTTTCGTATATTTAGTTTCAGAGACAGGATTAAAACACCAATTACGAAGTAACTGCCAAAAAACTCTCCTAGAAGATTGATTCATGACATCACGACCCCCAGTAACGGGGGCTATGACTTATCATTATTTTTCTAGAAAGACAAACGCTATTTGCTTCCACTTCTGTTTGTCAGTCAGGAAGTTCTGTACAAATTCGCCGAAAATCTATTTATATTCCACATTGAAACATATCTGAAGTATTGCAACCAAGGTAGCAAAACTTATGCATGAGTGCTTCATTAAGGTTCCGTTTTAGATCAGGGCTAACGAACCCCTAAGCCATGTCTTTAATTATACAGGTAGCTGAGATATTCAGGTTCATAAATATTAGTTGCAGCAGGAAACTTGCAGCGGACTGACCGCACCTAGGGGTCACTTATCTTAGTACATCGGGGATTGAATGTTTTATAAAGTTTTATTTGATTTCTGTTTTTAGCGCGAGGAAAATGACACAGGAGTAAAAGGTATTCTAGTGTTATAAGTTGCAAAATTATCGCCCAACTAATAGCGTTTCCAAACTCTAATGTATCCGTTCATTTCAATAACACTAAAAATATCCAAGCAATACTTTATTCTGCCTATTGAGGTTCTTACAAAATATTATTATGTATCAAAATACCACCCATCTTCATCGGAAGAGACAATGTAGTGAAATAGAAGTACATATTTTAAATTGAGGTTTAAATTGAACAAGAAACATTCATATGTATTTTATTTATCTTTTGAATATAATTTTCTTAGAAAATAAAGAGGCAAACCAACCACCTGATGGTACGCAAAGATTTTATATCAAAGTAGAAATAAAATAAAACCATATGACAAATCACTGCACTCGGTGTGGCTTGATCGATCGACCGACCAGTCGGTGGACATAATCTGTTATGCAACAGAGCGATGACCTACCTAGTACCTAAGCTTTATAGCTTTTAGGTTGCTCATATGTTGATACGTTAATTCATAATTAGTTACCTATATTATTACGATGGTGTATCGGTTAATATAAAGGAAGTAGTAGCAAATCAGATATCAAATGCAGTAGGTAATATTTGGAATGTATATGGAAGACGCTCTCCTCCTTATAACTAATTACCTATTAATATGGGTGCAATTAGTTTTATTAACGCTTGAAAAAGTTAAAACATTACAGGTGAGCTAAAATTGGTAAATATTTTATAATGATAACTAGCTGTGCCTGCGACTTCGTCCGCGTGGAATAGTTATTTTGAGGATTAATCCTTTGAATTTTGAACCGTTTTCGCAGCGCACGCAACGGAATCCCTAAAAGATGAATAATTTTCCCCGTTTTTACCACATTTTCCATTGTTTCTTCGCTCCTATTAGTTGCAGCGTGATGTTATATAGCCTAAAGCCTTCCTCGATGAATGGTCTATTCAACACAAAAATAATTTTTCAATTCGGACCAGTAGTTCCTGAGATAAGCGCGTTCAAACAAACAAACTCTTCAGCTTTATAATATTAGTATAGATATCTAAAACTTGGAAAAGCACGCGTTGAAGTCTTTTGTTCTAAAATAACTTGAAACGCGCACCATTGTTTTCAAACAAAGATACTATTTGAGATCCATTAATAAGCGTAACAATACCGCAACATACAATGAAAATATTTAATTGTAGTGAAATTAGTTACCTACATGTATTTACAATTATTTGTAATGAGTACTTAATAAATAAAATTTAAAATACTGGACAGCAACTCTACAGATTTTAGTCCCATGTTAGTTAAATAAAATAAAAAGCACTAAGTAGTGGCATCGGAAGTAGCTCCTATCGCGACATGCGACATCTTTAGATAGTTGCTATACAGGGTTATTTGACAAACAGTTGATGATATTGGCAGAATATAAAAATGTGTATCAGAAATAGGTATATAAACCTAAAACAATATAAATAATAGATTTTACTAATTGTACACGGAAATATGAAATAGTTTTGGAAATCTCAAACCATATCATTTTATTGAAAACGACATTTTAATACCTACAATGTTTTATTTTGTAATTAAATAATTCAAACATCCTATTAATATAATAAAGTATGGCTGATAATAGTTCAAGTTTTTTATAGATAAATAAAAAAAGAACTCCATACATCCAATTCAAATGATAAAAGGGACTGATAATATGTAATTAAAGTTTACTATAGATTAGTAAAATAACTCTACATTTTGTTGTTAAAAAAACAGTTTAATGCACTTAATTGCACTTTTTTTACGAGATATACATTTGGCCACAATTTGCACGATGATAAGCAACAAAGGTCCATAATAACACGTGCTGACACTGCTTAGTACTGCTTACCCAGTAAGAACCGGGTCACTCTCGCTTTGAAGATCGCGAGATTAGTATAATGTGATGTATGTGTTTTGTATTTTATGGTCATACGTGTGTGTACGTAGGAGTTCATAAAACTAATGGGTGTAAGTTTTGTTTCTTTTAGAGAAAGATTGGTTACTATTTGATGTAATAAAGGTGGATGCAGATTGCAAATACTCAAGGCGAAAAACTGAATTTAAAGGTTAAATCAGTAACCAAAAGTAAGTAAGTTATCAATAACAAAAGTCTGTATGTCTATATTTTCTATGCGTTTTGATTGATTTGACACAAAATTAATTTCAACATATTCAGTATAAACGATTTGATAAAATAAATTACGTCTGACTTTATTTACAATAATAAAATATAAAAACAAGTGAAGGAAAACTAAACATACTACTTCTAACTACTACAAAAAGGGGCACTTAGAAAATCTTTAGAAAAGCCTAAAGATAATCTATGTGCTCTATTCAGTATACATTTACAAATTATCATCAGAAACAGCTTAAAAGACCAACTTACGGCATAAGCCACCTCCGAAAATTACTAAACAAGTAAACTTACACACATTTGTTATTTAGTAATTCAAATGATTCTCTTTCCAAATAACCTTGTATAGTGGCAACATTTAAAACACGTCTCGGTTGTTAATAATCTGAATTAAACGTCTGACTAATTGCAAGGCGAGAAAATTGCACGACGGAAAATAATTATTTACTTTCCACATTTTGTTTCGCTTTACATTTACAAGTAAATAAGTTACAAGTATAATGTGTGTATTTGTTTCTTTACTTCGTACAAACATTTATTACATAGTAATTTCATACAGTTTTTGATAATTAGTTTTTGTCAACATTTAGCTATAAAAATCTACATAACGACTATATATTCCGCCTTTAGGCAACTTTAGTTGGAATTATATCAATGAATATTATTTTTACTTCGATTTACTATTAAAATTTGCAATGTTAAGAAAGTATTTATAAAAGATATTTTTAAAATCGGAATGGTCCTATGGAAATAAGGTTACAATTTTGAACGTTTTGAACGTCTGGACCTATTAAGAAACTGAATAGTCTTTAATAAATCGGTTAATATAAAACAAAGTCAAACACAATTTCACTTGCAGAAACCTAAATTTCGTGTATCAAAACCCAGCGACACTGTCCTTGAAAAAAGAAAAGTTGAATAACTTACCGTCATGACCACGGTGGACATTTTCCCCGGCAGCTTGGACACTTTTGCTAGATTTTATCACAAAATTTCACAAACACTGGAAAAACCAAAACAGGATTTCATTGAGGTGATTTTTATACGAGACTTGCATGGTTGCGTTTCGAAATGAAATTGTAAAATATTTATGATGATAAATGAAACGACTGAAATATTCTAGATAGGATCTAAATAAAGCTCTGAAATAGCCAAAAATTAAAACCTGTTCCCAAATAGGTTTAGGTAAATTTTAGTCTAAAACAATGTTAAGTCTAAAAATCTTTGTCATCATATCGTATAAGAGGGGCAAGAATAAAAATACATGTATGAACTATGAATATTTCTATCAAAAAAATAACATAAAATGATAATTTTCTTTTTAATACAGAAAAGTACAATAATTTTAATTATTGTTTAGATGTAAATACATTTTATTTACAATAATAAAATATAAAAACAAGTGAAGGAAAACTAAACATACTACTTCTAACTACTACAAAAAGGGGCACTTAGAAAATCTTTAGAAAAGCCTAAAGATAATCTAAGTGCTCCAGCCCACTACCAGAGGGCAGCGTGCCCAGCATGCTGGCCAGCATTGTTTAGATTAACGGGGCTAATATCGCTATATTTATCCTAAATAATTTTCTTAGCAAAAGGTAATAAAAACACAATAAAAGATATGAAATTCCAAGCTATGCAAAACAGGCATGATGCGTGAACAAGCAAATTCTTGGTCTTATAAAATATTTAAAAAGTGTGTCAAGTGTACATATATTTAAAATGATAATGTTATTCTTTATTTTGTAGGCCGTATTTTAAGTTGCAAATTTTCACGCCCGTTGTTCAGATGACTCTAGTGACTCTTTGTGATCACCGAAGTTAGTCAGAATTAAGATGGGTGTCCGACTGACTTAGAATAATTATGATATTAAATCAATTGAAAAAAAAAACACTAGTTACATAGTATATTGTAGTTTTATGTCCTTTAAAGAAAACTTAAGCAAAAGTTACTTACTAATACAAAATCTACTTTAAAAGTTAAAGCAATCAATCATGTACCGCTAGAATAATATAATGTAATAATAGACATATATAGGTATCTCTTATTACTTATAAGTAGTCAGGAATCTATATTCAATTACATTTAATAATTTGAGTACCTAATATACCTACATTATGTAATGCCGAAACTCACACCATATTATTTATTTATATTAATAATTAAGAGAGGCATGAATTGGTCAGTAAGCAGAAGATAATATGATCAGCAATGTAGTTTTATATATGCAATAAATAGTTGGAAAATTAATTATTAATTACTAAGCACGATAAGAATTAAAACCATTTATCATTGGTATCGTAACTGACCAAAATTAACACAAATCTATGCTATGTACATTAGCCTCGCAAACGTTCTAAGCCTTTTCATCACCCAGGACAAATTATTTCTGCATACCATTCATCTAAACAGCTGACCAGTATTAGTAATACTAATTTCTATTCACGAATTACGGTCAAGTGCAAACCCATTTCTCGTAAAAAAAACACAAGTACTAATCACCGTGGAAATTAGCCGCAGAAATAAAAACAAATTAGATAAGAATCATATAATGGTGAAGCTTATTGAAAATGTGAATTAATTGTGAATACACAATTAATTAATTATTGATATTGATTTATTCTGTTTAATAAAACAGAATAAATCTGTTCTCAATTTTTTTGATGCTTTTTCTTGCCTACCAAAATCACAAAACAGCTGACCAAAAACTATTTTCTATCAACCACAAGTACCAAATCACCGTAAGTGCGAGTGGAAAGTATGAAATTAGCAGCACAAATAAAAACAAATTGAGATCACAGCGTGTAGCTTAAAATGAAAGTGCTTATCTTACAAGTACTACCTAACTTATTTGAATTTGATGGCACAGTAGCCATTATTGTTAAGTATACAAGTTTTTTTCTAGGTCTTGTCAGGTATTAGACTATTATAACGCCTTAAGAGACATGGTGCACAAGTTGGAGCACTGAGGTACTTTTCCCCGTGTTTTTTTTGTGTAATATAGATGACTAGTGGGTGCTCGCGGCTTCGCTCGCATTAAGAAGTAAAACTTGCATTCCCTATTATTTCACCCCTTTAAAAGTGGCATTTCCAAATATCCTTTCTTAGCGGATGCCTACGTGGTAACATCTACCTTCATTCCAAATTTCAGTCAAATCCGTCCAGTGGTTTGGACTGTGCGTTGATAGATCACTATATCAGTCTGTCAGTCAGTCAATGAGTCAGTTACCTTTGTGTTTTATATATATATAGATTAATGACGTTATAAAAATAAATCTACGTTCTTATGTATGTATGTACAATGTACATTCCATCTACTCTTCTTCCAAACGAGCGTTCAAACCCCGTTAAGTCTGGCCAAAAGCTGTATATTGTTTATTAATAATACAAGATACCGTTGTAAGGAAATAATGGCATTTGTAGGTCACTACGTGAGTCTATTGCGAAATTATTCCACTATGGGTTCAAGTTTAGTTAGTTAATATTTGATAAAAGTAGTTATTGGAAAAAATATGTTTTAAGTTAAATACGCAACGTTACTGACGTTACTTAACATCAGGTATGCTGTAGTACCAATGGTAATGCGGCCAGCATGCTGGGCACGCTGCCCTCTGGTAGTGGGCTGGAGCACTTAGATTATCTTTAGGCTTTTCTAAAGATTTTCTAAGTGCCCCTTTTTTGTAGTAGTTAGTAGTAGTATGTTTAGTTTTTTTTTCCCTTGTTTTTATATTTTATTATTGTAAATACTGTAGTACCATGTATGTGTGTATGTACCTTTTAAAGATTAAGATTTATTTTTTGCGAGTTAAGTAATTTTAATTTTACCAGAAATCGCAAACATAATAAACCAATTTTGATAAGAAATGCATTGTAACATGTGTCTAACTAATGCAAACCCAACCCATAATTTGAAAATACAAGTCATCAGATTCAAACCAGGATGTGTCTGGATGAAAAACAGACACTGAACCGCTGAACCACACCCGCTTAGTTATCCATAGCCATGAAACGACCCATCTAAATGTCTCGTTTGATGTTTGTAAAATCCCGTGAACAAACATACAGCTACTAATTTTATTTTTTTGATTAAATTATGACAAAGTAATAAACTCCTTTTTTGAAGTCGGTTGAAAAATACAATTTAATAGATTGAATTGTTAGAAATATGTTGTTTTGATTTTCATATTAGTTAAGTACTAGTTTTATAGTTTACTAGGTTATTTCATAATATGAATGATAGAGTTATTGGAATAATACTTTTAGTTGTTGCTAGTTAGTGGTTTCGTAATAGAGACACGAACTGTTAATTAATTGTAAATAAGTGGGTCAAAATACGTGATTTAACATTATAATATATGTGACATAAATATAGTGTACTGAAGTAAGAAATATAATTATAACTACAAACACTTCATATATTTTATTTTTAAAAATATTTACTTATGTAATAAATAATTACATATAAATAATATATAGTCAATAAATAATTGGGAGCATAAGTATTTATGTATGTACTCGTATGTGTATTGAGATTTCCTACCTACTTTTACTTTACATAAAATAGTAGTGGTCTATGTGTATCCTCCTCCTTGAGTAGTATTCCTCATGACTGAGGGTCGTGAGACCCCTGCAGAATTGCAGCAATTCTCAGTAAAATCATTATGTTTACAGAAATGAATACCTACAAATTTATATCTGGATTAGTTTTTTGCTATAAACAAATGAACATAACGTCTGTTTCCATAAACATATTCAATCTACAATTCATATAAAAAAAAACTAGTTGCGACCAATACACTACCAATAAGTCACTACCAGCTGTTAAAATTGAACTGTCTAAATTAGTAGATGGATGATATTGTAAATGTTTATTTAGTTAATGTGCCTTGTTCCCCTCTGTTCTTCGATAGATTGCATGTTTAGTTTTTAAGTATTCATTGTTAGGAAGGTTATATGTGATAGATTATATGTGAAAGTTAGGTTCACTGTCTAAGGTGATGTACTCACTGTAATTTATTGTTATTTTTAAGAGTGAATATATAACTGCACGTCACTGTTTGTGAACTAAAAAAAAACACAATTAGAGTTAGAAATTAATTGGTGATTTTGCAAGTAAAACCAATTCACAGTATGTGGAACATGCAGATGAAGAAATACCTATGTACATATTTGTATGTTGACATTTTCATTAAGCGAAATGTGGTCGAGATGTATATTAAGTTATTATGTTAAGTTATCATACTCAAATGTGGTTTTCATTGTGCAATATTACTGCTTTGTGGTACAAGGTATTTTAACAACTTAACTATGTTCAAATGTTAAGAGTTTTGACGTGCTAATTGTTTGATGCTGGGCAAGTCCATTATGCATAAACACATATTTCGAGACATTACACACAGCGCCCTCTAGTTCTTTGTTCTTTTGACGTATGTATGTTGTTTGGGTTTAAAACTGCGGTTGATACAGATTAGTAGTACTCTGTGCTAGAAGTTATATTTTTTATCTGAAGAATTAAACTGTGACAAACTGCGCTAAGAAAGCAAGCTTAGGCACAAAAGTAAGATTTCCTATACAAAAGTAAAATAAAGTTCTTATTTCAAATATTTTTTGAGCAAGGTATATAGAGAAAGAAGGCTAGGCTCTTTTAGAGAAGTTTCACTCCTATAAAAAGCATGTATTGGCTTTCTTTATTTCAGCTAAATAAAGCTAGTAACACGAATTAATAAACGTCTCAACAAATCCTAGCAATTATAAAACTCGTCAGCAAACAAAATGTTCTGATCTACAACACAATAGAATGCGTTTGAAGTAATTTAACAGAGAGTAAATAAGATGGAGAAAGTACTACGTTGGCAGCTCTTGGAATAGCTTTGAATGTATTGACTAAGGTTTTGTTTCTTTCTAAAATACACTTTTTTTTTTACAACTGCGTTTTGAAACGGAAAAAAAATGTTGAATTAAACGATTTTTATAAATGGCTTTTGGTATGATAGGTACGTAATTATAAAATTAAATATGAGAATCCAATTTAAAAAATAAATAGTACTTTTTATCTAGAATCTAAATAATATATTTTCAAACATTGGAACAATATTTAAGTAGGTTTTGATTCCGAGAGGGAGTTTCAGCTCTCAGTAATCAAATGAGGGAAAGGAAGAAGATAAGTTCATACTTTGTTTATGTGATGTTTTGTTAGAAGGCACATACAAAATCATCACATTTTAGTAGAATAAAGTATTTCACAGTTCAGTACCTTAAATTAGTTCATTTCATAGACATCCATATTATACCAAAGTCATGTCATAAGCATAAAATACTGAAAATAATAATAATTCTTAATAACAAATTATATACATCATGTGACCTAATTTATCTCACAGCTACACTAAGCACTGTCTCTCGGATTTGCATAAATTGTTATGCAAATATTTATATCCTCAAACGTTATGCTGAATGCATTTTACGTTGCATCACTCTAATTCATTCTAACACTTATGTATGCAATTTGAAATGTTACTACAATTTGTATAGTTGATAGAAAAATACTAAGTACTTATAAATTTAAGCAATTGTTTGTAGGAACTACTAAAATACTTTTAGATAGTTATTAATTACCATATTGATTGTTTTTTAAGAGAAATAGAAAAACATTTTGGCCAATTACTTAGTCTTGATTCTGGTTTATATTGTAAGGTATTTAAAAAAGTTAAGTACCTACAGTTTTTTTAAATAACAATGAGACCATGTTCTAAGTATGATGAAAAACAGACGCAAATAATTGCACTAATTCTTTCATTCTAACCAATACTCATTTTATAATATTTATGCTAAAAAATCACCTCAACAAAATCCCGGCTTATGAAAAACACTTTCCACTTTTCCTAATTCACAATCGATTTCACAAAGTTCACTCACTCCGAGAAATTCGTAAATCACAAAACGTCCAAACTTCAACTCTATTCAAAAAATAGCACAGATAAAACAAAAGTGAATCAAATGAAAAAAAAGTTTGTGTCAAAAGAGTTTCGTATTCAAAACCGTGGTTTTTGAAAACGTTCGCAGCTCGTTCGATATTAGAATTACGTGTTCTCAGCGCGGCGGCGGCGAGGGAATGCGCCTGCGACCACTCGACCGACACACTGTTAAGGACAAGTCGCTCTTTTGCAACAAATATGTTTGCTTGTGCGGGAAATTGTACGTTTAATTTGAAGATTAGTGGGTGCTCCCGGCTTCGCTCACATTAAGAAGTAAAACTTGCATCCCCTATTACACCCCTTTAAAAGCGGCATTTCCAAAAGCGGATGTCTAAGTCATAACATGCCAGCTTGCAAAATTTCAGCCCGATCCGTCCAGTGGTTTGGGCTGTGCGTTGATAGATCACTATGTCAGTCAGTCAGACCTTTGAGTTTTATATGCTTAGTTAAAGTGTAATGTACACATTGTTCACGCATTAAGGCGTGATAATTTCGCAAAGCAGTTTTGTTTATATACCTGCTAGTTATTTCATGATTTCCAAATAAAGTCCTACATTTCCAATTGCCTAGTACTATCCTGAGTCAATTGCTATTAATAAATTGATTAATTCCTTGTTAAATATTGTCGATTTAAAATATATATTACTAATATTACTAATAAATGCTCCCTGATTAACCACAGGCTTATTGTATTAATAAACATTTTTACACGACATTGGAAAACGCGTAACATGAAATCCATAATAATCAAAATCATCGTATATTCATAAAGCCACTTTACGCGTCACATTGTATAGTTAGCAAAGACTAGAAAATAATTACAGTATTGTAGGTCCCGGCTGTTTGTCTAATAAGGCAATCGCTAAGCCATGTCAGAGGCCCTCAGGGCGGCTTGATAAACTCTCGACATCAGAGATGGCCACTCTCATTCCATAAGAAGAAGATTACATTATATTACTATTAATACACATTATTATGTAAATTTATAAATTAAAAAACTAAATTATATTAAAATAATGAAAGCTCAGACTTCGCCTTAAGAAGAAGCGTTGCTCGCGCGGGCAACGCGGAAGCAAGCAGTGACCGGCGCGGGCGCAGCATATCAGGTGTAACGGGACTGCACCTACATACACCCTACACCGTGCATGTACCATGGCTATATTCATAGCTATCTCTTTTAGCCAAATCTATATTACATGCTAATATTACATAGAGGTCGCCCACCAATGCGGTGGGTTGACGCCATTAGAACAACCGCAGGGAGCACCTGGATTCAATCTGCGCAGGACTGGGACGAGTGGCGTACAAGAAGAAAGGCCTATGCTCAGCAGTGGGCGATAGCAGGCTGAGGATGATGATGATGATGATGATAGCAGCCACTGTGTTACCCGCGTCAATTTAGGGTAAAAAGTAGTACTAGTAGTAGTAGTACGTGTTAATTAACAATTAATTCATAGTCTTACTTTCCTAGCCTACATACCAAAATTTCGTCCAAATCGTTGCAGTCAATTGAGCGCGATTCGATTTATGGAAATTCTTCTAGACCGTATACTTTAGTAGGATGACCGAAAGTGACTTTTTCAGTACCTTTGCAAAAGTTTGGAATATTTTTAAATTACATTTAGCCGTAGCAGCACTGATATAGATAGATTCACAATTCTTATTATTTCCACGATATTTTGATACAATGTTTATAAAAATGGGCTGTAAAACGCCTGATGTAAAGTTACTAGCAAGCCATTCTTATAATCGCGACCAGTCTTCACTCCTTTAAAACGCGTAAATCAGCCTAGCGTGCCTAGCGGTTTGCTACGAGAAAAAAACCAGGCGCCTACTTTAATACTTTGTTGGTTTAACGTCAAGATGAATAATTATATCCTAGGACTATAGCAAAGTAAAGATAAAATGTATTTCATCCTTTAAATTAAACACAAAACTTTATTTTACCGAACAAAAAGCGTTTCAATGGAAATCATTTATTCACGAATTAATTAATTAAGATGCGTCTGTAGCTTTTAATTTTAAAATACCACTTTTATTACACTCTTTATATTCTTACAAATATGAGTACGGGACAAAAACTTCACTTTATTTATTAACTCACTGACAAATGTGCAAAAAAGGTTAAGGTTTTAAACATTCTAGCAGAAAATATACATAAACCAACCTTAGCAGCTAGCAAACAAGACTCATTTTACCAAATGTAAAAATACAATCAACAATGTTACCGTTTACTCCAAAAACAGCGAAAATAGACCCTAACATCTAGTATATAAGGTATCTTTTAAAAGAAGCAATTGTTTCTTTAGGTAGTGTGTATGTCCAAAAGGTTTTGAGTCCAGTCTAGTACATTGATTGATGGTGATGCCATCTAGGTTAGGAGACAACGTAGTATTATACCGAACTTACGCTATTGTTTTTTTTTATATTTTAATATCACTGTGTGGCTTATGTGTGCCTTGTGTGAGTATTGAAAATATTTCACAAATTTATTATTGATATAATTTTCAAAGTATGTATAACAAATAACAAACAAGGGATGGCTACAGAAAGTTGCAAAAAGTACGTGCAAATTTTGAATACCGCATCTTAAAAAATATGTACCTACACTACAGCGGTGATAATATGAATGCTGATGAATGAGGAGTTGTCTCTGCCTTGCTTAGTAAAAAACTGGCCTGTGATTAATTTGAAAAACATGTCAATTGAGCACGTAATGAATAACTAAACACTCATCTATGCTCCACAGTTATATAAAAAAAAAAACATTTTTAACAATAAAAAAAATGTATATTTAATCATAGACACAATTCAATGGGTAACGTACCTGAAAATAAAGTTTTTATTTTATTATTTATAAAAAGAACATAGTCAAAGCTGCAGTAATCAAACTATACGTCACCTACCTTCCTATAGTAAAGAAGCAAGTCAAGCTCCCAAACTAGCCATGAAGCAACATGGAGTATAATTACTTTGGAGCTATTTGTACAAAGTTTAATAAAAATAAAATAAAACTTTGTACTCAGTTTATTGTGCACTAATTGTAATGAGAATTCATTAGGACGCTGCTACAATGTTGCGGCCGGTGTCTGGATGGGTGACCGACAATGTATGTCCCGTTGTACTTGGTTGAAATTATTGAGTTGTTACTTGAATCGCTTGTGTCTATTGAGATAAAAAATACACAAGACATTTAAAAGGACAATCTTACAATTAGTCAGCATTAAATTCGACGTATTTGCAATATCAATAAAATGTACGTAGATTCTATTTAGCACGTGACGATGGAAAAAGACCTGACGGTATGACTCTTGTGCCGTGGAAGTTGGGTCGGCCCCTTGTGTGGGACGCAACTTGCGTCGACACATTGGCGCCGTCTCATCTGTCTTTGACACGGTGTCGGGCTGGAGCGGCGGCTATCACAAGAGACGCAAATATGCTAACCTCAGCCGAGGTTACATCTTTGAGCCTTTTGGAGTCGAGACTTTGGGGCCGTGGGGTCCGGGAGCCCATACTATTTTCCAAAACCTCTCGGAGCGCTTGGTTGACGCGACGCGTGACCAAAATGCTGGCCTTTTTCTGGCTCAACGTATCAGCATTGCCATCCAGCGTGGTAATGCGGCCAGCATGCTGGGCACGCTGTCCTCTGGTAGTGGGCTGGAGCACTTAGATTATCTTTAGGCTCTTCTAAAGATTTTCTAAGTGCCCCTTTTTGTAGTAGTTAGAAGTAGTATGTTTAGTTTTCCTTCACTTGTTTTTATATTTTATTATTGTAAATAATAATATTCTATTTATATCCAAACATATTATTTCTTATATCTTCTATGTACAGACTCATAATAATCATAATCATTTATTTTTATTTAAACACAGATTTCATGAACTGACTATTCTAAATAAAATGCTCTTTAATATAGTCTGATATAGTTTTATTATATGTAAATAAATAAATAAATAAATAAATATTTCAGCACATATCACACAGCGCCATCTAGCCCCATACTAAGCTTCCGCTTGTAATGTAACATGGTTAATAAATAGATAACAATATCAAGGTACGTATTTTATTTAAAGTATACCCGAACATTTTTTTCTAATATCTTCTATGTAAATATTTTTATGTATACATATAGATTTTTTGGTTTCTTGAAACTGTCTTGCACTCATCTTGAAGTGCATTCAATCAGGAAGATACACCTGCAAAATGTTTTTTTATTATTTGAATTCCACACATACCACTCCCCCAGCCTAGGCAAGGGACATTACTAATGCTTATACTAATTAAAAACTACATAATTGCTATTTACAATGCTCTGGATAGGAAATGTGTCTTATCAAGTTTGCATTATTAAGTGACTTCAAAAAAAGGAGGTTATTATATTTTTTTTTAATTTACAATAGAATTTTATCAGCGTAATGTTTTATCAGTACTGGCTGCATTTCATCAGTATCTGTGGGACGTGTAAATGTCGCGATGCTCCCATAAAGCGAGGTCACCGCGAGGTCGCGCCCATACAGGGGTACTACAAAATGCGGTCTACTTGGATGATATTTTATAACTATTCTATGAACCTGTGTACATGGAATACATGACATGCTCTTTAAACTGCCGTTTCCCAACCAAAGACCCAAAAAGTACCAAAAAGCTGACGAACATCCTATTACCATCTATATAATAATGCTACCATGCTTACGCAAGAAGGCCTTGTGTGCGGCCCTGAGCCTCAAACATTTTAATTGTGTATGTTCCATGCGATTTAGAGAGGTTTCAAGAGATTTTAGCAAAAAAAAGATAATAGATGGAAAACATTTTCTTAGTCTTGCAATGTGCTAGTTCTCGATGCATTACAGTTAACTTGTTGTTTCACCACTAACCCAGTATAAAATTCCATGCACACTGCAGGTTAAATTTACGTCTTCGGAAAGTAGGTCCTGAACCTACTTAGATATAGTGGTTATACATTGCTATGCCTTGTTACAAACTTGGAACTTATGATAAACTTAATTAAGATACAATATATTATGTATGTAAAAAAAATGTTGATAAATATGTATATATATTAAGTATTTTAGGTTTTGAAGTTGAAAGTTCGCAGTGTTAATAATAATTATGGGTAAATTTTTATTGTTACTCTGTGGTCAAGTTTCATACATAATTTTACACATAACTGAAGAATAAAAGTGAAAAAAAACACATCCAGTTAAAAATACATATTTTAAGTTACGCTAGAGCATGTACATGTATGCTTATATTTTGTTTATTTATTCAACTACAGGTACAAAAATAAGGACAAGTATTTCATCGGTTTAATAATTCTTTATCAGAAATTGGATTTAACTGGCTTCTAATTGGATTAATTGTCACGCCATGACCTGAATTTAGTGGAAAATTATCTTTTTACGATACTTTAACCACTTAAAAAGTACCGTTTTAAATAGTGAAATGGTATCAAATTTTCCAAGTATTCTCAAAGAAATTATTAAAGAGAACAATACGCATTAGATAATATGATATATTCCAGGACATTGCACACAGCGCCATCTAGCCCCACACTAAGCAAACGCTTGTGTCGTGGGTACTAGATAAGGGATATAATACTTATATACTTTTCTTTTGTAAATACATAATTATTATACATACAAACGACCAGACTCAACACAAGTAATCATAAATTTAAAAATGCATAAATACTTGTGCCGCGCGGGAATAGAACCCGCAACCCCTAGATTAGAAGGCAGAGCCACTACCAACTGAGCTAACATAGCAGTCAAAAATACGACGATTGATAGGATAATAATTACGATATTAGTCCCAGTAATATTATAAAGGCAAAACTTTGTTTTGTGAGTAAGGTGTGATTAGACCAATTTTAATGATATTTGCTAGGAAAGACTAAGGTTTAGACCAAGTGTTTCAACCCCATTGACATCACATGTAGTTTTTATCATGTTTGTATAGTGATTGGATGGTAAATAGAACGAAAGAGTTACAACCTTTTTGTACTACAAAAAATGCCTGATATACTAACTAATATATTAATATGCTTCCGTGGGTCGGAAGACACGTTAAATCGTAGGTCCCGGCTGTTTGTCTAGTTCGGCAGTCGGTAAGCCATGTCAGAGGCCTCTAGGGCGGTTTGAAAACTCTCGACACCAGAGTTGGCCACTCTCATTCGATAAGAAGAAAAAGAATTAATATTAATTGAGATTTTATTGCAGAAATCCACTAGCGCTTTTTAAATATTTCTTTGCATTTTTTGATATCTTAGTGTGGCCTTCTGTCACACTAAAAGCAAGCTAAAAATTAAACCAATCTTTGTCATAGAATACAAATGATTAGAAAATTGTCAACAGTTCTGCGAAGTTCCAACTGGGTTCTAATCACAATAATCATTCAGCCATGACCCAAACTATAGGCAATACATACAGGGTTACTAGGAACCGTCTGCTTTTACCGCGTTGACGTCGATAGGAGTGATTGTATAAACAACTAAATACAAACATTTGTCTTGTGGAATTCAACTGATCGGCTTAGTACGAGAGGTTGAAAATGGGTGTGATTTTTTGCTCTTGGCTGTGAGTCGAATGGATAATGTATCCAGAAAAACTTTGAATTTAATCTTGTCTAACGGGCATTTTGCGCACATTGAAATATCTTTAAAAATAAAAATAAATGTGCGGATGACCACTTCGGAAATTCGTTGAGTGTTGTTTTGCTGCAACATATATACATCTTTTCAAAGTGATTATGTACTCAGATAGATGTGGTTCAGCAATTGATTTCTGCAAAGTAACTTCTAATTCTGTATCTAACCTTAATGCGAATTAAGCACTTAACACAAATATACTAATGTAACGTTCGATCTATGTCAATTTTTGTTGCGGGATTTCACCAGTGACCCTGTACAGGTACATGACGTGGGCAAGCAGAGTGGCATTGTATGCAAAGCAGACCTCCCACTCTTCAGATGGCAGTTCGACCTGGGCTCATCTCATAGCTGTGCATAAGTGTAGGGTCCCCTTCAAACCAGGGTGAGAATGTAAATTATACGATTCAACCACCAAGCTACACTAGAGCTTAAAAAAACGAGTAACAAAAAACTTTCTGACAAGTTTACAACTTCCTCCTTTTTTAAGTCAGTTAAAAACTCACGCTTGTCACTTCAATCAAACAATGTCAATCATGGTTAAATTATGCAGCTTTTTGTAACCAATAGAGCAGCTTTTTACCAATCATAGTGCTTGTTAGATTGTTTTTATGGGATTTATTTTGGTCACGTGATAGCAGGAGGTACTTAAAACGACTTCATACTGCGCTTATATACTAAACTAGAATAAAAACCTTATTAAAAAAACTATTTATAAGTTAAACTGGCCAAGAATAGGAATAGCGCTCCGCAAGTTCTGGCTAGAAATATATTTATTTATGTAACTAATGAATCTCCGTGAATTTACTAGCGCCGTTGCTGGATAAAAACTAGACCATCCATAGCAGGACCAAACACTACACCAACACAAAAACTTAAGAAGATATGTATGTGGTTTCATTGCTGCAATAAAAGGAACGAAGAGATCAACAAACACACTAAGTCTGATTTCATTTATACTCACATAATATTGTTTTTGTACATATGTACGTCAGTTCAATATCAATAGTATATAAAATTTATTATTATATATAAATATATTTTTTTTATCTTTAAAAATACTATTTTCGACATTATATCTAGACAACTATAAAAACTGCGGCACTACGTTTAGAAGTTATCAGTTGATACGATCTTCCAGGCAACCGTAATTCACAAAGTTAAATAAAAGTGAAAACTTGCAAATCTGCTCTTTTTTTGCAAAAACGTTGTTGATCTGATAAAAATATAGGCTAACGGAAACTTGAGATTCCTGTTTTAAACCAGACAATCTTCTTGTATCATATCAAATGATATTTTTTTTTTAAATGACAATGTGTTTTGTATTGTATAGTGAAAGCACAAATATTGTTATGGATAAACCTTTTTCGTAACCGAACTTCTCCAATGAATCAATTTTGACAGGGGTCCGGCTATTTGTCTAGTACGGCAGTCGTTAAGCCATGTCAAAGGCCCTTAGGGCGGTTTGAAAACATTTGACTCCAAAGTTAGCCACTCTCATTCATAAGAAGAAGAAGATAGGAGTCACGACCCAGTAATGAGTGTCGACTGAGGGAGTAGCTTAAGATATA
Organism: Macaria notata; assembly: GCA_927399415.1. Taxonomy (NCBI): domain Eukaryota; kingdom Metazoa; phylum Arthropoda; class Insecta; order Lepidoptera; family Geometridae; genus Macaria; species Macaria notata. The sequence continues at coordinate 762,949 of OV656747.1, read as the reverse complement.
TTTATAATCACAGATAGCAACCTCTAACCATACAATTAAGTATGAGTATGATCTAATTTAATACGTTTTTTTCTCCTTATGAGAATGGGAGCCCATGTTTGCGTCAGTTACCACTTTACTGAGTGTTGCCACAGAATAAAACCCAGCGTTTATTGCCATCTACACGCTTCTTGCTGCATAGAAAGTGACAAATACCGCAGTTTTTCCCATGGAGGGAACATAGAGTTAAGCTGGTAGATGGGAAATGTGTTTGGTTGAGTATAGTTATTCAGTCAGAATAGATTAGAGTAATATTTGAATCTATGAAAATAAAGATAGTGAAAGTAATATATTTGAATAGGTACAGCCTTACTCATAGATTTAAAATAAATTATGGTACTTGTAATTATTGTTCGCCAAACATGTTTGCGATTTATGTTTGACTTGTTTTGAACTTGTTTAAAGCCTGTCATGTTTTTGTGTACCTAAAATAAATGTTTTGAATTTGAATTTACTTATAAAAAATCAATCGCCAAGCCATGTAAGTTGAAAAGTGTGTCGTTTTCTCTCTCATTAAGAGTGAAAAAATATCTCGACTAACGCAATTGATTGATCATTTTCTATGAGTGCGGTTATTTGTATTGTATAGTTCTATTTAAAACAAACTCACCATCAATATCTTGTTGCAGTTAATAATCATAAAAGCTGTCAGATTTACTGAGTCACCTACTGTCTTATGAACCAATTTAGTTTTATGTCTCTCATATGCTATGACTCCTCTACCACTATAAGAGCCTATGCCCAGCAGCTAACAATGCAATGGTCTGCTTACCAAATAAGCTATTACCCATCCAAATATCTCATGCGTTCTGCTTTCACTTAATTGATGAATTTAGAGATTTGCAGTAAAAGTGGCCGACAATCAAATTTGCATGTTTAATAACTATGGTACAGTTGTGGTGAAATATTTATTGTCTTGTCTGATTTTGTTACTGTTTTTGATACTAAAGAAATGACGATATAAACTATGCACAACAAGTAATTTTGTGTACGGACATAAATGTAAGGTTATTGTGAATCAAATAGTTCAGACAACTATTAAGTTAAGTTGTTTGAACTGGTTTTGATTTTCCATGTAAATCTGTAGACTGCTCTGTTAGCTTAGTTGGTAGTGGCTCTGCCTTCTAATCTAGGGGTGCGGGTTCGATTCCCGCATAACACAAATAATTATGCATATTAAAATTTGTAATTATTTGTGTTGAGTCTGGTCGTTTCTATGTATAATAAGTATGTATTTACAAAAAAAAAGTATATATGTATTATATCCGCTATCTAGTACCCATGATACAAGCGTAAGCTTAGTATGGGGCTAGATGGCGCTGTGTGATATGTCCTGAAATATTTATTTTATTTATTATTATTATTAAATCAGTTCTAGTAACTTGAATCTCATTGTATAAACCACGCCGGTTCTAAGTTACATTCTTGAATGAAAGTATAGAAGATATGTACTCGCAGCTAACCTATAGTAAGTAGATAGATACATAGTTAGATAAACTCTTTATTGTTGACACATATTAAAAAACAGTACATAAAACAAATTGCATCTTAACTAGTGCCACAAACGGCGGCCTTATCGCTGAAAGCGATCTCTTCCAGGCAACCTTCGGCTTGTGAGTTGTCACTACCATAAATATGGATACCATAAATGTATGGCCTATGCTATGAAAAGGCGCATGCGCATAGTATACGGTACTGTAATTCATAATTTCAACAATTATTGATAAGTTAAGAAATAAAGAGAGGCTTAGTATACCTCAGAGAAGACTAGCTAAAACATCTAACAGTTTCCTCTGCATTGGGATTATGTTATATAATAGATAGCCCCAAAATATAATTAAATGTAATAACAAGACTTTGATACTAAATTGTGTTCGTCAGTACTTAATGGATAAAACCTATTATACACTAAAAGACGCTATCAATGATAAAGATTTATTTAGAGATATAGACAAATTACTTTGTAATTCATAAATTATATTAATTTACACTATTGTGTATAAATATTTTGTAATTGACGGTTCTAAGAGCATGTACTTGCCTACAGAAATATAACTTTGAACTTTGAACAACAATATCTATGTGTATCTTCTATAGATATACTAGTAGTAGAGCATCAAAAATCTATAACAGAACACGTTTCAGCAGTTTTGTCTGTTTATCCGTTTCTCTGCTTGTCTGTTTCTTTAAAAATAATAGCCGTAGCTGCAAAACGGCTTAAGGGATCATCATGATTTTTGGTGTGTAGGTAGTACGAGGTCTTAAGAGGCTACTTTTTATTCTGCAATAATGCGGATGAAGCCGCAGGCGTCTCCTAGTATTAAATAACAACAATACATCTTATAAATATGAACATAATAACTAAGGAATGCACATTAACTACTTGTCTAGTACCACAATAGTTCACTCACGGCCTTGCTTTAAGTATATAAGTACTCGGTATATAGCTATACAGCTATAGATAGGTATCGATAAAGGTCGATACTCCTACGAAGCCTTGCATTGTCTTGGACCAGGCGGTTTGGGCGGTGAATGAAAATAATTACTTTAGTTCTGTTTGTAAGGAAATATGTTTGTGCTGGACAATTTATTTACTATATTTTTAGGAATGATTCCAATTACTAAGGCGACTAGCTTGTTATCATTCCATCATACCAGATTGTATCTCAATCAGATGAGAAGGAGAAAGAAAATATATAATTATACACATGCACTTTATACTTTTTCTTCGGTTTACGAGTATAACAAGTAAATAAAAATATTATGTACTACTAAGATAAACCCGCAACAATTCTACCTTATCTCCGTACATATTTACATTCCGGCATTACAACAGACAAACAGACAGAGTTTGCACAAACCACTCTCAAGCTATAGGTTATAAGTTTGTTTATATATATGTTGTGAAAATTTAAGGTAAGAAGAGGCTTTTTTAAATTTGTAGACCCTAAGTAAACATTTTACTTCCTATCTTACTAATATTATAAAAATGAAAGTTTGAGTGTATGTATGTTATTTATATTTTTGTGGGGTATACGTTCTACGAAGTCTGCGGTCTTGTTTGGATGAGGAAGGCGAGAGAGAGATAGGGGAGGCCTTTGCCAAGCATTTTCACACCAGAAATTTCAAGTGTTAAATTTATATCATATTAAGTAATTTTGTGCCAGTAGAATAAAGGCTATGTTATTTATGTATATTATGTATATGTATTTCTTACATTTTTACTATCAAACAGCTGGACTGATTCAGATGAAATATAACACAGGGATAGATAAGACGCTGGATTGCTTTGTATATACTGCTAGTACAGAATAAATAAAAATATTAAATTAATATGTAAGGATGTCTTGACCTGGCGAACTCTGTTCCGCCTTAGAGGCAATAACTAAGCAGATTTTGGATTTTAATTTAAAAAAAAAAACGGGAAATAGTGTCCTATGTCTGTCTCCGCTAAATCCATTCAGTCGTTCTTGAGTTATAAATGGTTTAAAACACCACTTTCTTTTTTATATCATATACATAGATAATATATATTTTTTCACTACAAAACCAATCAAAATAACACTTACACAAAAACTAATCCACACGTGTAAGTCGACTGAATTAGTTCTGTAACGTTTAATCGGTTGAATTTTAACGACAAGTTGGCAAACTGTGGGTAATTACCCGGTATGTTGGTGGACACACCTCACTGGGTATTTGCTTGGTATTTGTTGGTATGCACCTGACCGCATATTTGTGATTATACTAAATGGATGTATTTAAAAAAAATATTTCAGACTAGTAGATGCCTCTGACTTCGTTCGTGTTGTGTTTGAATAAAAAGTAGCCTATCACTCTTGGGACCGTATTACAAAAATCATGATGATCTGTCGCTCCGTTGAAAGCTATGAAAAGTGTTGCTACATCTCGCGCAAAATAATCTAACTATACTGTCAAGAGTTTTAAAATCACCCTCAGGGCAATATGGCTTAAGAGGGGGCCTAATGCCAGCAAAACGCAAACAGAGGTATTTTCGATGCCGCTCTTTGATGCTAAGAAACATAAAAATTGCAACGAAAAAATATTGGAATATGGGTTTAATCCCAAAGAAGTGGAATAGTCGTATAGAATTTTGAAAATAGGTCGGAGCTTTACAAAAAAAAAACTACAAATGCCAAAGAAAATATCTATTTTTATTCATTTACTCGAAATTATCAGCGATGACCCCGCATTATTTTTTATGTATAAAATAGCTACAATTATGTTTTAGTTAAGTCATCAGTTACTTTTTTAATTTGATGTACAACTTTTGAGTAATTAAATAAAACTTGGTCCAAAATACACCGCGACTTTCAAATCCATTTTTCCATTTGAATGTCGCGGTGTATTTTTATCAAAGTTGCATTGCCTACATAGTACCAGAATAACACATAGTTACAAGCCCTAAGTTACGACTACCTGTTACCTACATTCCTAGGTCTCAATGTATTGCCTAAGACTTTCCACATTTTTGCAATACCTACTGATTAATTAGCTGTGTAGAGGAGAAAGTGGTCGAAGGAGGTAAGTTACTTGAGTAAGAAGTAAGTAAAAATAACTTGGGCTTGGTTTAGGAAAGGTTTTGATTTCCTCTATGTTGTGTTCATGTTTACTTCCTTATGAAAGTGATTAATGATTAAAAGATTAGTTTAGTGCAAAAAGAGTTTTTTAATGTTTGACCTGGTGTAAAATGGTACCTACATAAACATATTTACAAGTAAATATACTGTACGTGCGACATATTAAAATATTTTTTACATTACTTAAATAAGTTATAATAAGGAATTGTAACTTGCATGTTGTAAACAACATTAAAACTACATTTTACAACAACATAAAAAAAAAACATTAAAATTACATCAAATAAAATGTAATTTTCCTTTCCTTACGTTTTGTAACTGCAAAATTATATTTGAATTATAAAATGCATCATCATCATCACCACAAATTTAAGAGCGAGGCTGTTGTCTGTGGGGCATTTGTAAGATAAGTTAAATAAACTACAAAATCATACACACATATAAAACGTTGCAATATACACCAGTACCTGTATAAAGTATATAAAGGCAGCAGTAGTAGTTATCGCCTGACTTAGTTTTGCAACGTGAGGTTGTTGACCCGCTGCAGTTTTTGTTGACAGACGGTTTATGCCGCGAGTCTTGCAGTACTGCAGTTTGTAGGTCTTAAGAATCTTTAAGCAGTTTATAGAGGTTTGTATATGAATGTATAGCCTCTTGAATGATTGGTTTATTGTAGTTGTATGTGTTATAACTTTAGGTTTACTCTGAAGAGTGTCTCAGTAAAAACTTTGTGTCGATACCTTCAAGAGTAAAATTCGGAGAAGTATCTAAATTCATTTACCAAACGTATCAATCAGTGACACAATTTACATACATAAGTACGAGTATGTCTGAGAATCTCAACACTCACTAGTGGTACTATAGGTATATAGGGTTTCTGTTGTAAATTTTATATTTCTTTTATGTGTTGCAATATCTATATAGTATTTATCTATCTCTTAGAAAATTCGAATACCTACTTATTTTTGTTAATAAACTTCTAGGTCAAACAAAAAAAGTGTTTAATGTATTAATTCAATTACATTTTTCAAATAAAAATTAATAATAAATACACTTACGAATAAATAAATACATTTACACTAAAATGATTTCAACATTACCCCGCTGAATAGCTAGACTAATCTTTTGGGCAAAGTACAAGCCGCAGTTTTGGTCACGCGAAGCCAATTTTAAACGTCCCGACAGATCCTGGCAGAGGCTAAATAAATGAGCAGATATTAAACAGATTAGGTATATATTGTGTAAGCCAACTTACCCGTACAAAAGGGTTCTTCTTGGTGTGTAGATGGTCGAGCTCGTCCCTCGACTCCGCGTCCTCCCCCGAGCTGACTCGCACACACGTCTTGTGGATTGGCTCACCCATACTCGCACATTATACACACGCGCACACACACACACTGGACTCACTAACTCAAGGAGCAGATAAAAAACATTGAAAGTCGAACGCAATTGATGAAAAATTTACTTGCGGAACAGCTGAAAAAGTAACGAAATAAATGAAAAACTAATATGGAATCTGAATTACGTCACTGCACTGCACTTAAGAGATTTTTATTTTTATTTTAGCGCAATTTTTCCTTTGGCTTATTTTACTTTGGGGTTGTCACGACACTTTTTGGCCAAAATAATATTTTTAAAGTTTGGTTTTTAATTCACTTTTCTACGGTCACTTCACGATCTGAAAAGAGGGAAAAAATGTATTAATTAATGTTATAAACACAGTAAAATATTCCTAAGAAAGCATTTCAATACAACTACGCCTTTCTTTATCGTTATTACTTTGAAAAAAAAATACCTAACAGAAACCACATCCACAGGTCAAAACACGAGTCTTATATAATTAGTAAACTAATAAACTCACAATCATATCAGTTAACCGCACCTGCCCCAAAATTATCATAAACCAAACATAACGGCTCTGTTATCAATTCAAACCATTAATGTTATGAACTAACAGTACCTTGATAATAAGTTAATTAGGTACTAATTATAGTACGAACGTTAAGAGAATGGATTTCACTTTGACAGCTGAACTTAAGTTATGATAAAGGTCTTGAGAAGCTTCTTCTTATCGAAGGAGAGTGGCCAGCTCTGGTGTCGAGAGTTTATCAAGCCGCCCTAGGGGCCTCTGACATGGCTTATCAACTGCCGTACTATGACAACAGCCGGGACCTACAATTTAACGTGTTATCCGACCCAAGAAAGAGCCCAAAATGGAATGGCACTTTTTGGTCACCCATCCAAGGACTGACCGCGGCGACCTTTGCTTAACATTGGTGATTGCATTCGATTGCCTCTGCCACCTGTACGATTATGGATAAAATACAGGCTTTGGAATAGACAGACACATACTCACTTACAAACCCATGCTTTTATAAAGGTATATCTTTATAATGTTATGTGAACTATAAGTAATAAGTAATTAAGCAAAGTTGAGCACAAAATATGAGATTATTTATAACGCTAAACTGACTTAAGTTTGATTAAAATTTAATAGTCTTTGACGTTTGGGGGAGACCTTTGCCCAGGAGTGACAGTATAGGTTAACAAAATGACAGTATAGGTTAACAAAAAAAGTACGTAATATGCTTGCCTAGAACCAACTTACCTATTTTCCCGTACTCAAACAAAACATGTGTCAAACACTTTTAAAGACTGCATCTAAACACCTCAGTAATTAGTACCTAAGCGTGTTTGATAACGTTATCATTCAGTAAACAACTCTGTGGAACTTGTTTCGCTGCAAATAATGGAGTTAGGTACTCATCGCCAAAACGCTTCTTTGAAATTGTATTGTAGTCATTTATGAATGACGGGTTTCAATGACACTTAACTTATTACATACATATAATAAAGCTGATGAGGGTCGAAAGTCTGAAAAAAAATGTTTGGAGATACTTCGAATTTGATACGAACACGTTCCAACAATTTCTAGAAATTTTATCTGCTTATCTGTATCTCTGTTTATTTAAACGCTCATCACGCAAAATCGGCTGAACGGATCATCATGATTTTTGTTATGGAGTGTCATAGGCAACTTGTTATCGTGAAACAATGCAAGCTAAGCCGCAGGTTCACTAGTAGTTAATTAATATAAATTTACAACACTGCAATGAGCAAACCTGATGCAAAGGCGTGTTAATTTTTTTAAAAGACTTTCTGTTATTCTATTTCGCCCGGGCGGAGTGCCTCCCTGCAGTATGTATTTGTAGCATGTCAGTTTTCCACTCTTAGGTTAAAACACTAACAATAGTCATTAAGTTTTTATCACTAACCCCTGGATCATGTAGTTGTCCCAATAAATAAAATTTGAATTGAATTGAATTGAATTGAAATATACTGTTAACTCATCTAAACTCGTCCAGTATGGTCGAGTCCACAATTCAAAATTGTAACATGTTTTATGTATTCGATAACAGCCCGATGATGATTATTTACTTTCAGCTAATAATTTAATTACTCTCAGTATCACGATTAGAACTTGCTAAGCAATAAAAAAAAAAAAAAGGTAATGTAAATTTTTACGCCAATAACTTTCTTACATCATCCAGCCACCGTTGCACAGGTCTTCCTACACTTCGCTTACCTAGCCGTGGGTACCATTCAGTTATTGCTTTGCTCCATCTGCCGTCAGTACGTCTCGCCAAGTGTCCAGCCCATCGCCACTTGAGTTTCGTAATACGAGACCCGACGTCTTCCACCTTCGTACGTTTTCGGATCTCAGTATTACGAACCCTGTCGCGTAACGTAATGCCTAACATGGACCGTTCCATTGCTCTTTGTGCGACTCTCATCTTTTCGATGGTTTCCTTGGTGAGCGTCCATGTTTCGGCAGCATACGTCATTGTGGGCAGAACACATTGGTTGTAGAGTCGTGTCTTCAAGCATTGAGGCATTTTACGGTCTTTAAAAATATCGCTTAGTTTGCTAAATGCCGCCCATCCGAGTTGGATTCGTCTTTTGATCTCCTTGTGTTTATGCTCTCTGCCAAAGGACAAACAGTGTCCAAGGTAAGTGAATTGTTCCACTACTTCTAACTTTTCACCACCAATCTGGATAATTGGTTGTGAATCTCCAGAAGCGTTGGTCATCACCTTAGTTTTGGACATGTTCATTTTAAGGCCCACTCCAAGAGAGACATGGTGAAGGTCTTCTAACATCGTTCGGAGATCAGACTCAGTTTCACTAATAAGAATCAGGTCATCGGCAAAACGAAGATGGGAGAAGTGAACACCATTTATTGAGACGCCTCTATTCTCCCAGTCGAGAAGCTTCAAGACGTCCTCCAAGACAGCTGTAAATAGCTTGGGAGAAATGGTGTCCCCTTGGCGTACACCTCTTTTAATCACAATGCGATCTGTAAGAGCATGTAACCGTACTTGCATCGACGCTGATTCGTACAGATTGCGGAGGATGTTAACGTATCGTGCATCTATGCGGCAGCGATGGAGTGAGTGAAAAACAGCCCAATGTTCAACGCTATCGAAGGCTTTTTCATAGTCCACGAAAGCGAAAAACAAAGGTCGGTTGTACTCTTCACACTTTTCCATCAACTGTTTCACAGTGTGAATGTGGTCTATGGTAGAAAATCCGGTCCTAAAACCAGCTTGCTTGGCGTAAGAGGGTGGAGGCCTATGCCCTGCAGTGGGTCCCATTAGGCTGATGATGATGATGATGAATGTAAATTTTGATATTGCAAACCCTCGAAGTTCTTAGAACTACAAATTCCATACAGATGATCTTCCAAAAGTTTTCATGACTTAGTAAGATCCTGCTAATAATACTGACTAATAAAACGTCTGAGTCATTCTGAATGGAACCCTTCCGTGCATATTATGCACCCTAAGCGTGTCTTGTGTGTGACTCTAATCATAATAAATTACACTGCGAGAAAAACTTTGTAGCCGATCTGAATGTATTTTTTTTATGTATATTACCAGTTTAAAAGTGCCCGTAGCTCAGCTAGCGGAGGCAATCGCATGCGTTTACCAATGTTAAGCAAATGTCGACGCGGTCAGACCTTGGATGGGTGACCAAAAAGTGGCATTCCATTTTGCGCGCTTCCGTGGGTCAGATAACACGTTACATTTTAGGTCCCGGTTATTAGCCTAGTACGGTAGTCGTTAATCTCTCTACACCAAAATTGGCTAATCTCATTCGATAAGAAGAAGACCAAATTAAAAACTATAAAAAAAATATTATAAAATTATTACCAGTAATTTTTTTAATTGATTTAGTAAAGTAGGATCTGTTAATAAATAATATAACTAATAAAATGAACATTATATTACTGCGGAATTAGCTAAATATCATATAAAAAGTAGCAACATTATTAAACTGATTTCAAATTGATCTCTCTGTTTAGGCGAATATCCGTAATCATTGCTTAGATTCTATCAGACTAATTGTGGTCAAGTGCAAACCCATTTTATTATAATAAATGTAATAATGGACCACACTCGCAATCCCCACAAAAATCAAACTTTAGTACTTATATATCAATAACAACATATTTCTATCACGATACAACAAAGAAGTGTCAAAATCAGGCATGCATTATACGAATAAAGTCGTGAATCACCACCTTATAATATGTTCCCGGTAAACATGATAAGGACTCACGCAGTGTGATTAAGTGATTTTGTATTATGATGCAATTACTGGCGTGATTTGTTAATAAGCACTTGGTAATACATTATAATCTCTGATAATATTATATGAAATGTATATATGTATAAGTAAAATTTTATTTACGTACAATCATCATCATCATCATCAGCCCGTTTTCGCCCACTGCTGAGCATAGGCCTCTCTTCTAGTACGCCACGTACAATGCTTTTGATTAATTTAAAACAAACAGCAATCCGCGGGTTACTCGAGTTTTAGCGAGTATATATACACGTATAATGTATGTATAGTGTGTTTATTTCTTCTTCATGCTTAAATGACTGGACTGATTTGGATGAGATACGGGAGATACAAAGAAGAACTTATTGTTTGGCATTGGTTGTTTTTAGAGATAAGCCGAAAAATATTTTTTTGTTTTAGCATAGCTTTAAGTAGTTGTATATTTTATTTTCTCTAATATATGCACATATGTATTAGCTTTTATTTCCACAAAAAAAAAAATAACACGAAGAAGTTTTTTTCAATAAGTAAATCTACTCTCTACTCTCTCTAAATAGGACTATTTTTTACTTCGAACTATTACGAGTAACACCGCGGGTCGGCAATAGCTTCGGTTACAATTGAACTATAACAATAAAATAGTATCCTCTCGGTACCTCCTAATAACTCCAATAGATTACGATATAAACTAGCTACATACCGTGACTGCGCGTGGGCGGGCCTGTTACCTACACAACCGGCTTTTGGTTAATTAGTTCCGAATGTTCCGATAGAGGAAAGTGCTTTAATCACTTCATACAATACTAATGGAGTTTTTGAACTGGTTTTTGTGATGAAAAAAACAATAGCTATGCCTACAAAATTAAGCCTATCTTTTAGGCTACGATGGGGCTGGCATAAATCTTTAGTTAAAAGCCCCTAAATTTCAATTGAATAAAAAAAGCCTACCTTTTTTGTCATATATACCTTTATTAGCGGTTTTAACGAGAATTTTAGATTACAAATTCGTTTGTGACCCACATTACAAAATACCAATGATCAACCGAGAACACACTAATCTTAGTGTTACCTTATCGCTAAGAGTGATATCTTCCAGAAGGTTACGGCACCACCACGATATATCTGCCCAAAATAACTTCCCCAAAACAATTAAATCCGAGGGGAGTCTCGACCCTCATTACTGAGCAATACACCCGAGAAGGAGGACCAGTATAAACAGTAGCAGGCGTGGTATGTGGTCACAGTCCACGAGACACGGTAGTTGAGGAGAAAGATAGCCGTGTTGTGGGACGGTTGAAATACACGGACATTATGCGAGATGACCAGGAATGGATACCACAAAAATGTACTTTCTATTTTCTACTTTAAAAAGTAATACACACGTCCATACAAACATGTTAACAAAAATGGATACCTATGCCGAAATAGATCGTCTTACTGAAATTATATCCAATTTAAAATTAAAAAAAAAAATCCTCTTGCATCACTTTAATCTATTAAAAAAACTGCATCAAGCCCGTTGTGTAGTTTTAAAAATCTAAGCAAACATACAAACGAGTACATGTACACAGGACAGACGCGGTATCCGACTTTACTTTATACTTTGTTATGTAGTGATAGTGATATTTCCTACATGTATTAGTGTTTTTTGTAAATAGTGTACAATTTATTTTCATTGCTTTCAGTAGGAGCAGTATATATGAAAGTTTTTTGTTAAGCCAGCCATTTCCGCAACAGGCCGCCACTGCCCCCTGGCGGCAGCAGCCACGCTCTGTTTGCTACATTTCTACGCGAGGTCACGCGCTGGTTCAAGGCAGCACGCAGCATGTGCTACTATCATTGCTGATCATGAAGCGCCAGTAGCTCAGCTAGCGGAGGAAATCGCATGCGATTACCAAAGTTAAGCAAAGGTCAACGCGGTCAATACGCGGATGGGTGACCGAAAAGTGGCATTCCGTTTTGGGCGCTTCGAAGTTATATTCCGCGCAAGCGAGAACTGCATGTACTGCATAAGAATTTCTCTCAAACGAGACGGACGAATTACAACGTTAGGCGTTAGCCAATCTGTAATTGTATATAATGAAAGCCAGTTTTTTTTTATATTTCCATTAATTTATAATTGTGGTTTTCCATGACAAAATTGTCTATTCCATCCAAGCACTCACCCATGCCTTATTAACATTCTACAAGTAAATCAGTAAAACTAATGCCAGGAAAATCTAGCTTCAGGAAAAACAGATCCCACCTTGAGTCCATTGCCAAAACGTTTTAACAACCAGATACATATTGCTCCAATTTAGCACCTAACCAGTTCTGATAAGGCATAAATTAGCAAAGACAGCCTTGGCCTGTGTTTCCTTCTTATCTGTGACGTCATCGCCTTGAGGCATATGGTGGTGATAAGGGACTAAGGATAATTGAGATTCCTTTGGTTTGAAGGCTGTTGACATTTTTAAACAGTAATCTAAGGCTGCAAATGTAGGAGAATTTTCTAAGGTTTGACTTCTTACTTGAGAACAAGATTTAGGCCCACTTGCTCAATCATACTTATGTAAATATATTTAGCCGTAAAATAACGTATAAAATAAATGGTTAAATATATTTAGTCGTTATCTAAATGGAATATAAAAATATGTCTTTAAAAATGTATCTCTCTGTAAAACAAGGAAAATAGGAAGCGCGTTGATGTCTTTTGTATCATATTTTGATTTAATAAAGAGATGAATTGGTATTCTCTGTTAATACTACAGGAAAACAAAAATAATAAAATTAAATTTCCAAATTCGAAAAAAAATATATCTTTTTCCCAAACATTCCTTCTTTTATTTCTAGAAAAACGTAGGACCACAGATTAAATAGGACTTTATCGACTTATAACAAAATTTTCTAAATCTTTTCAGTAATAAGACCACCATAATTGATAACCTCTTTTTTTAAGTCGGTATAAATTACGAAACATAAAAGTACCACATCATTAAATGTATGTGTATGTCACGTAATATAACTTATCTATCACCTAATCCACGGGGACAAAGCCACCATAATCCCACATCATGTCAACAAATCCCTGACATCTAATACATTGTCTGTCTCACTCACAGTCACGACCGACTAACTGTAGGAGCGCGGCCACAGTTAGTGCGAGCGAGATGGTGATATACAGGTCGAGGGGCTAGAGGGAGATGGGAGACGATCAATTTGTGCATGAACAAGTGGAGTGTGAAGAATCGGTTAGGGCTGGCACGTGGTCGGTTTTTTAGGTGTTTAGCTTTGTTGTATTGTGATATTTTAGTGGGTTCTGTACTTGGGTTAAAGAAATAAAGAAATAATATAAATATTCCGGCACATTGCACACAGCGCTATTTAGCCCCACACTAAGCAAACGCTTGTGTCGCGGATACTAGATTATAAAAATAAATCTGCATACTATTGATGTAAGTGACTACATATAGAAATTAAAAAAAAACAAAGCAACACACAAGTCTTTTGAAGGGTTATAGATAACTAGTGGATGCTCGCGGCTTCGCTCGCATTAAGAAGTAAAACTTGCATCCCCTATTTCACCCCTTTAACAGCGGCTTTTCCAAAAATCCTTTCTTAGCGGATGCCTATGTCATAACATGTACCTGCATGCCAAATTTCAGCCCGATCCGTCTAGTGGTTTGGGCTGTGCGTTGATAGATCACTATATCAGTCAGTCAGTCAGTCACCTTTGAATTTTATATATTTAGATAATGAACTTTACGTCAAGACATTTCTATGCATCGATTAACAATGAAAGGTGACGGCTGGTTATTGAATTAATCATTATGGTCAATCTATGGCTGGCGTGAAAACTGCCAAAACCCTAGAACATTCCATTTTCACCCAAGATTTATCTTTAATCAGCTGTTTACTAGTTTAATACCTCCCAGTATGCAACCCTAGATAAAACTCGATCGTGCATGACGCATCGCACCCATACATACATACATACAAGACAAGCTGCATTTCCTGCACTTGTATGGTCGGAAGCGCGGTCAAGCGCGCCGTGTTCTATGGCTTCTAATGTAACTCTTTACGGGATAGAGGGGGTTCTACTTAGCGTTAGTCGATAGGAATCTATTTAATCCTATCTCCTCAGTGAGTCGCTACTAGCAATCGCAGTTATTAAAGATAAAGATTAATTTATTTTCAAGATGTAGTTGTGCTACAATGATGGTAGGTGATAAAATATTGAATACCAGCTGACCCGGCGGACTCTGTTCCGCCTTAGAGGCAATAAATAAGCAGACTTTGGATTTTATTTAATTCAATTAAAAAAAAACGGGATAAAAAATTCTCTGTCCGTCTCTTGCTTCTAAGCTACCTCCCCACCAATTTTCACTTAAATCTGTTCAGCCGTTCTTGAGTTATAAGTGGTGTAACTAACACCACTTTCTTTTATATATAGATATAGATATATAGATAGATTAGTATCATACATCTCAACCATTACTGGCGTGCAAATTAGGCATAATAGGCACGGTAATAATATCATACAGTATTGTAACTCGGCCGTGTCCTTGAAATAAGTGCCTACGCGCGGTACGTAAACATGAGATAGGGCTGTCGCTGTCGCCCACCTACAGCGTATTAATTGCATCTGGCTACTTTGAGTTTCTATCTAGTTTTGAGATTGTAAATTTATTACTTTTTATTTATTTATTAGCACAGATACTGAGTAACAATATAAAATATTAAAATTACCTAAATAAAATACTTTGTGAATTGAATAGAAAGTGTTCAATAAAAATGCAAGTTGTTTTTTTGATTGATAGATTTATTTAAAAAACCATGATTATGTATGTGACTATAACAAATCAATCTTATAAATTTGCGAACGAAAAATAATTGAATATATTTTAATGAAGTTCGGAATATTTTCTCCATTATTTCTATATATTCCACGAAATTATCGCCGGGTACAATTAAAAAAGTAAACGAAAAAAAAGTGTACGAGATTCTTGTTAATCTTGAATCTCGTTCTGACCCTCTAAATCTCGTAACGGTACGAGATTTCTCGTACGTCTGGCAGCCCTAACCTGCCGCGCGCATGCCACGACCCGAGCGCGTAGGTATAGCTCGCGCGTCGCCCGTTTATATGAAGTTGGAATACTGTATGATATTATTACCGTGTAATAGGTATAAATACTAAACTTACTTATTGGAGCAGAAGACCGTGTTAGTAAAACATTTTTGTATAATTATGCTAAATATATTATTATTTCACAAAATGATATAATTCTTCGTTCTTCAATATATGTTCTGACATAAGGGTTTCATTAAAGGATAGGACTTTTGTTTGATTTTATTTTTATTTTATCTGAAGTTTTTTTTTTTTCAAATAAAGTAGCTAAGTTAAGTAAATAAGTAAGTCTTCTGAAATCTGAATAAATTTGTCTAAAAATCTCAATAAATGACTAACATACTACCAAGTATTACTTTTTTAACATTACCACTATCCAACACCAACAATTCTCAAACTAAAAAAACATGAAACACTAAACAAATGCTCTTTAATTACCTATTCTTCTTATTTCTTATCTTGCAAGAACCTGCGCAGGCGCCGCGCCGAGTGGCGAGGAAAGCGCGCGGCAATCGATTCTACGCCAGAGGTCGCTGCGACCGAGACTGATGACTGACTGATGCCGGTATTTTTAATGCAAGTATCATATTTGATAATAATAAACCTGAAAACTCTAACACCAGGGTTAGTCTCTTAGTCTTTCTCATAGGAAGGAGAAGAAGAATATTTAATATTTTTAAAACATACATCCCGTGGAAGGGCGCCCACCACGATATATTTACCCAAGAAAACTTCAATCCTGCGGGGAATCACAACCCTCATTAATGAGGAATACGCGGCGAGGAGGAGGAAAGTATGAGTCAGTTCTAAGTGAATCGTTTTAGTATAACCAAACACTAGATTTATGTAATGTACATAATTCGTAGCTCTAAATTTTGTACTACCTAACATTTTAATATTTTTATGTACCTGAGTATAAATAATGTGAGACTAAAAATAGATATAAAAAATACATGGATTGAAAATAATCTCATCCATTCATGTACATAGATTTTAGTTGTAATCATATAGATAACAATGTTTACTGACATTGTTTTTTTACACGGACTAGGTTTGCGTTTGACTACAGCCTGCCTGATGTTAAGCATTGCTGTAGCCAAGGGTGAATCACGCTTACTTAGAAGGTTAACTATATATTAACTCTATTTAAAGACCCCTGGATTGTTATAGTTCGTAAGAAACACAGCTTCCGTTTAAGTGTCACAAAGCTTAGCCAATCAATCAAAATATATTATAGGGTTCCTTCCCGTTGTCCCCGGTGGACGTGTCCCCGGTACGGGGACAACAACACGGCAAAAATTTTTTGTGTGTAAACATACAGTATATGTGTGTATGTCTATGTGTGTGTGTATGTCTCTCATACTCCCTAGTCCCAAAACATTCACTAAGTAAACAGAACAGTTCAACAGTAACACGCCAGTGGCCATGTTATGGGAAGGCCATTGTTCGGTGACACTTGTTGTGTGCTTCTAATGCCTAGATGTGACACAGGAAACTTGGTAGACAGGGTTATGTGTGAACTTGGGATGGTGACTTCATCACTATCTGCGTCTCCTAAAGAGTATGCTCTTCAAATCGAGAGTGAATCGGTTCTTACTGGCTAAGCACGCTCCATCCTAGACTGTAATGATCGCTTACCATCAGGCGAATTTATGGTCAAGTATACAAATACAAAATTATTTATTTGACAAAGAAATTTTGTCATAAAATGTTTCGAATACTCTGAACTCGTGTAGCCGTTAGGCTGCGTACAAACGCATGTGTGTGTAGACGCTGATAATGCAAGTTATAGTATTTTTTCATAATAAATTAGTTGCCATGCTAGAAAAAGATTTTCGTAGCTATCAGTGTCATTAGGCAGGTCTGTATATGTTTTATATTAAACTAAAGTGCATAACTTAGTAACAAAAGTCATGAAAATCAAGTGGGTACTATACAATTGCTCTTTCTATACGGTTGCCTGGAAAAGATCGATGTTAGCGATAGGGCCGCCAGTTGTGGCACAATTGTTTAAGTCTTTTGTGTTTCTGTATGTCTTTTTTCTGTATGTGTGTTACAATAAAGAGTTTTATCTACATATCTATCTTTTCTATGTGTTAGGTTATGAGTATCGCTGTAATGCTATGTTTAGTGTTTACTGTGTAGGGGTCGATTGGTTCAATTCCAGTGACAGCTCAGTGAGGAGCCGCGTGACAACAAATATGATACTCCACGAGAACATATCGGTAAGATATTCGATTGTATTTTTACTTTTTAAGTTTGTTACTGCGTTATAACTTATTTAAAAATCGGTTTAATAAGATGGTATTTTAAGAACAAAAGAATAAACCAGAAAAAATAAAATTTGGTATTATTATGATGCAAAAAATAAATATAAAATAAATAAATAAATAAATATTCCGGGACATTGCACACAGCGCCATCTAGCCCCACACTAAGCAAACGCTTGTGTCGTGGGTACTAGATAACGGATATAATACTTATATACTTTTTTTTTTTGTAAATACATACTTATTATATGAAGCTAAACATCGAATTAACTGACTTCAAAAAAGGAAATTTTAATTTGGCTGAATATTTTTGAATATAATTTGTTTATTTACAAGTTTGGGAAAAAGATTTAAAAGCCAAAAGATTCCATTATAACAGCTGAATGAACACCAGCAGGTTGGAAGACGTCAGGTCACAGCTGGCTGCCGCTCCATCATGAGCGACCTTGGCCACGGCACTGGTGCCTACTTGTTAGTATAATATTAACACATTACATTAAAATGATGAATGTGATAGTTTATAGCTGAATGTTTGTTCCTTTCAAAGACAGGTTCATACCCAGCAAAGGGATAGGGAAGGCTGTGGGAGACTAGATGATGATGATGATATTTGTTCTCTTTTCACGCTTAATTTTACGATTTAATAGGCCTAGGAATGGATATCGGAAATAGATATGTACATACGAGTACATATTATTATGTATCAATTATTTTCCTTTATTCGAAAGTGCACGACCACTTTAAAACTCGGTAATATCATTCAATAATTTATATTTTCCACCTTACAAACAGGTTGGAAGACGTCCGTCACGGCTGGCTGCGGCTCCATCATCAGCGACCTTGGCCACGGAACTGCCCCAACTAGTAACTACACTGTGGCTGCTCGACACGTGATTTTAAGTTGTGAAGTTTTGCGAGTTTGTGATGGTTACATTTAGTATAGTAGCGCCTCGCGTTGTTGATTGTGTTTATATGGGACTAGTGGGTGCTCGCGGCTTCGTTCGCATTAGAAAGTAAAACTTACATCCCCTATTTCACCCCTTTAAAAGTGACATTTCCAAAAATCCTTTCTTAGCGGATGCCTACGTCATAAAATCTACCTGCATGCCAAATTTCAGCCCAGTCCGTCCAGTTGTTTGGGCTGTGCGTTGATAGATCACTATATCAGTCAGTCACCTTTGAGTTTAATATATACATATACATATTGTATACATATTGTATAGATAAAAAAGTAGCCTTTGTGATCTCTCTCTCATTGAGTCGTAATTCCTCAAGACTGAGGGTCGTTAGAGGAGTTCTCTTAGGCAAATATATCGTGGTGGGCGCCCAGGTCCTTCCACGAGTCTAGCCCTTAGTTGCTATGGTCACATCTTTGGACATCTTTTATCACATTATCAATACACAAAGTATACAATATGTATCTCCGTATCTTGTTATATCAATATTTTCACACATTTTGCCACAATTTAAGTAAACAGAGCTTATCTATGGTGTCAAGTGATGCAATATTAAATTACACACGAGATGGCAAAGTGTCGTATTATTATGTGGAAAATAGACATTTGTGCCTAGTTTTACTATTAATAATTCTTTAACACGTTTGTTAAGTACAAATTATGTATATTTTTTGAATTCACATTTAATATTATCCGTATGAATCGATTTTGGAATTGGCTTTTCTATGAAAATAAGTGCTCATACTTATTCGTTCATATTTTGGTTCGATTTTATGTTCCCGATTACGAAAATAGTGGAAAGTTTATGTTAGCACCTAATGTAAAACAATATTGTTGCCTACAGTGTAACGCGTTTGCCTAAAAGATTCATTAAAAAATATCTATCTTAAAATTGACGATAAAATATAGACACAATAGATGTTTATCGTTAACACAAATGTTAAGCAAAGGTTGACGCGGTCAGTTCTCGGATGGGTGACCGAATATTGGAATTCCATTTTGGGCGCTTCCGTGAGTCGGATGACACGTTAAATTGTAGGTCCCGGCTGTTTGCCTAGTACGGCAGTCGTAAAGCCATGTCAGAGGCCCTTAGAACGGGCCACTGTCTTTCGATTATAATAAGATCACTAAAAATACCACCAATAGCCAATCAGCGAAGCCTAAAACGTTGTCATGGAACAAATGATACCATATTGGGTCCACATGATTGGCGGATTCATCAATCGGCTATAAAATTTTTCAAAAGTCTTCTGTATACTACATTCATTGCCAAGTAACTAAGCAATGACGTCATCTAACTTCTTATGTAATGTAATAATAAACACCTTTATTATAAAACCGGCCTGCTGGGGACTAGCAACACAATGGAACATTATAAACTATTAGACAATCTGTAGTACAAGACCAAATAAAGTACATTTTGTTAGTGTGTGTGTGTGTGTACGTTTATGTTTTTTTCTTTCATCCAGCTCATTTTAACAGTCAGTGTTTCAAAAAATCCTCACAAAAATGGTTATTAGAGATCAAGTAAACACCGGGGGTACATCTAGTCCAGTATCACACACTTAGGGCGGCGTGAAAACTTTTGACACCAGAGTTGGCCTCTCTCATTCGATAAGAAGAAGAAGTATCACACGTTTTTTGTAAATGGGCGAAACTTGTGAGTTTGTGTTTTTGATAGATTTTCTGTTCAAACCCTGACTTGAAAAAATGAATGTAAAGAAAAGAAAACGAGAAATTAACTATTTTAGATTTAAACAAGAAATACTTAAGTACTTAGTAAAAAAAAACAACAAGAAAACCAAAAAAACACCACAAGTTAAGTAAGTACACAGAATACTATCATACTTTGTACAAAATTAAACCTATTGTCTGTAAGGCAAGTCTACTGTTTCAAACCTTGAACCTAAGTTAGCAAAAAGCAATAGAACTCAGTAAGAAACACTAGTTTTAAGTAATATTTTATAAGAGTGTCTTAGCTGTGCGATAGTGAATAGGTTTTAGCCAATTTTAATTTTAAACGTGGGTTGGATGATACGTTAAATTGTAGGTCCCGGCTGTTGGTCTAGTACGGCTGCTAAGCCATGTCAGAGGCCCATAGGGCGGCCAGATAAACTCTCGACACCAGAGTTGGCCACTCTTATTCGATAAGAAGAAGAGCCAATTTTAAAATGAAGGTTTTGTTTCTATTGTTATCCAATTTTAAAAAGGAGTTTTTTAAATTTGAGTCAATTTGTTCCTTCTGTACATGTCTATTTTGTAGGATATTATTTTTCTGATAATTGTCAATTTTACAGATATATTAATTTTAGCGCAAAATTTATGTGATTTTAAATGAATAATCAACGATAACATTTATACCTACATATTTATAGAAACAAAGTTTATAATTAGCATACGGAAAAATATACTTATTACAATATTAAAATAATTTACTCATTGTTTTTTTATATATTACGAGTAAAATCGTGAGAATTATAGCATTAAGTTTTTGTTAGTATTATTAAAATAAATAACATAGTTATATCCTATTCGGAAATACCTAATGTGTTCGCAAAAAATATCATACCTACTAAAGAGATTTACCGAACATGGTTTAGACAAAACCTGCGATTCAACGAATTAATACAGTATAATTATATTCTGTGACTTTTAAAAATTCGGTAAAACAAATCTTTTTTAAAAATTGAAGTCGGTTAATTACGTTAAATATTTGTGTATTTTTTATATGATTATGATACTATTGTAAGTTCCCCTATTCCCAAATAAGGGCACTAATTTTGATGTTTTCCTTAAATTGGAAAGTTAATAAACTTACGAGCATCTTAACCACTTGGAGAGGACGAGTTGTCAACAAAATATTAAAATTCGATTTTGTCAACTCGACCAAACTGGCCGAGTACTTTTTGGATCAGTTGTCAGGAAGCCGACGATTTAAGCTTTGGTTTCCTAGGACAGCGGTGCCTTCATATAGCGGCTGTAATATTACGGACGCAAAAATAATTAAAGTAAATTACGGTGCAAGTTACCGCTCTCTAGGAAACCGCGCCATTACGTTTACATAGACAACGTTCATTCACCGCTGTATTACAGCCGCTATATGTCGGAACCGCTTTCCTAGGAAATCCAAGCTTTAGTGTTCCTTTAAATTTTATTTTAGTTCGAGTAGGTACCTATTAGTATTTTGTTCAATTTGAAATCACGAGCAGCAAAGATGTATACGTGTGATTTTATATTAAAAAACAACTTTGTTACGATAATATACCTCACAATTAGCACGTTGTCTATATCTACGTATTGTATTTACTGATTTATTTTGCACGTGTTAGCAAACCTACATCATTTACACGTTTTTCAAACGTATGTCGATGAGAAAAATGTTTTGAATAAAAATAACAATATTATTGAAATTATTGCAGTTTTTGCTTACTAAGAGTGTAATTATTACAGCAAACAATGTAAGATATATTTCTGTATTCCTTTTACTTGATACTTAATAAAATGAAATCATTAGGTACGAAGTAATTGCTTTTGTATGTCCTTTTTTAACTGTTATATAAAATATTCTGTAGATATAATGTAATTTTATTCATAGGTACTCAATAAGGGCATTATAAAAAAATGGTTATCTTTCTTTAGTTACAAACAGTCACAGATTATTTCTAATATATGTACATTAGTTTCCTTCCTATAATTTTTAATTGTGAAAAATACATAAAATACAACATGTTTTAAAATCTAAGGCATAGTTAAACTCTTCATGGAAATTCTGAGGATTTAATGAAGTTGATACCTAAGTCACTTCACATTCACATGATACATATATATCTAATACATACAGACATATTTGGCTAAGAAATTTAAACACCGAGGTAAGAAGGTAAATATAATTTGCTTATACTAACAAAAGAACTTACGTAAGCGAGTTTTTTCTAAGCAAATGACCAAGAAGACTTTGCCCCATACCTATTTAATTATAGGTATTATATTATTCTAGATAAATCTACACACGTTAGGACAATAATAGTGAACCTCAATGATAATTAGTACTGGGGTTAGCACTCAGCTACAATTCTGTATAGTATGTAGGTTAGGTACCTACTTAATTCTGAAACTGATTCATATTGACACAGTTCGTTGTTATTAAAATGATTTATAAATAAGAAAACAAGATGTAAAATAATGATACATTATAAAAAAATAAAGTTAAAATTGAAATCCATCATGTGGTAATAGAACATTCTGCATACACTCGCAAAATTTAACACACGATGTTTAGAAACCTCTTTCCTCAAATTTAATTTATTTTTTTCAAATTATGATTATTACGAATCAACCAGTTAGTATAATAGGTACCTAGTTATTAGTCCATTTCTGCCAATAATAAAAACATACGGGTCGCACCGATAAATAACTTCCTTTTCAGAAGTCGTCTAATGAATGACAAAATATATGAAACTTCTTAGTCAACTGAATCAGTTAATGATTCACCATTTTTATCCATGCTAATATTTTAGTACATAGGTAATTAAGTTAGAGTTATGTGCCGTACTCGACCTTGCTATGTGCGTGTCATGGTGTTATGGCCGTATAACATGTGCTTTATTTTGCTTGGACAAACATAGTCTATGTACATAGGTATTACCTATATATAGATGTGTATAGATACCAAGATATCTTAATATGGGTGTAAAAGGATTAAGGTCTTTTAAGAAGTTCTTTAGAAAAAAAGTCTAAAAATGTTAAGTAGTCAGTAAGAAAGCGTAGATTAAAGTAGGGACAAGATAATAGGTCACTTTTGACATTTCATCAAAATTCAACAACGTGACCTTGTAACGGCGGGCATAAAATAAGAACTGCACAATTGCTTAACTTTTTTCAATTACGTTTACATATTTATTGTAATAATGACCGATACGAGTAATTTTACGATTTGCTTTCACTAATAAACCATTCTAAACATAATAAACAATTTCTGATCTAAAGAACTGAACGTCGTTACAATGTTGCGTCAGTCAACCCTTTTTCTTTTTAAACACTAGGGATGTTACTCTAAAAATCGAAAGCTGATAGGATTGTAAGTTGAATCGAATGCAATGATTACTTGTGAAGAAAAATCACCATAAATTTATAACCACGTTGTGATTATAGTAAAACCTAATTATACATATTTATTATTATTTTAACTAACTATAAAAATACAAAAAAATAACTAAATAGAAAGGTCATTTTTGTTAAATTACGTAGGTACTTGTCTTATTTTGCTCCTTTAACTTATGAAAGAAAAAATAATAATGGGACAGGGATTCGCATGATCATTTTTAAAATTCACATATGTTTCAAGTCTGTATCGATTCATTCGATTCATTCATTTAATCGATGTTTTTAAGCAGGTCACCTCACTATGAATATAAAACTGACATCTGTCAAAAGTGACCTATTATCTTGTCCCTATAATAAGTTCCCCCATAAACCACCTGGGGAATTAGAAGTATACACACAATAAAAAAAAGGATTAAGGTATCGCAACCAGACCGCATTTTCGTGCGTTTGCACGAAAATGCGGTCACTGTGTATGCGTGTGTGTGGTCACTGTGTATGTGTGGGCACTGTTTAGTTGTATGGTTAAAAAAGTGCAATATTTAGTTTTATATCATGTCTATATTGCACACCGGTAATGGTTGAGATGTATGTTTATATGTACGTTTATATTTGATTTTATATCACCTGCTATCATACAGCACAACAACATCTTGCAAATAAATTATTCTTTATCTTTTATATTTATCAAAGCAAAGAACGATAGTTAATTGTTTTTTTACCTCACATTAGAACATGAGGACTCCCTAGAACGACATGGATGAACTGTGTGAATGAAGATATGTGTGCGAGAGGAGTGAATTCGGAGATAAGTAAGATAAGAGGACGAGTGACTGAATGAAATGTAGGAGAGAAACATGCTGTGCCGTCACATAGTGGGGTAAGGTAAAGAGGAAAAATATTACAGGATTCTAAACATGATACCAATATCAAAGATCACAACGATCCGTCGCTCCGTTGCAGCGTGATAGAAATGAAATGAAAATGAAATTTATTGTCAGGCAACTAGGTTTAACAGATGGTCATAAAAAAACTTATAACATAATCTAGGGCTAGACATGACTCTAGCCGCTGCCCGTATGGGCTAGAAGGACACACAACCCTAGAAACACATTTTGGCTTTTATAATATTGATATTTAAATAAATAAATAAGTTACTATTTTATTTAAAGTCCTATACTACCCCTTGTTGTTTTGAAACGCACTGAGTGTGTGAGTATAGACGCAAAACAATCATAAACTTCATTATCTATTCAGATAGGTAATTTTAATTCTTGGTGTGTTGACTAAGAGTTGAAGCCACCATTAGATTTAATTGTCTTAAATTTGCGCAGTTTTTGAATAAACTTTTGTAGGTAGTTGTATGATTGACGCAGTTTTAAATAAAAAATTTAACTTGGAAACGTTTTTTTTTAGATTTTTTGTACAACTTTATATGCTTTTAGATTTTTTTGGGATTTACATTTAACAATCCCGGGATAGGTATCTAAATCTTAATTCAAAAAGTTTCTTCTGGGCAAGCGTGCAGCATTAATTTATAATCTTGTAATTTTCAGGCTAGCTTTGCTTGAATGTGTGTTTATTATAACACATAAAAATCTTTTAACAGTAGGTATTCTGGTGTATTGAAATCCATGAAAATAATATTTGAATACAAATTTAAAGAAATCGAATTCATATTTATCTAGAAAAACATACCAAATACTTAGAATCGAATACATTAAAATCTTTTATGAATCACCACAGAATCTAAAGTTACATAAAAACAATGAACCAAAAACAGTTATCGTGAAGAAACGTCGAGAAGAAAGGCGGTACGTTTCGGTTTCGTTAGAAATGCATAAAAATCAATTTATCCGAGCGTGCGATTTTATTGCTTACTTACATGAAACAGTTGTTTGTGAGGAGTTTTTATCCATTTAAAATATTAGAATTAATGGCTTACCGTATTTCTTAATTTATATCAAAATAATTCAAGACTAGTTCTCATAAAAACTCAAAAAAAAGTTTTTCATAAAATATACTAGAAGTGCATCATTAGCCTTAAATTAGTTATTAATTACAATATTACTGCAAGTAGTAGTTCAATAATGAAATATTTTGGTAAGTTATTAGTAGTAGAATGATTGCAATTCATCAAATAACACAGTCAGTAATTAGTTAATTTAATGCGAAATTATTTTTATAATACTAAGTCGAATCGGTCGAATGTCGCAAACCGTAAAAAGGCTTGCAAATTTTTGTATTTAAATAAAGTACTTAATATCTTTCAATGATAAAGAAGTACATTCATACTACCTACCTTCGTAATTAAACAATAGGTAGGTAGTTATTTTACCCTAACTTCGTTAAAAATAAAGTCCATTTTGGGTCTTATGTAAGTAAACTTACGAACTAAGTAAAATATTACATGAAGGTTACATGTCTATAAAAAGTTTCATACGTAGTTTTAACCTCTTTAGTAGGTACCTATGTAAGTAGGTGCTAATAGGTTTTTAAAGTAAACAACGTCCATTCAGAGCGATATCGTGCTTCTACGCATTTCTACCTCAAAGGAATGCGGTTAGAATGCTCATTAGAACTTATCATAATCACTAACAAAATACCTAAAAATCGCCCAAGCCATTAACTTATCATACCCACCTTTGGTTAGTTATCGTTTATCCTCACAGAAACAAAAATCTTCACGAAAAAGTCACTCCAAAACAACAACACGTTTTGTTCGTAAACTCTTTTCGGGACAACAAAAAGTATTTAATAATTATTCACACAAAGCACAGACTTATTGCGGGATTCGAAATTCAAAATTGACAGCTCGGAAAAGAACACGCGTTTTGGCGGGAAAACGCGCGACTTGCGTCATACACGCGCCGCGACATGCGCTCAACTGAAGTTTAACTTTTCAATTGGGCAAGCGCTTAATCACTTACCTGCTGGTATTATCGCTGATCTAAACAACCATCGCTGGCAATGTTTATTCTTTATATATCCACTCATCGCGTAAGCAGCAATGTTTAGTACAGCAAAACCTTCACGAAAAACGTTCGCAGTACGAACATACATTGCTTGTTGACGAATGCCATTTTTAATGGTTATAAATCAATACCAGTAATGTATTAGTAAAATTAGTAAGAATTGAATGGTAGGTATTGAAGAACTGTCAATCAAGATCAACTCAATTCTGTATTGCGTCATTGCAACTTGATTTGTGTCTCGGATATTTATATAGATTTGATTGTTGTTTTGTTAGTTTCGGTCAAGTAAAATCAAATTTTTTTTTGTTAGGATTTTATACATATAACAACATATTTTTTATATACATACTTATATATAATGGTTAAGTATAATATGAATGTCTTTGTTGGTTTTACTTAATTAGGTAAATAAAAGAAGTTAACTTGTAAAACTAAAAACAGGGTTTTATTTGCACTAAAAAGCAATTTTAACCGGAAAACGTACTATATTAATTATAAAATGAATAATTGTATTTCATGTAATTTCCCATCCTCAGGTAATATGATAACCAAAACCTATGCGAGTATGTGTGTGTTGCGAAGGACGTAAAAAAAAATAGCATTAAAATTTATTATATCTTTATTATTCATTATTTTCTTACTGGGACAGAAATATTACAAGGTCTGTATTGACGATTAAAAAGATGCATTTTTAATTTAATTTATATAAACATTAAGATATGATTATTCTTTTGATATGCATACAATTTCCGAATTAAGATTTGCTCAAGTATCTAAAAGTACCTACTTAATAATTGATTTTTCTAGAAATGTTTACTTGAGCAAACTTAATTTAAGGTTCCGTAGGCTGGTTGTGTTTTTATACAAACTTTTGGCAAAAGATACACAAAAAATAAGAAAGTAATTCCTAATTTTTGAACCTCACTATACAACAGTTAAAATTAAACCTTTTTTGCATCGTAAATCGATACTTTTTTGAGAAATATGAAGGCTATTCGATATTTTACTTGAGAACTGGCACAATACAAAGTTACGGCCAAAGAAGAAATAAAAAAAAACAGTTTGTAAAAAAACACGTTCAGCAAACGTCACATCAATCCCAACTTACATTACAATGACCAAAAGATTTCCAAATCGTTTTCCAATATTTGTGCGTGGAGAGATCTAGCGTAGTTAGATATAGTTAATTAGTACTTATTTCAACTTTTTATCGAATTTTCCAAGGTAAACTTTCATACAAACTTCGGCTATTGTAAACTAATTAAAAAAAACATTATTAGTAAAGAGAGGTCTTTAAATTAAAACGAACATAAAGTTTCATATTTCTTAATCAATTGTGTAGTTGAATATATATACTTTCATTATAAAACGTAGGTATTGGGTTCCTACTGTTAACTTGTGTAAAACCTTACCAGAGTGGTTTGCTTTTATTTTCTTAAGCAAGTTATTGTAATTAGAAACGCTATTTACTAAAAATACTTCCAATATAAAATATCCGGCAATGGATGGATAATATTCACTTAAATAGTCTCCAAAGATTGTATGAAAATGGTTTTGGAAAGTCCGCCTCAAGACGATGAATTTTTCGCAGTAGTTTTCTCATAAATTATATGGTAATACATACATTTATTTATTGATTTATCTGATAAAGATTTTATACATTACAAGAATCCCTCGCTCAAGATTATATTGTTGAATCAATCGCTACGCTCGCTCGTGAATTCATAATACGAATATGTTTTCGTTTCCTCGGCAGCACTAGCAGGAAAAACAACTTTTTATTTTATACATTACATATACATATAATATATCTCAGTACGAAAACTATCAAGGATTGAATTCACCGTCTCACTCTTAAATCTAAAGTAAACTACGATTAATTATATCTACACAAAGACTATAATATAATAAAAGTATTCTAATTCCCTTTGGCAAATTTTAAACTTTTATTTACATTTTACATACGTAAATAAAATCTCATTTTTATAATTTTCAAATGTAATAAGCATTTGGCAATAATACCACCTATAATTAAACAGTCTTTAAAGAAATAACTAAAATTTTAAAAATACCTAACGATAATAATTTAATCAGTAAGTAGATTGATTTATAAATTTTGGAATAGTAGAATAAAAATATACCTAATTTTCTAGTCTATTTTATAGAAGGAACAATTTGATAAGCATAATTGAATAATTATCAAATCCTTGTAAATTCCCTTTTTTAAGAGGTATGACAAATCATGTGTAGCTATTTTTTATGGAGTCTATTGTCAAATGTTTTACTATAATGTTGTAAGCAAGCAAATATCACGTAGGTAATACTATAGCGTCATATATTTTATTGTATTTACAAAGGAAAGCGCACTCAAATCCTGTCATCACTCATAGAACTAAACCACCAAAAATAAGCCACAGAAAAGGCACTCAAACCACTGAACCCTAAATAAACGAACCAAGCGAGAGAAAAATCAAGAGAACGGGACAATAAATTATCTTTCCCCGTCTCTTCTAAGCAACCTATTGTATCTGAAGATTCTATTCTTGTAGCTTTCTATGGGACCTCGGCGGAGCATTCTGGAAACTGCTGCCCTGGTGACAGCTGCTTTATAGCTCTCCGGAGACAAAATGGCGGGAGTATCGCGCGTTTTCAAAATGTCCGGCAAGATGGCGGCGGCGCTGGGCAAGATGGCGGAGTCAGACAACATTGCGTCGATGTCACTTGTCAACATGGCGACGGAGTCAGCTGATGTGTAGTTTGTCATTGGTGTGCAGAGCGGGATAGCGTTTGACCATTTGCGATTCCTAGGGAATACGAAAAAAGTGTTAAGTATCCAAACAATACATTTTATATAAAAGGTGCAGAATGTAACTTACTTGAGACACCGGAGCATAGGCGCTCCCTTAAGTCTGTACCCCGGCTCGCACGTGAAGGTGACAGTCTCTCCTATTTTGTAGTAGAACTTCACACTCGACATGCGACCCGAGATCGTGGTGCCGGGGTATGTACAGGCTTGCGCACCTGTAAGCAACAGATTGTAAGTAGGTAAGTGTTATGATAAACATCTGGGCATTCTCATGTGGCTTTTGTACGTAGGATCATAATCTACAATACAGTACTGGTATAAGTATATCTTCGTCGCAAAATCGTAAAAAAAAACGGCTGAGTAAATGGTGCATTGTGCTTGATACTACCTATACATATTCCTCGAGTGATATTCCATACGCCTCATCACTGAAAGTATGTAGCAAATCCAAGCAGATAGTTCATCAATTTTAAATTCAGTAATGAAATTCCATAAAAGACTCGAATACGATGCCATTGGTGTAGGTCCAGGATCGAGGCAGACATATATTATTTTTTACCACAAAGCCTCACACGCTTTATTTCTAACAGTGGAAATAAAACTCGAGACTTCAGCCTTCGCACCTAGGGATTCTACCCTCGAATAGTAAATCCACTAGAACTAGATATTAGACTCACAAGTGGGTGGCTTGTCGCTCCACCGTGCAGAGTCCTGGCACACAAGGATGGGTCGGCCGTGCAGCGTGTGCTCGGGGTTGCAGTGGAACTGCAGCACGTCGCCCGCGCGGTACGGGGCCCGGCCCAGCACGTAGCCGGAGGCAGGCGGGGGCAGCGCCGGGCAGGACACCTCTGGAATAACACATTTGCAACGCAACGCTCAGTTGATGAATAGAAAAACAGAATGGTTGCATCGCATAGCGTTTAGCTTGCCACAAAATATAAAATAACGTTCTATGGAGCTTTTTGAAAAATCTAAACTAATTGCCGCATACACATAAAAAAAAAGCGCTTAAACTTTTCCCTCACGGTAGTCTCTGAGTGGGGCGATGCCAATCTGGTTAAGTTTAATGCCTCGAAAACACAAGCGTGTCTTTTCTCTGCAAAGAGGAGGCCATTCCTACTGGCGCCCTCTTTCCGTAATGTAACCGTGCCCATCACCGACCATCTAGAGTTGCTAGGTGTCACTTTGACTCCGACCCTCAACTTTGGCTCCTATATTGAGTCTAAAGCTCAACTCGCAGCCAAGAAGCTGGGAATCCTCTCGAAGGTGCGACGATACTTCACTCCAGAACAGCTGCTGACCTTGTATCAAGCGCAAGTTCGGTCATGTATGGAGTATTGTTCGCACCTTTGGGATGGATCTGCCAAGTACCAGCTTGAGGCGTTAGAGTTAATTGAGAAGCGGGCAAAAAATCTCATCGCGAAAGACTCACTCTGTAGCTCAAAATTACAAAGCCTTGAGCACCGCCGTAAGGTGGCCAGTCTTTCGGTTTTTTACAGGTTGCATTTCGGAGAGTGTGCGGAGGAATTGCATAATTTAATTCCTGCAGCCCCATTTCACCATCGCACGAGTAGAGGCACGGCAAGGAGGCACCGATATACAGTTGAGGTTCCAAAGACTCGCACCAAGCGTTTTGCTTCGACTTTCATCGTGCGAACAGCCAAACTGTGGAACTCCTTGGCCGAATCTGTATTCCCCTTGAACTATAATTTGTCGGTCTTCAAGTCGAGAGTAAACCGGTTTCTTCTAGGCAAGCGCGCTACATCGTAGACTATAACGTTGCTTAACATCAGGCAAGTTGTAGTCAAGCGTAAGCCTATTTCATGTTAAAAAAAAAAAAAAAATGGTAATTTGAATACATTAAGCCGAGTACAAGGCCGTAACTCGAATATTTGTCAAACGTGTTTGGGAAACTAAATTGATCTTCTTCCTTTAAATGTATCTAAATACAATATCTATTATCATATCGTATGTATATGGACAAATTGAAAACCGCTTCTTTAAAGGACTTAGTTAAAAAACCAAAGCGGTTAATTATTATTTACCTCTACAGACAGGGAAAGGTTTGGCCCATTGAGCATGCGGCAGGCAAACTGTCTCCGGAGCCCCTCGTAGTGCGAACCCAGGCGGGCAGCTGAAGGCAGCTCGGCCTCCAACCCCTCGGGACACGATGGCCACGCGAGGGGCTCGCTCGCCTTCTGATAGAGGCGTGTCTAGCACCACGTCGCCGCATTCTACACCTGGGAGGTAAGAGTTTTAGTTTAGTATAAATAATTAATCTCAAAAAATTGGGTCAGTAGACCCTGAATACAGAT
Organism: Macaria notata; assembly: GCA_927399415.1. Lineage (NCBI taxonomy): Eukaryota > Metazoa > Arthropoda > Insecta > Lepidoptera > Geometridae > Macaria > Macaria notata. Next base: position 731,152 of record OV656747.1, on the reverse strand, counting down.
ATTGATGGATTCTGCATATGTATGTGCAAAAGTTAGCGCTTGATGTTTAAATTATAATATTTTGAAAGTCTATGAATAAAGCAGCAGGCGTATGTTGTATCAAGTCGACTTAATTTGAGCGATACGATTCCCGTGGGTAATGAGGTATATTATGACAAATAAATATAATTTCTTGGTTTCGTAAGCTATAAAAGCCACTGAAATCCAGCGGATTGCAGTCAACCACAAAGCTGTGCTTTAAAAAATGGTGTTGCTTAGTTTCTACTTAATTTATTTTAAAAACCTATAACACATACTCTCACAAACAGGCAGCGGCGAGCTCCAGTTCCCTGAAGCTCGGCAGACGAGTGACTGCGCACCGAGCAGTGCGTTGCCGTTGGCGCACGAGAACCGTATCTCGGTGCCGAGGCGCGTGCCCAGCGCGCTCGCCACCAGCCCGCGGCGGATGGGTAGCGGGGGGCAGTGCACGTCTGGAATAAAGGTGGGTCATAACAAAATATTCCGGATTTTTTTTTCACAACGCATAGCCCCATACTAAGCAAACACTTTGTCTTAAGCACAAGAAATAAAATCACTTCGAGTGTATGAGTAGAGTAGTTTGTAACTGGTCAACTGTGCGTTTAAAGAAACATGTATTTAGTCTTTTGTCCTTGCAATGTTCATTTGATAGGAAACGACTGAGACGATATTAAAGGAACATAAATGGATCAGTTGATTAAATTTTAAATTAACTTTGCCATACGTTGATGAGAGTAGTAAAATACTGCTGATAAAATGCTAGTTAATCGGTATAATACGATACAGAAAGACCATTGCCTACACCTTGAAAATTGCACTGAATGTAGTCCATTTGTAACGTGTTGTGCTATTGTAAAAGTTTCAGGCGTTAATTTAGTTCGCAACATAAATACATCGCTCAGACTATTCTAAACTCCATCGTTTATCAGTATTAAATCTTGCTACACAAGTTTTAAATAATTTTAAGACAAGTTTTTTTTATGTATTTTTAAAGCCTAGGACGTACCTTCCACAATAATCTCGACCTGATGGCTCTGCCGGGCCGGGGTCTCGCAGCGGTAGACGCCGGAGTCCTCCTTCACGGCGTCAATGATGCTGAGTCGGTACTCTAGCTGGCTGTCTCTGCCGGGGTCTGTGGTCCAACCCTCAGCGTATTTCTTGTCCAGTCTGAAATTTTAGCAAATTTTGCAGTATGGGTTTATAAAAGGTTATTATGACAAGTGTCTAGAGTGTTAGTTTATGTTGATAGCTTTGAGTCTTTGAAATAAGTGTACCTACGGCACGATAAAACTTGCTTATCTTACATGATGTACTTACTCTGGATCAAACAGCGTGACATTCCACTTGGGATTCCCGAACCTCCTCATCCAGAGACACTCCATGTGCAGGCTGGTGCCGGGGTACACCAGCAGCTTGCCGTCGTTGGTCTGCGCGATGGGACCGTTGGAGTGCCGGAACAGTATCGTGGGGGGCTTATCCACTGAAAGGAAGCGAGACGGGCCTTCAGCTCGATAGGGGAGGGGGGAAGGAGGTAGGTGGAGACGATTGTGAAGAATTGAAATAGGAAAATGAGAGTAAGTACAAGTACTTTTGGTTTGGTACCTTTATGGATAGTTTGATAGACACCTTGCTTCCCTTCCGTTCTGGACTAAATGAATCATTATCATAGTATAATAGCACAAGAGTGGTGACACTTTAACGCCATTCAAAACAAATGCCTCATTCGCGTAGCAAAATAAAGATTAGCTCGCATTAAAATATCGTGACTACTAGAATGCAGTCGAAGGTTGAACAAGCTCAAACGGTACTTTCATAACCATGAGTCATGACTACTCTACTATATAGTCATAGTTTACTGCATAGAGATAATATACCTGTTTACTGACTGTCTCTTCTATCAATCAAAACCCAGTAAGGCCAAGAAAAGCGTTAGAGCATGCGTTCACAAGCCCTGCACACTTACTGGCATAGTCGTTCTGCTGGTTGAGTCCGATGCAGGTCGGCTTCACGCCGTCCCACTCGCCGCCCACGCAGCGCCGCACCTGCGACCCCACCAGGTAGTACTTGCCTATGTCTGAGCACCTGGAATGGAGACGGTAAACTGAATTATCATACTTCATATTTAGTTTCACATGACAGTGACCTATACCGCAAATTCAATAGATTTATTTCATCAAGAACGATTGATTAGATGTACGCGTTCTTAAGTCATCCCTTGTCCCAGATGTATGTGCCAGTATAAGTAACTTATACTAGCACAGAATACATAATACAAACGGCCATTTTGCAACAACAAAATGAACAAAGCGGCACATTCGCAGTTTTGGGCAAAGTTGCGTCAGGAGCAACATCAAAAAGTACCAGGGCATCATACATTACAAAGAGGGACCTTACAAATACAGTGAACGCACAGACGCGTTCATGGGCATGTTGCGTCTGGAGAAGTAGTAACCAAAAGTACTAGGACATAATAAAACACTTTTTTCTTTATTTATTTTCATTTTAACATCATTAGCAGAAGTTATCCATCTGTCCATTAAGATTCTCCCGCAGCTAGTGGTGTCACAATACTGGTTGTAAATCTTTGCAACATTTCAAAAACCAATTGAAATTGCGATAAACATTCACAAGGGGTCAAATTCACATACAGCCAGTAGGTACGGCGTCTCGAGCCAATATTCTAAGCACTAAAGTGGTGGCCTGTCTGACAGGCTGGAGACCGTAGTATGTGGCACGTCGGAGAGTCACTATACTCAGCAGTGGGTGAACACGGGCTGACATGAGGATGATGATGATGAAAGTGTTGGCACAAACCGCTTAGTATTGAGACTATAAAGTTTTGTGTAGAGTATATATACCTGGCAACAATAACAGCTCCGGGCGAGAACTCCACGGTCTCAGTGACTTCCAGGTCATTGTAGAAAGCCACTACGTTCGGCTCGTCGTTTTCGAAGGTGCAAGTGTTGTTGTTCATCAGCTCTTCGTTCTGGGCTTCCAATTCATCTGGAACAGATAAATAAGATTTATTACTATCTTGGCTGTGAGAGTGGAAGAGAAAGGGGGAGGCCTATGTCAAAGGACAACCTGACCAACAAACTGGTTGCTGATGAATTATATTTAAGTTTTTATTTTATCATATTCTTATATTTTCTATGTTAAATAATAAGTTAAAACTGTAAAATTATGGTCAGAGAATAAAGGCTTTATTATTTATTATTATTACTATCTTGGCTTTGCTATAGTGAAGTTAGAGTGAAATCAAAGTTGGTAAATAACAGGCGTGAGTATTGTTAAGACGGTGGTATGTATAGTGAAACTGTGATCTTTTTAGTATCGCACAATAAGATCAAGTGTTCAGGTTTTGGCCTTGTGTTTAGTAGTTACTCCCTTTTAAAATTATAGTTCTTTTGGTCAAAAAAACTGCGAAAAACCTTCGATTCTGCTCAATAATCTGTGTCAAAAATTTTCCAAGTTACTCATACATAGCTCCAACATAGTTTGCCGGTTTCAATAAGTAAAAAATACTTACCACAGCTAAAACTCCTGCCAATCCAGTTCCCCTGCTCACAGATGAGTTTCCACGTGGTCTTCTCCCCCATGATAGAAGCTATGCATGAGAACGTGATCTCAGTCCCGTGAGGGTATCCTTCTAGTCCCATGGTGCTGTTCACTTCAGTTCCATCCTTGTAGATCAACGTGCCTTGGACCCTTGAAGAGATGGAGGAGGTTAGTGGAACTGGGTGACAGTGGTCGGTAAAATAAGGAAGCTGGTAACGATGTGTAATTATTGTCAAGCAGACTTCGATAGAAGGTCGTTTAAGTAATTTTAGCCAAAGTTCTACTGTGATATTTGTTCAGTCAGTTGTTGTCTTTCCTCTCTCCCGCTTGAGATGAGGGAACCCGTTCCAAGTTGACACTCTTTATAGGAGTACGTTTAAGTTACTGTTTGTTACAGGTATATTTTTATGTAAAAATTGTAGAATATTTGCAAGTTCACTTGTTAAATATAGTTAGTTGTTGTTGTGGCAAAAAGCATCTTAGCAATTATGGTAAAAAAATAACTATAATTATTCGTAACGTGTCAAACTTATGATTACCTTATTAAACTTGACTGATTTAAACTCAAAATAGACACATATTAAGTTTGCAAGGAAGACATTAAAAATGATTGAAAATTCAATAAAATCTAAAGATCGACAAAATATTATAACAAGAAAAAATGTAATAAAGTCGTTATATTAATTGGTCCTGTTTCTTTGACCATTCAATTTATGTACAGTTTGTTTCACTCACGAATATTCAGAACAACATGCACTAACACCAAGATTATTATACAGCAACAGAACTAAAGCTGGGCCAAGACAGAAAAAGCCAAAACCACGGCCATTCAATTAGCGTTCTTACCAACGTATGAATAAAGCACATTTTCCTAAAGAACCTAGAACACTAAGCCCTGTATGGAGGATTTGATCAAAACAGTCCCTTCGAATTGAAAGTAGATGAAGTAATTGAACAGAGATCAATTGTTACAGATTTATCAAAAACTGATGAATGTGATGTTGGAACTGATGTGTCTGATGTCTCTGATGAGGTAACTGATGAAGATGATGACAGTTGAAGTGAGGAAGTCAAAGAAGCAAAGTCCGAACCTATGGGGCTCTCACCAGGGCTTGGCATCCCTGAACGCCTGGGTCCCTTTCAGTCTTTGCAGCCAGCAAATAAGAAATGCAGACTCTTGCAACAATATTATTTTTTCTGATGCTATCTCATCCTCTAGAGGATGACGACAAACATATCGTAGAAGTTGATTGTAGTCGAGATATACAATGAAAATAGAGAAACAAATAGACAAATCTTGTGGCTGGATATACTTACAGCTCTTTTCAGAGATCTCAAAAACACTTTGTATTAATCAAAATAGTGTTTTGCGATATCATTTCTGACTAGCATAAGAAAGACTATGAATCTATCTTGAATACAACCAATCCCTTGCAATCGCTTACAATCATACACATACGACTGCAAATCATAACGTAAGAACCGAAACAAACTAAAGCATGAAACCAAATGACTCTGCAGATGAGTCGAACAATTTGATCGAGTTTTTGATTAATTTATTATTTAAAGCTGTAATACACCAATGAGTTTGTATAACAAAGGAAATAAACGAAACCATTGAAGCTACAATGAAAGCATTTATATTCATAAGTTTACCAAACTTCGGAGCTCAAGAGCTTCAAGTTTGAAATTTCAATACAGAAAAGTTTTGTAATGGGATTCCAAAGATGCATAATTTTAGATTTTGAGGCGTTCGCCGTCACAGGTTTGATTAATTTATTCACGAACTTTGCGCCAGTTGACGGAATATTTACGAAACAACTTGATATTGGGTGCAATAACAAAGTATTGCACAAAATCGATAGCATATAATGCTGATTTGTTTTCTTTCATAAATTTCATATAACTATGAATTTATAGATCAATCAGCTTTAAATTTAATGACTTTATATACAGGACGCATGTCTTATAAACTACATAGTTAAAAGTCATGTTTGCTCAATAAATAAATACTATTTTTTTTGCATTAATTCTTATACTTTTTAGATTTTAAATTGTATCACGCATCTTTTAGAACCCCAGTTTCCCAATAAACCACCACTTAGTTTGTAAACTGTAATGATGGTTACCTCGCGGGCGGTCCACACTCTGTGATAGTAGTTCCATCCATATCAGGTTCAAGTTCTGATATATCTTCCCTGACGATGTCAGATCCACTTTGGAACTCCGAGGTCGGGCGTGGCCTGCTAAGATTTGCTATAAAATAAATTGGATTTAGTAGTGTGAAAAAAATCATGATGTAGTTTAAATGATTAAAACATAGATGTTCGAGTTCTTCATCAATCGCGTAGAGTGACGAGTCTAAACCACAAGTTAGTACAATTTATGCTAGTAATTATTTCATTACTATACAGGTGGTTCCTAAATGCACCACTGCTGCATCACCAGACAGGTAGTAATGATGTTTGCTATGTCCTCTCTTTATCATTTTGTATGTTACTTATACAAAACGCTTACAATTTAATCTGCTGTTGACGGATTTTCCGTTATACCTATTCCGTAAAATGTATCAGATATCAAACACTCACCCAGTGGTCTACAGAAGTCGTGTACAGTAGGCTGCAGCCTGCCCAGGTGACAGTTGAGCGTGGCTGGCGGAGACCGGCCAGCATCACACGCGATGTTGACGGAGGAGGCGTGCGCCACCGTGAGACCGGCTCGGTAGCCTGCCTCGTAGGACGCGCCGTGCAGCAGGGGCAGCTCGCACGGGGCTGAGATTGGAAATATAACATTCTTAGAAAGACGTCACTGGATGGATGGATGAAAACAATGGATGGACTGAAATTTAATTAAGTTCTACTCTTGGGTGTTTAATAAATAGATAATATAATTTAATAGATGCCAATTTATTTTTTTCCCTTGCGTTTCAAAAACTACTGTCGTTCTGTGTAAGTTAACTACGTTAAACATTGGCTCGTCTATTATACTAAGCCGGCTAGTTTTTAAAACTAATTACACTAGTTAAGACAATATAGTTTGATAGAAAATATGGTAATAGTTACCGGGAACACATTCCGGCATGCTGGTGACGGCCCACTCTCCGAGCCAACAGCGAAGGTTGGTCGGGCCTTGCACGTTATATCTGTAAAAAAAAAAGCAAAAAAATAACATCATAATCGACAGTTGTCCTTTATGAACCTTCATGTTTCGTCAACCTTGTGCCTATCAGCAGTGAGTAAACAATATATTTGCGATTATGTTTGCGTGAAATTACACATGACAAAAGGGCGCCGAAATATATCGGCATCTCGGTTTTATGTCCATCATAGAATAAAGATTCTAATGAAGGGACAAACGATGTCTAAATGGAAAAGGGCGGTACCTACTTGAAATGAGAAACCAGACCTGAAGTAGGTATTCAATACTACGTAGGTAGCGTTTACTTTTACAGTTACTTAATATGACACGACTCACCCATATTCACAAGAGAAGTGCACTACTTGTCCATTCGGCACCGGATCAGTCTCATTAAGCTCCCTCTCCTCCTGCAGCGCTGTGGGAGCTCCTGCGCCGGATGACTCGGCCATCGTGTAGATACCGTACTCTAGTGATGGCACGTGACAGGGCACTGGGAATGAATAGGAGAAGAAAAAGGTAGTGTTATAATCAGGGCACGCAGGACCAGGCGTATAGCCTCGCCTTTGACGACGATTTCGCCTCGTATTTGACGAGACAAGCCTAGAGTTAGTATATTAAATTATGAGAACTACATTTTTATCAGTAAAAATCAGTGGTTGAAATCAACCTCGTAAGTTAGTGGAACTTGTGATGCAAAACATAAAGAATTGTGATGATGCGGCATGCAATATGCACAAGACAAAAAAGAAAAATAAGCGAAGAAGAATGACGAAACTTACGTTTTCAAATGCTGATCTTAAATTGACATCATTAGAATATAAAGTAGTTAAGACCACAATTAGAAGAAACAAAGAGAACGTAGAAGATAATGAAAAATTTTCATGTAATTAATATGACAGATTTGACTTACAGATTTCGCATTTGGGTTTCTCAGGCTTCCATCTTCCTCTCACACATTTAGCTGTCGCATTTTGTTCCAAATTCAGTCCGTAGCCTTTCCCACATGCAACTCGTACTATCGTTCCTGAAATAAATAATTAAGTAAATATCTTTAGTACTTGAACAGATCGGCATACAAGTACATTTATCTTTTATGTTAACCATGTTACCATGTAATATCTAGTACCTGAGCTAAAAGTGTTGTTAGGATCCCGTCCATATTTCACAATCTCTATATTCACATAAGGTTCACTCTCAATGGCTTCACATGGACTCTTCGGCCTTCCTTTCTTGCCTCCACCTCCACCATTATCTGCCTTGCTTCCATTTTCTGTGCCATCTTTTGTATCTCCATTCTGTTCTTTTTCTTCACTAGATCCGTCTGCCGTTTGCTGACGATTTCTACCACCTTTGCCTTCACTACCTCTGTGAAAAATATAATTTAGTATTAGTTTGACCATACAGCGTGTTAACGCCGCTAGCATTGAAGTACCCTTGGACTCCGAATTAAGGTTAATATATATTAAATTCACTTACGTTTTAGGAATGGTAGCTGTAGTTTGATTTAATCTATCTGTTTTTCTGCTTGTTCTTTTGTCTCTTTTGTCTAGTATATTATCCACTTCTGTTGAATTGGTTTTATTTTGTAAAGGAATGACAGCCATTTCTTTATTCAGATGTTCATCTGTATTGTTTTCATTTTTTTGTAAAGGAATCACTCTCAGCATATCGCCGTTTATGTCGTTATTAATGTCAGAATCTTCTTCTGTTGGCCTGAAGGTCCAATTTTCCTTAGAAAAGTCTTCTAAGCTTATATTGCGCTTTCTCCTAACTTTACTAGCAGTTTCAGTCGATTTTGTGCTTTCTACGACTGATTCTTCTCCTTCTAAATCTGTGTCTAATTCTTTCTTAATATCATCCATGTTCTTATTCAAATAGCGTTTGCTTCGTTTATCTAAGTACTTTTCGAAATAGTCGTGTTTTAATTTATTAATATTTCCTTCTGTGTCAGATTTATCGTTAAACATGCCACCTTTTAATACTGTGACATGTTGTAAATCATCTGACTCAGAAGAATCTTCGTATTCGGATACATCTTCGTGAGAAATACCTATCTCAGGTTCGTATACAGGTTGATACGAGTAAAGTCTGTGTCCTATAGGTTCGCCGTGGACATTGTAGACTGTATAAACAGCTGTAGGTAGATTTTCGTTCGAGTTTTCTTCTTTGGAGACATCATCATCGAAGTCTGTGTCAAATTTCTTCATGATTTTGAAATTTGCGTGTCTGAGGGTAGGTTTTTGTGTCTTGTGGTTGTATTTGTCATAGAGTTGGTCGAGGTACTTGTGGTCTGGGTCGGTTTGTCGTCGCAGGTTGGAGTAGTACTGACGCAGGTAGGCTGACCGGCGATGTCTGATCTCTGGTTCCGTCTCTGGTTCTGCAACAGACCTGCGTCGGCGACTCCATCTGATACGTGGGTGCTGGTATAGTGTGCACCTGAAAGTTCATAGGTGGATTATTTAATTATTGCGGTAAAAATATACAAAAAGAGAACACGCTTTAGTTACACTGGTAAAACAAAAATATGATATATGAATTTGAGTTAAGAAATTGTATTGATAAAAGTTTGAAGAAAATGTAAATTATCGTGTCAGGCCAACTCTTTATCGGACAAGATAGCAAGAGAGCATGTGCTTACTTTGGCAGTTCCCGTGGGCTCCAGTGACCTCCGACGCAGGTGGCGCCGGGAGGGCCCTCAGACAGCACGTAGCCCTTCTCACACTCGTACATTATCTGCTTGTTATTCACTACCTGGAATAATATATAGATTTAATTATTTTAATTAATACAAGAAAAGGTATTATGCAAAGTATTGATTACTGGATAATTGTAGGGACACAATTGTAAGTGTGAATGATGACGAATGCATTTTGTGTATGTGTGCGTGATGTATGACGCGACACCCCAGTTGCTGCGCACTGGTGGTCTGAGTGGACGCGTTAGTTGTTGGGGAATTAAATTCCATAATTCATTAATCTCACACGCGAGTTTTTATTGACCATCAGTGCCGGTAACCCCGGTATAGAACCCTCACACCTTAGGTAGGCTCACGACTTATTAGAAGTTATTTTATTCGGTGCGCATGGGCACCGACATAATCATTTTTTACATGGGACTGTCAGGCATTTGACTAGGTCGTAAAGCGACATCTGTATGAATGATATTGTGGCCTAAGGTGGAAAGGCCCAAACTGTCCCGGAATGGAATCTTCTTACAATATGGTTCTTGATTGATTGATTGGTTCTTTATTGTAATTTAATATCCTCTAATATGGTTCTTACCTTTTTGACATAAGGTCTGTAGTCGTACAGCCCCATGTTGCCGACCAGAAGAACTTTACCGTTCGGGATGTAGCCGGGGAAGGGACAAAACACTGGTAAGAAAAAAAACGTCACATTTAGTGGTAGGTAGTTATATCGTTCTCAAATTAGCCTAAATACGAAAACAAGCCAAGAGGACAGTTATTCACCTTCCCAGTCACAGTCAGAGACGTAATCATTGCATTTTTCGTAAGAATTAAGTTTATGCACATTGCCACAATATCCTCCATGCTATTACTGGAGTGCTTTCAATATCCTCGACACTAGAGCTTACTTCATGGGCAATTATTTACCTTCCTAATCAGATTCAAGGTCAAGACCAGAGCCAGAGTCAGAGTCAAAGGATTTTATATTTTATATAGACACCTTCTTCACACTTGGGCGTGTCCCCGCTCCAGTTCCCGAAGGAGCACACCACGATGGGGTTCCCCTTGAGCTCGTACCCGTCCTTGCAGCGGAACCGCGCCTTCATGCCGTGCTCCGTCTTAGGAGCCACCACCATGCCGTTGCGAGGGAACTTGGGCATTTTCTTGCATCTGTAAAAAATAGTTTTACTATTACTAAAGGATAGATAAAATATACATACATATGTAAAAATAAGTTAAGTTATAATATACGAATAACAAAACTATCATCAACTCAGAGAGCAACCCAGATCTGTAAGGAGTACAAAAACACACTTGGAAAACTATTTACGAAAAATTGAAGTCTAGCCAAATGCCCACTGCCAGAGAGCAGCGTTCCCATTATGCATTTACCACAATTATTAGTGAACATCATCTCGTTTCTTCAAAAATTGGGATAAAATTGAGTAAAGGCTCATAAAGAAACTTCATACCTAGCAGGTTGACAGCGCGGTATCTGCGTCCAGGTCCCGTTGTTGCAGGTGACAGCCGCGTTGTTGGACGGAAACTCGTAGTTCTTCTCGCAGTCTACTAGGATTATCTCACCTGGAAGTAAACACACAAGCGAATGTCAAAGTGGACGAGCTGGATTTTATCTCACCGGAGCAACGATGAATTGAGTTTTGGTATAGTGATAGTACTTATAAGGTCCTGAGAGAGACAAAGGCTAACTTTAACCTCGAAACGAAGTAAACAAAGCTGCGGGCATTGACTAGTTCTAGGTAATTATAGACTCATCATCATCTTCAGCCGGTATCGGCCACCTGTTGGGCATAGGCTTTTCTTTTAATATGAAATAAACTTTTGACAATCAAAATGTTGCTCAATAAAAAACTCAGCATAATGCTGCTAATGTGAGATCAATGAGCGCTGCTATTACGGGACTGGCTGTGATGCCAGGATTAGATTATGTGTGTTAGTAGTGCGGGTACCATGCTGCACCATGGAGGAGCTGCCCACTATCTGCGTATTGGCCTCGTAGGTGGTGTTGTCTCCCGTGCGGTTCTCGACCAGCACCACGCGGCCCTGGGACACGTGCGGAACCACGCACGGGGCTGGAACGGAACAGAAAAAACAGAGCTTACAAATAATCCTTAAGCATGAATTGGAATCTCGAATATTTGAAAACAGAATGCAAATTTATCAGAATGCAGATTTCAATGCAATACTCATCGCTCCCATTTTGAGTTAGAATGAAGGCCCCTAAAGTTTTGATGTTGAAATCAACATGATTGTCTAGTTCTACTTTCAACAATCAATGCACGTACCTAATGATGAGACACTCGTTAATGAATACTAAGTAATGGCAACACATTAGAGACAAAATATACACATGTCATTTAAAATATTTACCTAGGCACATAGGTAAGGGATGACTCCAAGTCCCATCACTCTGGCAGATTGCAGACCCGTTCCCTTCCATCTTCATGCCATCCTGACAGCGGAAGATGATGGACGCTCCCAGCCCTGTTCCTGAGGAGATGTTCTCCAGCCAGCCATTCCAGAGCTGACCAGGGTGACCGCAGTTTATTTCTGGGAAAGTTGTATAGATTTCAAAACCCTGTATTATGACTTGGTTTATCTACACTAATGTTGTAACATTCTACTTATGTTTCCAATACTTGACTTATAACACAGAATAAAGAAGTAGTACTTATAATTACTACTGTTATAGCGCAGACAACAAAACACTCAATTTAAGCAATTTCACATGATGGTATAATATCCACATCGATATCGTAATAGCTCATTATAACATCAATAAAGCTCGACCAACCTGATTGCAGGGCCAATCAGGTTGGTCGCGCTTTATAGATGGTTAGATTTTAATGGCGGCAAAATCACTGTGACAATACACGTACGCGTGAATTTAATGTCTCGCAATGTGTTTTGATTTTTTAAATACAAATTAAAAGTTAAAAATGGATAGCGACGATGATATTTGTACGCCTCCGGGTATTCTAGAATTGGCAACAAAAGTAACTCACAATCTTTTGCCAGAAAAATCTAGAAAATTATATGAAAAATTAACTATTGTCAGCTTTTACTCTTGTTGTTTGATCAATTGCATTAGTAAAGATAAAGTAGTGTATGCAACTGTCATATAACACGGGTATTAAAACACGAGTGTGAGTTTTATAATAGTAACGAGTGTTCATTCATTCATTCTTCATTATATGACAGTTGCATAAACTACTATTATTGCATTTTGCTTTTATAAGGAGCGACGAAAATCATTCCATCATTTTGCACGTCAAGGATCACATGAATTTCGCCGCCCTTTATAACTACTTTCATTTATTCTATTGAAATGACTCGCTCCTGTGCGTAAGACGGGTTTTTTATGAATGAATCAGCGGTATTGTAGTTGAAAGAAAACTATCAGACTACTGAGAATTGTCATAAAGTATTATCTGAGAGACACAAAGGCTAACTTTAACCTTACATCCTATTTTAATATTAAAACTTTCGTAAGACATTTTATCAACATGAAAAACCGTTTAGTTAACATATCCTTCTATAATTATTTATTCACGTTTAGCATTTAAGTTTTTTTTTAAATAGTGTGATCTTTCAGATTATTGAAAAAAAAAACAATCTTACCCTTGCACATAGGCTGCGTCCCGGACCACTTCTTGTCAGCCCCGCAGCGCCTGGTGGCGTCTCCCACCAGTCTGTACCCGTACTTGCACTCATACGACACCACGGAGTTGTAAGCGCACGACGTGTACACCGCCTTGCCGTGCCGCGGCGCCTCCGGCGGCGGGCACTGCACCTGCGTGACCACTAGGTGGCGACACGCGTCGCTTTAACGTAACTCAACGGGCAGGAGCTGCTTTCAAAAACTGTAGTGGAGTTTTTTTAGTATGGTTTTTGGTTGAATATTATGTTGTTCGTAATTGAATTGTGAATTGATTTAGTTTTGCAAACTTGACAATCAAAAACCATACACAAAATACAAATTTTTAATTCATCTGTCACTGGATTCAGATTATTATGCTTAGCAAAGCTGTTTCACTCGTGTTGTTTCCACAAACGCACACTCCCATGCAATATTGACACATGCAAATTGAAACAACAATAAAGGTTTTACAACTTTATTTTTTGTTCACTACAGCATAGTATAGTATAGAGTAGAGATAAGAAAAATCTTCACAATAAATTCTTATAAGTTCAACATTGATTAAAGCTTCTACAATATACTACTAGCTAATACAGCTATAGGCAGTAAATTATTGTTCTATTTAATTTATCATGGCCATATATATAGTTTTAGAAGAAAGGCTATAATATTATATAGAATTTGAATGTTATAACAACTCTATATATTATGAAACGTTGGATCTACGTAATATGGATTTATGCCCCCTTATCCTTCTAGCAGCGGTAAAGGAGAAAAGATCATTTAATTTTCAGTGTATTAGAACTACAATTAGTGGGGACCACACTTGATATGTTGTTTAAGGAGAAATTAAACGAACCGAGGCAAAACTGCAGTAGCATTGATTGTTGTATGTACAGGCAAATCGTATCCTTCAAAAATACAATTTAATAAAAGACAAGCATATAAAAAATATCGTAAGAAACAATACATACAACAAAAATATATAGAGTTTTATTCACAACCCATTATTTATATTAGCTATAAATAAGACAGCAATCGTTTTATCAAACATTTTGCCTTTGGGTAAAAATAATGTTTCTGGTAACCAAATTAATACATCTGGCAACCATAAATAAACACCACATCAAAACCAAGATATAAAACGAAAAGGATTAAAATATACATATATACATACATAAACTATGTAACATATAAAACAAGGTAATAGACATTATAAAGTGTGGCTCCCATATAACTAATTGCGTCATGACAATGAAATTGCGCGTAGCCATGATAACTGAGGCCTTGTTTAGATATAAGAGATGCGCGCGCATTGTGGCTTACTTTGGAATTTCAACCGAAATACAAGAAAAAAACGTTAATTGATTTAATATAAACTGAATAAAATATTGTTTATTGATATAATCTATTTCTTCATAACATTATCTGATGAAAGATTGTAACAATATTCAAAATTTTAAGTCAAATATTAGATGCCTTTTTGTATAAAAAATTTGGGCTACTTTTTTAGGGTAAAATTTGATAAATATCTAGGCAAAAATCTTTTTGCGGTTGTATAATTAATCATAAAATATTTTTTTTTGTTTTACTTTTATGAATAGGTTGAAATTCCAAACTAAACATTTGCACTCGCTTCGCTCAGACGTAAAGAAGGCCTGAGAAGCGCCATGCTGGGCATTCCTTGATGAGCTCGGTACACGATGACAGTCCATGCAACATTCCATCAAAAACACTGTAAAGACGGTAACTACATTGTCACGAAGCAATGCATACTTTGTCGACCAATTAGTAAAGAAAAATATGTGGCAATGAGTCTGGTAGACGCTGAGTAATTATAAAGGGTTTTTGATGTATTAATTTTAGTACCACATTAAATATTTTTTATGCTTGTTCAAATTGAGGATTTTTAAAGTTGGTTTCAACTTATGAAGTCAATAAAATATGTATACCTAATACACAATTCTCGTGTGTTTCTCCGTGATCTTGAAAATATATAAGTAAATAATATTTTAGACTACAGTAACCTTCTTCTGAAAACCTAAAATCTTTCTAACTCGGGCACAAATCCAAAACCTCAAAGTACAACCCCTGAAATGGTACAAGTATTTTCATATTACCCACATAGCTACATTTTCATCGAATCGCAACGTTTCCAGCCCACTGACCTACCTACTGATAATAATATGAAACTACCCGCACCCGTATTGTCGCTACATGCTTATTTGGAGTGGCATAGTTTACTAGACAAACATCACTAATCTAATGTTTGCGAGCTCTTGGATGTGACAGGCTTGTTCTGACTAACTAAAATAGTACTACTGGGTTAGACAATTGCTTTTTCTACAACACGGCAAACGTTGTGCTATATTATAAGTAGGTACATATTTCAAGGAACTGATGAACAAAATGGATAGCTTTTGTAAATAATATAAATTTAATTAATAATTAATTAGCCTTAATCATTAGTAAGAATAATAAATTCGAAATATGAAAACGAAATAAAAATTGCTATAAAGTAAGTTATATGATATTCTTTGTAATGACCTTTACTGAATTATAATCTTCATGAATTTTACCTACTTTATTTGTAATTTGCCTAATGGCACAGAATTCTTAATCTGATGGTAAGAGAAATAGAGTCCATGAAAGGACCGATGTAAAGAAAACTAACTTAATTTAGTATATTAATTTTGCGGGGGAGTCATGATCTTAAGGAAACACGACTCAAAGAGAAAGTTAGAGAGAATGTGAGAAAAGGTGAATTATCTAAATTCCGATAACTAACTAAGCCATAAAAAACCTCTTTACGCACCAATACCCCAGTATACATCTGTTTGTATGCAAATTCCACGTTTTGCCATTTACAGCACGGATTACGGCTGTGGCTTATTAAAATTAAATCGAATGATTTGTATTTTGGACGCTGGGCAGGTAATCGGGAAACTAATTTAGTTGTAATTTTGGTATTATTTGGCTCGGCTTTGAAGCTTTCATTCAGGTATTTAATTTGAATATATTGATAAGAAATGTTCTAATAGTTTAGTGGAGAAAAACATCGCGAGGACAACATCGATAGTCGGTATAATGTTTCGAATACAACTAAATCCAAGAATATATGTAATGTTTCTCGAAGGATTTAAGAAAATAAAGTATAAAAATATTTCTTCTTTATTTTAGTCCAAATATATATATTTATTATTTATTTTTATTATTTATTATTTACAATAATAAAATATAAAAACAAGTGAAGGAAAACTAAACATACTACTTCTAACTACTACAAATAGGGGCACTTAGAAAATCTTTAGAAAAGCCTAAAGATAATCTAAGTGCTCCAGCCCACTACCAGAGGGCAGCGTGCCCAGCATGCTGGCCGCATTACCACGCTGGATAACAATGCTGATACGTTGATATATATATATATATTTGGACTCACCATACCACGAATAGATAAAATACATTCCAGTACCTTTTGGGTTTTCTTATATAAACATCAGTCATTTTTTTATTCACTACGTACTCGTAGGTATTGTCACTAATTATACTCTCTCCAATATTATTTTAAATATGTATGATCAATGCTGTCGGTCGAGACCGCAAAACATACCTAACTAATATAATTTATAAAACCACTAACCCCCAAAAGTATCTGAACTCCCATAGAAATGGTATAGAATAGTCGTTATAACTGGAACTGCTAACTGAAACCTCGTTATTGGTAACACCCGCGTTAGATGGCAGTTTTAACAAGTTTAGATGGCTCGCGAATTTACAAAAGCAATAAACTTTTATGTGAATTATAAGAGCGATAATTACACCAAGTCATGCAATGAGATGAAAATCAAAGGTTTTGGATTTATCTTTGGAAACTAATTCGAGTAGAATATCTGACACTATCATAATTTTATTTTATACCTTTGACATAGATCTTACAATAACCTGAGAAATACTTGACCTATACCTACGCACACGTGTCAAATTTCAGAACTATAGAACGATAGTAAAGCTACTCCAGTTATCGACTAGCGATGAACTATAGAACGATAGTAAAGCTACTCCAGTTATCGACTAGCGATGAACTATAGAACGATAGTAAAGCTACTCCAGTTATATCGACTAGCGATAAGCAAACATTTATTATGACATCATTGAACTGATGGTGCGTTTTTATGGCTAATTATTTGCAGATATAATAGATACACATTAAACTGTCCGCGAGAATTTTGCTTGGTTTATATGACCACTCTTTCATGATTCGTGTCAAGATATCAAAAAAACTGAGTTCATTTTCCTTGCGATCTAGTACATCTTTGTCCTGAGCTATTCAGATACAAATACAAAATCTTTATTTTCTTAAAGTTTACAAAAACAATGTGATACAATTAACCGAAGATTGGTACAGAATCGGTTTCTGTGCTATATTTTCGTCTACCAGACTCATAACCACGCTCAAAACGTCAAAGTTCCATTGTACTCACGGACACAAGTGGGCAGCTCCTTGGGCGCCCAGGCCCCGTCGGCCTGGCAGTACCGCTCTGCTTTACCGACGAGCTCGAACCCTTGCCCGCACTGCACCACCGCGCGGCAGCCGAACGTGTGGCAGTCCGCTGTCACCCAGCCGTGGGGCACGTCGCCTGGCTCGCCGCAAGAACGAGCTGGGGGTTGGAAGAACATATACATTTATTATATTCAAATGCCAGAGATAGTCTTTACATGCCAGAGGATGTGGCTGGATGAGGTAAACGCAGGATGAGGATAGCGCATGGTTCCAGTTGTTGGCTCAGACACGCATGCAAACGTGGCTAACGAACATTGATTTGATTACACTTGAACAGCTCCGCACGTCTAATCAAATTTTTAAATAACTACGCTCCAAAGAAGGCCCCTTTTAGAATCTTCTCACAACAGATTCCAAGTTATAGTCGCGTTTAATAGCTAGCTTCTCCATCAATTGCCAAGCAAATCAAGTTTGTGATTACTGGAATTCAAGAAAAAAATCTGTGTCAGTGATTTTGATATGAAGGCACAATCACTTGGTTAGGGATAAAATTCCTTTTATATTACAAGATCTGGACCTAGGATTATATCAGCTTGTAGATTATATACTCACGTTCACAGCTAATATCCGGCCCGTACCAGCTGGCCTGGCCGTCGATGGCCAGACATTTAGCCCGAGGGAAGCCGTTGGTGACGTATCCAGTATGACAGTTATATTGCACTGTGGCATCCAGGTCGAAGGTGGCTTGTTCCGGGAGGGCGGAGTGACGCGCGTGCTCGATGGTCGGCGGCTGGAGGCAGTAGACTAGAAGAATAATAATAGGAGTTGAAATAGGCTTACAGTGAAACCAAAAAGTGTAGAAATGATCTAATTTATTTTTGTACGCTACGAAATAAATACCTAACTACAAATTTTAGTTGAGATGAAGATTGCTGTTTCTGTCAGATATAAAAATAAAAAATAAAAATAGCCTTTATTTCTACTACTCAATAAAATACATACAGTAATACTTAACTTATACATCTTTAAATGAAGACAGGTATAAATAAACAGTGTTAATAAAAAGTGTTTTTAAATATGTTCCTTATGTTTAAAAAAAATATATGAATTTACAAATCAAAATCCTTATTGCTTGCATAATTGTGTGTAATATTTTAATGTAAGAATTGCTAATCTTATCTCAAATGAACACATCGTTAGAACTCTGGTTATTGTTTCTATGTTTCCCTTAAACTTTAATTAATCATAATCTACTAAGTAGTAGATTATGATTATGACAAGTCAATGGCCAAGTCACGTAAAATTAACTATAATAATAAATAAATCGCAGTAAGGAACCTTAGACTTGGCTTAACTAATTCTAGAGATTTCATTACTTTTTAGAGATAAACAAGCAGCTATATCGAGACTTGGCAAATTTTTTACAGAATGTTTTTGGTGGGATTGTACTTTCTCGGATGGCTTTGGAGGGTGGGTATAACGTAGATACATAGATATAGGTAGATTATTAATTATTCGTTTAAATGTTTTTGTTTATACGCCTACAATTAAGTCTCGATTTATCAATAAATAATTTTCTTTCTTTCTTTCTTTCTCACTTCTCTTTCCAGTAAATCTAGTCGTTTATCTTGCTCATTTATCTTTTCTATTAACTTTTCATCCGAGCCTCTGAGAAACGCAAAATGACGTCATCATCGAAAAACTTTTCACTATCGATCGTTATCGGAACTGAGAAACAGGGCGCTGAACGAAAATGTAGCGACTTTTATAAATAGATCAAACTCTAAACCTCAAAATCTCTTCACAGGTATTTGAGTATAATTTTTGTTTTGAGGGTAGTTGTTAAACAAGTGAGAACAGCTTGGAACTATAAATACTTACTATTCTCCTTGCAAGCAGGCGGCTGTCCAGCCCACTTCCCGTCGGCCTGGCACGAGCGGCTCTGCAGGCCCACCACGTGGTACCCGTGCGGGCACGAGTATACTGCCCTGGAAACCACAACAAACAACTATAGCAACCACAAACAACTAAAAAGCTACCAAGTCGAGAGTTAAGTTTCATGACAACTATCGTGTTAATTGTAGAACTTCTTGCCAGTATCTCTAATCTCCTTGAACTACAAATCGATCCAAAATGAACCGGTATCTAATAGGCAAGCGTTTTTAATTGTAAATTGTATTGCCACGTTAAAACATCATGTTTACAATTTACGAAATATTGGAAACATGGCTAAGGGGAACAACAACAAAACTTAGTATCTGAGATAGGCTGGCTCTGTGTAAGGACCTGCAAAATTAGATAGATCGGGATCTGATTCAATTAATAGGAAACTTTACTTGAAAATAAAACTACTCACTTGTCACCAAACAGTCGTCCAGTCAGCGTGACCTTCCCTATCTCAGGCTGCTCCAACTCGGGACATTCTCGATCTGAAACAAACAACACATGCTTATTATTATCTAGTACCTACGACACAATCGTTTGCTTAGTGTGGGGCTAGATGACGCTGTGTGCAATATCCCGGAATATTTATTTATTTATTAATCTTTATTCATACATATAGCTCGCAATGTATAGCTATCAATGTCAATATAGAGCTAACTGATAGCTCACACTAATACACTGGTAAAGATATAAGTACCTATATACTATGTATATAGGTTTGTAAGCTGGTGTAGGTAGATATCAGTGAAAAGCGTCAATGCAAAGGTTGTAGAACCATCAGTTTTGCTATCAATGTAGACCTTTCTACAATTATGTGAATTGTTGATCGATGCACAAAAAAAATCGCAACCAAATAATTTGTTACCATACACATTATTTTCAAGGGGCGATTTGCGCAGAATACAGAGTATTAGCATGGAATTATGGATAAAACCAAATAGTTCACGTCAATCACCAGAAACAAGTCATTATCACCAGAGGCGGCTCGTGAAATTTTTTGATGGGGGTCCACAAAAACTAGAGCTTACCATCATTCATCAACGCATTCATTGAACTCTCGATTGCCATTTGCACTTCACATAACATATGAAATCGAGATTGCGAATTTTTTTCACTTTTATTGAAATGTGAGGTAAGTAGGTACCTACTTAAATCATCAACACCCGTTACCGTCCATGCAGATTCACCACCACACGCGCTAGTTCCAAACATCAAACATGGAAAACAAAATACTTAATTTATTACTTTCTTCACATCCACAAACAAGGTGTTTTGATGTAGTTTGAAACACACTACAATGGACAGTTTGATTTGTGAGAGCGCCTACGATACAGGTCTCGAACCTAGTGTAGGGCTCGCGTAATCATTTAGGAACCTTTCACTCACTGCAGTTAATAGCCATTTACTTACCTACTTAAAATAAGTTAATAGAATTAAGGTTATATTTGTAAAACGGATATAAATAAATTTTGTAGTTTTGTACTTAAAATAAGTTAATAGAATTAAGGTTATTTAATATATATAATAGAATTAATTACCATTTGTAAAATGGTAATAAATAAATTTTGTTGTTTGTTGTTGTTGTTTGAGTTATTGCTCAGATTTAAAAACACGCATAAAATATTCAGTTTTCGAACTGCGTTTTTGAGTAGGTAAACAGTGCAATGTCAGGTCGTGGAGGCGCCTTGGCTTTCAGTTTGAGCCGCATTTCGAGAGTCTTTTCACACTGTTTAATAAAAGGTACACTGTATTGTTCCATTTAAACACAAAATATCGCGAACAAACTATTTTTTAATACCTTTTTACAAAAAAGAAACTGCGAATTTAACTGACGCGTCGATCGCTTCCTTGAAGTGGTTTGTCTTTGTATACATAAGAGCGGCAACTGCGCAATAATAATCGATATCCCAGCGGCGCGCTCACGCACGGCACGGCTGGCTGAACCACGGTTTGGCAACGCCGCGCAGGAGCGGCGCTCCAGATTACGCTATCTTCTCATACAATATTTTCTGTTTCACGCGCAGCCCCAGTCGATTTCTCTGTATCGCACTCATTGAATACAGTACCTACTAAAGAGACGTACTAAACTTCGTTTCATAGGAGCGCAATCGCTGGCGCTCCACTCGTTACAAATTGATGTTACATGAACATATCTCTCTCTGAGTCATATTTCCTCATGACTGAGGGTCGTGACTCCCCCGCAGAATTAATTCGTTAGGGGAGTTTTCTTGGGCAGATACATCGATCGACTTTTTATAGTTAAATATAAAGAATGTAATGGAAGGATCGTATGTATTTTAAATATAAACGTATATACTATGCAATAAAATTATATAGGTACCTATAATGTATGTAAGAATATCGCAATATATGTCACAGATCTCATACATATTTATATTTATCATAGAACTATGTACATAAGGTTTAAACATTTTAAAGGATATTATTAAGTACTTAGGCATGTAACTACATTAGTATTAAGAAAAATAGTGTTTAAGTTAATATTGTAAAGTGCAATGCCCTAAACTAAACAAGCAACAGGGTCACACAATCCAATTTTTTTAGAATAAGTTCTAAAATGTAATTTTGTATTGTGTACAGCATATATAAATAAATAAATAAATAAATTAGCTAAGTATGTAATTTTTATGGGAGTGCACTGCACCAGCGCTCTTCAGGACGAGCCGCCTCTGATTATCACAATAACGTATCGCAACAGCCTTTTTTAGACCGTCGTGTCAAATTAAATTAATCCAAAAAAATCTGTCAGAAAGCATCAAATAAGAGCACCGAGTGTTATAGACATAAAAGCCAGACTCAATTTCGTGTCATCGTAAAATCTCTTATTAAAATTCCCTCCCGAATGTCATTCACCTATAACGACAAATTGAATCCCGAAATCCCGCCATTCAGTTACAAAATAACTGAAATCATTTATTTCGACCCCAATTCGTTGACATGATATAAATTTTTATCATTCATCAACTTCGTAGACATTTTACCGAGGAGAAGAGTCATTGTCCAAAAAATCTAACACTGGATTATATTTTTGTTCTGGATAGGTTTGCGTTAGACTATATAGCTTGCCTGATGTTGAGCATTGTTGCAGCCTAGGGTGTAACACGCTTACAAGCTACTTGCATTTTAACATATTTGCAAAGAAAGATACGTGAACTCTTTACAATTAACTAGTAACAATTTGGACGTTCTTATTGCTAAAAGCAATGTCATCTACATATAAAAATGTACGTATGAAAAAATATTACGTCGCTAAATAAAAAAAATCGACCGCAACGCATGACTGACGGATCGGTCTGAAATTTGGAATACAGGTAGATGTTATAACGTAGGCATCCGCTAAGAGAGGATTTTTGAAAATGCCAATTTTAAAAGGGTGAAATAGGGGAGCGAAGCCACGAGCACAAGTCAAACATAATTTTGCTTTTAATTTCTATCGAATATTTCAACAACATTTTTCGCGCTAAGCAACGGTAGACATCTTTATTTAATATTGTCTATGCCTAACCCCTTTCTGGTATCTATTTAATTAAACTGGCCTCGGCTGGAAATCTGTTTTGGGACAAATTTGACGCAAAACAGTAAAATATGTTGCCGTAAAATTTATGTCATTGATTTAATGAAATTTTACGAAGTTACGTTATCAGATTATTGTCACTTTACTGCTTGCTTTTGCTATATTTTAATATGTGTATGCTAAATTACAGGGTTTTTAATTTTTCATTACGTTGATATCATTTGGCGCCTTTTACAATTATCGCTTTTTACAAACTAATTTGTATGTCAAAAAACAAATTACAGAATTAAATTAATTAAATTATTTTATAAAAAAGAAAAATATTTTTTTATCAATTTATAACTAAATACAAATTTAACAATAGTAATAATGTATTATCTCCAACGCCTAATCCAGAATGCTATACTTTTTTGTAATAATGGCTTTACAATTATTAATCACACTATAAGTTTAATGGCTCATGTTTAGACTAGGCTATAATAAGTGTTCTTCTTCTTATGGTGCCTCACCAACTAGTGAAGGCTGGCAGTCAGCTCTGCATATGAGCTGATAGAAAGTATAAAATAAGTAAGGCTTGTTACCTAAGTAAAAAAAGTGAGTAAAGTCCTTCTAACACAAGCAACACTGCAGAGATAAAATACCTACTGTTTGAACATGATTAACTGTCACCACAGGCGTATTAGCAAAGTAACCGAAATTAGTTATTTATCTTCAGCAAACGAACCTCCGTTCGAGTATCTCAAGACTTTGAATATTTAATTACAAATCATAAAGAACCGACATAGACATACAAACACATAGGTATATGTCTAAATATAAGGAACAAGTCTTATTCACTTATGACAATAGCTCATCAAATATAATGAAGATTTTGACGTCAGTGTCACAATATATATTAGAGATTATAAAGTTTGTAAAAAGAAATCCACATTTGTTTAAACTTAAGACTTATAACTCAAATAGAACCAAGATAAACAGAGTATTGTTGAAACCAACTGTGCCTAGGCTGTGTATGACTAAGAAACTACCCACTATAATGGGAGAGAAACTGTTCAATAAACTCCCCGCACACATTCAGTCTTTGAATAATGATCAGCAATTTTGCAATAGCGTCAAACAATTATTGTTAGATCAGACACTATACAGTTTTAAAGAATACTTTGAAAATGACTACAATCAACTACCAATTGATTCTAAACTTGCTTAGAAATTATGTAATTAACTACTGAGTAAGGAGTGTGATGCCAAATTGTCATTTTAGCCCCTATACAGCTAAAGTGACAGTACCAAGATTTATTTAAGTTGACATATTGTATGATTACATACCTATTATTATGTTTGACATGATTTTAATAACAAAAATTTTCATTGTTTTATTAATAAAACTAGACATATGTAACTTCTAAAATTTTATAAAAGCCTAATGTTATAAATTCAATTTGACGAGATATTGTAATTTGTGTAGCATATTCTGTGATATTAGTACTTATACCTATGTATGTTACAATTTTACATTATCAATAAAGATTCTTTATCTTTTTATCTTTATCTTTATCTTTATATTTTATTTTATTAGATAAATGTAGATTCAGATTAGCTTATTATCTTTAGACTAGACTAGTTCAATAAAGTATGTACAACATATAGCAGATGAGGAAAGAGATGAATAATTCATAAAAATGTTAAACTACTTATATTGTATATAGGTACTTTAGATTAGATTAGTTTTGATTTCTGTTCTCATTATTCAACATTATGTGAGTATTCATAAAGTTTTTTTTTGCTAACCATTAATTTTATGTTCTGTTTGCTTGCGAAATGAATAAATATTTGGATTAGATCTTGTTTCAATTTGCCAACTCTACCTGTTTAACATAGTGGATACTTATATGTTAAAGTCCTTATGGGCGGTTCTTAAATTCGGGATGAGTAACAGGTCGGGCTACTTATTTTAATCTATCCGGGGATAGCATTATGTTTGAAAGAAAAATATTTCCAACAATTAGTCAAAGAAAATGAGGTGTCTCGTTTTTTTCGTCTATGAAATTCATAAAGAACCGCTATTGCCGATATTTTACCAGAATTTTGGAATAATTACGTCTGTTGTTGGGGAAATAATGAGCGATTTAATTATTATTCATAAGACATTTCCAAGTTACGAAGCCTTTGCCGATGTCAATTTGGAGTTTGTCGGATAAATTAAAATGGGACAAGGCTATTTAGACCGATGACTGGCAGATGAAAATAATATTGAAACCTTGGATTTCTATTAAATTTCGACCGTGATGCCCTTGAAATGTAACCATAGGAATCCGATTATGTAAAGTTTCGTACGGAAAAAGATAATTCAAAGAAAAGAAGGATCTTCAAAGCGTGAGTGAATCGGTTCTTATGTGGTAAGCACGATCCATCTTAGGCCTTTGCTTACCATCAGGCAAACTATTGCCAAGTGCAAACCCGTTCTTGTTAAAACAAATAAAAAATTGTGTATAAGTACTTTTAGATAATTTTTCTTCAATAAAATTGTAGAATTTCCCAGGAAATTTTATGTAAAATATATAATCTTTGACAGGTACTTAACTCAACTAGGTACAGTTACAACTCCAGCAGAATTTTCGCAAAAAACACACACATTTTAGTTCCAACATTTTCTCTCCGGCGCCACCGTCGAGTGAAGTGGGTAGGTAAGAGTGGTGGCTTTGATGCAGTTTTCCGAAGGTCGTACCTACTTGTACAGCACTAGTTCAAGGTTAACTGAGTCTTTGAAAAGTGAGTTTTTAACTGGCCTAAAAAGTACTCTAGAATGAAAAGTCGGTAGGTACCTTACGTAGACTATTTACATTAAACTAGATATTTATTTGCCTGTGGTTGAATGTATGTTTTAACTATCGCGTAAGTTGTTTACGCGTTTCGGATGTTACACGTGAGTGAAAACCGTTTAGTTAATATATTGATAAAAGGTCTCACGAAAGTTTTGTTTTAACTATTGTTTGTTACCGCACTAGTCAAGTTTATCATTGTTTGGTGGATGTTTGATAATTTAAAAAATAATCTGTAGCATCATTTTTTTTGCGGTCATAACTAAAAATAGTGTTACCTAGTTAAAACGTAATTTGGTAGGCAAGTTGATGGAAACCCCAAATGAATAAATACCAAATAAATAAATAAGAGATGATTAGTGATTAACCTATATAAATATTATATAGTAGTAAAAGTATAATTGAATTGCTCAAGAAAAAAGCAATTTATACTTATATATTTGTTTGTTGTTCGGAGGAATATCATTATTTAGTTATTGTGGACCGACTTCAGAACACTCAATTGTCAACATAAAATAAAAAAATATACCATACTCTCTTACAAACTAATAAAAAGAACAATTATTTAATATTTAACAGATTAGTTGATTATATTTTATTATATTATATTATATTTTCGTACCGCTTGGCTTCCAAACTTTTGGTCCGTGGGGTAAAAGCACTATGTCTTTTATAAAAAAATTAAATAAAATGTTGATGGACATCACTAGAGACAAGAACGCTGGCTGGTTCCTAGCGCAAAGGATTTCTATAGCAATCCAGCGTGGGAATGCAGCCAGCGTTCTTGGCTCCATACCACATGTAGATTGTTTAAATTTAGTTTAGATGTAAATACTCTTTTTTTAGTTCTATTAGTGTTAATATGTGTAAATATTGTTTCTTATTAGTTATAACATAATTGAAATATAGTTGATTATTATTTGATCTTTGTTTTTTCTCTCGTCAAATCTAAAATTGCAAGAAAATAAGTCTCATTGAAATATACATATTTCCAGTACCTAAGACGTTTTAAGCCAATAAAATCTCAACGTATTCGTCAATGAATAATGAAGTAATTTTTTTGTATTGTTAAAATCAACCCAATTCATAAATTACCTTGAAGTGGCCAACATGAAACATATATTATTGTCTATTTAGAATCTTTAAAGAGCAAAACCTATTATCACTAGTTTAGTTTAAAATAATAACTATTATATTGTACCTTTTACTCATTGTACACTATAAAGGACTACTGGTAATTAATGGCAAGTATATTAAGGTTGATTTTCATACAAAATGTTACAAAGGAAAGCTCATATATTAAAAAGGATTGAGAGATGATTTATACCTCAAAATTTAGATATCTAAACAAAGAGTTTGCCCCTAGGAAACTAAGAGTTCAAGCAAGATAACGCTGCGCGCGGATAAAATTGTAACTAAAATGTTCTGATTGCAATTTGAACAGTGGCCAATTCTTGGCATAAGTGCTGCCGCCAGTCGCGCGCATAGTTATGTTTTACGGACTTTAACTACATAAGTTTTACGGTGTTACAGTTTTCGAGAAAAACCCTTATGTATGAAAATCCGCTTCCTAAATGTATTTGACGTCAATCACTTGTAGCCGAGTTTAATCAATAAAAACACTTTGATATATATGAGTCATGTTACGCCTAAATATTATTACAGTCTATTCTCTGAGAGTTTTCGTTGTGTTTGTAATAGCCAAGAAATAAAAGTATGTAATTTAATTTAGTATTTCAGAACATATCACACAGCGCCATCTAACCTCATACTAAGCAAACGCTTGCATCATATTCCTCAAAGTCGATAATAATATATTCGGGCAAATGTAACTTAATTGTAACCCAGGGGTCTTCAAATCTAGAGTAAATAGGTTTCTTCTAGGTAAGCGTGCAACATCTTAGACTTCAGTGGTGCTTAACATCAGGCAGGCTGTAGTCAAACGTAAGCCTATTTCGTGATAAAAAAAACTTCTTAGAGAATAGTCTTTAACGTGCAGTGTCTAGCTTATTTCTATACAAACTGTCGTATAGTATGACTCGAAAACTACAAAACACTGAGTGATTAAATATACCTTAAATATGTCCAATCAAAGACGTCGCCTTTAGAAAAAGTTAAAAGGTTTTGTAGTTTTGTCAAAACTATACATTCACATAGAAAGTCATTTAGTTTAGTTTCATGAAAACTACAAAACCATAGGACTTGTAATTTATTTTCTACGAGCGAGCACTTTCTTTAGTTACCTAAAATTTGAGATGTAAATGACTATAATCAACAGTTTGTATATGAAACTCTGAAGATGTATATAGTGAAGATGAATATTGGTGTTCCACAAGGATCCTCCCTTGGGAATATACTATTCCTAGTAGGTATTCTTAATGACTTACAAATGTCAGGCGTCAATGGGGAGTTAATTCAGTACGCTGACGACACAAGCGTCATAATTTCCACTGACACCACAGACATGCTGAACGTAGCAATAAAAAATACAATGAATCACCTCGATGAGTGGTTCAAGGACAATGGATTAAAACTGAATACTCAAAAAACTAATATCATTATATTTAATGCTGTTTCACCTAACATCAAAACACCCTCAGTTTGTTTTCATGATGGCACTACTTGCACTACATCAAATCTGGTAAAACTTCTTGGTTTCGAACTTGATCCTTCACTAACATGGAAACAACATATAGACACCACATATAAAAAAATGACCAAGGGTATATTTGCCCTTAAACAAGTCAAAGCAATCACAACACAGGAAAAATATGAAAGAGTTATACTATGCATATATCCATTCAACTCTATTATATGGACTTATTTTATGGGGAAACTCAACAGACTATGAGCGAGTATTAAAACTCCAAAAAAGAGCCATACGAGTTCTAGTTGGAGGTAGATATCTCGAACCATGCAGAGAACACTTTCGGAACCTACAAATTTTGACGACAGTATCCCAATACATTCTGGAAATTCTAAAACACGTACACAGACATCTTCATCTATACAATATCAAAATTTCAAATGGAGACAAGAGATCGATCAGAAGAATTGATGGATTATTTTTACAAAAACCAAAACATCGTCTCGCCATGCTTGAAAAATTGCCTACTGTTATTGGTGAAAAACTTCCAGAAAAAATAAAGACTATAAAATGAGAATACATTCATCAATTCGACAAAAAAACTTCTACTCGATGATAAGACACTGTACACACTTAAAGAATATTTCAATAATGACTACAGTCACATGACTTTTGACGAAACTGTACCTGTACATACCAATAATAATGAACATACTTATAAAATATAATTGTTATATGCTGTGCAATTGTTTAGATTTTTAGTTAATTATTATTGTTTAATATTATACAAATAATATTATTA
Source organism: Macaria notata (assembly GCA_927399415.1). Classification (NCBI taxonomy): domain Eukaryota; kingdom Metazoa; phylum Arthropoda; class Insecta; order Lepidoptera; family Geometridae; genus Macaria; species Macaria notata. Next base: position 701,903 of record OV656747.1, on the reverse strand, counting down.
TTGATAAGGAATTATGAATTATATTACTGACGAGATTTTATAATATGATACACGCTGTACATAGGTATATTGTAGTATTCATTTTATATCATTAATAAATATCTTTATCTTTAGTGTTCTTCCGCTGCGACAACGCAGCAGCGGAAGAACACTATAGGTATATTATTATGTACATCTCTAGAGTTTCATATTCGGAACAACGGATTTCTGCAAAGTAACGCCTGATAATTTAAGTATCTTATTAACAGTTTGTATAAAAATAATTCGGACTACTGTACTCTAACATAGGTACATAATATATAGACTGTACTATAGAATATTATTTTATTAGAAAAAGCTTAAAAAAGGATCAAAAATTGTAAAAACTCAATAATTGGTCAGTTTTGTAAGACTTGATTTTATGTAATAAAGTTAAGTTTAGTTCAATGTTGTTTTAACTGATCTTGTGATCACGTCGGTAGGTTGGTCGAAACATTGTCTAACGTTCACTTCCCTCTTTTAAAAGTAAAAATATACTAGGCATATAATATATCTATAATATTGTGTATATAGTTCTGTCTAGTAATAGCTTTTTAACATATTTTAGGAATTTGACTTAATTTGTCATTGTTTTTATACATTCCAGAAGTTTGATAAACAAAATTTGCTATTATTAGGCATGTGACGATGCCCAGCATAAACAATGACCGTCTTATTCATAAAACTTATATAGGCTTTAAAATACATTTTAAACGTGTTCTAAATAAATTTCCAAAAAGTATAATTCATAAACGTTAAATAGCGCTAAAATACGCTTTAAGCCTATTTTAGCGACTCCTTATGACTTTAAACCTCTATTAGAGGAAAACATGGCCGACTCTATGACAGTCAGCTGATTTTGATAAAACAGATAAGGGCAAGAACGTCAAAAGTTGTACACTGCTTAAAAATTTTGCTTCATTTTTTTTTTGGCAGAATATCCTTTGATATTTCATATGAATGATCTCTAATAATTCTTTTTTCTGAAAGTCTTAAAAGTTTTCTTGTAAAATCGTTTTTTTGTGAGAAATTATCAATTTTCTAACAGTAGGCATTCATTTGAATCCTGTTCGTTACCGACTGTTTTTGGTTCATTAGGATAGTAAAATACATAAATATGTGAAAATATTATTTATTAAACGAAAGGAAACGTTTTTTTTTTACATTTTAAATGTAATAATCAGTTTATTAACATAGAAACACACCAGATTTATCTACCTTTCCTGTCCAGTACGTTACTCATAGTATAAAATGTATCACAAAGTTTATCATAAAATTTAGGTACAATATTGACCGTTTACATAATAACCTATTTGAATGTATTGTATTTTAAGGAGTAAAATTATTTCTATGAATAATATATAAACGTATTTTAAATATTTTTTAATATAATCAACATTTTAGGAACTTTAGTTTAGGGGACAGTCTCGTAACAGGACATGTTCATAACGAACAGGACATTGTAGGGTTAGGTTTACATGACGCTTAAAAGTAGGAAAAACTAAAATAATATAAAAAGCTTAAAACATGGACCGAAATCGTTATCATTATTTATTTAGCCTAATACACTAACAGTCTTGTCGTAAAATTTGATTTCATGTATTTTAATTTGGACTTCAAACCTGAATCCGAGTCTTGACTTTTTCTGTTGTTCATTATTGAGCTATTAGAACCTGTTCTTAGCGCAACTCCATCTATATTGTCTTCGTTTTGATTTTCATTTCCTGTTTTTTTTCCTTTGCCTTTTTTTTATAATATCTCCATTGTTGTCTTATTTTACTTTTTTTTTCATCATCGAGCTGTGAATGAATTTTCTTTCTTTTAATTTTTATGCGTTCTTTGTCTTTTTTCTTCTGTTCTTCATATTTTTCGGGATTATCTTTTATTTTTTGGCGATAATGGCGCATTTTTTCAGCTGGCGTTAGCGCCATCTTGAAATCTGAAATTTCATTTAGAATATTTATTATTTTAAACACTAATGTTGTAATTTTTTTCTGTTGTTTAATGATCAATTAAAAAATTTCACTCCAGAAAACGGAACTTAAATGAAACAGTATACATTTAAAATTATGATTAGTAAAAATGTCTAACAGTAAATATGAGTCTAAATAAAAAGTAAAAAAGGCGAGTTTGCACCATGTAAACTTTGCTTTACGTGGTCCTGTCCGTTACTTTCAAGTCCGGCCTATACGTTACCACCGCTATAGTCACGGACAGGAGGTAACGGAATCGGGTATTCCTATACGAAATCATATTATTTCTACAATTGCTGATATTTATCACACATTTCTTCACACTAAAGTAATCTAGAATAGTCAATTTACGTAATTAATGTAAAATATGGCTTGGAAACACGTTTTAACATTAAAAATAACACAAATTTACTCACCGGACAGCGTCCGAAAAAACACTCCTCTCGCCAAATGTACAGAAAAGAACAGCTGTTTTAAACGAAATGGTTGATTCAAACCCGAGATTCAAACATAGACATCCCTTTTACTTTTTTATGTCATATTGGGGTGTTGCTATTTAAATTAAAAAATAACTACCGCATCGAATAAAAAATCTTAAATTTGATACAAAAATGTGGTAACGGTGCCCGGACATGTCCAGCAGGTGCATATGCCGGGGACAGGTTTAAATTTACTTATTTAGAAGAAATTCTAGCTCTGGCAGTAAATTGCGCTTAAATAATAATTAAAATCCCGCCAAATTTCAAATACACAACCAGAAATTTGCCACTGTAGTATTATTTTTTATAAGAAACTGCCGCCCTCAGATAAAGGAACCAATAGATATAACCCTGATGACGTAACGTAATGGTAAGAATGAGATAGCGCGCTACAGTTTTCACAAGTGTAATGAAATGCACGATATTATTTTTTTGTCCTTGTCACCGTGGCCGTTTTAGTTTGTTTGTCAAAAAGCAAGTTTGCCAAACATACCAACGTCTTAGTGGTGATTTTGAGATTTTACTGTATTTTGGAGTTTTGTAGGTGATGTGATAATTAATATAGTGTTGTGGTGTTTATGTGCAATGGTGGGTTGTAGTATTTTAGGCTGCAAAAGCCGTAGTGAGCGGAAAATTGAAGGAATTACATTTCACTCGTAAGTTCATTATTTAAGTAAGAATATGATGATATTGATGTTTATTTGTGAATAATTTCGTATTATAATGTATATTCAAACCATTTCTTAATCAGAAATATCGATTAAATACGGAATATTTACAAATAAACAAAACATAACCTTTAATTCTTAGAAGTTCAGTGTTGCACTGTTAAGAAACTTATTTACCTACCCAGATTCACATCAGAAAAAATAACATATTTATTTTACATTTTAGGTTTCCTGCTAGTGATGACACACTGAAAACTTTATGGGTGGATGTTACTGGACTACATTAACGCAGGATTGACAGAATTTTCAAAAGATGTCACCATTTATATAGCTGGCTACATTACGACAAATTTGAAAAAAAATATTAAATGTAGTGAGTGTCTGGCAGCAATTGTTTCCCACGAAAAATATCCAGGGTTCATAAGAAAAAGAGATTTTGGCGGATTGCATTATCCATCTAAGGACGTGATCGAAATATGTTTATATGCTGAAAAAGTTCTAAGGCATATCCTCAGTCAATGGTATTGCATATTTTAATAATAAAAATAACCTACCAAAGCTGATAGTTGAAATTTCGAAAAAGTTTATTTTTTCAAAAATTTTTGAGGAATTAAGTGAGCATATATTGGAACAAGATCCTCTTGATAATTATTTGATTCTTTTAATCAGAGCCATTACGCTCAGATTTTTAGAAGTAAGAATCCATTTCCTATTAAAGAAAACATCTAGAAGAGATGAGAGAATTAGGAATTTTCATACAAAATTAGTTTTATTTAAAGGACAATAAAAAATTATAAAAATTATGTGTGAAGTTTTATTTAAATGCCGCCTTGAAATTTGTTCGAAAAGACTTCAGGGAGGTGAAGCAGCACCTCTTTTTAGGCTCTTCCAAGCAGTCAGGGCAGCAATATGCTGGTAGTTGATACGGCTGCTGTAGGTATGCATAAAGTGGCCATTTTAAATATTATATATAATGATGAGAACAATATTTCCACTTCTAATTATCGCTCGTTTGCCTTCAGTAAATGCAAAGTTGTATTTATTGTACTAATAGATCATATTTAAAGTTGAATTGTCTCAAAGATAATATTATTAAATTTTGCCACCGAAAACTGGTAATTTTCCCAACATGGTCACACCGAAACAATATAGTGCTGTTTCATAGGCGGCCACGCTACGGTTATAAAACAATTTATTGGTAATGTTTTACAATTTCATGTCATTCATTTAAATAAAACTTATATAATTATTTCACATAATTCCTACCATTTATATTTAGGTAGGACTTCTTGTAAATAGAAAAAAACTCGTCAATAGTATAAAAAGTTTGTTGAAGGAGCCACTTCTTCAGTTTAATTTTAAATACGCTATCGCTTAAGACATTAGTGATATCATTCGGGAGGTAGTTGTACACCTCCGGACCTTTAACATGTGTGGGTGGAGTTCCCGGCGCTGACGAGGCGCACATGCTGCGTGGCCAGCATGGCCGCGTGACGGAGCTCCTTGTCACCCGAGTACAGCTCTCCGCGCGTCTCAAACATGCCCAGATTGTATCTCACGTAAATAGCCCACTGGTATATTGATTCACTGTCTGTGTTGTGTGTGTGTCAGATTCACATGATTATCTACTTCATTTCACAATCCAGTATTTTTGAAATTGTGATATTATTTTGTACTTTTGATATACCGCGCAGTGCGCTTCATATTCAAAGACGCGTAGAAACAGGGTGAAGATTCAACCGGGCGGGAATTGGAAATATTTATTATAACTCTTGGTCTCCATTTGTCAAATGGATGGAGTATTTTGAATTTTTACGAATTTTCTCTCCACGGCCGCAAAAAAATCACACATGTATGACCAACCAAAGAATCCTATACTATTAGTTATTTTTTGTTATGGCTTTTGCGTATATATACTATTAGTTATGTTATTACCTGGTTATTACCCTTTTTGTATGACAATGACAACCGCTCACTGTCAGTTCGACGTAAAATTAAAAAAAAAATGTCACCAATACTTTTTTTTGACGAAAGTTTGACGGTTTGATGAAAAACTGATGAAACGACAACATAACAACGCTAAAGTGTATCTTAAACTTATCATAGTTATAGTAGGTTTATCGAACGTTTATGAATAATGAATTTTAAAATACGTGTATTAGGCTTAATGAACGTTTTAACTAAATAGCGTTATAAACCTGTTTTAGACAATATTCATGTATAAGACGGTCAAATGCGTAGTATACTTCCCTTTAGTTTCGTCCAATCAGCGCCTTCCCCGGTCTCCGCCAATCACAACCACCTTGTCACCTTGTCGTCCAATCAGAGCACCTGTCACCAACTTTTCTCTTTGGTCGCCTGAGAGGGTGGTGGTCGGTGGATCAATTTCCGTCATAGCGTCGCGACTTCTCAAACTGAACGCACGTTTTTGAATTAACGTGTTTCGAATTAACGTGTTTCAAGCAATTTCTATTTAATTTTCAAGTTAAAGATCTTTATCGGTTGTTATCCGAACAATCTTTCTAGAGGTCTTTCGGAAAGACCTAGCATGGTGATTTTTAGTGCGCGTTGAAGTGTTATTCCGCAATATTTTTGAATTTTAATATAACAGTGTTTTCTAAAAACCGCATGGACTGTTTGAGTGCGCGATTTAGTGTTTTTATCGAACATTTTTAATTTTGAATATATCGGCGTTTTTGAAAAGCCGTATGAACTGTTTCAGTGCGCGATCACGAGTTATTTTGGAACATTTTTAAATTTAAATACAACAGTGTTCTCGGAGAACCATATGGACTGTCTTAGTGAGTGATTGAGTAAAAATATTCGAAAATAGCTTAAGGACCATGAGTGATTACGCAGTGCCCGGTTGCTCGACCGATAATCGGGCCTTATCAGCTAAGGATCAGGGCAGTGAGCACACTGCTTCGCCCAGATCCATGGCGGATCTGCGGCGCGGTGCCAAGCGGCCGCGGTCGTCTATCCATGGACGTTTTGAGGCTACGAGGAAGCGATCCGGTGAGTCCGATCCAATTATTCAGAACTTGATATCCCAAGTGAACGCTTTGACAGATTATTTCCAAAGTCTGCATTCGAATCAGACTAATTGTACGCCTTAGGTTTAGGTTTAAAGAACTTTATTTCACACTAAGATAGGTACATTTATCACTTACGCGTGAAACATAATTTAAATTATACACATATATTACGTTCGTCACAAGTAAAAAAAATTTTTTTGTGACTACCCTACAGACAAGTATGACGCTGTCCGTCCACCGCATTCATAGCAGTGAGGTGTCCGTTAAAACGTGTTGATAGCCTACATAGAACCGTCCCGTGTCAACTACTCTGCGCAGGATACGTTAATTTAGCAGGAATATTACCATCGCAGGATACGTTAATTTGTCGATCCGCATTTCATACAAAATCGTACAGCGCACCCGGTGGCGAGTAGCGAAACTATTTTACAACTTTTGAGATCGTTTTTTATGTGTTATATTTAATTTAATTACTATAAAATTAGTTTAGGCTATATAAACATTATTTTCTAAATCTATTTTTATCTAAAAAACATTGTCTGTAATTGTCTATGGCTATTATATTGTCAAGTTTGAACGTCAAATTTGTATTTAAACCGACCGCGGTTTGGAAATTACGACTCGCGAGGTTTTTGTGCTTTTTCCTTGTTACTGTGAAGTGTTAACAAATTGAAGTGAAAATCCGCATCAACAATTTCCGCAAAACAACTCTCGTAGATGCAATGAGGCCTTTAATGAGGCCAATGAAGAAAATGACACCAAACCAGATTCAATGAAAAGTAGGTACCTATTCAAAGTTTGTAGGTAAGTTTGTTAGGAAATTTAGTTAGTTCAAGCTCTATTTAACAGTAGAATAGTCTCCATGCACGACCCAAAGTTAGTTTTAATGCCTCCCCAATAAATATACATAGTGATTTCTCAAAGATGCCTTCATTAATCTATATATTGTAGGTACTCATAAAGTGCTGTTGCCTTGGACAATTAATGTTTTAACTTTAACACTCAAAATTAAAAATACCTACCAAATTAACTTACACAAATGAATAGCATAACTTATTGATGGTTTTGCAAAGAGCTGTGACAGTAACCATTGCACTACCAGCATGAATTCCAGGTATGGGGGTGTCACTCTGATGCCTTGTCTTTGAGAGCCAACAGTAACCATATAAAAACCTCCACAGCAATGTTAGGAGCATACTCGGCATGAAATGTTTATCCTGGCTAGTCGTGGAAGATTGAAGAAGATCTTCTAAATTATGAAGAGTGGAAAAACAAAACTGTGGCAATACCACGGTTAAAACCACAAGTTCCTAATCGGTTGAAAAATATAGATATACCTACTGTGTTGACACTAACTATGTATCTAGTGGTCCAATAATGACAGACATTATTATGCAAACCTACAAGTCACAGCAAAACAGTGCAAGTAAATCCTATAATGGTGCATTGCTCTGTGGGTGTCAATCTAAGAAAACGAAAGTGGAATGATTGTAAAGAAGAGTGTCAAGAAGCACTGAGTTCATCTCCATTGGGATCCACCACTGATTTTACTGAAACTGACAGCTCAATTACTCCAAATAAACACAAAAATTTGAAGGACAAAACTTCATGTTAGGTCTAATAAAAAATAATCCATTTGAATATATAGGCTTACCAAAACAGTATTTACTGGCTTATTGAGAATATTGAGAAATCATGCAAGATTCCTTCTATACATATGTTAGGTTCGTGTGATTAAAATCCAAACGTTGATTTCAATGGCGTCTTTATTATCTTGCGTCTTACTCTAATCTACAGTTTTTGACATATATCTGTCTCGTTTTCACAAGTACGATGTTGATTCTCTGTGTCACTGGAGGTTGTTCCAGTCGACATGGTTCTATACTTTGTTCAATACAATAACGTTTTCGTAGAGACAACATAGATGGCGCTTACATGCCCTTGAAATTTACAAATAAATTCATAATATGTTTTAAATTTCACATTCTTACATGCTCTTTTGACTTTAATTACGTATTTCTTTTATCTTTCATACTCGTGTTATACAATATTATTTTCAACTCTTTCATTCTGATCTCCCTTTCATGCTTAAACAAATCTTAAATTATTTCAAGGTCGAGAACTTGACATTGTTCTATTGTGTTGGCAAAAAGCTCCGTCGCCGTACAGTTTTATGTTTTCAAAACCCGGGGGAGGTGAGCTTTTCCGGTCCTTGCCAGTTTGATTAGATTTTTTTCCAGGATGGCTGAAAAACACTGACATTTTGTGAAAGTTGGTACAAGTGGTACAAGTAGGTAAATGTTTTTAAAAAGTATTTCATTTTTGAATTGGTATTTTTTCCTTTTGAATTTTTTTGCAGTGGTTATGAAAACAATGACGTATCGTTTACTAAACTGGTTTGATAATTATTTCCAAAATTATATGTTTATATGTTATACATGTTTGTATGTTTTTTCTATGCTTGTTCATTTATAAATCAGTTTTTCAAACAGCAAAGTTTCTCAGAATTTCCTCATACTTAGAATTATAAGTATATCAATAACATACTTTCAGTACACAAACAGTTTTCTCGCCATTTTACATCCAATAAATAAATAACATTCCCCTACTTCTCACCAAACTTTGTACATTTTTATTTATCTCCAAACTCGTCAGAAACTTCGAGGCCCCATTGATAATTCACAAATAGCCGTCACACAAACGACGGTCAGAATTAGTTCTACGTAAGTTAAGTAATGCTTAACTTTTAATCTATACTAATATTATAAAGCTGAAGAGTTTGTTTGTTTGTTTGAACGCGCTAATCTCAGGAACTACTGGTTCGATTTGAAAAAATATTTTTTTGTTGAATAGTCCATTTTTCGAGGAAGGCTTTAGGCTATATAACATCACGCTGTAACTAATAGAATCGAAGAAACAATGGATAACGTGGAAAAAATTAATCATCTTTGAGGGCATCCGTTGCGTGCGCTGCGAATACGGTTCAAAATTCAAAGAATTAATGCCCAAAATAACTATTCCACGCGGACGAAGTCGCAGGCACAGCTAGTTCGATATAAATGTCTTTTTCTCGAAATAAGTGAAAAATATAAATAAATACCTACCGTTATTTTCTCAAGAAACTGCTATTCGTAGAACTGTTCAAAAACCATTGAATTTATGAAAATTAGCTAATTATTCCTTCTCTTACATTTTCATATTTCTAAAGTAGATTAACTAATTAATGTAAATGTGGTATTTTAAAATGAATTGATATTATTGTAAATATTTTATTTATTTTAACCAAATTCACGATAAATAGCGTACTTTTTTTAACTTTACATATTATTCAAGCATTTGACCAACTAGGCCACAAAGAGCAATGCCTGCTAAAGCGAACACTGTAACCCAAAGTAGAGTGTGCTATCACTTGCTGAGAAGCAAGAAATCAACATCGCGCTAGTTTGTAATCACATTTCATCAATATCATTTACGAACTCTAAACAACAGGTCGAAATGAAAATCTATTGAAAACTATTTTGAATAAAATGAATTTATAATAAAACCTCACTGCATTATATATCTTGCAAATTTATTTCGTGTGCACATAGTTTTAGCCAGTAAACAGAAAAGTACTTAACACTAAAACTGAAACATTTTCATACTTCATATTATATGAGGAGGCGTGTTTACAAATTTAAGGCTGGTCACATACTGGCGGGTTCTGCCGCATTGTTTATTTTGTAAATTATGCAAGATTTTCTTTGAATGAAATATTATCTAGATTGTTTTAGAAACACTCATTGCTTAGTACAGTGAGAGAATATTTCAAATCTTTCTTCAAATTAATTTATAATATTTCCACTTATTTTGTTACAATATCGGTAAAGGTTGCATGCAAGGATATTTTATGTTTCTTTGTTGGATAGAAATAAAAGATAAAAGAGAAATAGCCCATATTTGTACTCTGTAATTTGTACCCATATCTTGATTATAATATCATTTCCATGGCAATCGTCGATCGTTGTAGTTAATGTGATGTCTACGCCTGAAAAGAAAACCAACATACATACTTTTAATTAAATAAAACTAGTGTAAGTATAAATTCCTATGTAAACCCACGTACGTCAACCCCGCGCGTGTGTGGCAAGCCCACAGTAAGCAGGCGACCGTATTCCGTGCGCGTCCCATGCAAATTCAGTCGTAGGTGGCAGGTAGGTACCTCTCGACCCTCGACCCATGCCACGACTGACTATCGATGGATTACATCGACAGGCTTGGAAATCTTTCGGGCTTTATGTTTTCAGATAAAGTGATGTTGCGAACAATCATGGAGGATTTGAGATAAATCACAATAAAATATCATAATAATTCGTCCTTTCATTGTAGGTCCCGGCTGTTTTGTCTTGTACGGCAGTCGTTAAGCGATACCAGAGGACCTTAGGGCGGGGGCTTAGAGTTAGCCACTCGCATTCAATAAGAAGGAGAAATCGCTCAGAAACTTAAACTAACAAACACACTTTTGTATGTAAAGTATGATATTCAAATTAATTCGTAATGGAACACGACATGCTTATTAAATAACCATTATTTATAAAACTTAATGAACATTCTGTTACCAAAATAATTGAAGAACACTTGAAACTACTATAAGTATTATTGCATAGTTATCGTTGACATACAACATTATTTCAGGCTATTTCGAAGGCTTACTGGATTCCCAAACTAGATTGTAAGCAATATACAGACTATGGAGTATTATATGTTAAACAACAAAATTACATAATAATTACAATTCAAATATAAAGAAATAAATATCATTATTACGAAATATATAGGTACAACCTAACTTATCTACTTTGTCAAAAGGCAGCGTACCCAAAATGCTGGCTGCATTGCCCCGTTGGATAGTTAGACCTACCTTTTGGGCAAAGTACAAGCCAGCATTTTGTTCACGCGAAGCCTCATATAACCGGTCCCGACAGATTTTTTGGTAGACAGACTTAACTTAAATCATAAATTTCCATATGCTCAATAGCGCTGTTTATTCTTATTTTATCTTTCATACTCCCAATTCTTAATTACTCGTAGACATATAAAGTGCGTATAAACTCCAAAGTTCACTGACCTTGGTAGAGTTTCATTGAGACAGACCCTCTATTACATTTTATCGGTCTCCGGACAATGAGAGGGCCTAACGATGTCTTATAAGGTCCTTGGCACAGTTTGGGGGTAGGTAAAATGAATTGGTAAGTTATGTACTCCTTAGCTTTGAGATAAAATTAGGGATGTTGCGGGTTTAGTTTTTGTGTCTATCGTCTATATAATAAGAATTTTCTGATTTGGCAGTTGTTGGTGCTTTTAACCCACTTCCAAAATAAGACCAGAAAATCTAAATAAATATGTGTAATTTGGCAATTTTATTAGGTAACTATAAAAATAAAAACATTATGTCGTACAAGTGGGTGCTCGCGGCTTCGCTCGCATTAGATACTAAACTTAGTAAAACTTACATCCCCTATTTTACCCCTTTAAAAGTGGCATTTCTAAAAATGTTTTCTAAGCGGATGCCTACGTCATAATAATAAGAAATTAGGACTCGAAAGTCTGAAATAAATGACATTTATTTTATTTATTTAATATCTACCTTCATTTAAATTTGACCCCAATCCGTCCAGTGGTTTGGGCTATGCGTTGATAGATCACTATATCAATCAGTCAGTCACCTTTGAGTTTTATATTATAGATTAACAGGTTAGCTCTAGCCTCAATCAGACCGGCATATTTCTACGCAAAAAGAGGGCGTGCTCAATAATTCCAGTAGAATTCTGAGTCACGCGCCACTAGACAGAGGTTTGATGTGTTGATACAAGCTACAATGTTACAACAGATATACGGGACAGTATTGTGCAAGAAGTCTTAGTGTATTTAGAATTTTCAAAATCTTTTCTATTTTTAATAACTGAATGAAATATATTTTATGCGCCATCCATCATGGTTGTGATTTTTGTCAAAGTTCATATTTAGAAAAAAATTGTGTGTGATAAATTTAATTATTAGTGTATGCATGTTTTAGAAGAAAATAGCATGACAGACCTCATTATTGCCAAGTACGTATGCGCGCATATTTATATAACAACTACTGGTAACTGGCCGTTATTAAAGCTTTCAACTTCTAAACATATACTAAACACTTATATTATATTATAGAAACAATGATTGAAAAAATCTATTTTTATGTTTTCTTTTCTATTTAAGGTCATTTTAATCTAAGGATCGAAAAATATCTCTAAGGAACCTACATAAAAGCCTAAAAATCAGCCAAACTATCCCTCCGTATATTTTCTACCTTTGTATCAAATAAAATAGTAATAGGAATCACTTCGACCCACAATATGTAAGCAAGAAGGTATGGAGGGACTCCCTTACTCTGCCCTTGATGTAATGTTTCACTTCTTCCTTTGTTTTCTGTTTGTTTGGCTTTTCGATAGATTTTATACGGCTTTGTTATGTTAAAAAAACATAGATATGTTACTGTAATGTTGTAACATCAATAGAAATGTTAAAGTTTGTAAGATAAAAAGTGTGTATGTGTATGTACATATACTTATCATTTTTCCTCAGTCTGACGTCTGAACATAATTGGACATGCATTGGCTTTATTTCTGGATTAACGCCAATAAAATTGCGAGGCGTTGCGTCTGTCATTATATTTAGTAATGTTTATTGTTTATTAACATAAAATATTTAAAGATGACAGCTGCCAAAATAAATATAATACGTGGACAGAGAATGAACAACCAAACTATTTCTTGTGAAAAGCTACAAGCAATAAAGTGGCAAAACAAATATCGAAGAATTGTAGAGTTAATAATAAACTCCTATTATAGAGGACGTTACAAAGTGGTAGTTTTATTGGCAGAGTGTGGCACTCCTCCACTGAGGAACTTTGTCTTATAGGGAGCCTACTCAGGACAGAACAGGAGAGAAACATACAAGAATATTTCTCATTAAATATTGTTAATGATGGCTTCCTCTCGTTGTATCGGGAGAAAAAAATAACTTTATTAAATTATAAATAGTTAAAAATTGAATGATGATGACGACAGTTTTCTTTTTTGTCATATTACATCTTATACGCACATGACGTAGGTATTTTTTTATTTTGTCGGTTTTTTACATAACGACATCCTTCATAGGTAAAATTTAATAAAACATGTAGTTGTAGATAAATGCAATCTGAAAATGAATTTGATAAATTAACATCACTATTACGAAAATTCTCCTAGTAGAAATCATTTTTAAATTTAATACAATACAATACAATACAATACAATACATTTATTGATAATTCCATTATTACAAGTCATACAAGGTTTCTTGTGGCAATTGTGCTTCATCATAGAATCTAATACAAACAACAATGCTTAATGTTGAGTTTATGGCGTATCTTTATGTATGGAAATGTATCGGGATAAAAATATGTAGTCTAGAAAGATAAAAGGTACCTCTATTACTCTACCTCTATACTCTATTTATTTATTTTAGGACCCCAGACCACTTACCCTCGGTTTCTATAAGTAACTAGCAAACTCGGCGAACTCCGTTTTGCCACCAGATGGCTTCGTTTTTTTTATTAACCTCACGGAGCCCGTTACCTTTCCAACGAATGCAAAACCGTGGAAATCGGTTCGTGCGTTCTGGAGTTATAGCGTCAGGAAGGAAAACCCGACTTATTTTTATATAGTAGATTGTTTAGACTTTCAGATTAATTATTTTACAAATCAATTTATCTATGTTGTGATTGTCTGCAAATAGTCTTATTTTCATTACTTAACTATTACCACAAAAAAATGAATCACCCTGTTGCAATACAAGATAAAATTTAGAACAAAGATTTTTAAGAAATCTGATAAAGTATAGTTTTAAGTATATCACTACAACAAAAACCAGTAGTATTCCTCACCTTGTTTAAAACTTGTTCCTACATTGTATTATCTTGCTGTTTTCTCCAGTTCCTTAGAAACTGCTTCGTATTCCATGTCCGGCCTCCACTTCCTTCCTTGCTTTTGTAAGTTTATGGTGTAAAAAGAAACTTTGGACATTTATGGCGCTCGCCTCTGTAAAATGTGTCCTTGTGCTTTTTGTGCAGATAAAGTTACAGTGTTATGGTTGTTTTAGTTTACCATAATTATGTAGTGAAAACATATTTTAAAGTACACCGAGTCATAAACATGCAGATAAACATTTTACGTAGGTATCTATACTATTGTTTAAACATGAACAATTAATTCTTATTTCAACAAAAAGAAGCAAACTTAAACACTTATAGTTGTGCATGTAAACTACTGTATGACCGCAATATATTATGTAAGGTATTAGGTATGAGTAAGATTGTAGCTATTCCCCACCCGGAGCGCCTCTCTTAAACATCTATAAGCCTACCACTACAACATTGACCTGAAGGTGCGTAACTAGAAAGCTACAAGTCGCACTAGCAACTAGACTAGACTGTAACTTTATTTTATTACTGACTAGCAGCGCCCCGCAATATTATCCGCGTTAATCTGGAAAAGTAAGCTAAGTTAAGCCTATAATATGTTAGTGCAAAGTCTAATCTATCTTCATAGCAAATTTCATTCAAATCGGTTTTGCCGTTTGAGCGTGAAGATGTAACAAACATACAAAGTCAAAGTTATTTATTATACACACACACTTACTCATACACTCACGTACACAACTTTCACCTTCCTGATCTAATAGAAAACAAAAGGGGCAAGATTTTGTGGAATCTGGGTTCATTAATATTCTAGTTGCTACTAAGGCGCGTAGCAGACTGACTCATCGCCCGTAGCCGTAGTCTCGTAGCAGGATTCGTAGCGCGTAGCAAGTGACCTTCGTAGCCTGTGGTTCAGATCTGAGAGGTGTGAAAGAATAGCAGCGGTAGAAAGATTTTTATTCCGTTTCAGTACATATATTTGAAGAGTGGTACTAGTTTTATTAACATTTAGTATCTAATAGGGATTTTTCTGACATTTCTTTGTATAATTAATTCAATTGGTTGCGTGAATTATTTTTTGTTGAATCGACTTATAACTATTTATGTATGTTATTTTATATGTTATACCATAAAAAATGTTACTTACTACAATAATAAATAATTTTAGTTTTTTTTATACAGCTCGGATAGAATTTTTCCTAAGTTTTATTAAAATACCTTTCTTTCGCTTAGTATGTAAAATTTTTACACATAAAACGGGCTTATTCTTCCTCACTTTTCACTTAAAAATTCCAAATCCTCACTCAAAGTTACATTATAAGATTTTTTAAGCTGCGTCTAAGTAATGGGACCTCCAAAGTTGGACCTCAACTAAGCCAGATCAAACTTTGCGAGAATTTCACTTGATACGACACCTGGCCAAATAGGGGGTTACTGTAAACCTATTGTATTTTTAGATATATAAATAATCTTACGATTGACTACGGCCCGTCTGATGTTAAAAAAAAACATATTGCAAAGGAGAGAGTTGACAAACTAAACTTAAGAGGAATCTCAAGTAGGTACCTGTCTGGTATTACCGCCCTTCCACTTAATCCCTGAAAGCCTTGTTAAATCCGCTGCCAAGTTGTTACTAAGCGCCGCTTCAAGGGTATCTTCATTAAACAGGTTGGAGGTAGTCGGGGGTTTGGATACTTCATGATAAATGTACCTCAAGATATTGCTTTTATTATTTCTTAAATATTAATTATGTGAAACAAAATATTTTTACCTTAATTTATCTTATTAGTTATTTTTGAGTAAGCCAAGTGAAGGACTCTGGTGTCGTGATGTTCGAATATTCATAAAAGTTTCTGAAATTACGTGTCATGCTATATATGGTCACCCATCCAAGGACTGGCCTAATCGATACTTGTTTTATTAGGTAGTCAAAGTCCTGTAACAATCTTAAAAGATTTTCCAATTGACTTGGTCTATTTAAAAAAATTTACGTGCTCATCAAACCAAAAATAAAGTGCTTTCCCAAAGCAAAATCTGTCAAAAGCTAACCAAACCTTTAAAAGCTAAAAATCACAGGAAAAATTGTGTGTTTTTCGTTGATTTTTCACGAGCTTTTCCTCAAAAGGTGATGACATAAATCAAAGTCGAAAAATGGCCAATTTTTCATTGGTTTGGAACATAGACAATATAAATCTAAGGCACCTACTAGTCTATTTATGATGGATTCGATTATTCTAATCACGCTTGATGGCGCTGTACCTTGCTTTAACCAAAATAGTTTTGCTTCATTTAATTAATGGATATATTTATTTTCATTTATACAACATTTACAAGAAATATACAATAATAATACACAAAAACAAGGGAAGAATAACTAAACATACTACTTCTAACTACAATAAAAATACAACAATTACAAATTTATTTATTAAACAAAAGCACGAAAGTAAAAAAGGGGGCTCTTAGAAAATCATTACATTTTTTTCTTTAGTGTTTGAAAGTACTAGTGTAATTAATGTAGTATGGTACGACTTTTGATCTACTTTTTTCATAATGTCTATCAAGTGTAATTGGTCTTTGGTTTAAAATCAACGGACCCCGCTTTATCATTGTGCGGTGTATTTATATAGATGATTTTATACTGGCATTTTATTAAAAATATCAGACTTTCGACTCCAAGGATGGGCATTGATGAGGTAGAAAGTAGGTCAGTCTTGTTTGAGTAGTCTTGAAAATGATAAAACCGAGACTTGCTTTTGACTGTTCGTTTTCAGCCTATGCTTAAATGAGGCTTATTTGTAGTACATGGTAATATTTTATTTTAAACATTTTTAGTAGCATTTCTTTTCAAAAATCTATTCTCTCTAATTAAAGCATGATTGTTTTATGATATATAATGCGATGGAAAACTATCGCTTAAAAGCTAGTCCAAATCGTTCATATATAAGTTATTTTAAGACCTTACTTAAAATAATATGTAGTAATTATTATTTAACTTTAGTTTTTTCCCGACATTCAACTGTTTATTAATTGCTTCACTATGCTGGAAGAAACAAAGCAACCAAACAATAGAAATTATAAAAATTAACAGATTTTTCAGTCTTGTATCAGCCAGCAGGACCGTTAATCCGCCACATGCCCCATCACTACACTAACACAAGCGAGCAGAGTGGCGGCTGATTTATCGGACAATAAGCGCCTGTTTGTTTTACACTCGCAACCCACGCCGGGCAGATTGCTATGCTAGATTTGCACATCCACATGGGTATTTAATTATTTATTTTGTTTATATCGCACTGCGTTTTCCTGGCGCTAAAGTACTTTTATTCAATCTGCACAGGACCGGGATGAGTGGTGTACAAGAAGAGAGGCCTATGCTCAGCAGTGGGCGATTACGGGCGGATGATGATAATGATGCCAGTACTATCTATTATGCGTCTGACTGAGCTAACAAACTATCGCTTAACGCTGTGTTCAGACAACTTGTTTTCAAAACCAGTTCCATTCGCGTTCAAGCATTCTCCACCTTTAGCCAATTTCCTCGTCGTCATGTGCCTGAATGCACAGTGTCGGAAAATAATAATTCGATAAATTGATAACCTCCTTTTTTGGTGTCGGTCAAAAACTCAAACGTATTTATTTGTAGTAGGTACCATCTTATTCCTGAAAGTTCTTTACTGTGTAAATCCATACATAACTTCTTTTGTTAAAAGCCACCCATCCTACATCATCATCATCATCATTAGACTACAGTGGTGCTTAACATCAGGCAGGTTGTCGTCAAACGAAAGCCTATACATATTAAAAAATATACCATGTTAAAAAAATTCTAATCGTGACTCTGCGAACGAATAACATCAAAATAAGGAGATGTGACATTCTCAAACACAGTCATGTCATCGACCCATCTCACGACAGACATTCACTTTACATAATACAATTTAGAAGTCTACAAATATTCGACTAAATCCTGAAGCTTATGAAACGAGGGCTAGAGCCGCTGTAATAATATGCT
Source organism: Macaria notata (assembly GCA_927399415.1). Taxonomy (NCBI): domain Eukaryota; kingdom Metazoa; phylum Arthropoda; class Insecta; order Lepidoptera; family Geometridae; genus Macaria; species Macaria notata. The sequence goes on along the minus strand of OV656747.1, from coordinate 683,737 downwards.
GAATTATTCAACATGGGACTTAGATAAGCTTTAGATACATAGATATAACAGATGGAGTCTTTCTGTCGATTTATTGGAAGAGAATTTTACGCTAAACAGTCTGTCATTTAAACCAATTGTATGTCTGAATCAACACCCGCTTAAACGACACTGTGTGTTATAATAGAAAAATTGACTTAAACTTTTATTGTAAAATGAGCGAAAATAATCACGACCGGCAGGATTCGAACCTGCGTATTTCTACTACCGACAGAACACCTTAACAAGGCTACGGTCTACTAACTGCCAGGAGCGAAAATCTACACTCATGTTACACGTGATTATTTTCGCTCAATTACCAATAAAAGTTTAAATTAAACAACCATAGTGCGGGTTTTGCACTTGTCAAAAATAACTCCGAACAATAGTCAAGCCATATTTGTGGTTTATTGGGCATTTCCAAAACTCATGTGAAAATTATGACATAAGAATTGCTGTAGGTACGAACACAATTAGCAAATTACAGAAAGAAAAACTTTTATGTAAATTGTACATACAAAATTTCTTTTCACCGGTCGGTGAACTGATCGCCGTTCTTAACTCAGCATGTGTTGACTGCGATCAAAGATCAACGCTGGTGCATATGATATTTTAAGAATATTAAATCTTTAAAATACAAAACCAAAAGTAGAGTAAAGTGACTAAAAGACGCGGTTAAACTTATTTCTCTATAAATATGCATGCGGCGGACCAGCTCTCAGCGAGGTGGAAGGTATCTAATTACAAGCCTGGAAATTCTCTCTCGAATGAATTTTTGAAACTGATTTTGAACGAATAGACAAACTGAAGGTGCATTTTCTTGGTATATTTTCTATACAGTGTTATTATAAAACAGCAATTTTTAAGTGTTTTATTTATACTAATTTATCTAATATAACTAAGTGGTAATTGTTAACTTTATTAATAAACTAGCTGGTGCGCGCGACTTCGTCCGCGTGGAATAGTTATTACCATAAAAACGGTTCTAGTGAGTTAACCTTAAAAAATAGACATATACTGTTGTATTTTGTTAGATCATTTCAAGATAAATAATTCTTGTATGCACATTTTTTTGATATCTCAAACCGTTTTCGCAGCGCACGCAACGGAAGCCCGCAAGGATGAATAATTTTCCTTTTGTACTTAAAATCCATGTAAAGTAAAACCTTGCTAGGTACTTATTGATAAGAATATCTCACGATAGTTTAAATAAAAAAACATATTAATTCTAGTTAGTGAACATATGTAGATACGATCAAGATTTATTCTGATTTCCCATATACTTAGCTTCTCTCCCATATCCCTGTACACTGCTCACCGTATGCAAACGATGTGAAGGCAGTAAATGTAGGTTATCTTTTGTAACGGCCGCCGGGAATCTGCTGAAAAGGCAGTTTTTCAGGAATCTGGCACGGCTTGCTAGTGTGGCCATTCAGTGGGAAATTCGAGTATTACTGACCCACTATATGATGGTGGGTCAAACAATATAGATGGATATACTGTTTGTACTGAAAATGTTTTTCCATAAATCAGGTACAACTTGTTTTGAGCCCTTGATAGGAAAATATCTGTTTTTTTTTCATCTTTTGGTAGGCACTTTCGCTAATAAACTAGAATTTCATGAAACTGGCATATTTGATCTTCAGGCAAGTATTCATAGCGAAAATTCGTGGCTTCTTTCTTTTACTGGGAAATTTATAAAAACACGAAATTTAGAATGCCTAGAATAGTAATCAAAGAGCTATTTCCAAAAAAAAACGCTGCTATGCTATACTTTGAGAAATATAATGTTGTTGATTTTCTGATTGATATATTTTTAATATTATAAACTATTTGCTGTATGATTTTAATGAGATTATTTTTATCTCATTTTTAATTAAACCTATTTACAACAGTATTTATTTACTACCACTGTTACTGTAACAAATTAACTTTTAAACAAACATCAAAGTTTAAAGTTATATCAAATTTACACGATCCATAACTCATAACTCATAACTCATTTATTGGTAAAAAATTAAAATAAATTTTACACGTCAATTATTCACAGTATACATATCAAAGTGACTTATGATGTTTTATTAACTGAGTAATTTATAAGTTAGCATACAGAGTTAAACACTACCGGATACCATAATAGTAGTTTATGCAACTGTCATATAATGAAGGGTATTAAAACACGAGTGTGAGTTTATGAAACGAGCGCAGCGAGTTTCATAATAGTAACGAGTAGTATCTTCGTGTTATATGCAGTTGCATACACTACTTTATCTTCACTAATGCAATTAATCAAACAACAAGAGCAAAGCTGACAATAGTTAATTTTTCATATAATTTTCTAAATTTTTCTGGCAAAAGATTGTGAGTTACTTTTGTTGCCAATTCTAGGATATCCGGAGGCGTACAAATATAGATAGATAGATTAACTCTTTATTGTTGACACATATTAAAAAAACAGTACATAGAACAAATTGCACCTTAACTAGTGCCACAAGCGGCGGCCTTATCGCTGAAAGCGATCTCTTCCAGGCAACCTTCAGCTGGAGAGAAATAAGCAAAAGAAAAAAAAGAAGAATGTGGTGTACAACAAAAAGGAAAAAAGAAATTTTACTAATATATATACACATATATATATATATATATACATATAAATACGCAATACACATACTTAATATAATAAAATTAATGTTTATATACAAATACATATAATACACAACAAAATATTTAGAGGTGATAGTAGTAGAAATAATAACAGCAATTTTCACTGAAGGGAAGCGAGATAAAATTCCTTTACTTGTTTTTTAAAGGAATCAATTGTCTGAGCCTTTTGAATGTTGATAGGCAGAGAATTCCATAAAGTAACAGCTTGTACAGTAAATGATGAGCCATAAAAAGATTTCTTTTTGAATGTTGGATGTGCTAGTGTTAATTTATTTGTAGATCGAAGAGAAAGAGAGTGTGTAGTATGGACATACGCAAAACGAGACACTAAGTAACGCGGGGTAGCAGGGTTAAATAAAATGTTATATACGAGAGAGAGGATGTGAGCATTCCGGCGAAGTCGAATAGGCAGCCACTTGAGCTTAACACGAAATTGAGATATATGATCGTACTTACGTAGACCAAATATAAACCTTATACAGTAATTTTGTAACCGCTCAAGCTTATCTAGCTGATCTTCCCGAAGATCGAGATAGCAGGCGTCCGCATAGTCCAGGATAGGAAGAAGAAGGGATTGCGCAAGCTCAACTTTAGTGGCAGTTGGCAAGAAGTTTCGAAGACGTCTTAGTGACCCACCAGACGAGAAAATTCTTGAGCTTAATGAATCCACATGAGCATCCCAACTGAGCGACTGATCCATTATAAGACCAAGGTTCTTGACTGTATCACTATATGGAACGATGATGCCTTCAAAAATAACTGGCGGAATACCCTCCCAGTCAATCCTTGAGATCAGATGAGAGCTTCCAATGATAATGACCTGCGTTTTTGAAGGATTCACTTTTAAACCAAAGGATTTACTCCATTCAGAGATACGGGAGAGGTTATCATTAGTGTTCCTAATAGCCGAGTCAAGATGACTAATATGAGCCTGCGAGTATATCTGTAAATCATCAGCATACAGGTGGTAGGGACATGAAAGATGTTGCGAAATGGAGTTAATAAAGATAGCGAAAAGAAGTGGTGATAACACGCCGCCCTGCGGGACACCAGCAATTGTGTTGCACCAAGAAGAAAAGGAATCTCCAAGGCGAACCCGCTGCCGACGCCCCAGCAGATAACTATGAAACCATTCTATCACTGATGGAGATATATTGATAGAGCGCAGCATTGCAAGCAGGATATCCAAATCAACGGTATTGAATGCATTACTGAAGTCTAACAGTGTTAGAACAGTAAGCTTACCGTCGTCCATACCCTCGCGTATGTCGTCTGTGATCTTTAAGAGCGCAGACACAGTGCTATGCCCAGGACGGAAACCGGATTGGTAAGGATTGAGCAAATCATGTCGGTTAAGGAAAAGACTAAGTTGACGATGGACAAGCCGCTCAAGGACTTTAGAAAGGAATGGAAGGATAGAAATAGGACGATATTCAGAGTAGGATTTAGGGTTGGATTTTTTAGGTAGAGGAATAATTTGCGCATCTTTCCAGATTGTAGGGAAATCCCCACTGGAAATGGAATTGTTAAGGATAACGCACAGGACAGGAAGGATTATATCCAGGATGGGCAATAACATGTTCCGGCTAATAGAGTCACTACCAACCGCTCTAGATGAGATTGCAAGCACGCTCTTTTCAATATCACATGCAGTGAAAGATTTGAAAACAAAAGACGAAAAATTTGAAGGAGTAGGAATGGCTGAAAGTTTATTAATTGTATCAGATTTATCTTCATCTGACATAGCAGAAGAAGAAGAAAAGTGAGTATTTAATGAATTAATATCTAAATTATGAGAGACAGTACTATGTTTAGCTTTGCCGATTCCCAATGAGTTAAGAAATTTCCAGACTTTTGCTGGATCTTTATTTTCAACAGATGAGTGTATATGACGGCGCAGAGCATCCCTACACACCATATTGCAACGATTCCTGACCTTGACATACTTCTCATGGTTGGACTCAGTGGGCTTTACCTTAAAACGTGTCTTGGCCACAGCTTTCTTGTGCATCAATGCTCTGATGTCATCAGTAAGCCACGGAGCCGGTAATTGCTTGAGCTTGATGGCACGAAGAGGAGCATGTATGTCATACAGTTTCGTGATGATGTCATTAAAAATACTAACTTGATCATCAACGGAAACGGCATTTATGACAGGTGACCAATCAGTCTTAAGGGCATCATTAATTAAAGCTTGATGATCCATGCCACCAAAGTTGCGCTGCAGAATGATTTGGGGCTTAAGTTTAGGAGGACGAATTTTATAGGAAAGGTAAACTAAATCGTGATAGGAAAAATCGCTTGTGCTATACTGGCCATGCTTAACAACATGGTCAGGGGAACTAACTAACATTAAATCAAGAAGAGAAGGAGTTGCATTGGGAAAATGGTGAGTAGCACTAAGCGGGAGGATGTGTAAGTTGGTTGACTTAGTAATAGACTCAAGCCTAGATGTACGATAATCCTGTTTAAGGAGACAGGTATTAAAGTCACCCATAATGATTGAGTGACTATAAGAGGGACAGAAATCACATAAAAGGCTTTCAAAAGAGGAAAAATAGTTAAGTTTAGAAGAGTTGCTATAATAGGCACCCAGAAGAATTTTATTTTTGGAAAGGACAACTTCAATGAAAAGATGTTCGCCAGCATTCACAGGGGGTGGTTGGCACGACTGACTAATAATGGAGTATGGTATATTAGCCTTAAGGTAAATGGCCACACCACCACCCTTGGAACCGATGCGATCATTTCGGATAAGAATAAATCCAGGAAGAGAGTAGGAAGTAGTAGGAAGACATGGACGAAGCCACGTTTCTGAGACTATTATAGCATGAAGATTTTTTTGGTCAAGGGACGCCAGCATATCTGAGTAGCTGGCCGAAATGCTCTGTGCGTTTATGTGGGCAACATTAAAATTTTTAGACATATCAGAAAAACTATTCTCAAGGAACTCAGACAGAGGTAACACGCTATCAAAAATATCATCGTCGCTATCCATTTTTAACTTTTAATTTGTATTTAAAAAACAAAACACATTGCGAAACATTAAATTCTCTCGTACGTGTATTGTCACAGTGATTTTGCCGCCATTAAAATCTAACCATCTATAAAGCGCGACCAACCTGAGATTGGCCCTGCAATCAGGTTGGTCGCGCTTTATTGATGTTATAATGAGCTTTTACGATATCGATGTGGATATTATACCATCATGTGAAATTGCTTAAATTGAGTGTTTTGTTGTCTGCGCTATAACAGTAGTAATTATAAGTCAAGTATTGGAAACATAAGTAGAATGTTACAACATTAGTGTAGATAAAAAGAAGTTATGTTGTTGGTTTTTGCCTGTGTTTTTACTGTTTTATCATTATGTCATTGTGATTTTTTACATGAAGTTATATTTTGAAAATTATATAGGTAAGATATTTTTTGACGTAACCACGTATGTTAAGGCAAAGGCAGTCATAATCTTATAGTTTCATTTACAGTGCTATAGTCACGTCATATTGATGTGATATTAGTGATATTTTCTTTTGACTCCTTCCTGCTAACTTAGTACAGGACCCTCTGAAGCTAAAATTACACATCAAAAGCGTTTGATGAAACCTTTATGGCGTACAAAAGACTCACAGTAAAGAGCAAAGAGGCGGCAGAAATCAAGGATCAACCTTATTTGGCCCTTTTATCCCTTTTTACTCATAATTAACCCTGTTTTTAGATGCGTGTGGTGTATCCAAACATGCCTTACCGACTTCTGAAGAAATGGGTAATTTGAGTTGTGTTTTTAAGCAAAATAATTGAAAATAAACTGATACCAAATGGTATCTCTTTTTCGATTAAGACCAGAGTAACTTAGAACGTTCTCAATGCAGTCGATTATTAATCAAAACTTTTTTATTTAAATAAATTCAAATGTTTACAAAAAAATATTTTGTAACAATACAATTTAATACAATTTTTGTTGGTTTTACTCGTTTTAACTGTGTTTTTATGATGATTGCAAAAAATAACCAAAAATAAATTAGTTCGTTACATTATAGAATACTCATCTTTAAAATGTCAAATTAGTTAACAGTTTGGATTTTCCAATAGATTTTACTTTAATTTTACTAAACCCTTGCTATCAGTATGGTCACCGTAACGTCCCTGATGCGGGCAAACACACGGCCTAAAACATTTGTGAACTCACCTGGGGAAGACACGATAACTGCAATGTACTTACATGACACTGGGTGGGATAGGTAGATAGAAAAATATACGCTTTATCAAAAACACCAGCACAGTACAGACATTTACATGAAATATTATAAACTTAAGCCGTGTCTTAACTGGCGACCGTATCGCTAAGAGCGATCTCTTCCAGAGAAAAATATTAAGTGAGCTCTCTAAATGAAGCTAAAAACGGCATCAAAATATTACTACATACATATGTACCAAATTTAATATAGAGATGTCACACACATATAGATGGGCGTCGAGAAATAATCAACTTTCCTCAAGTAAATTTCTCTTTAATTAAAAATTTGAATTGCCTTTAACAAGTAGGTGAATCTTAAAGTTAACACAATTAAATTGAATATCTTAAAAAAAATGAACCGCAATCTTTTCACCTGTCAAGTTTATCGTACTTTTCCCGGCCTTTGTTAAAAAGTCATTATATCACGTGACTATAAAGAATGCAAAAGGTGACCGAACCACACGCCCCTGGCGCGAGTAAACCTCTGTTTATTTGCATCAACTGAACCATGTGGTAGGCTTTTTTGTGTGAGCTTACGAATAATTGAAGCTATAGAAATGTAACTTCTCACAAAGTAAGGAACAGAAAATGCTTCCATATTTCGTCTCTTACACACCACTCGCACACAGAGCTTGTTTGATTGGTAATGATGGCGGAAATACCCTTTTTTACCCAAGAAAACCTTTTAAAGGTACCACCTTACCCCGAGGAAGGGGAGTCTCCACCCTGCTCCAAAGTGTGGAGTGTTCCACCTCGCGAGAGAGCGCAATACCTAGCCAAATGCAGTCAAATAATAAGTTTGAGAATAAGAAGTTTAGCACCACCCCTACAACTCAACCGCTGCGGATTGACCCTTTTATGGAATTATATTTTTTGCTCCATTACATTTCCATGGTATTATTCGTAGGCAGGGTTCTTTCATTAAGCATTTTAATGTGAGGGCACAAATTAACGTTTTTTAAACTGCCTGTTTTTGAACGAACGTCCTCGCAAACAAGAGTTTTGGAATGTTTTGTAACTTTTGTTTGGCAACCATTGTAATAAATGTATGCAAACGTGTATATTTATGTTTAGTTTAGACTTTCATGATGGAATTGAAGATCATAATGTGTTTAAATCATCCGTGTTTCCTGCGAACTACAATCCAGGGGTCTTCAAATCTAGAGTTAATATGTATCTTCTAGGTAAGCGTGTTACAACCTAGGCTGCAGCAATGCTTAACATCAGGCAGGCTGTAGTCAAACGTAAACCTATCACACGTAATAGAACGTGTTTTTTAGTATGGATGGGGGTAAACCGAGAGCTTGCTTGAGTTTATTCTATTCTACAATTCATACATTACACCCCTTCCACCATACTGTTGTTTGTGCAGATGTCGTCTCCAGCAGCTTTGCTAACTTTCTTGTGTAAAAAACCTGATATTTAAACAATCTACATTGAAATCCACCCCAAAAAGAAGCAATACGAAAATAACAAAGGCATTCACATAAAAATAACAGTAAGAAAGAATTAGACAGTCATTCGATAAAGAAAATTTAATTCACTCTCGCTTTCCCTTTATATAACGAACTCCATTATTTCTAAGCAAGGGGAAGGAAATTTCTGTGAAACTCGATAATGTTAAAAGTTAAGGAAACCGACATGAGGAAGGCAGGTGGTATTGCTTATCATTTATAGCAAAATCATATTTTGCTTTAAAAACGGATTATACCTCTAACGGAAAAATTAAGATTGTTTCGTGAATGTATATATTTTTGTTCAAGATATTTGTTTCAGTAAATATCCCTCTCTTGAGTTGTATTCTTCATGATTGAGAGTCGTGACTCCCCCGCAGAATTAGTACGTTAGGGGAGTTCTCTTGGACAGATACATCGTAGTGGACGGCCAGGTCCTTCCACGGAAGACACATTTCCTCGATTATGGTGGTTCTTAAACATGTCGGTTTCCTCACGATGTTTACCTTCACCGTGAAGCGAGTGTGAAATCCACAAATAACTTGAAATTACAAGTCATTGGTGTAGGGCCGGATTCGAACCAGAGTGCGTCTGGATGAAAAGCAGACACTGGAAACGCTAAGCCACACTTCCTTTTTTTTGCTCAGTAAATATAGGCATACTGTAATATAAACGCCAGTGATCAAACGCTTGTGCAATATACATATATTGTCGACACCAATTGTTGTTTGCAGTACGAGTATTTAGGAACAATGTGATATTGCAAAGTGTTATGAACAGTGATGTTTCTTATATTATGTTGTATGTGATGTGCTTATGATCACATAAAGATAATTTAAAAATAAATAATGTTGCAATACTCATAAAAAAGAACGTCACAGCTCAACGTTTTATTACTACTAAAATAAAATAAAAATAAGTATAAAATGCATAGTGAACTTTTCATTCTATTTGCTTGGACATTTTTATGTGCAAAGCTTTATCTCTATTTTATTTTTTTACTAAAGTATGTACATATGTGTGTGTAAATATTTATAAATGTAGTACCAACATAATTGATTATCATGTCATTACATAACATATACAAGGTACCTTTTTTATACATGATATAGGCTTACGTACGCTTGAATACAACTTGCCTAATGGTAAGCAACGTTATAGTCTAAGATCTAGCGCGCTTGCCTAGAAGAAACCGGTTTACTCTTGACTTGAAGACCGACAAATTATAGTTCAAGGGGAATAGAGATTCGGGCAAGGAGTTCCTCAGTAGGGCTGTTCGCACGATTAAAGTACCGTATTATTATGCTGTACCTACGTATTATGGGCTTCTATAGATTTCGACAGAAAAAAAATATTATTTTGTCTGAAATTTAATATTTTGTGCTAAAAATATATTCAAAATATCTTACAAAACATAAAGTGCTTAACTAATTAATAAACTAAAAACCTACGGAAGTCATATTACATTATGTCAAGTAGTTAACTAAACTTAAGTCTACTAAATAAATACATTTATATTGAAATAATGTATGTAATTGCACAATATATATAAACATTTACATTAATTTAAATGGCTATGCGGCCAGCATGCTGGGCACGCTGCCCTCTGGTAGTGGGCTGGAGCACATAGATTATCTTTGGGCTTTTCCAAAGATTTTCTAAGTGCCCCTTTTTTGTACTAGTTAGAAGTAGTAGGTATGTTTAGTTTTCTTCCCTTGTTTTTATATTTTATTATTGTATTTATTTAAACACAAATCAATTTTATCCTCAACTAGCTGATGCGCGCGACTTCGTCCGCGTGGAATAGTTATTACCATAAAACGGTTCTAGTGAGTTAACCTTAAAACATAGACATATACTGTTGCAGACATTTTGTTAGATTATTTCAAGAGAAATAATTCTTTCATACATATTTTTTGCTATCTTGAACCGTTTTCGCAGCGCATGCAACGGAAGCCCTCAAAGATGAATAATTTTCCCCGTTTTTTCTAAATTTTCTATTGTTTCTTCGCTCCTATTAGTTGCAGCGTGATTTTATATAGCCTAAAACCTTCCTTGATAACTGGTCTATCCAACACAAAAATAATTTTTCAATTCGCACCAGTAGTTACTGAGATTAGCGCGTTCAAACAAACAAACAAACAAACTCTTCAGCTTTATAATATTAGTATAGATAGATTTTCAAGTCAGTTAATAACCTCAACTCCGCAAGTAATTAAAGTAAGTAATTATCACAGAAGTTCACAAACAGACTCGGGAAGCTCAAGTTGAGGCAACTTGTAACTTTACTGTAACTTTGCAGATTTCTCACGCAGATACGATATTTCCATTAACTTGTGGAAATTACTGGGATCTATGAATTTATGAAGTCTTTTCTCAAGGAAAACTGACTGAGGTAATAATGCGCCAAAATATATAGTTATTATTATTTGGTTCCTTTGTTTCTTGAGTATTTCATTTGTTTATCACGCCACTACGGAAACAAGGACGATCATGTTTTTTTTATATTTATGGGCATAAAGGGACTCTGACGGGGCTAGGGTTATTATGTAATATGTTTTTCTTTACATGTACAAAATTAGGTATTTAATGTACGGTTTCAAAAATGATATACTTAAACAATTTATATACACGTTAAATTGTAAAGTTGTTAAGCCATGTCAGAGTTAGAGCGGCTTAGGAAACTCTTGACCCCAGAGTTGGCTTATCTCATCCGATAAAAACTATACTCTTATGTAAAATAATACAAATTTAACTAACTTGTTGGACTTTTTAAAAATAAACGTATGTAGTAAACACACGTGATTAGCATCTTAACAATATAAATATGAAGCTACCAACAATATAATGAACTAGTGGACGTCCACGGCTTCGCTCGCATTACTTTGAGATAAAAAGGTTTAAAATTAACATACCTTTTTTAATTACGAACCGATTGAAATGAAATAAACACTTATTGTTAAGTTAAAAATGCATGTTAGGGAAAACCGTAGACAAATCGGATCAGCCGTTTTTGAGCCTATAACTAACAAACATACTGACAGACAAACAGACAAACAGATTTTTTTAAAACACGATTTTTGTGTTCTATTGCATCGATAAAGACCCCTCAACTATTTTTTTTCCATTATCTTCAATGTACAGACTCCGACCGGTTACTGCTTTATTACATGTTTAGATTTAGCATATATTTAAGGTATTATTTAGTGCAGTTTACATAAACGAAATCACGCATTGTTACTAGTAGGTATGTAATATAATTCCGAGCTCATTTAGCTACAAGACCCCAGCGAAGTTGGCGGTCGGAATCCAGCACATCATTTCAAACTTAATTAGATCTCAACTTGAGCTCTACCCGTAATTAGTTCTCTAAGAATTTGGCAGCGAGAGATAATAAGTTCTTGTACGTGTGTACTTGAACTGCTGATAACATGTGTGCTTGGGTAGGATTTTTACTTACTTATTTCTAAACAAGTAGACGCATGCAGCTTTCATCTCGTTATTTCGGCATAAAAAGTAGCCAAGTAGTATAACATTTCCGAAACCTCATACTACCTACAAACCAAAAATGATGAACATCGTCGATAAAGTGGCAGCTCATTTTGGGATTACGAACTTAGATCAAATACGTTTTAATTGAAATTTAATGAACTCGCAATGTTTAGTAATATTTGTGTACGTAATACTCTAAACTAAATAATAATAAATAATGCCTTTTCTTTACCCGTTACACGTGTGAGTAAAACAAACATTATATTCCAATCTCTACAAACAACCACAAAACATGTCATTTTTATAACATTACCAGGTAATTAATACGACTTTTCCTTCGCTTTTTTCCACGTGTAAGATGTACAACATAATATTTTCCAAAGGTCACAAAAGCCGACATCACATTAGACACGAGGCGTATGAACGCATTAGACAAATAAACAAATAAACCTACATTTGACTTTCAGCAAACAAATAAAATAACGTTTTAGTACCGCCGCAAACATTGCCAGCGTATATGGGGAAATTTCCCAGAAAATGGGGGTAATTTACGTCGCTACTGTCGTTTAGTTGAAATACAAGCCTTGTAGCTACTATCTCCTTACAGGGTGTGTTAAAAGGAATTAAATATAAGTATTTGATATCATTGTTACCAAAGTTAATTGGAAATAATATCTCATCTTTCTTCAAATTAAATGTCATCCAATTCATTTCAGCCATTTGAGCGTGATTATCAAATATTGCATGTATAACCTTACAATTATAATTATTGAAAATTGTAATACAATTTATGATGTATGTACATTGCCATGCTTTCTGTTTACATTGTAATATTATTTACAAATTCCGCTTACGTAATCAAATCACCATCAACAACTTTCCCAAAAAGACAACACCAACAAATAATTACCCAAAACTCCCGAATCACGTTCCCCATAACCTCTAAATCCGTCGCTCATTTGCAACACTGACTTGCGAAATTTTCACCCAATTCCCTAAAATCCCGCACCATCTGGCAACCCCATTTAAGGCATATCGCTCGTATAAAAAGTCCTTTCATGTAATTAGTTTTGGAGATGGCTTACTTAGCAGCTACGAATAACTGAATCTATAGAATGGTTTGGGAGAGTCAGACCACCACCCGCAGGCAGACCACCAGCCAGATGGATCAATGACATCTATATACCTACCTATCCATCGAGGGGCCACTCTGGACAAGAAAAGCATTGACATCAATAGCACCTAGGGGAGGAGGTCTATACCCAGCAGTGGGTCGACAAAGGCTGACGGTGGTGATGATAATGATAGACTGGTTAAACCTGGATGAGGCTGCTGAAAGATCGAAGCCAATGGCATATTAAGAGGCCTGTACCCAGCAGTGGGTCGAAACCGGCTGTGCATGATGATGATAGAATGGTAACTGCTTACAAATGTCGTGTCGAATATGCTTCCACTTCATATCTCTCTCCCCTTACCAATCGCACACAAAGATTGCTTGTGAAGAAGTAACCGAAAGATTGGCCGCAGTTATTTGCTAAAGGCTTACCCTGCTCACCAACTCAACCGCAGCGGCGGCGGTTGACCTACACTTAGAATTAGTTTTTGGTTCAGTTACGTTTCTAAAATATAAATTATTCGTAGCTCAGTAAGCAGTTTCGATTTAGGACGCTTTTACTCAGAAACACTCAGAGCATATTATACGAGACTGATAAATTGAAAGAAAACTGTACTTTATTAGAGCTATCTCTTTTAAGTAAGTAATTTATAGTGTCTACTCAAGAGAATTAACTCAAAGTGTGATAGGCTGACTTTGATAACAATATAGAAAGATATACTTTTATAAACTACTGAGCTAAGAAAATAAAAGGTTAGCGTTCTAAATAGACAGACCTATCTGTGTAACTGTTTGTTTGGTTTGAAAAAATATATCGCAATTTTTCATTTTATTTTTGTTTTTTTTTTTTTTAGTTTTCCGAAACTTGACGAGCTAATTTTTCGACGTAATTTTTGACGTAAGTGCTAGCCGGTTAATACAACTAAATTATCGCTATTTTATTCTAAATAATTATTTCTAGGCAGAGGATAGAGAAAGATGGCGGAAAATCATTAGAGATAGGCTCATGGATGGTGGGAGTCACGACCTTCAGACACGAGGAATAAGACGCAAGGAGGGACTTCGGTTGTAAAAAAATACTATTGCTTCATCTGGTATTTTCAATCAATGTATGTTGACAAACAGCCGTTATTACCTACTATTTAAGGTGGCATCCGATACACGGAATCACCCGAATAGAATAGCACTTTTGGTTACCCATCTTAACCGCGATCGCGTCGACAATTGCTTAACATTGGTAATTGCGATTCCTTCCGCTAGCTGAGCTACAAGCGCTTATGAGTTTTAGATATTTATACTAACAATTCTGTTCTTAATAAATTAGAGACGGAAATTCACTATGTCTTTAACTTCAAAAAACTAGAAAATTAAGTGAGCAATTATTAGAGTTACAATAACTGTTTACTTGCTTTAGCCCGTGGCTTCGCACGCGTTATTATACTCATAAACCTTCCTCGTGAATCTCAAAATCCGTTGTGTAGTTTTAAAGATCTAAGCATACATACATACAGACATAGAGACAGACGCAGGAAGCAAGTTTGCTTTATACCATGTAATGATAGTGATTTATCGTTATTGTGAACTAGCTGTGCTCGCGACTTCGTCCGCGTGGAATAGTTATTTTAGGCATGATATTTATTTTTGAAAACAACCTGTTCAACTTTATAAATTATATAGTCAACGGAAGCCCTCAAACATGAATTTTCCCGTTTTTTTCACATTTTCCATTGTTTCTTCGCTCTTATTAGTTGCAGCGTGATGCTATATAGCCTAAAGCCTTCCTCGATAAATGGTCTATTCGACACAAAGATTTTTTCAATTCGGATCAGTAGTTCCCGGGATTAGCGCGTTCAAACAAACAAACTCTTCAGCTTTATAATATTAGTATAGACACACTACAATTTAAACTGGAAAATTTAACATTCATCTTATCAAATAGCACACAAAACAGTAAGACTCCATTTTCCTCCGTAACGGCGAATATTCCGAGCGAAGTGATGGGACGCTAGTAGTTCAAGTAAACCCATCTGTCGCTAGTCGCTAGGTATGCTGTAATTCCGGCGCGGGAACCAGGGACGAGCTGTTGCGGGTTTAATAATACTTAGCTTAATATTGTATTGAATGAAAGTTATATTTTTCCTTTCTCATAAAATTATGAGTTTGAGGAGATTTCAATGGTGTAGTTACTACGCGTTCCTTTTCAATAAACATATTTCTAAGCAGGCTGACGTAAGATATACATATATGTACTTGATTTTGTATGATTAATTCGAATCTCAATATTTCGAAGTACCAAGTTTCTTCTAGGCAATCGCGCTTAATCCTAGGATACAACGTTGTTTTAAATCAGGAGGGCTATAGCTAAATCTAAGTATGAAAACTTTGAAATCACCTAACGTCGTCATTAATTGTTGATGGTAGCTTCGAGTTTCTAATTCCTATTTATAAGAAACGCGATAAAACCAGTTAGTTTAGTCTGTGGTGAACTACGAGTAACAATAGCATGATAATTATTTAACTAAATATGTTTATTCAACTGTCCCGTAGTTCCCGCCGAGCCCCAGAAATGCAAGTGTAGCGAAATGCCGTCGACGTCGCTGGAATGCAATACAGTTCCGACGCATGGAGCTAGAGGGCGCTCACTCCACTTGGAATTAAGTAATAGGATATTATGTTAGTGCTTGTTCTAGTAGGTTACTGTTAAGTTATGCAACATCTTTTAAACATAGCTTTAATACAATGAATTTCTTTATCACTTTTGGAAATTTGTTTGAAATTAATTGTCACGCGAACATTTCGTTAAAGAAGAAGTGAAGTGCTTCTGTTACAATAGGTATATTTATATTAATTGTATCTTGTCTTTTCTTTATCCTTTATATGGTAATTCGGGAAAAAAGATGACGTCATCGACTTCTGTATTCCACAATGATAAATAGGCAATCCATAACACAATCAATTGCATAATAAATATGAGACTAGATGGATGCTGTATGCAATACCTCAGAATATTTTAATTTTACCTAGGCACGCGTAGTCCTCATCACCTCTCAATCAATAAATAGGTATGTACATAAAATAATAAAATAGTTTGCTAAAGGTCGATATGATAAAAGCGCGTGTTAAAAAAACATGTTTTCGAATAATCAGACTCTTATTCCAGCAATTTTATTACGACATAATATCCTTCCTTTTCTAGTACATTCATAAGTCTATGATATCTGTTTTGTATGCTGAGTCGATTGGCATCTTTCCATTCGCTCAAATTGTAGATGGAATAGAAAGATAACGAAAGATTTACTGAATAAAATATACATCTTGAGTGTATTGTGTTCTAGATTACTAGAAAACAGGAATAGTGCAAACATCGCTCTTTTTAAATGTTAACCTATTATATAGTTGGATTGTGTGTCTACACAGTAAAGTAGAATATATGTACGCTTTAAAAGAATGTGAATTAAAATACTCACAGGGTCTTCGCAAATGCTACATAGAGAGAGATATGGATTTCCAAGGGTTGTAGATGATGATGAACAAGTTCTATCAAATCAAATCATTTATTATTGCAAAACATGGGAAAGTTGTACAAATACATATGTTATTCCAAGTTGTATAAAGCACGCCATGTCCTAACCATTCTCATCTATTCGTTCCTAAAATCATAATTTTTTTTTTCTATGAATATTAATATAATACAACGTTTTTGCAAAAAAAAACATGTTATACCTACCGAAAATAAAATGACATCAAGAAAGAAGCAAAAGTAGTACAACATATACATATTTATTGTTAGTGCAATGATTTATTTGCTTTACAGTAATTGAACTTTAAATAATAGGTTCATGTAATTGATAATAACAACAGCAAATAGAACCAATATGGCGTCACTTGCATGTGAAACCACAGTTTATCATGTATATCAGCAAAATTACATACAATATCAAGTGAATGTCAGTACATTTAACGATAATGAATCTGGTTCCACTGCAATAGTATATCATTTGGTGAATTTATTGTTATTATGTTTAGGAAGACTGTAAATTGTGTTTGAATGCATGTGTTGTGACAATTTGAACTAATGTTTTATAAGGAAATTATGTCTGTAGCAATGATCTTATATGTTTTTAGTATTTTATTTCACACCTAAGTTATTAGAATGTAACAGTCGCTTACGAAACACAGGCTTGTTTAAGCACAAGCCCATGTACAAAAATTTATGATGTACATTTATAGCATAAACAATTGTAAACCTATATATAAAAATTATAAGTTATAATAATAATAATAAGTAATAATAATCTCTTTATTTCAGATACAAGATCCATAAAAGTACAATAGATAAAACTAGATCTTAAAAGAAGAAGAAAGATTATAAGAGGAGAAATTATAACCCTTCAAATCAAAAGTAAGTTTCTTCTAGACAAGCGTGCTATATCTTACACTACAGTGGTGCTTAACATCGGGCAGGTTGTAGTCAAACGTAAGCCTGTTCCGTGTGTAAAAAAAAGATGTTTTGTATAATAACCATAATTTCAACAAACGATTCCTATTTGTATTGTTCTCTTTGCTGGGTAACAGACTGCCAGAAGTAAAATAAATATTTTTTCAAAATTAAATAAGTTGTACATTATGTTATTTCAAGTTATATAAGCGCGCCATGTCTTAACCAACTAGGGTATGTTGTGTTTGACAACTTTGAACTGTGTTTGACAATGTTTGACAACTCACCAGGTTTGATGCAGGACATGCCGCAGGCTCCGTCGCATAGGCACTTCTTCTTCTTGCTCTTGCAGTCCTCGTCCGAGGAACACTTGCGCAGACACTTCTGGCCCTGGAGGGAAGAAACACATCGATGCAAGCAAGTGACATAATACATAGACCAGGGTGTGGTTGTAAAATTACAATGTAGATTTTTAGCAAATGTATTTTGTTTAATGAAATTAGAGACTACTGCGTGTGTATTAATGTGTGTGGGTGTGTTAATAGTATTATTATATTATATTTTGTTTCCCAATTTTTGGAATAATAAAGTATTGTATTGTATTGTTCCAAAGATTCCTGAACTCTCATCATCAGACTTCTATCACTCACTGCTAAGCATATGTCTATTAAGGCAGATTATGATTCAGGCCTGTTTTACGCATGTCGGTATAAATTTTATATGATGTAGAACAAATGTAGAACACCCCTAATATTGAATTCTGCAGAAGAGTCACAACAGCAAGGCAAGCACGGCTCGAGGACTTATAGTCTTTCCACCGTTTTATCTACCTGTCACCATACAACAAGTGGATAAAAATGGTATGAAGACTATTAGTCCCCGTGCCGTGCTTGCCCTAAGAAGATAAAAGCCCAAGTTACCAGCAACGTAGCCTGCTCCTCATCCCTAGGGCACTGCGCGGAGGGCGAGTTCCGCGGGTTCTTGTACACGCGCCCGTCGTCGTCCGCCTCGGGCCGGCCCTGCTGCGGCGCATCGTCGTCGTCGTCGTCATCGTCGACTGTCGTCGGGCTCGGCAGGGACGATACTGGGGACAAGAGGGGGTTATACATTACAATTATAGCACGGACAAACATCTTGTATGTGGTTATGGGTATCTCTCTCGAGTCGTATTTCGTCATGACTGAGAGTCGCAACTCCCCCGTATATTTAAGCAGATACATCGTGGTGGGCGCCCAGGTCCTTCCACGGAAGACACGACACAACACATGTCCTCGAATATTGTGGCCCTCAAACATGTCAGTTTCCTCACGATGTTTTCCATCAGCGTTAAGCGAGTGCAAATCCACACACAACTTGAAACTACAAGTCATTGGTGTAGTGCTGGATTTTAACCTGGGTGTGTCTGGATGAAAAGCAGACACTGGAAACGCTGAGCCACGCTCGCTTCAATTAAATTTGTGTTTGTTGGACAATAATCAAACACTTTCTTAAATTTTCGCTTCACCCAAATTTGTAACAATAAACAAAAATAAATGATGGTTGTTAATCAAGTCGTAAGACATTTAATTAGTTTCCACTCTTCTTAAAAACATTCGAATTGGGTCGTTTCTTTTCCGTAACATTCGCTGGTTTTTTAATTAAATTTAATCTTTTTACGTTTAGTTAGTTGATAGGGCATTATTTATTACTGTCAGCTACTCTTTTCATTGTTTCTTCAAAAGAAGTAAACAAATGTTGATGTATTTTAACAAAAAAGATAAAAAAATCTAATATTAACCGCTACAACAAAATATATGCAAAACAAATCGTGCGTTCTGTGGATACAATAAATTTCAAAATTAAATATTTCACGTCATTTTTCAATACTATCTTACAAACTAAAATTGCACTCTAAACTTATAACCCTTCACAATACGTCCTCAAAACAAAGGAAACTCTACAGACCTTCAGAATAAGGCAAAAGATGTTTAAAATTCGCTGACACAAAGTTTCCTCAAGTCTTCCTCAAGTAGATTGGTCAAAAACCGCTCTTCCCAGGTAAGCACTTGAAAGAACCTCACTTGCCTTTATTCCTTTTATTATAGGTTCCATCATCAGTTTATTAATTAATGAGCCTATTCCGTGTTAAAAAATGAGGTCGCCATTGACCTTGAGGATTCTTCAATTATATTTTAAGTCTCATTTTAGCTTCTTTTACAGTTTCGAAAGTCTTAAAATTAAGACTTTGAAGTAACTTCTAACAACTCTGTTATTATCTTTATAGATCCATGTTAACTAAGTTTAAGTTTGTGTGATATCTAATAGAAAATACTTTAAAACTAACTACCTAACTAGTTACATACATACTTTGTATATTTTTCTTGTTAGTTTTTTTATCTTCTTCTTATCGAATGAGAGTAGCCAACTCTTATGTCGAGAGATTAACAAGATTTAGTTTTTTTATGAAAAGACATTTGCCAAAAAGTGAGGTATGCAATACATAAGTGATATACTCACAGACATTAAAAAACAATCAATTCATAAAATGCCTAAGAGGTTTATCTCTAGGTAAGCAACCATAAGACATGTATTACATCAACATCATCTACAGTTACGGTACTCTTAATATGTCACTGACTTCGATCTTATGTATAACTGCTCGCGGCTTCGCTCGCATTAAGAAGTAAAACTTGCGTCCCCTATTTCACCCCTTTAAAAGTGGAATTTCCAAAAATCCTTTCTCAGCGGATGCCTACGTCATAACATCTATCTTCATTCCAAATTTCAGCCCAATCCGTCCAGTGGTTTGGGCTGTGCGTTGATAGATCACTATATCAGTCAGTCAGTCACCTTTGAGTTTTATATATTTAGACATAGTTTAATTATTTTTTTGGTAAGGAATACAGTCGAAATAAGAATTTTCATTAATATCTTCATTCATTCAATACGTAAACACGAAGTCTAGGTGCCCTGTTATCGCTTGTCATAAAATTGACAAAGTACCCTCAAAATTTCACCTATCTTGGTCTACTCAGTGATATTCGATATCCTCGCAATTACCGTTCAAAAATACACCTTATCTACCTAATTTAAGGTAGATAATGGTAAAGCAAGGCCGGTTGTGGACAATTTATCATTTAAAGCACATAATTTAGCGGTTTTGGAATGATTTCTGAGGCAGCACTTTAGCAGATAAGCCGCCGGGGCCTTGCTTTATGGGGTTAGGTGAGGTTATCAGGAAAAGGTTTTAATCCAGCGATTTTGGGAGAAAATTTAAGGGAATTTTTGGTTCTTTTACACAGAATGGTGGCAAATTCAATTTCACATGAGTGATGATCTATCATGATAACGTTGTAAGGTGCATAGTAACTAGTCCAAAAAGTAGTAAACTCATTTTAATTTTAAATAATGCAAATAAAGGCGCATGCAATTTGTTTTCTTAAGATAAGTATGGCGGTTACACTGCAATTAATTACAAAATATGTGATAATTGATAATATTTCACATCCCTCAATTCTAAAAAGGGAGATTTTATAAGTATTTTTATGGGATTTAATTTCAACTCGTGCCGATAGCTCAACTGCGGTGACAACATATAACCTTATTTCAACACTAGGGTGCCCACGGCTTCGCTCGCGTTATTTTTGAATAAAAAGTAGCATACGACACTTACAGGGCCTCATACTACCCACCTACCTAAAATCATGATGATCCGTTCAGGCGTTTTTGTGTAACGAGAGCTTTAATAAACAGAGACACAGCTAAACATACAAAAAAATCTAAAAACTGAAAAACGTTATGTGTTATTGATTAAAAGTAGGTATATGAAAACAATTTTTCATTCGAATATGTTTTATGTACCTACAGAATTTGTTATACATATGTATGTATATAAAATGACCTACATTCAAAGTACCTAGAACCTAATACAGGTACCTAGCATGGTATGCGCTGGTAACCTAACTTGCAGTATCGAGTGGTTTCCGGTAAAAGTGAGTTCATACACTCACTGCACGTAACGAGCGAGCGGTGCGTGGTGAGCGGGGCGATGAGCGGAGCGGGGAGCGAGTTATTGGTGTAGAATGCTGAGTAATGTTTTGTAGCAAGAGATAATTGTTTATTTTTAAGTAGGTTGTACCAATAAGATTTAAAATTATACAGACAAACACAAACAGTATTCAATAAAGTCATATATATGTGTTATTCAGCATAAATTGAAAAAAGCCTAATTAATTGTCCAGTTTCTTTCTTAATCTTTGACGATCTTCTTAATCAAAGATTCTCTTGAAGGTGAATGATCAAAACTGACATGATTCAATTTATTAAAAAAGTGTGTACATATAACAATTATATTCAACGCTCAGTTTTCCCACTAGGATGCCTAAAGCTTTTTAAAGTATTAATAGCTTTTATTACAGACTTATCTTTCTTAGTAATTTGCCGTACACACTACGAAATACAAAAAAATACAAATTTGTGGCCGCCTAGCGTATCAATCACATTTATCACTACACGTTTATCACATCTATCTATGAAATATCCCGCTTCCGCTACCTCTCATCGCTCCGCTCGCCACAGCCCCCTCTAGACTCCACGAAGCGTGAGCGCGACGTCTCCACTGAACCGAGTGAAGCTATGCTCGTATTCCGCGTCTTTGTGACGCTTCAAACGCGATTTTATTGCCGCGATTAAACCTCACTGTTGCGACAATCGCCCGTTTTATGGCCCGATGTTTTGTTGGATATTTTATTTTGAATGGCGCTGTGAAATGTTGGGTTTATTTTTAATGGTAATTGCTTTTTTATTACACTAAAGGATAAATCAAATCGTATGTAGACTTTACTATTATTAGCAGACGCTTTTTTAGCACATACCATGCATGCTCCGCTTTCGATGTAATTAATTGGTATTGCAGATGACAATTATAAGGATATTCTGATCAAACATCACACATCACATCTGTGTTTTGTGCTTCTGGAAGTTCTTTATCAACAATATTATAATATTTAAGTATGAATACTACTAAACCTTTTCAAATATATTCAATTTAGAAATCTTAAATTGAACAAGTTACTCAAACAAGTTTTACAATAGGCTTTTTATTCCATTTCCCAAACGAAACAAATCGTTTATTTAAACCCCACATAGATTGAATTAAACTCACAAAAGGCATGCGAGCATAATTCTCTCACAAACGGAAAATACAAAAGAATATTAAATTTTTTCCTCCACTAAAAGAATGGACTGGCACACACCCAGCAACTTGTGCTTCGACCATAGATCGTAACAGTTTATGTAGAATGGCCATTACGGTAATGTGCCTGAAAATATAATAAAAAGTAAGATCATATAGCCAACGCCAACTCTTTGTTTGTTTGTTTGTTTATGCTCTTAGTTGTATATGCGTGTGTTATATGTGTTTATTGTGTTATTGTTTCGTTTGTTGTCTTCCGTCGGTCTCAACGGAAGACCAGCGCTGACTGTTCGCAGTCAGCACATGCTGAGTTGAGGCCGGCTTGTGACAGGAAATTGTGTATGTGCAAAATGTGTTTGTCTTACTTTCTTAATGTGTTCGTATGTAATTTCTTGTCACAAAATAAATAATTTTCATTTTAATTTTCATTTCAACTCTAATATCCAGTGTTTTCTGACCACCCAAGCGATGGATTAAGTATTTTTAGTCTTCGAAAGTAAAAACCAAATAGTATATTCTGTTATCATTGATTACGATGATGTGATGTAAAAACTGAATAGGCTAGATTTTGCCACTCTCATATAATAAGCAACAAAATTACTCATAACTTATAGTTGTAGCGAAAGTTTATGGTTCATAAGATTAATAAAACGAAAAGTTATAAATTGTAAGGCTTGAACTAAATTAATTAACACCTATCCACTTTATTTTTCAATCCAACGAGCCATGTTCCGCGCCAAACCACTATAGTTAGGGGCATGCTTTACTTTTTTATATACGGCCTTACTAAATGCAGCTCAAATAAATCACTACTAGTGAAAATGGGAGATTTTTCCTCGTTGTTTCTAGTTTATTTTATACGGCACTAAATATAAGTACGTAGTACATACATATTAGTTCATAGTATAGTATTTTATATAGCTTGGTGAGTCGTAGTAAAATTAGCCGTTTAGTTTCGTTTGCAATGTTTTTTGTTAGATACCAAAGTCTCACGATATATACATAATGTAGAACATAACATTTACTGTGATTAATAGACATAGAAAAATGAATAAATTATATGAACAATTGATAAATTATATTCTCGATCAAACTGAAAATATTTTCACGTCAATTTAGACGACGCGTTTTGACAGACACGTAAAAGTATGTAAATATTAATCTTGCAAATTAACGTAAACGATAATTACCTACTATTTTATGTACCTACATTAATTTATTGAACATTTTTTCAAAAAATTCTTAAATCAAATTTAGTATATTGTTTACCAGACCAATTTTAAGCGCCTATTATTCTATGTTGATCAAAGACTCGCACCAAGCGGTTCGCTTCGTCTTTCATCGTGCGAGCAGCCAAACTGTGGAACTCCTTGCCCGAATCTCTATTCCCCTTGAACTATAATTTTTCGGTCTTCAAGTCGAGAGTAAACCGGTTTCTTCAAGGCAAGCGCGCTAGATCGTAGATTATAACGTTGCTTTACATCATTAACTTCAGCGTGTGCGTGCAGCCTATCTCAAGTAAAAAAAAAAGTAGTTTAAGTACTTCATATAGTAAATGTTTAGGATCAGAATAATATAACATAGTATCAGTAACACATTATACAAAGGATTGTAGCAATTTGAGTCTAAAATGTGAAATCATAAATTAAATTTCTGCTTTATTCGTCTTGCTTCAGATAATTGCAATGATTATCCCTTAGCTTTGCCTTGTAATGGGTTATCACCAACGTACTTTTAGAAGATTTTGTAGAAACTTAACGAATGAAAGTGGCCAATTCTGATGTCGAGTGTTTATCAAGCCGCCCTAACGGCCCCTCGCATGGTTTTACGATTGTCATACTAGACAAAACTCTACAATTTGACGATAGCGCCCAAAAATAAAATAACCACCACCATCAATGAAATACCACTTTTCGGTCACCCTCCAATCCGCGTACTGACCGCGTCGAACTTTGCTTTTAACATTGGTGCACGCATGCAATGCCTCCGCTAGCTGAGCTACGGGCGCTTCAGAAAACTATATGCTATTAAGGAAACTATCTAGTAATTAGGTATAAGTAATAGTATAATATCTAGTAAGTAATACCCCTGCATATCCTCAGACAAAGCCTTCTCTCACGTATTGTACATTTCATGAAATTCCTCGCTCTTTTGGCAGACATTCTGTGAAATGGAGAGATTATTTCAAGTACGTTTGGAAACTAAGAAATTACACCGTTTTACGATTACCAGCTTTAAGCCAAGGGACCTATACTTCGCAGTGGGACGACAATAGCAATGGATATTACAGTTAATAAATAATTAATTCCTCTTTCAAAATTTGTTGTATGCTTTTTATTTATTTATATTATTAAGCATTTCGATAAATACAGCTTTGGCTTTTATTTACTTTTCCTCTTGTAAAAATAAGTTTAAATGCGTCACAAGAAATCGTCACAAAATTAATTTAAGTGT
This sequence comes from Macaria notata, assembly GCA_927399415.1. Lineage (NCBI taxonomy): Eukaryota > Metazoa > Arthropoda > Insecta > Lepidoptera > Geometridae > Macaria > Macaria notata. Next base: position 658,699 of record OV656747.1, on the reverse strand, counting down.
ATATTAATAAAAAATCAGGTATTTTTATTTAAATTCATAGAGATAGTTACAATACCCGTTGTATCTCCATTACTAGAAAATGATTCACTTATGTAACTTCCATAGTGTATTTTCCTCACCCGGGTGTTATCTCCCGTTTTCGGACGCAATCCAAGACAAGTTGATGGATCGCTCGATCACTCACTCACACTAACTACACGTCGCTTTGTTTTTCTACAAATTAAATAGATTATTTGGACAAGGGCGGGAAAATTAAATGAGCTCAACTTATATATGAGAAATATGACGATTTTTGGTATAAAGGTACTGTGTGATCTTAGGAGTGTCATAGGCTACTTTTAGAAAACTTTAATTATTTTTATCCCTTTTATCCCTGAAAAAAGTAAGCCTAATGACGTCTGACCAATAATTAGATATGGATGTCTTTTGTACTCGTAATTGTAATATAGAATAAAAACTTATTCCAATGCCACCATTTACAGTTTTAACGCATCGCTCTTTCAGAGCAATCTCCTTCATACTTTAGCTAAGAAAGAATTCAGCTACGACGTTCGTGTAGCCGCGTAGCAGGAAACGTAGCAGTGGCGTAGACTTCGTAGCAGGATTGTAGCAAAGTGCTACAATCCTGCTACGAGGAAGACCAGCGCTGGTTGCTTCCAGTAATCAGCGTTATGCTGAGTTGGGGCTCACATTCAAACTCAGTTACTTAGAAAACTTAATTATTTATTGTATGTGTATGTATATTTGCTATTTGTCTGTAAATCTGTCACAAAATATGTTTCATTCTTTTATATTCTACACAAATCAAAATTCTGAATTTCTAACGCATTCCAGGCTTATATAGGTATAATTTCAGTATGCCCATTGCACATACAGAAATTTAGGGCAGTTTTTGTCGATCTTCAAATCGAGAGTAAACTGGTTTCTTATATGCCAGCGCACTAGATCGTAGAATACAATCTTGCTTAACATCGGTTAGTTTTAGTCAAGCGTGAGCCTATCAAAATAACAGAGAGCCTATCAACGCAGAGAGATAGAAAGACGTAGAAATTGATATAAATATTTCAACTAATGGCAGTTATTTGCCAATAACAAAAATCAGAAGAAAAGTTTGCCTTTTTCTTACGAGTATAGTTCAAGGTTTTTTATTTATTTACAAGACAATACATTACATGAAGGAGACATTTTTTACAATATGAAAGTAGTTTACGACAAAATATACAATTTGTTATAAAACCTTTAATTTAGGTTAAAAACGCTTTGGTTACAAGTTATTAAGATAAATAAGATATAATTTTATGAGTACCTAAGTCACTCAAATAAAAGTATTCCAACCAATTCATTTATTTTCAATAAAACAAACAACATACTAGATGAATAGCATCAAACAACGTCCCGAATATCTAGTTACACTAGTGTTGTACCTCATTCCACTTCGCATGTATGTGTCCCGCGAGAGCTAGTGATGTAACTGCATGTATTTCAACAAGTAACTCTGCCTCAAGGGAGTGAAGCTACAAATTATATTATGCCAAACATGTAAACAGCAACTTGTAGGTATAAGTTAGGTACTAGTGTTGCCCGTGGTTCTGCACGCGATATTTTAGAATCTTCTTATCAAATGAGAGTGGCCAACTCTGGTGTCGAGAGTTTTAAGAGAGGCTTTACGACTGCCAAACTAGACAAAAAAAAGATCAGCTGTTGTTTTGTGGTGTGAAAAAGTAATGAACAGGCTAACAAAAATTAAACTAAACTTATATGTATTTTACATATAATTTTCACTTTCACATATTAGTATCAATAGATAAAAAATGGATGTTTAATAGCTATAGTAAACACAGTATACACACCATTTTCAATTTATCAACAATCAAAATCGCATAAAAATGTATTGAGAGCACGAATACTGTCTTTGAAATTTTCATATAGATTTCCTTAATGTTTTTGAAGAATTTAAGGAGTCGTTTGCACTGCCACTAAAAAAAACAATACATATTTTATTTAAAAAACAACCGCTTTCACTTACTGACTTACTTAAGCATATCATATTGTGATGATGATGTATGGTAAGTATGAAAGGATAATGCTACCTTTATTGTTAGTTTAGCAAGCGTATTACTCCATTCTGTATCCATACATAGTTGAACAAGGTGCAGACGCCGGAAATGTAAGGTGTGAATAAATAAACTAACTCGCTTCTACTGGGCTGTGCGTATCTTGTGATTTTGTGTACACTAGTGGCAGCCCGCAGCATCGCTTGCATTACTTTAAGATAAAAAGTAGCCTATGACACTTCTATGACTTCATACTACCTACATACCAAAAAATATGATGATCCGTTAAGCCGTTTATGCTTTATGAACGTTTAAATAAACAGACAATAAATCTAAAAACTGCTGAAACGTGATCTGTTATGGATTTAAAGTATACCCATAATTATTTTCTAATACCTTTTATGTTCAGATATTTGACCCTCCTCAGCTTTATTATATGTATAGATACATACATATGTAGACATAATTTTGTATGTACAGTGTACACAGACCTAATGAAATAATTGAAACGGTCAAGTAGCTTAAGTAAAGTAAACATTGTGATAATATGGTAAGAAATAAAGTCATTTCATTTCCCGGCACCTTTAGTTTTACCCATATTATAGAAAACTTCTGAATTGACCTTAGTGAAAATATTGTTTACTGAGTATTTTTTTCACTTAGTAAACATATCCAATGCCGACAATACTAAATTAATATATTTTGGAAGTCGATTAAAAATATCATCGAATTTAAATTTTATTTCATTCATTTGACAATATCGTAGCACAAACGTAAAAGTCAAATTCATAACCTCTTATTTAATGAGTCTTTTAAAAATTAGTTTAACTATGACAATCCCTTCTGTCGTACATATTCTGTGTACAATAGCAACAACAGTCTCGTCCCAGGTCGCCGTTTGTCAGACGACGACATCTAGGAGGGTTTACACATATGGAGCAGCTCTGTACCTAACTTGTATATTATTTTATGTATATCATCATCATCATCATCAGCCCACAGTCGTCCACTTCTGGTCATAGGCCTCTCTCAAGGCACGTCACTCAGCCCAATTTTGTGCTTCTCGTCTCCACCTATTTCCTGCTACCTTCATGATTTCCTCGCTCCACCTAGTGGCAGGGCGCCCTACACTACGCTTGCCGAGCCGCGGTCTCCACTCCAGAACTCGCCTACCCCATCGGTTGTCGGTTTTTTGTATATGTTTGAGTCTAATTACAAAATTCAGTTCACCTGATAATAAAGACAATGTCACGGGTGTATGTGTCCTTAACTGTTAAAGAATTAATTGGATCCCTTGGATTCATATGAAACACATCCGAGTGGAATCTGTTTATTGGAGACTTAAATATGTAATGTACGTAAAATGTTAAAAATGAATACGCCAATGATCACTGACATCATTTTCCGTATCCTATCTGAGCGATTAACAAGTATCAATCTTTATGAATTTAAAAAAAACATACATTTGCTCTGAGACAGTGGCTCCACCCTGTCTACCCCGTTAATCTGACGCAGGGCGGGTGATGTATTTATAGCTACGATCTCTAGTTTAATCTCTTGTGCCATTGTACGGTATTACACATCACTGTTACACTAGCAGCTTTGTGTTAGAGTTTGAACTCTAGAGTTACTACATAAATATTAAAGATTTTAAACTAAATAAATAAATTGGTCTAAGTCATTATAATGTAATAACTAGCGGACGCCCGTAGCTCGCTCGCATTATTTCTGAATAAAATGTAACCTATTTCACTTCCAGGACCTCATACTACATATATTAGTACCAAAAAATATGATGATCCGTTCTGCTTGTTTTACGTGAATTTTGTCAGATCAATAAAGAAAAGTTCTGTAAATTATTTATTATTAGTACGTCGTGCTATCGATTCTAAATATTCCCAAACATTTTTCATTCAAATATCTTTAATAGAAACTGATTAATTATTATTAAATAAATAAATGGTACCAAAATTAGCTTTACAAACTTTGACTACAACATAAATAGCAACATAATTTATACATAAGTGTCTGACCCAAAAATAACATACGTATTAAAACATGTAGGTCGTTTTGAATGGGAATTGAAACCGTTGTTCTCCCGCGGGTTAATAAAGCTATTTTATATACATTTACCTGTACTATACAAGTAACCACTCCCACGAGCATATCTGGTCGATTGTAGTGTGGGATGTTACGGCTAACAATGTAAAGGTATAATATTTTATAAAATAAAATAAACAGACAAACTGTGGAACTCCTTGCCCTAATCTCTATACCCCTTGAACTATAATTAGTCGGTCTTCAAGTCGAGAGTAAACCGGTTTCTTTTAGGCGAGCGCGCTAGATCGTAGATTATAACGTTGCTTAACATCAAGCAAGATAAAGTCAAGCGTAAGCCTATATCATGTAAAAAAAATATATACCTATACATATATAATGTAACAAAACAAGGTTAGATCGGTAGGTACTAGGTTATTGACACTTACGGTCATTTTTATGTATCATTATCTATACATATAACAAAGCTGTAGAGGATCAAACATCTGAAAATTGCAGATATTTGAAAAAGAGAACGTTTGGAGATACTTGAATTGATAAAATTGATAACAGAATACGTTCATACAATTCCTAGAACTTTTGGCTGTTTATCTGTGTCTCTGTTTATTTAAACGCTCATTATTCAAAAACGGCTGAACGGGTCATCATTATTTTTGGTATGTAGGTAGTTTGAACGCTTAAGAGTGTCATACGCTACTTTTTATCCTGAAATAATTCGAGCGAAGCCGCGGGCGTCCACAAGTATTGTAATACAGGTGTTACAGTGTGTTTTGTTTTGGAGTAATTACTAATATAAATTCCAATTACTTATAAAGATAAAGATAAAAATAAAGAATCTTTATTGATAATGTAAAATTGTAACATACATAGGTATAAGTACTAATATCACAGAATATGCTACACAAATTACAATATCTCGTCAAATTGAATTTATAACATTTAACTTTTATAAAATTTTAGAAGTTACATATGTCTAGTTTTATTAATAAAATATAAAACAAATATGGGGCGGGGCTACTTTTGTATCATGACCTATCCACCAAAATAAGCGTGACTATAGGATTCAGAATTACTGAAGTAATCACGTAAAACATTACAATATATGCACGTTATAATCTTCCTTAAAATTAAGAAGAAGAACCCTTCTTTTGAAATCGTTTCGTAAATCAAAGTTCAGTTTGTTTTGTAAAAAAACCTTTCTTTTGTTTTATTCAGTTCGCTTATGCTGTGGCTACATTAGCGGGCTACGGCGAATATTCGGGCTACGGCAATGTATGTAGCCGGGTACATCGCGACAACGCGATGTATTCGCGCGCAGACGATGTAGCATCGGGGCAAAGGGATTTGTCGCGACAATATCGCTGGAGTGGCCACACTACGTCACTTCAGTCTGATTCAAACATGGAATTAATATATAACAACACAACTGAACAACGAATATTCGCCATAGGCCGTTTAGCGAATCTTCGCCGCCATGTGTAGACAAAAACATCGTGTAAGCCCGATGCACGATGTTTTGCGCGCCAATGCGACACGAATCTTCGCCCGCTAATGTAGCCCCAGCATTAGACTACAACCAGCCTGATAATAAGCATTGCTGCACCTCGAGGTATAAAACTATATTATTACACGAAATTCCCCACAATTCAAAGCACCCTATCTAATCAGATCGTCAGCTCTTGCTCCACCTTATAAATGTTAAAAACAGCATATTGTTCAGTTTTTGTCCCGACGCCTGCGAAACAGATAGCATTCAGCTCGCTATTGTGACGGCTTTTTGTGTGTTTATTGTTCTGATAAAAGGAGCGAGTTATATATGAGTGTTTTTAAGTAGAAGGCAGTGTGACTTAATTTTATATATGAAGTATTTTTTCATGAAACTTGCGGTTTTACTGAGGTTAATATTGGATAAATTGGTACTCTATGTATTTATACGTTAATTGTGGAACTCCTTGCCTGAATCTCTATTCCCCTTGAACTATAATTTGTCGGTCTTCAAGTCGAGAGAAAACCAGTTTTTTCTAGGCATGCGCGCTAGATCGTAGATTACAACGTTGCTTAACATTAGGCAAGTTGTAGTCAAGCGTGAGCCTATCTCAAGTAAAAAAAATTACATAGTATCTAATATACCACAAATTTATCAGAACTGATTCTGCCGTTTCTAAGTGGAGAATTGACCAATGTAGTCTCTTACAAGTTAACTCACACTCTCAAAAACGCTAATAAAATGATGTCTCATACAGTTGTGAACCCTTAAAATCCGGTGGTAAAAAAAAATAAATGGTACATGCAAACTATTATCTAGCGATTTTAAGTAGACTAACAAGTTAAATTCATACTCGTACTATCCATCAATGTTCTGGATAAAAAAAACTAAACTAAAACACCGTTTAGCCCAAATTTTGTTGAATCAAAATGAAAAACTTGCATTAGTTATTGTACCTGTTCAATAAACTAGAATAAAAACGTAGGTTCTGACTGTTAATTACTCGTTTAACGTTACAACCAGTTCTATTTGAATGTAAGTAGGCATATATATACATAACTAGGTGTTAATAGATTCAATGAAGCGATAAACTTATATACGAGTTCTTAGAAATACAATAATTATCAATGTATCCAACAGTTCATTTCTTTGGTATTCATTTGTTCAGCAAAACAAGAACTTATAAATAAATAAATATTCCGGGACATTACACACAGCGCCATCTAGCCCCCCACCAAGCAAACGCTTGTGTCGTGGGTACGGATAAAACTTATATACTTTTCTTTTGTAAATAGTACATACTTATTATACATACAAACGACATTATTAACTTAAAGTAATTTACAGTGTTTACAAAGACTTGGTAAAAAAAGTGTAGGTACTCAAAACTAAGTAAAAATGTGTTCGTAGGTTTGTTAGTTTGTTTATTCTGCTTTACACCACACAAAGATACAACAAATTATTTTCCGGCAAACTACAATATTAATATATAATACAGGGGTATTCAAATCCAGAGTAAACATGTATGTATATATTAAGCATATTATACTACAGTCTGCAGCAACGCTTAACATCAGGCGGGATGTATTCTTAAAAAGAAGCTTCCGTAATACAGTAGCCCTCGGCAAGAATATTTCCTATCATAAAATTGATCCTAATATTGCTATAACTGCCTGACCTCCCACAAATAGAAAAGAGGAGAGGGGGAGGTCTCCTTCTGATAATAATGTGTAATTCCGGACACAGTCTGAAAGAAACCAATCATAGGGGAATCGCTTTGTTTATTCTCTATGTACTGGTGGAGCAGTACATAATGTTCGGATAAATATTAAGATGATCTCTGTGCTGTTCCCATGAGGCATGATTCAACATAGTTTTTGACGTCAGTGCTAGCTGGTTGTTACAATTAAATTAAATATTTTGATGGCCTGAAAAAGATCACTCTTGGTGGTAAAATAGTATGGTTAATAAAAAATCATTTTTTACACTTAACTACTATCATTTTACTTGTTATACGATGGAAGTATTACATCATTTAAAATACTAGTTCCCTCACTAAACTGGACGAATACAAGCTTATATTTTCACTAGCGTCTGGTCTATTAATACGCCAATTTTCATCCAAATTAATCCAGCCGTTTATCGTGAAAAGTTATCCCTTGTAATAAAATAGATTTTCTTACTGTTTCTAACATACATACGTAAATATATAAAAATACATTAATAATACTTAAACTTATAAAAAAGTAAGTTAGTAATAAAGTACTGTTTCCAAGTACACTAACTCCGCGCGGTAGGGTCTGCACATAAACAAGGTGTATGAAGTGGCGGCACATTATAGGAGCTCGTTATCGGAACGATCTGTGTGATGTCTCCTCCACCTGTGTAGAGGCTTATTGGACCTCGTATGTAATCCAATACTGGATGAAGCTTTACACAAGAAGATTCAGCCTGCCTGATGTAAAGCACCATTATAGTCTAAGATGTTGCACGTTTGCCTAGGAGAAACCTATTTACTCTAGATTTAAAGAACCCTGGGTTATAATTAACCTATACAAAATGAGTGAAATATGTATAAAGGTGATACGAGGTTTGCGTTATATGCACTTTGACTAAGCTAGTTCAAAAAGTCTAAGCTTCCTTGGATTTCCGTTAAATTTATAGGTTTTAGACAGAGTACAACATTCATTAAAAATTAAACAAATGGATAAACTTTCAACACCAGAGTTTATACTTTCATTCGATAAAAAGAAGATCATTCATTTAGAAGACCATAAGGTGATTTAAAAACACATAATTTGATAAAAAAAACCCTTAAGACATTGCCTTTATTTTAATATGCACAATTGCATGGCATACGAGCTTACAATATTTAATAAAACATTGTGAATAATTACTATCAGACCTCTAAAGCCTGTAAAGTTACAATATTCAAAATCAAATAAAAGTGATATATCCGCTGAAATCGTTGTCGATTTCAGCTGAAATATCGCTTCGGTTTGTTGACTGTAAAGCTGTTTATATGACAAGTGGTGCAATAGGTCTGCAACACAAAAGAATCATGTATGCTTATAACAAGATGTTTGAACTTTATTCCAGTACTAGTGGTGCTTACGGCTTCGCTCGCATGAAAAACTAAAACTTGCGTCCTTTATTTCACCCCTTTGAAAGTATCATTTCCAAAAATCATCTCTTAGCGGATGCCTACATCTACCTGAATGCTAAATTTCAGCCCGATTCATCCAGTGGTTTGGGCTGTGCGTTGATAGATCACTAGAAGTATCTAGATCTATGTAGATACTCCAGATACTATGTTCATACAGAAGCCCAAACACTACAAAGCATGTACCAGTAAGCCTAGTATGCATCATCTTCACAACAGTATCAGTTTTTACCAAGTTCCCACATTGCATCATATTATGTAACAACGTGAGAGCATTCACAGAGTTCTATACATATTCAAGTATATAATATGTAGGTGTATCTAATTTATAGCTGAATACATTATGTACTTTGAATTTGCTTTAGACAATAAGAATAGTATGGATACTGTAGGTGTGTGATACTCGTCAGGATTGTGTCACGACCTTAGCACTTCTACCAAAGTATGGCTATGCATTCTTTATTCAAAAAATAATATGTAAAATATTTTTTTGTTCACTTTGTCTTGTGACTCGTACTTTTGTAGTTTTAAGATAAGTGAATTGGAATAGTAGTATCTATTATTTGCGAATTGCAAATCAAAATTATATCTCCCAAAAACAACAAAATTAAATTTTCTTATGTCACAAAAACTTACAAATTATTTGTTTCAATCTGTAAGTCAGAAATTTCATCCCTGTTTTTTCTCTCAGAAAGAGCCACTAAAATTTTACTAAAGACGAGTTTACAAAACTCTTAAACGTTTTAGCAGCCACGTGTATTCAAATTTCAGCAATCAATATCTCAGTTCTGTAAAAAATCCTTTACAAAACATAGTTTTCCAAGCACGTAGTAAAATCGTGCCGCGGGGCTACTGTGAACTAAATCTTTTAATTTTATTCGAACACTGGCTTAACTGTTTTAGTTAAAAAAAGTTTTGAAATAGCTGGTCGGAAATTTACCTATTCTTTGCAGTTCTTTATAGCTTGTTCTAGCTAAAAAGATGGTATCATTCCACTTCTTTTTATCTTTTTTAATTTATTGACATCCAAACTTGTCTGATCGTACTTACTGGATACCTAACCGTGCAAAATAAAAAAGTGGCATTTACTTAAAAAGTGCACAAACTCGGGCACGCTAAGTTGTAAATATAGGTCCCAGTCCCGGTTATACGTCATTGAAAACAGGCGTTGATTAATAAATATCATTTATTTAGGGCTTCATATACTCAAGATTTCTATTTAGTAAGCCAAAGGTCATTTGTAGTCAGAGACCTTAGATCGTTTCAACAAGTTATCGTCACAACACAAGCATTTTAAAAACTTATTTACCTTTACTACATTTACTTTCGGAACGAGATAGGTATGTACTTAAAATGTAGCCACAAAGAAGAAAAGAAGTAAATATACTTAATTTTACCTTTTGCGTTTCTATCTCTTTAACATTTTCAATATCTTCGTCTGCAATAGTGCATGAACATATAAACCTAACCTACTTACATAGCAAGTTCACTTCTTCACATACATACAAACATAAATACATAGCTACATTTCCTTGTGCCATTCTTTCCGTATAAAATGTAGATAGAATTTCATAAAGCCGTACTACGTAAAGCTACGTTCCGAGAATGGAGACTGAGAACGTAACGTGCTCGTTTGGTAGATTTCATCAGACACGCCCTGGTTTCAGCTGTAACGAAGCACAAATCTAACTAGCTCTATGGAGGGCTTTTTTGTGCAAGGAATTTGTGAATTCAAATGTTATTTTACTAGTAGATATTATGTTGAAAGAACGCAGATTCACAATTATATTTGTCAAGTTGTATTTTCAACTTAAAGTTTGTGGTAATAAGGTTAACCCGACAACGATTATTAATTACATTTAGTGACAAAATTACGTAGTGAAATGGCTATATGTGTTTTAGTGACGCTGTGCAAATGAAACTTAGATTTGAATATGTCTGAATGGTATAACGTAGGTACTCTGTATTCGGTGGTATAACGCCAAATGTACTTTTATCATACCTACACAATACATATAACAATTCAAAACGGTCAGCATTGATGTTTGCTTTGGAAATAATTTAAAAACTAAAAGTATGGATAAGCAATTTTTACCACAGACAAAATGAGCAAAGCAGCGGGCTTCTAGTAATAAATAACTCTGCAGAACAGTTAAGTAGTAATTACAAGTTACAATTCAAGTTAGCGACCGTTAAAGTGTAACTTGCTGCAACTTTAATTGAAAACTGAAAATTAAAGTTAAAATGTGGCTCAATGGACATTTGCAAGTCGGTAATGGCTGGGGAGGATGGGAACTGCACATTTATGGGAGAATGGCCTTTTGCAAAGCAAAGTTAATGTAGTGATTCAAAGTTGTGATTGTGCTACGGCAGTTGTGTGAAATGACTACAGTATTTTATGTACCTATATTTTGCTTGCAGGCTAGGGTTAAAAGAAAGTATTGACTGAATTGTACTTATTTTACTTCATTAAATAAACAAATATTTCAGGACATATCACACACATATGGATGGACACAGTGCCATCTAGCACCCTACTTAAAAAAACACTTGTCTCTTGAAAGTGCCTTACGATACGAACAATGTGTTTCTCTTAACATATTTTTTTCTCATAAATAAGATTAAGAACTTTATGATGTACATTTTAAAACATCAATTACCTTTAATAGTACTTGATAACTAATTAAAAACTAAAACTTATAATAAACCTTAAATACCCATATAAATGGTAGGTATGTTTTTCTCAATAGTGTATTTTGCTATTTTATGTTACATAATACATAAGTAGCCAGTATAATATCATCTTCCGTTCTATCTATATTTTTAGTGCTATGTACCGGGAGGCTTGCCAACTCCCCGGGTTTCAATTTGAATTGTCCAACGAAATTGTTGAACAAATTGTTCAGCATTGAAATCATGTTTATTTGGGACAATTTGCGGCGAATGATTGAGAGTTTGAACAAGTTATGAATACATTTTCAGTTTGTACGTGTTATGGATTAATTTTCTCTTATTTTATTCGACCTTTTGACCACAGTGATGTTAGTGCAGATGTGGTTTTAGATAGCCTAGTGGTGAAATGTCTGCCTTTCTAGTTAGAAAAAAGATAGACCCAAGCTTAACTACGACTTACTCTATTTTAATCAACGTGTGACAAAACAGATTTAGTACATTTGCCTAGAAGAAATTGATTCACTCATGTCGTATAAGACAAGAGTGTTCATATCAATACATAGACTTTAGATTTATCGATATTACTCGAGATTGATCAGAAACAGATACATTAAAGAGATGTCAAATTTAGAGTGATGACAATTATGAGAATAAATATATTTAATATTGATTACATTATGTACTAAAGTAACCCTTAAAAAGCTTACATTAATAACATTATTATGTTCGATACCCCGGAAGTTTCTATTAAACCTGTATACTAAATTTATATGCAATTTGTCATTCCTTGGCGTCAGTCCAGTGCCCGGGTATGATCAGATGCACCGGATCCTATTACCCGGGTCACTGGCCGGATGGCTGATACCCGGGTACTTGAGTTGGTAACTAACTAGTATGGGCTATAGTTTAGAGAAGAACTACTTCCTTGTGGTGAAGCTTGTCAGAAGATAAATATTTCTCAAATGTAATAGAAAGGTATTTTATAACCTTGATTAAAGTATTAAGTAAAATGGAAAGTGTTCGTTCATTTCACAATGGAGTTATGGATCATCGTAATAATTGGTATAGTTATAGTCTTTTTATACCGATATAAACCCGAATATGCACCAGGTACCGGATATCCGGTTAAGAGCGACATCAATCACGTGTTGCCCGGATAAACCTGCTTTTTAGATTTATTCGACGAACACGGAGCTTTGACTTTGACGAATATATCCGTAGTGGCTTATTCATATTTGAACAGCGCTGAAATTGCAAAGTGTTATTATCAGTTTAATGAATGAGGTCTGCGCAAGATCGACGCAGCTGGCACATCCAAAGAGAGGCTTATGCCCAGCAGTAGGATATAGAATGTTGTGGATAGTATTTTTTATAAAAAGGTAGTTTTAAACTTTTTGCGTATCGTATTAAAATCTTTCTTCTCTCTTCTTATTGTATTCAAATGCAACGGTATAATACAAATACAAATACATTTTTTTTATTAATAATACCACAAATTACATAATAAAATAAAAATATGGATGAATGTGTATTTTTTGTACCTATGGAGTATCAAATAGGTACAATTGATTGGAATGCTTTATATGAACGTACCTTTTTATTTTATAATTGAGTACTAAACCAGGAAAGCCCAACTTTTAATGCTTCTACTACTTTTTATACTAATTTTTGTCCGAGGATGTGTCTATTCCGTGGAAGGACCTGGGCGTCCACCACGATGTATCTGCCCAAGAGAACTCCCCTAACGAAATAATTCTACGGGAGTCACAACCCTCAATCATGAAAATATACGACTCAAGATATGCAACAAACATGTAGACAGCTCGCGTGATAGTAAGCAGTCATCGTCACCCATGGACATTTGCAACACTAAAGCCGTTGTATCACTTTACCAGCTCAGAGAAGTGTCTGACAATACCCTTACCTACTTTTTAATCCAGGCACCAATAGTAAAAAAAAAAACAAACAGTAGATACAAAATCTACAAAGGCTACAAAAAGCAAAAAGCTTGAATCTCGCAATCGTCCAGTAGGCAATAGAACAGATTCAATCCAGCGTGGCGGATAGTACCCGGACAGCACGGGTTGTTCCGCCCGGGTGGCCTGGGTAAGCACCTAGAGCTCAGAACCCACTAGCAGGATATATGCTGACCTTTTTCTGGCTCTTTGTATCAGCATTGCACTCCAGCGTGGTAATGCAGTAAGTATTGGCACGCTGCGCTCTAGCTGCGGGCTAGCACTTAGACCATATAATAGTCTTTCTAAAAAATATAAATGTTTTGCTAAAAGCAATAATTTAAGTAGAGTTTGTTAGTATTGTCAATAATTGACGTGATTTTATATGACTTTTGTTTAGTTTGGCAGCCGTTAAGCCATGTCAGAGACCTTTAAGGGCGGCTTGATACATTTTCGACACCAGAGTTGGCCACTTTCATTCGATTAAAAGAAGATATGACTTTTTTATTAATCTTTTTTCTCTTGAGTCGTATTCTTCATGACTGAGGGTCGTGACTCCCCCGCTAAGCTAGAGTGGCTTAGCGGTTCCAGTGTCTGCTTTTCATCCAGACGCAGCCTGGTTCGAATCCGGCCCTACACCAATGACTTGTATTTTCAAGTTATGTGACTCGCTTATCGGTGAAGGAAAACATCGCGAGGAAACCGATATGTTTGAGGACCACATTATCCGAGGACATGTGTCTTCCGTAGCAGGACCTGGGCGCCCACCACGATATATCTGCCTAAGAAAACTCCCCTAATGAGTTAGCGGAATCTCTTTTAGTCAACGCTTATTATCCATTATCATGCAGTTATCATCTTCTTCATTGTTATTTAGAACAAAACATCATTTTAATAGGATTAAATAATATAACCGGTTCACTGCGAGTTAGTCTGTTTAGACCTTTAACCGGGCTAACCGTTTGGACCGGTTTTACGTGAGTCCGGTCTATTTTATCTTTGATTGTTTTTGCTCGAGCACTTTAATAAAGTAGCTTTTGTAGGATTTCTGATTGCGACGCTGTAGTGAGTAAGCTTTTAATTTGTTCGGGATCAATGATTGGATATTGTCTCTGTTCATGAATGAGTAACAGGCAGAGGTGGACATTGTATCATACATAACATACTATATTATATCATACATGAGGTAAATATACCCGACCAAAAAGTGAAGAAAATATGACAGCGCCGCGCCGGTTGTAGCATTTGTTCAATTTATTTGTCCGTTTTCTGACGATTACTTGGTTGTCATCATGATAGTGATAAGAAATTTATAACAAACTTTTGGTTTAATATAAATTAGAGCAACAAACGTACATATTTAAATAAAAAAAATCTTATAACAAATTAAGTCTTTGGATGAAGGCACCACCTTAAGTAATTAAGGAAATACGACTACAATAAATTCTGATTATTGGTGTAGTTTTTCATGCATTTTCTACATAAAGTTTATCTCTGCGTAGTGCTAAGCCCGCACTAAGGTTATATTCGGGCGCTAGTCCGGGACGCTTGTAAATGAAAGCAGATTTTCGCGCATTGCAGTCAGTCGACCGTAAGCCGGTCGAACGCGTCACCAGAATGATGCAGATTCGAATCCTGCCAGTAGTTGTTTTTTTCATATTAAAGTTTATTTTTGGAGTAATTTTAAGTTATTTTGTCAAGTGCTTGACTTTCTAGAATTCACCTACTAAACTAAAATCTCAACAAACTGAGTCGGCTTTTTCTAGAACAATTTCCAAGTACTCGTCACAGAAAAAGACAAAGTTTGGAAGTTTCCAGAACTAAAATTCCAATTACAAATAGCTCAGCAAGTTAGCCGACCGTCTACAAAGTGGAATACTTACCTACTTATAAGTCATCGCGTTTCAACGCAATCAGAACACCAAGTTAGCTTTGGCAATGACTCAAAATGTCTTATTGACTGGTCATAATATCACATCACAATAATATGCTAGTAAAGTCAAAATTTTATAAAAGTGTTTTGTTTAAATTTAGTTGTATTAACCGGCTAGCACTTACGTCAAAAATTACGTCGAAAAATTAGCTCGACAAGTTTCGGAAATCTGAGGTTTCCATCATCAGGAGGAGGAGTGTTTTGTTTCTTTTTACCGAATGTGCTGATTTGGATACAATCTGGTATCTGGCAAAATTAGGAAATTATTATTATTAATGTACGCAGCACAGAAAGGTGCTGCATAAACGTTCTAGAGTCACGCAGGTAACTGATGTATACACATTATAATAAAAAAAATTGAGGGTGTGTTACGAATAAGGGTAGGTTAAAATAACTGTGGCTGCTTCTGTGGGTCAAGTACTCAAAAACTTTTAAAACAGACTCAAAACTTTACACATAAATATGACTATAATACATGAATGGTGGTGCTCACATAAGTGGTGCGTTATGTTTTTATACAACAATACTAACTTTCAATAGACTAGTAACTCTCTGGCTAGCAATCTCCGTCGGTTTAACTTTGAGATTTATTCGCGCAGTATGATTGCGAGCTAAGATGTTTCTCTTGTTTATTGATATTACTTGCGGAACTTTGTCGTTTAGGATGTGTTGATCACTAAGCGAAACGAGAAATAAAAGTCAGCTGCTTTATAAATGTAAATAATATATTCAGATTCACATAGTATATAGGTACATATTCGTTTCAAAGTAACATGAGTACCACTAGTCTCTTATATCCATCCAAGCTGCAAGTTTAATTTGTTTTTTTTTTAATAATTCAGTTATTTCAATGTAATTTTGAAAGAAATACTGCTTTTAAGAAGATAGCTAATAATATGCTTATTAAGTCGTATAAAGAATAAAGACGATATAATGAAAATTTTATTACGACATTACACCACCACTTTGAATATTCCAAGGTTAATAATTGTATCGATATTATAATAGTCGTATTATAATATAATATCCTTGTCGACCAATCGTAAGCCCTGAAATCCGGATAGAATCGATATCGTCCGACACCCAATTTACATCTTAAAATCAACCAATATAAAGTCCAAATGGGTTTTTTACACGGTCACCGATTTCATCCGGTTGGCTTGCCACCGCTGAAATACGGACCGGATAAAAACCGGATTTAAATGAAATAGCTGCGTGGACAGAATATTAGAGTGCAGATAACTAGGTTTTGTCAATTTGAATGGGATTGGCTGTATTTTAGGGACAGTGTTTTTTGTTTTGGATTTTGGAGTAGGCGTGATGTGAATTTATATGATATTTTGTTTGTAAATAAAAATAATAATGAGTATATAGATGAATGATAAGTATTTTTGCCATGATTATAAACTAGAGTAAGTGAACAAACCCTGTTGACCAAGTTAGATTCAGATTTAAGCCTAACAAAGAGACAAAAAAGCTTTGAAAAAAAAACCTACAAAAATAAAACGCCTGCACGCTTATGACATTAATAAGACTGCCGTACATAAAAACAAACAATTCTTTAATTGTTTTTTAATTGCCATATTGTCGTAATACATACTTGCGAGTTTTGATGCACTAAAACCACTTACTCTCTTTGAAGTTTACTAATAAAAGCATCCTTTAAAAAGTTAAATTTAATCTATGTATTATTATAAAAGAAAGTGGTATTACTTACACAATTAATAACTCAAAAACGGATGAACGGAATAAGCTGAAAATTGAAAATAGTGAGTAGGTAGCTTAGAACCAGGAGACGGATATATGATACTTTTTATCCCGTTTATTTTTTATTTGAATTGAATAAAATTCAGCTTATTTATTGCCTCTACGGCGGAACAGAGTTCGCCGGCTCAGCTAGTTTTTAATAAACAAATGTACAATTTCTAGCATATAAATAGCAACTCCATTTGCACTCAAAGCCTCTGCAGTATGTATCTATGCGCAAATACTCCGGTTATTGAGTACGGGTGTAATTACGCGTGATGTATCAACGGTGGCGCCACCCGGCTTACGCGCGGAATTAATGCTGATGCACTATTTATATTACGCTGGCTGAAGTAGTAAAGTGTAATTTATTAATGACGTTTTATAGTGCCGATAATTATGCTTGCGCAGCTTTTAAGACTAGTAATTTGTGTGGTTGATTGTTACTTATTAGATTTTCTCGATTTAATGGAAAAAGAGATAGTTTGTGACTTATTTGATAAGTGCAAAGGATTTTTGAGGTGCTATCAGAATGACGCAGGTTTGAATCCTGCCGGTCGTGATTATTTTCGCTCATTTATGTAATTAAGTTTGGAAAGGGATAAATTATTTGTTTTTGCTTCTTTTTATTACGAAGTACTTTATATAGGTAAATGACACAATCATTTATTTAGACAAAGATATTGACAGTGAGTAATTTAAACATTTACCTTAAACTACACAACCCAAAGCATAATTTAAGTGCGGTTGTCGCTTCCGAGATGAATATTGGCAGTGTCCCAGATATATTGATCACTACAACCGGATATCCGGTCGCAATGGGTTTATCCGGACGCATTCCTCGTTGCATATTGCAGTCTTAGCGTACCATTAATATTCTCTTATCTTATTTGAAACTTGGTTTTAGTTCATTAAAAATGTTTAATTTATTTATTATATGAGAATTTTTCAAACTTTTTTTTTTTAATAAAACCATCTATCTTCTTTGTACTCAATCCTAATAGGATAAAGATAATATTTTGACAGAAATTAGCTGCATAACATTTTAGATCGTTTACTATAATAATAAATAAATTGATAGTAAAATATCCAAACCATGTTAGAAATGAAAATGACATCCAATAAACCATAAAAATTACAATTGAAAAAACCATTTAAAAATCTCCTTTAATGCTCTCTCTCGCCCATAAAGTTAGAGACCACAAACCTCGAAGGAAAGTGGGCTAAAAATAAAACAAAAGTGGTTGTAACAACAGGAGTGAAAATTTGGAGCACCGTCGCGATACACCGTATCAAGATCAACAAGGGCACTCAAGTAACGCTGTAGATCTAGTATGGGCGGTATAGAAACTTTAAATAACACAGCGTTACCTTACTTTCCTCTACGAGTCGTATTCCTATTTCTGAGAGTCGAAACTCTCCCTCAGAATCATTTAGTTACACTATTCGATTTTATTGAACAAATTAACGTATTTCTTTTAATCCTTCCCTTTTTAGATACATTATACACAGAAATTAATGGTAGATACTTAGCAGAAAATACTATTTTTCGAAAACTTGCAAGTGGATATATTATGGAAAAGAACATTGTAAATCTGTGGAGAATAGGTAACAAAACGTATTTAATAAACGTTATTATTTTATTTGTAACTGTAAGTAAAGTACATCTTTTTTATCGGATGAAATTCAGGGATTATTTAATTGACGAAATATCCTTACTTCACTATTTTCATATCGCACAGTAGCGGTGACCCTACAAGGAAATTGCTAAACTTTATTTAGGAAAGGTCTCACACCTCTGGGCAAAAGTTGGCGGGTCCTATTCCGGCGTCGAACCTCAAAGGAGCTTTGACAACCTTACATATACCTACTTTGATAACCTTAGTAACTTTGACAACCCTAGTGGAAGACACGTTTTTCGTTTGAAGGTAGACAGGAGATAAAAGTTGTTGATTTGTTCAATTGTTTGATGAATTTTGAGAAGGTTTCATGTTTATCTCTAAGGCTATTAAAACACAATATTGCAAAATCTTCAAATATAGTAAGTCCTAAACCGTAAATCAAAACTAGATTTCAATTCACGCAACCAAAACTAAACTTCAAAAACATCTAAAATTGAAGTAACACACAAATATAAAATTTGCTGCCAGCACCAATCGTCTAGCAGTGTTTCAGCTGCTTCATTTGAGAGCCAGTTACATTTCTACTAAATTACAGGCATGTTCAACATTCGTCCGCAGTAGGCACCACTTGTGTGGGAGTGACTTAAGAAAAACTCATACTCAAATACGTGACTGTACAAGATAAAACACTAACTTGAATTTTTGAACTGACCAACTATTCTCTCTCCATTCCTTTCCACAGACAAGTCCTAAACAATAGTTTGGAAGCATTCTATCAATGTAAGCCTCAAGCCGTTTATCCGGGTGACATACAACCGGTATTAATCGAGCCGGATGTAGGCAGTTTCGACCGGGGCCAGCTTTTATGAAACTGAAGACGAATTTATGGTACGAGAAATGGCCTCTTCGATTTATTAACGTTTTTAGCTTTAGGGCTTCATTTTGAGGGTATATTGAGAAAAGGGATACTTTTATTGAGAAGAATAAAAATGAAATTATTATTGTGGCAGTGGTATTGTGTGGTATGTGTGTAAAATGGTTATACTGGATGCAAACACATCAAATTGTTAAATGAACGTATGTATTTATCAGTTTTGTGTTCGGCATCCGGCAAGTGGTTATTGAAATTATCTGGATAAAAATGCACATATACATTTGGGCGTTTGTATATTACTTTTGTTTTGGTATACACTATTCTATTATTTACTACATTCTACAGCGTAGTTAAAATTCATGTATTCAGCTAAACACCACATTAAACAATTCATTAAATGTGTAGTCCTCAATATATTTATATATTTATTTACAACGGTACACAAAACAGAATGAGTTCCTAAATAAGCCAAATACACATTCAAAACTGGTTTTGAACCAGAACAAATTCCTCAGGTGAGTGTACACAGCTTGAACAATATGAATGTGATTAATAATTTCAAAAACCTGTGTTAGACAGAGAATACAGTACCTAACTGGTACTGTATTCTTATATGTTAACTATAGTAGGTACATATTTTGAGAGCTGCACGTTTACTCACTAAATTAATATCAAGTATGTAGTTCATAAGCATATGTGTCTATAAACTAGGCACGGGTACGAGACATACAAGATGTAACCACATTTTAGTGAACATATAAATATAATCTGCATATACAAGTGTCATTTCGCCTGTAATGCATCGTAAATGTTCGCAGTAAAGTCTGCAATAAAACTGGGGACTTCAAAACGGTATCTCGGGGCTTTGACATAGGAATATAATAAGGCTTAAGCGCTACATTTTGTATAGAAGGTTTGCACTTAACCACAATTATTAATTGTTTATTCAGAAGTTATGTTTAGATTTTTCTTCTTATTTTTGACGTTAAAATAATGAAACTACAGAGCCTTCAATGCATTACCGTACATCGCTTTGCATTTGCCATACCACTATATCCTAGAAACTTTCTACATTACTCTAATCCAGATGCACTGCGAAATTCTCCGCACAATATCGGCGCTAGGACGTCAAGTCGTAAATACGCCAGTTTGCGGCGCACGTTTGTGGCAAGCCATCGTGATACTCAGCTAAATGAATATCACTTGCCGTTTACCTACTACTGCCGTAACCCCGTTGTGGCCAGTACATGTATAAACCGGATATGACAACTAAACCGGATGTGTTCCGAGCCGGGTGTAATAAATTCTGGGCGTGGTGGTGCATAAAACTTTATAATTCTGCGCTTATCTGTTTTGGAGTTTTAGAGCGAAATTTTCGGAAAAGAAATTAAATTTTGCGGGTCTATACGCCAACATAGACCTGCAAAATTTTATTTCTAACGGCCTTTAACATGACATAAGGCCTTTAATTTGCTTAATCTGTGAAGATTCTTCAATCTTCTCTCTCGTAGGTTCAGCAGTCAATCTTCGTCAGTTCTCACAAAAAAGACAATCTAGAGAAGAAACTTCAAAAATATTTAATCATAGACGCTTAGTAAAATTTATTTGATTAGATCGTCGATCAAAAATTCTCAACACCATTCACATCACACAAACAAGAAGAAGACGTTTGTCACAAGATTCTGTCCATTGAATCAATTTGCCGTGAACTCGGTAATAAAATAAAGGAGTTTATCCCGAGCACACCCGCGGGGCCAACTTGTGTTACTTTACGGACTGTCCCCTGCGAATAGAGATCGATAAGTAAGTGCCTACATATCAAATTATACAAGTTCAGTCTCTAGAGATAAAAAAGTTTAATAAAATGGCGGATAGATTGAAATTAATATAACATATTCTGTCGTATTTTCATGAGTTAGTCTAAATTAAAGAAGAAAGTATTCAGACCATCAAAGAAATTAAAAAAGTAGTTTAGTTGCCTTGGTTTATAATACTTAGTTATAACAATCACCGTGCTATGGAATGATAATTAACAGCCGTAGTCTACAATTTAACATGTCACATGTCACAAAAATACCCAGATGATTTTATAAAATCGAAACTAAACAATCTTATGACTGCCCGTAACCACTTTAGTTATTGCGCAAGAAAATTTAATTTAGCTCCAAAACTACCAGAAGTAATTGCATTGCAGGACACTCATCTAAAACCGACCGAATCATCCGTTGCTTAACTTTTGACATCACATACCCAGCATGAGCCACGGGCGTTTTATATACCTATATACTATATATACGAGTAAACCTAGCTACTATATGTATATAAATAAAAAATAAATAAATATTTCAGGACATATCACACAGCGCCATCTAGCCCCATACTAAGCTTACGCTTGTATCATGGATAGGTACTAGATAACGGATATAATACATATATACTTTTCTTTTGTAAATACATACTTATTATACATAGAAACGACCAGACTCAACACAAATAATTACAAATTTAAATGTTTGTAATTATTTGTGTCATGCGGGAATCGAACCCACACCCCTAGATTAGAAGGGGTTATTATTATATTTAACTACATACATGATATTAAATTATTATATGATCGATAACCTAAGAGCCTTCATATCAAATTATCCAACTGTGTTCCCCGGAGACGCGCCATTTAATAAAATGTCGGGAGTAATTGGTTGACCTGCTGTATGGGGGATTGAATCCATTATTATGTTGCCTCGTGTTTACTTCGACTGATTGTTTTAGGAATGGGCGTTTGAAAGTAATGGACCATGTTTAGCAAAAAATTAAATTATATGTATATTATTATTTGATATGATTAAGTGCTTACAGAATTGAATTTATTACCAAGATAAGCTCGCGCTTGACTACAACTCACATGAGCTTAAGCGAATTCATGTGACAGTGACGAAATTTAATGTGGAGAGTTTCAAAACTGCCCTAGAAGAGTCTGACACTATTTAATCTAACTAAAGGGATCACAGAACTGTGTCATTGGATCCACAAAAGTGTTTACATGTACCTACATAAAAATCATGTATTTACGTATAATAAATATTTTAAAAATATGCATTCATGATACACTTTTCTATTTCTTCAAAGTACATGGTGCATATTCTTACTTTATTTACATCTTACACAACATAATAATATAGTAAAAACAACCAAACTTCATAAACTAAACTAAACAATATTTGTCCGATCAACCGAAACAACTATAAAAGTTAATCCCGTTCAAACAGCTAGTGTCGGGCGGATTAAACGTTTTAGTAGCTATAACCGGATTAAACATGTTATAGCTAACCGGAGCAAAGGTAGCCTGGGGCTGTTAATAGCTTAACAAGATGGCTTCTGCCGGTGAATAGCTTAACGCATAGCTTGCTCGAAGCTGATGGCTAAACGGGACAGGGTTTCTCACAACGAAATCATGTTTTTAATCATTGAAAAGGAATAAATTTAACTAACTAGAATAAGTTATCGTCGCGTTTACTTACTATGGGGCTAGATGGCGGTACGTTGTCGCAGAAAATTCATTTATTTAGTTTGTAAGATATTGTTTCCCTATTATGTTTCACAAAGCGTATTCGTCGCTTTATGTTAATCTAGTCTAGCAATCTTTCAAGCGAATGCTTGAGAAAAGGATGACCCATTGTTGGCTTATTAAACATAATTAGCGAACAATAATTTTTTGAGTAAGTACTTCGGTATTCTCTGATATCGCCATGATGGGGAGGTAACAACCCTCAGTTATGAGGAAATACACAAGAAGGAGGAGAAATAGCCCTGTAGAGATAATTTGCTACAGCTAGCAATGCTGGTGTCTATTTGTGTTGTTCCGTGTAATATTGACGGGAGAACTGACAGCTGACAGCGCGTTTGGACTATCAGGGAATATCATGGGAGTTAAGCTCTGATTTCCTAGGAAAGCGGTTCCGACATATAGCGGCCGTAATACAGCGGTGAATGATGTCACTAGAACGTTGTCTATGTAAACGAAATGGCGCGGTTTCCTAGAGAGCGGTAACTTGCACCGTAATTTACTTTAATTATTTTTGCGTCCGTAATATTAAAGCCGCTATATGAAGGCACCGCTGTCCTAGGAAACCAAAGCTTTAGACATTACGGAATAGAGAGTAAAAACATTGTGGAAAAGGTATTACATAAGTTTGAACTTTTTGTAGTGGACGGGTGATTAATTGCCTGACTACCGAGTAAAAAAGTAAAAAAATGAGTCAAATTATTTGATTATATGTGGAATCGATTTTACCATTCAATATTTATAATATCCGACATTATTTAAGAAATGAAAATTAATGTTATTCTAAGTTTAAGGTTGATAAATCAATTAAATATAAACAAATGTATGATTATGTGTGTGTGAGCTTCCTGTAATTGTTAGTAAACTTGGGTTGTTCCGCCTCAGGGCTCTTTTACCTAGCAAGGCCATAGCTTTAAATTATTATAGGCTTATTATATAAAAATTAAAATGATCGAACACTTGCTTGATTTGAGAAGTGATTCGATTCTTCTAGCATTGATAGTTCTCACAAAATTTAAAATAACCAACCTCTTTGATCCGAAGTATTTGAAAAAAAAACGTTGTTTTTTTTATAAGTAAGGCGATATGAGTGTTGTACTGAAATCTCGTAGTAAGCCCTTCTTGGTAGCAGAATATTGTTTGAAAGCAGTTGAAGCTGTGTAGTACAACGTCGATAAATTTCAACCTCCGCTAGTATTGCTGTTTCATGATTTTCTAAAAGGTTTTGTTAGTTTTTGATACAGTTCAGAAATTAATAACAGTTTGGAAGTTTGATTTTCGTTATTTGTAAAATATAGGTAATTAGGTTTTGGCTGTTACCAACTACGAGTAAAGTAGATGTTGAAGTATAATATATAATATTGTTGTGTTGCTATGTATGCTTATAATTATGTTTTTCCCACTTTTGATGCAGTCTTCGAATCTATAACACTTAACCTTTTAGGTAAACATATTACATTCTATGCTTTCTTTCAAAATGCGAATCATATGGTCCCTTCACCTATGTCCTTTTTATTACTAGGTTTGCACGTTCTATCCTAAATCATAATGATTGTTAACTTTTAGGCAAATTCTAGTCACGTGCAAGTCCACATCGCTTACTAAACTGTACTTTGTCAAAAAATGCAGTGCTTAGGAACATAACCAAGATCATCCAAGGTCCATTTTTCAGTGAACTATTACGATATCAGCAATATAAACAAACTGGATAATATCCCGCTACAGCCCGGATATCATGTATCGGCTTGTTTTGTTTGGTTCAGAACTCGCCCGGTTTTTATCCGGAAATGAATCCGAAATCTATTTGCTGCGGTTTATCCGGGTATAGTATCCGGTTGAATGTATGTTATAGCTATCTAAAATGAGTTTTATGTAAACCAGGTTAGTTTATAATACTAGTATACAGAGTTGGTGGTAAAATATACAATTTGTATAGGCGGCTAGAGCTCAAAAAAACCTATATTTATTTATTTAACGACGTTTGAAAATTTATGAATAGCATCGGTACAGCTGGTATTTTTCGGTGAATTTCAGACAGGAATATATAAAAATTTATTGATTTTCACAGGATTTTGTGTAAGTCACTAGCAAACAGCCCTAGCTTTCTATAGCTTTCTAATCAGTTTTCCATTAACTGCTATCAACCGTCAAAACAACCCAGCTAGTCAACATAAAACCGGATAATATACAACCGGATCTCACACCCGGTTATCCCGTGGAGGTAGGTTTGCCTTTTCCAGGTCGAGCGCTAACGACGTTTTTGTGCCATTTCAGCTTTTGCCGAAAGAAAATTTGCGGAAAACAAAAGAGAAATGGTACACTGAAATATCCGGACCTTTACGAAATTCGATTAAAAGGTCCCTGTCATTCGATTTTGGTGGAAAAAATTGGACAACCTTTTTACATTTTGGTTACAAAAAATGAAAAAACTTGTGTAAAAGTAGTTTTTTATTGGCAAACATGATGATAAATGTTACGCGGGTTACTTTACAATGTCATTTTATTTTCGAGTGCCTTATGATCATTTTATTAATAATTTAATTTCATAGTCTGTTCGATTCACTTTTACGCCGTAATAGAGTGAGATATGTCATCATGGTTTTAAACACGAATTCTTAATTATTATCCCGGAAATTGAATTGGTCCTGGAAAAGAGACATGAAGACTATTTTCGTCGTCAAAAAAATTAAGAAGCTTTTTACCGACATCTTTAACAAAAATCTTGAAATCGTCTTTTGCACAAAGTCTCGTCTTTAAAAAATAAACTTAAAAGCGTTTGTTCTTAGTTCCTTCTTGAAGGCACGATATTGTGAAATAACTAGTGCAGAATAATTTAACGAAGCTGCATATATATATGCTTATTATACGTACATAGGTAAATTGTTTTTTTCTATTCTTTTGAGAGAGCCAATTAGAACTTACGCGTAAAAACGGTAAATGGCAAATATTTATATTTGCTTCAATTTTGTAGTTAGTTTATGTTTTCATTTGTTAAGATAATATTGTGTGAAGGACTTTAGTATAAAATAAAAATCTGTGATTGCGGGAAAAGAGCATATTAAAAAACTTTAATAATTATGATAATCATCATTAATAATCTTCATCATTAATGATATAAATTGATATTTAATATGTTAGTTTATTTAAAAAGCTCCATGAACTAATGATCAGTGCCTGTATTCTCTACCCAAGCTTTTATACAAAAGCTCATCACGAAACGAAAATATAAAGCAACCCACACACGATATCGCAAGGCATCGATAAGCTTCTAAATATATATAATATAATATAAAACGTGCGAAGCGAAGCTAAGTAGATGGGAAACCGTTTAGCGAGCGATTTTCAATAACTCCTCAAGCGCTGCCGTTTATAAGAAGCCTTATTTAGCTTGGCTATTTTGAGATTTTATACCGGTAAGAAGCGATATTTTGCAAATATATGAGGAAAAGTCAGCGTAAGGATGACGCGTGTTTGTGGTATAAAAACAAAATACGAAAATAAACGAAAAAAATACAGAATTCTTCTTCGTATCGAATGAGAGTGGCCAACCCTGGTGTCGAGATTTAATCAAGCCGCCCTAAGGGCCTCTGACATGGCTTAACGGCTGCCGCACTAGATAAACAGCCGGGACCTACAACTTAACGTGTAATCCGACCCACGGAAGCGCCCAAAATGGAATGCCACTTTTCGGTCACCCATCCAAAGGCTGACCTCGTCTATCGTTGCTTAACATTGGTAATCGTATGCGATTGCCTCCGCAATAAAAATAGAATGACACAGCAAGTTACAGATGACAAGGAGATTCCGAGAATTTGATAATTTGAGAAAAAAATACTAATTTTTGGTACTGTGATTCTTATTTCTCATTCGACGAATTGAAATCGTTGACTAAGTTTATAAACGTGTCAGTTTCATCGTTTATTCAAATTATTAATATATTGCAATAAGTAAGTTATACACGTTTCAAAAAACACATGAAAAACTATATGGCAAAATGGGTTTTTTAAAATTACAATCAATTATCATATAAAAAACACTACGAGTATTGTTGCTATATAACAAAACGTCTGAAATATCCCAAAGCCTATTTGGTACAACAATGCCATCGCTACACAAAGGACTATTCCTGGATCTTTTACTGTGCTAAATGTATCTTGCGAAGGTTACAATATTATTACATGTATTACATGATGGAATAGGTATTAAATTCCTACTTAATCTCGCTTATTTTGATTGACAGTAAGACTTAAAAATTATAAACAGCGTTGGTTCCAGATATCGTGATATATGAACATATTTGGGATCTTTATGAATAACTAGTTGCCTCTCGCGGCTTCGCTCAAGTACAAAATACAAAAATCATGATGACCGTAAACAGATAAAATTTCCAAAAACTGCTGAAACGTGTTCTGTTATGGATTTAAACTATACTCAAACATTTTTTTCCAATATCTTGTATGTTCAGGTTTTTGACCTGCTTTTTTATACGAATAAAACAAGTTCAAGTCGAGAGTAAACCGGTTTCTTCTAGGCAAGCGCGCTAGATCGTAGACCATAACGTTGCTTACTATCAGGCAAGTTGTAGTCAAGCGTAAGCCTATATCATGATAAAAAAAATACCTACCTAGATGTTATTAGTCTTTTTTTATATTTCTTCCCTATATTATTTTTGCCTTTGTGGCGAGTAAATTACAAGATTTGGTGAAGGAAACGTAATTGTTGTGCCTTTTCCGTTTAGATTTAGCAAGGATTGCCTGGAAGAGATTTCGCCACCATTTCCTAGTAGGCGTTAATTTAAAAACTACACGTTCTTTCTTCATCATCAGCCTGTTACTAACCACTGCTGAGCATAGGCCTCTATTCTAGTACGCCACTCGTCCCGGTCCTGTTGAGATTGTAACCAGGTGCTCCCATGTGATCATAGAAACAGAGAGTCGCCCACCAATGCGGTGGGTTGACGCCATTAGAAAAACCGCAGAGAGCACCTGGATTCAATATTCTTTCTTGTCTATAAATATAAAAAAATCAAAGGTGACTGACTGATTGACTGACTGACTGATATAGTGATCTATCAACGCACAGCCCAAACCACTGGACGGATTGGGCTGAAATTTGGAATGAAGGTAGATGTTATGACGTAGGCATCTGCTAAGAAAGGATTTTTGGAAATGCCACTTTTAAAGAGGTGAAATAGGGAATGCAAGTTTCACTTCTTAATGCGAGCGAAGCCGCGAGCACCCACTAGTGTCCAATAAAATGTATCTATTTATCAATTAATACCAAATCCACAATGTTTGAACATCATCGTAAGCCCCCGATAGCAATATATAATGCTAAATCCAGGTACTAGAACATTCAAGTAATCACAATGGTAATGGTTGTAGGTACTACCTACCTACATCTTTGAATCCATCTCGACTAATGATGCAATATTGTTGTAGGTGTACTATTGTTATCAATTCTTTGAGATTGTTCGATATTTCCTTTATTGCGTTAGATATAAATCAAAATATAAATATTACAATCACTCGATTGTAATATTTATATTTTGAATATTTATAAAATATATGGTACTTCTCCTGTTTAATTTTGACAAGTTGTTGGCCGCTTTTTTTATCGCATGTCATTTTATAACGAAAATCTTGAAATATACACAAATGAAATATAAACCTGGCTCTCAAGGCAGTCTCCGATTGGGGTGATGCCAATCTAGTCAGGTTTAATGCTGCGAAGACCCAGGCGTGTCTTTTCACCGCTAAAAAGAGGCCATTCGAGCTGGCCCCCACTTTCAGAAATTCGACTGTGCCGATAACTGACCACCTAGATCTTCTTGGTATTACATTGTCCCCTACTCTTAATTTTGGCTCTCACATTGAGTCTAAAGCCGAAGTTGCAGCCAAAAAGTTGGGTATCCTCTCGAAGGTGCGAAAGTACTTCAAGCCGGAACAGCTGCTTACTTTGTATCAAGCACAAGTTCGGTCGTGCATGGAGTACTGTTCGCATCTTTGGGATGGATCAGCCAAGTACCAACTTGAGGCACTAGAGGCCATTGAGAGTCGAGCCAAGAAGATCATTGATAATAATAAACTGTGCCGAGCGAAACTTCAAAGTCTTGAACACCGTCGCAAAGTCGCCAGTTTGTCGGTTTTCTATCGGTTGCATTTCGGAGAGTGTGCCGCGGAATTGCACGGACTAATTCCGCCCGCGCCCTTCTTTCACCGGACGAGTAGAGGTACGGCAGGACGACACCGGTTTATGGTGGAAGTTCCTAAGACCCGCACGAAACGGTACGCTTCCACCTTTATTGTTCGTACCGCTAGGTTGTGGAACTCCCTGCCTGGCTCTCTGTTCCCCACGCACTATAATCCAGCGATCTTCAAAGCGAGAGTGAATCGGTTCTTATCGGGTAAGCACGCTCCATCTTAGGCCATAGCCTTACTTGCTATCAGGTAAACTATGGTCAAGTGCAAACCCGTTCAAGTTAAAAAAAAAAAAAAAATCTTGAAATATACACAAATCAACCAAATATTAATTATTATTTGCTAGCAGCGCCACGCAGTGTTTACCCATTTAAATCCAGTGCCTAATTTTGCATATCAAATTTCATCCAAATCAGTTTAGCCGTTTATGCATGAAGAAGTTATATACATATGTACACACAATCACAAACTTTTGCCATTACAATATTACTAGCTTTTGCCCGTAGCTTCGCACGCATACATACATCCATACATACATCCCATACATGTATAAACATATTATATTACTCTATGGTATAAACCTACATCTTAAATTACTCTATCAATTAAAAAACTGTTTTAAAATCCTTTGTGTAGTTTCAAAGATGCACACATACAGACAGACAGACGCATAAAGTGACTTTGCTTTATACTATGGAGTGATAGTGAAGTATGATATTTACAATATCAACTATCAACGTCAATTAGTTCTTTATTACCAAAACTCCACCCTCATTATTTCTGGTCACGTGATGTGTACACAATTCCCCATTACACCAACAATGGACATAAAACGGTCTTGTATCTAACTAGGAGGAAAGAAAGCTTTTTTCTTTTCAGGAGCTTCAGCACGAGCGAAGAAAAGCTATTCAGCTCTTCATATTATATCGCCTCACCTTGAGATCACAATGGGAAAATGGACACTAAGCTTTTTCTCTTAGGAAAAATAGGATTTTGGTGAAAGTGTTGTTATAAGCTGATTTTGTGAGATAAGGAACGGACAATTTTTTACTGACATGGTATTTTTAATATACATACAAATAAGTAAAATACATATTTCAAATATTACTATAGAACATGCAATAAATGGAAGAATTATTTATATATAAAGGAACTGATATTAAAATAACTTTTATTCATAATCTAGTTTATAAGTACATTCCTTTTTATAAGTACACAGTGTAACTTTCAAGAAACAATTTTATTTAAAACTAGCTGATGCGCGCGACTTCCTCCGCGTGGAATAGTTATTACCATAAAAACGGTTCTAGTGAGTTAACCTTAAAACATAGACATATACTGTTGCGGACATTTTGTTAGATAATTTCAAGAGAAATGATTCTTTCATGCACATTTTTTTGATATCTTGAACCGTTTTCGCAGCGCATGCAACGGAAGCCCTCAAAGATGAATAATTTTCCCTGTTTTTTCCACATTTTCTATTATTTCTTCGCTCCTATTAGTTGCAGCGTGATGTTATATAGCCTAAAGCCTTTCTTGATAACTGGTCGATCCAACACAAAAATATTTTTTCAATTCGCACCAGTAGTTCCTGAGATTAGCGCGTTCAAACAAACAAACAAACAAACTTTTCAGCTTTATAATATTAGTATAGATTTGTTTCGTCGTTTTTAAAAGATGGTTATTTCACATTTTTTTTGCAATAAGTAGGTAGTACTTATTCTAATTTAAATTGGATTATTATTTGGTGTCACCACTTACAGAGATTTTGACATTAACAAAATACCTACTAAAAACCAAATTCGTAGTTTTGCCAACTCTTGAGTAAAAGGGTGAAGAGTAAAACTTGTACGCTTCGTCTGAAAATTCAGGTCATTGTACATCTAATTAATATAACTTAACATTTATAACAACTAAATTTAATTAATGTAAAACGATTCATTAGATACCGAAGTTCATATAATATATGTCGGAGGTCAAAATATTTTATAAAATCATAACCTGCCTGTTAATAAGCCATTCCTATAAAATAAAGAATCCCGTCCTTATTTTAGAAAGTCTAAGTAGAACTTTATACGAGTTTATAAATGCTATCCTGTCGCATTTTTTTTTCAACATATATAATAACGTATGTACATACGTTTTAATTATAAAATCACTACAAGACACAGTAAATAAAATGATCCGTACTTCGAAGTTTGTTCTCATAAAATATTAATATTAGTAAGCCTCCTATCCCAGCATTGTCCACCTAATATCATTCGATAACATAATAATAACCGTAACGCAACCACTCAACAAGGCTGACAACAAATTCACCCGAGCGTATCTTCCAACACATTTATTTCACCCGCACCTTTATCACATCTATATAAAATAAAAACTTACCGACAGCGAGCGACACGGCGAGCAGAACCGCTAAAACCAAGTTGTATTTCATGTTTGTAGCCAATCACGATGCACTATTCAGAAATGGAATGACATTTTTTCGCGAATTAACGTAAAGGGGCGCTCCGTCCGACCGAGGCGGGCGCTCGACGCGATCTGGCGAGCTAGAGGGGGAGAAAGTGGGGGTAGAAAATACCCCCTTGTACCCCTGTCGCCCATTTCACCCCCTCCCAGGCCAGCGTTTGAGGGTAATAGAGTAATGGGAGGTGAATGAAGAGTTTCAGGGCCCGTTTGGAAAAGGAAAGTAGGCAAATAGACTTTATCCAATTATCAAACGATGACATGCTTTATTTTCATTCGACGCCCTGCTATGTTGCGTTAATCCTGGATTAAGGCAGCTCGTGTATAAATTGAGAAATGATAGTAAATCAAACAGACATACTAACATAATCAATTAAACAGACACTCACTTACAAACTTTGTGTTTTAAGTTTAATGTTTACAGTCTGGCAGTTGACTTCTAGGTCACCTGAACCGATACCTGCATAAACGAACGAACACAGTGGCCCAAGATGGAGCATCTATAACTTTACTTCACGTAAGTACAAAGTTTAATTTCGCGTTTGATCGCAGCCCGCTTGATGGTAAGCACCGTAGTCTAAGATGCAACACGATTGCTTAGAAAAAATCTAATTATTCAGCATTTGTAGAAAGGGGTCTGCTGATCCACAAATGGTTTCTTTGGAAACAACCTACCTTTTTTTGACGTGAGATAGGTTTACGTTTGACTACAGCCTGCCTGATGTTAAGCATTGCTGCAGCCTAGGGTGTAACACGCTTACCTAGAAGATTTCTATTAACCCTAAATTTTATGACCTGATATGTACCTGACCTTGAAGGTATATATTTGCTTGTCATGCTGTATATTTACATATGTAATTATCTTTGCATGTAGCATTGTACCTTCAAAACGGTAACTGAATATACCAAAATAACTCCCTCATAATAATCACAGGAACATAAATTAGTCTAATTCATTCTGAGAATCCCCTGGAGAAACATTATACAATATAGATACAATAATATTCCGAACATTGTAGGATATTTTGGACTTATCTATTCCCATAGCTGTCCGCAATTTGTCTATTATCTTTGAACTATAAGTTGAACTGTTTAACTTTGACAAATAGGTCTTTAAAAGACTGCTCGGCGCTCGCCATTTGCCAAGTTTTTTCGATCATTATAAAGTCCATAGCACTTAAAAACAATTACGTGTAAATATATTTATTAACAAACTTATGTATAATCAATTATCTTTTTATTACAACAGCAATTCGACGGCTAGTTAGAGAAACGGCTACCATAAAAAAACTTTTAGATGAAATGATAATCATCTTATTTGTAGTGGTTTTAAATAGCGTACTTACGACACACGTTTTAATAAATTATAGCACCCTAATAATAAAATAATCTTTATACAGATATTGTTGGTAGAATTTCTAGAATATTCGTCAGCCGCTTCCATCGATCTAATTCCTCTAATTAAAATAGATGTGTTATGGATGAGCATCCACCATGTTGCTCTATCGCTAAATTTTGTTAATATGTATGTGTGTGTGAGTGTTATTTACTTCGCTACTCTGAAATGACTAAGGCAATCAGGTATTACAAAACAAAGTAAGGAGATAGATTTATTCCTCAATATTACCTCGTATTAACATTGCTTTAACTTTGGCTATGGTAGTAATTATTGATTTAATTTAATCTGACATTTTTTATATAAAAATTAGCTTATAAAAATCTCGAAGACAAAAACATATATAAATTATGATCATAGGAACAAGACCGACACCAATGACACCTAGGGGAGGAGGCCTATACCCGGCAGTGGGTCGACAAGGGGTGAAGATGATGATGAAAAATGGCATAAAAATTACTATCTTCGTAATTCCTATAATAGAATTAGCGCTCGAAGTTCTTCCCGCCATTGTTTCATCAAACTGCCAATACACTGCATACTGGGTTACTGGGAACTAACACGCTATCTTTATTATTTAACTTAAAGGTGATTTTAGTATGTCAAATGTGACGTTTTTAAAAGTAAAACTGACAAAACAAATATAAAACGTTGCACGTATAATAAATTGATACATATTTTAGGATAGAATAGAATTATATTTATTGAGACAGATTTACAAATAATTAGTAGGTACGCACACATTCATACATACATTCAATATGTAAGTCCCCTAACTCAGCATAATCCTGATTATTATAATTTTTGTTCAAATTGTAAGCTAGTTTATTTTATTGAGTATTAGTAGTCTTTTGTTTATGTTAGTTTTGGAACATTTTTTTTCTTTTAGACTCTATACATTAATTCTTACTAAACAATGATTTGCAATATCATGTCCAGCATGGTGTTTCACAATGAGTCGGATATGATCCGATCCGCTCGTAGTAAAATTGGTAGAAATTAAATACAATGGTAGAAATTTAAAATATAAGTTTTTAGGCTAATTTTACCATTTTTACTATAGATTTCATATGAATAATTATATATAAAAATAAATCAATATAAAATTAAGTGGAAATCGGGTCTAATATCATGAAAAACAAAATTGAACTTATCATCGACGGAAACGAATCCGCCCGCTTTTGGCTCAGGGAACGTTTCCGATTTTTCTGTTAAATAATTTTGTCAAAAGAATCGTATGGAATCATTGCGATTTGAATAAATCCTTTCCATGCCGATTGATTTCCGTCTCAATCGAATCGGATCCGTATCCGACTCATTGTGAAACACACCGCCTGAACGTTAAAAGATCTGACTACATAACTGCACAAGGTGGACGCAGCTGACACATTCAAAAAGAATATGCGATAACTGGCTGATGATGATGATGAAACATTAAGAGGTTTTTCGTTATTTATCACTAACCCTGTATCGGTGCACATAACTTTCACTTGACGTGCATGATGAAACAAACTTACTGTTATACGATGCTGCACTCACTTTCTTCTCACTTTGAGTAACTTAGCTACATAATTATTACGATAAGTAACTAAATAAGTCCGTATGAGAATGTCCTACGGTGTTCAGATTTTTAAAGCCATCAGGATTTGGTAAATAAAGACAATTAATAAAGACATTTTTTACATTTTTATAGGTAAGTTAAGTTATTGAAAAAAAAGCTTAGATGAACCTTTTGTAAGCAATTTATCTTCCTTTCAACCTCACGTTATTAAGTATAGTCCTAAGTTGTTGTTACTTCTATTTTAAATTTCAAGGTTCTAATAGGGAACGACATTGTTTATAGAAAAACTGACAATTGCTATGTTACGAACTTTACTGACGTTTAAATATCCTAAAATTCATTTTAAGTAATCATCAGCTTCATTTATATATTTACCACATTTATTTTAATTTTGGAAACAATTAATAAAATGAGTAATAATTATAATAAATCACTTTATTAACACTTTCTCATTGTACACAAATACAACAAACCGCGGAAATTCACGACGCATGCGCTCGCGACGGTTTTTGCTTTAGGAAGTGTAACCGTTTCCTTCCTTACTGGCTTCTGTGGAAACGATTTATCATAATCGCAAACTTGATCACGTTTAACAGTTACAAAATATACTAAAATTACTGTTTAACTAAATATTTCTGTATTAAAAAACTTATGTTCAAATACTTTCTGTATTTAAACATAATTTGTATAACATTGAGGCGTGTATGTTGATGTATGTTATGAAAGAATCATAAAACTGATCACTTATTCTGCATGTTACAACTTTTTTCTAAGCATGTGGCGCCGCCATAAAACAGCGGCCGATTGAAGAAGCAAACTCGCAGTAGAGGAAAATTGCTTCCTTGGATCTGTTGGAAAACTCCGCTAGATGCCACTGATATAATAACAAAAAATTAAAACAGATGGCGCTAGTAGTATATTAGTAAAGAGAAAAGTATAGTAAGTAAATTACATTGAACATTTATAAAATCAGATTAATTCCATAAGATAAATGTATAAAAATAGAGGTATAATATTATTAAATATTTATTAATTTGCAGTTATGTACTAAAAATGAATTTGTAAATATGGGTGAAAGCTGTTATAAACTTTTCACCATCTTAATGATAAATTTATAAATCAAAATATCTCCCTAAACAAAATTCAGTTACTTGTACTAACTATTAATTGCTTATTTTATTGACAAAACATTACAACAATATATTAACAGTAATCGCGAGTCATTTTCCAACCGATCCCAAAAAATATGTCGACAGTAAATAGCCATTATTATGAAAACACGGGCGATTATATAAATAAGACTGCATCATTATCGGCAGCCCAATATGTGCTTTTAGGTAGATGACCTTGGGCACAACACGCGATCAGATGCAATGCGATAGATTTTTTACGCTGCTTATTCTGTATGTATTTACATAAAAGAGTAAATAACTAGTGTACAATACAATACATTTATTCATAATTCCATAATTATAGGTCAATATATTAATATTAAGTCAATGGTAATTCAACAATCATAGTTTAAACAAACGACAAATTCAATTATACAGTATATGTAAATGTATTCGTTATATAGTACTCATGACACAAGCGTTTGCTTAGTATGGGGCTAGATGGCGCTGTGTGAAAGTCCCGGGATATAATATAATTATTATTAATTTAGGGTTGGCGTTTGTATAGCAGCAGCCGTAGGGTTTAAAACGCTTCTGTATCTATTTCCTGCGGAATTGAAGAACCGTAGATTGTGGTTCACAGGAACAACAGATTCTGATAGTGTTGTCTAGTCCAAAGTTTTGCCCACCAATATGATAAATATCTAAAACTTAAATAGCGAATGTAATTCAGTTAACTATAAGTAATATTTATTTACAATAATAAAATATAAAAACAAGGGAAGAAAAACTTAACGTACTACTTCTAAAATAATTAATAATAATTCAGTTATAGTGTTCGTTATATGTGTTCAGTTGTATTTTTTTTTTCATCTTCAGATATTCAGCCTAGAAATCCAAAATATAATAGGGCAGCCAAATTTCTTCTGCACATTGCCAACCTTGGCTCCGTACACGCGATCGAATGCAACCATGGAATTATATTATTATTTCGACATGATTTTTGAGTAAATAAATATTTAATTATGATTACTATGCTGTGAAGGATATTGTTATTACATTTTCTTGCACATATTTTAGACTATCATAATGCAAATATTCTAGCAATTTTCTATTTATGTATGTTAGTATAACTTGTTTATTGCTAGGCGATGATATTTGGTTTTATAATATTGGTTTAAAAATAAGCATTTGTTTTTTTTAATGAATCGGTTCTTACTGGGTTATCACGTTCCATCCTAGACCGTAATGGTTGCTGACCATCAGGCGAATTACGATCAAGTGCAAACCCATTCCTAATAAAAAAGGCTATCATATGAATTAAACACTAAAAACCTAGATGAGCCTAAATATTATGTTACCTACACGGATATTAAGAAATGGAAAATCCCTCAAAGACCAATTACTAGGAAAATTCAAACTTGCGTCTTGAATTACATATCCCAGCTCATTAAAGAATATATGTAGTAATAATGCTAAAGTATCCATAAACCATCCCATAATTTATTTACACTATGTTTACCTTACAATGTTACTCCGCAGATATAAAACTAAGCTGTAGTTAGAATAGCCATCTTAATTTTGTTGAGTATCTCGGGCAAAAGTATGAGCATGATATGTTGTCCTGATTTAGGTGTTAGGTATGTAAAGGCTAAAATTCACAAAAGGTAAATAAAACGTTTTTTCAAATACTTTTTAATCTGTACTGAGTGACTGAGCTCCATGGTTTTACTAACCTTTACACTATAAAAAATGCTAGCTTATTTCAGCTGCAGCCGCAGGGCACTGCTGTAGCTTCTTATTATTTAAAGTCATTGTCGAGATACAACTCAAGGCTAATACTCAATTTGGTAACGATTTTTGGTAACAAACCGAGTGACAGAGGCCGCGGTAAAAATAATAATATATTACTGCAATTCTATCTGACTATTATAATATCTTTATTTACAATAATTATACATAAAAACAAGGGAAGAAAAACTAAACATACTACTTCTAACTACAACTTAAAAAACGGGGGGCAATATTATTGTAAATTGTATTATAATAGTCAAATAAAAAAAATCTATCCATGTACATTCATAATATAATTTGATATCCACGATACCTGGCGACAAAGGTATTGCAAGTTGACGACATCATATTTCATAAGAGCGGGCACGTTCCGTGGCTTGATTCCGCCTGTGATTACAGAGTAGTGGCCTAAGTGAATTATAGGACACTAGGTACAAGTTGTTTACATACTCGTAAAACATGCCTAAATACAATCCACATCAAAATTATGGCCTAAGTAAATCACAAGGCAAATAGAAAAAAGAATACTTGAGTAACTCCTAATATAAACTTAATAAAATGTATATCAATCGCAGTGGAAAACAATTGTTACCTAAAGTTCTATTGATATGTTTTCCAAAAATCATCCATTTTTAAAAGTTTCAGATAATGCGAAAAGTGGAATGATTATACGTTCGATGTATATTTATCTATGCCAAGGTACTTCTCTATCTGATTGTGTGGCAAAAGCTACGTTATTTTATAAATTTCACAATAATTTTAGTATATTTTAAACCATTAATGAAGGAATAATTAAATTCAATTGAACAATTTCGAATACACATTAATATTACCTTTTTAACGTTTGTCATCAACAGATGAAACCACAATAAAATGGCCAATATTTAACTCTTTGTTATTTTTAACTTTGACCTAAAAGTTATGTTTTGCTTCTCCCTTTTATAATGAATAATTAACAGTTTTAGCGTCTGGCTTAATAAACCATAAAACCATGCGTCATGGGTTGTGTGTGAAACAGCATAAGTGAACTAATTTTAGGATTTTTCCTGTATGTTTGTTTATACATTGAGAGTATTTTTGTTGGTATGTGATATAAAAAATATTGCATATCTACTTAAAAATTAATACAAATTCAATGAAATAATTGAGTTTCACAGGTAACGACAATAACGAAGCTCACAAGTTTTTTTAATGGTATGTGATTTGTTGTGTTCCATGTATTCTCAATGTTTAAATAAGAACCGCGGAAAAACCACATAAATACATTAAAATAAGGATAACAGTATAATACATACACGAGGAAATGTTTCTCATTCATTAGTCTATATGAAGTGAAGTAAACTCACTACATTACATTAAAATATTAACCTGGAAATAAACAAATATCACTTTTTCTAAGAACACAAGTGAATCCCAATGGGAAAGTAATACCGGTGCAAATAAACACGTGTTAGGTCAGAACTAAAATACCTACTTGAGGCTAACGGTCAGTCCCAAACTCGGGTTCAAGCGGCCAAATACGGTAACTGGTTCTGCAAAATTAGTATTTAAACTTCTGAAGTGAATTTACAAGGTTATTGAGAGAAAGTTATCAACGGAAGTCCACAGCAGACATGGGGAAGTTTTTGGTGAGTAAATTAAAAATAATAAGTATAAGAAACTAGCCTTTGCCCGCGGCTTCGCACGCTTTATTTTACGTATAAAATAAACCTTTGTCTTGAATCACTCTATTAACAAAAACTGCTTTAATATCCATTGTGTAGGTGTTAAAGATACAGACAGACACGGTAATTGACTTCCATTTATACTATGTTAGTTATTATAATAAACAGCTTGTTTACAGATCATTAGCAAAAAATAGAGATTAAGATGAACATCACTTATAAATTTGTGTAATAATACATGGAAAATGTATCGAACACAATTTAACAAAGAGGTTCTTATTACTTACTATGCGAAGCTTTACAGCATGTATAAAAAATATTTCGACCATAACATGTCAGAGGCATGGCAGTTTGATAAACTCTCAACACCAAAGTTGGCCACTCTCATTCGATAAAAAGAAAACCATAAAAATTAAAACATTAATTTTCTAAAATATAAAAAAAGCGCTTGAAAGGTCTGCGTATCTGTTCGCACTAGATATTGCAGAAGTTGGTTAGAGCAGAATATTAGTGCATTGTAATATAAACTTTGGATTTAATGGAAAAACGCAGAGCCTTTAAGACTACAAATTCCAGTAAATACAGCGAGTTGGACAAGCTTATACAACGGAAAATAATTCATGCTAGGGACAGTTTTTACAAGGACAAGTGTGATCGCATGGAACGTCTGCTTCATAATCATGACAGCTTTAATCTGCATAAGGAGGTTAAGGAGTTGGCGGGTCTGAATAAAAAGCCTAACTTCAATATACTGTGTGATGATCATGGCAATTTCCTCATTGATATGGATAGCAAAAAGCGTACATGGAGCATATACATAGAGCAAATGTTTGCAGATACTACAAGAAGTCTCAGTGGTTTATCCACGAGTGATACTGGACCACCCATTATATCATCAGAAGTGAAGCATGCATTAAGAGCAGCCAAAACGGGAAAGGCACTGGGGCCGGATAATATACCCGTCGAAGTTCTCAAGCTGTTGGAAGACGGATATGTAGATGCTCTTACACGTCTATTTAATGAGGTCTATAACTCGGGAACTCTCCCTGATGACTGGCTCAGATCTACGTTTATTACTCAACCGAAAAAGGCTCATGCCAAAAAGTGTTCGGAGTATCGTACGATAAGTCTGATGAGCCATGTACTCAAGGTATTCCTGGCTATCATCCACAACAGGATACGACCACAAAGTGATGACCAACTTGGGGAGAGTCAATTCGGTTTTCGTTCTGGTATGGGTACGCGTGAGGCACTATTTGCTTTGAATGTTTTGGTGCAGAAGTGCAGAGATATGCAGACTGACGTCATTCTTTGTTTCATCGATTATGAAAAAGCGTTTGATCGCGTTAAGCTCGATATCCTGTTGCAACGCTTGATCGACGTAGGCTTAGATGGCAAGGACATCAGGATTATAAAAAATCTGTACTGGAACCAAAGAGCTACAATCCGCGTAGAGAATACAGAAACGGATTCCCTTGAGATTCGCCG
This sequence comes from Macaria notata, assembly GCA_927399415.1. Lineage (NCBI taxonomy): Eukaryota > Metazoa > Arthropoda > Insecta > Lepidoptera > Geometridae > Macaria > Macaria notata. The sequence continues at coordinate 617,889 of OV656747.1, read as the reverse complement.
TGGCGTTAGACAAGGATGTATCTTGTCACCCCTGTTGTTCAACTTGTACTCGGAAGCTATAATATCTGAAGCGTTGGAGGGGCTAGAGGTTGGTGTCAAAGTAAACGGAAAGGTAGTTAATAATCTGCGGTACGCCGATGATACCGTACTCATAGCGTCATCCGAAGGAGACCTACAGAAATTACTGGACAGGGTACACGAGTGCAGTTTGAAAGCAGGGTTGAGCATGAACGTATCCAAGACTAAATTTCTGGTTGTATCGAGAAACCAAATGAATCCCAGAATCACCGTTGCAGGAGCAGATCTGGAACGGGTGCAGAAGTATAAATACCTCGGTGCTTGGGTCAATGAAGAATGGGATAGCGAACAGGAAATACGAACCCGGATTGGAATTGCCCAAGCCACCTTAAAAAGAATGGGTAAAGTCTTATGCAGTCGTCAATTGTCCATAAAGCTCAGAGTAAGACTACTCCAGTGTTATGTGTGGCCTGTAGTATTGTATGGTAGTGAAGCCTGGACTTTGAAAGCTAACACACAAAAATTTCTTGAAGCTTTCGAGATGTGGTGTTACCGTAGAATGCTACGCATTAGCTGGACACAGAAGGTTTCCAATGAACGAGTGCTCCGACGCGTCGGCAAGAGCCGCGAGCTTTTGCAGACCATCAAAAAGAGAAAAGTCGCCTATTTAGGACATGTCTTGCGACACGAGAAATATGACCTCCTCCAACTCATAATGATGGGCAAAATCGCAGGCAAAAGACGCGTTGGAAGAAGAAAGAAATCGTGGCTGAAAAATATACGAGAATGGACGAGTATTGCCAGCGTAGAAGAACTTTTTCGCTTGGCACAAGATAGGGACAAGTTCGCTGAGCTGACGGCCAACCTCCATTAAGGAGAGGCACTGGAAGAAGAAGAATATAAACTTCAAGATTAAACAAAATTTGAAGACTATCCAAATTGGCACAGAGATAAAGCAGATATCCGACAGGGTTAGAAGTAGTTTGAGTTTATTGTAATTTAATAATAAAGTAGTAGAATTAAAATTAAGCTGATACTAAAAATGTTTAATTTCTTTCATTTCAGATCTTACTCGTGATCACCATAGCATTGTTGTCATCATCATCAGCAGCATCTAGCGGCAACCCACATCTACCTGAGCTATCCATATCAGATAGACTTCACCAACCCATGTACAGACATGTCAATTCTTACAATTCTGGAAAATCTGGAAATTGGCCACCGTTTGAGTCGGCCATCTTGAATCAGCAGCCGTTATATAGAACAGCCAAATCTTACAATCCTGGTAGAAAAGGGAATTGGCCACCATTTGAGTCAGTCACGCATGATAGGCTCTATCAACCTATGTACAGAGATGCCCAATCCCACAATCCTGGCCAAAAAGGCAATTGGCCACCCGTTGAGTCGACCATGTATAGACGAATGGATAGACCTTACCCACCAATAAGAACTGCCAAATCTTACAATCCTGGTAAGAAGGGTAATTGGTCTCCATTCGAATCAGTCACGCATGAAAAACTCTTTCAACCAATATACAGAACTGCTAAATCTTACAATGGAAAATCTGGCAACTGGCCACAGACCCAGGCAGCCATCTTTGCTCAGCAGCCATTATATAGAACAGCCAAATCTCACAACCCAATCAAATCTGACACACCTGTCAAACATCCATTCGAGTTGGCCATGCTTGACAAACTTCACCAGCCAATGTACAGACCTGTGAAATCTGACAGACCGCAGTTCCCGAGAAAAGGAGAGACCATGTGTAAAGGAAAGGTGTGCAAAGTGAAGGTGGAAGCTTGTGAAGATTGCCAATATGAAATGCCTTTGGAATTTAGTAGGAGTAGTAGGATGGGTTTTAGGAGTGTGTAGGTTTTAGTATTGGTATAGTAAGGTGGATTTTGGACATGCTTTAATTGAATGTAAATAGTTATTAAATATGTTCAATATTTAAAGAGTTATTGTTTCTTTCATAGCCTTTTTTTAACAAAAGAAGTAGTATGTACATATATTAGCGTAATTAAAAACAATTAAATCAATTCATTATGTTAACTAAATGTCCGAAGTAAGTCGAATACTTTGTAATATTTTTTTTTTTACTTTTGATAGGCTCACGCTTGACTACAACTTGCCTGATGTTAAGAAACGTTGTAATCTACGATCTAGCGCGCTTGCCTAGAAGAAACCGGTTTACTCTCGACTTGAAGACCGACAAATTATTATTACAATTATTGTATATACAAACATTTACTCGTAACGTTTATGTAGTCATAAAAAATAAATAGTGAAACACCTAAAATAATTACCACATCTTGCAAAGTCGTGACCTATTTGCCCTGAAACTTTTTATGTTCGTACGTCAATATTACCTCATTTATTCAAAAAAAGTTGACAGACTTTACAAAACAATGCTAAAATAATGTTGTTTCCGGTGATTAACTTTGCTGTGCAAACTACATCCTAATCATAACCGAATTTATGCTAAATATCACTGATCTGAAAAATAGTCTGTTTGTGTGTTAATCTACAACAACCGACCAATTAACGAAAAACTGTTGTTAAACATTGCTGCAACGTAGAGCTTTTTCTAAAATTATTAAGTAGGTAGTAAGGCCGCCCAATGTGCATCACTTTAATATATTTAAGCTTATTTCCTGTTTTGTTATTTCTATGTTTTATGGTGTACATTAAAGATATATTCTATTCTATTTTTAAAAACGAGTCAAAATAACATAGCACAAGGAGAATCGATCACTGGTTGAGACTTTTATTTATCTCCAGTCGCATATTACAACCACACTACATGCACCTACAAATAAAAATGTGTACGCGGGATAAATCGCTGAATAAATGTAGTAACTATATAAAAACCTATAACCGCATCTCATTATGGCTGTCAACGTCTCAACTTACGTCGGTGAATAAGTGAGGAAGAGGTCCAACGTATATATATGTACAAGACGTACTTATTTACAAACACAAAACACTACCGGTCTTGTACCGTGTCGTATGTCTTGTTTAGCCTTGTGAATGTCCCCAGTCCAAGCCTGGCTAAATACGTGCGCGCTCGTCTCCGAAAAAACAATTAAAAAGATAAACGTCAAAGTTTTCCCGCGCAAAATATAATCAAACTTTTTTTTGTTGGCCACAACTATGTAATTTACCAGCTCAAGTTAAATATTAATCAATAAAGAGGTTGTAGTAAGAGTCGAAGTGTCAAAGTTTTTCGCGCTTTTTTTCTCAAAGGAGATTGTAGTGTAAAATGTGATAATGAAACTTTTAGAAGATGGCGCTTGTGAGAGTTCTGTGTTTGCTGGCCTTTTTGGCTGCGCCTGTGAGCTTGCAGTCGAGGATGGACACGGGAGTTCCTGCTGGATTGATGTCTGTCTGTACGTAAGATAATGCTAATGAAATAGTGTATATTATTAGACATGAAAATTATATATGTGTGTGTGTTATCCTAATAAAGTGAATTTGTAGAATAGTTGAATATTTTTAAAATACGCTACTTACTTAACGTAACTTTCAAGATATCGCCATTTTTAGTAATTACTTCGATTACTATTGCATTCAGATTATCTTATTAGTAATTAAAAACTATATAAATGCAAAAATGGTGGGTAGCTTAGATATAATTTTGAAACCTAAGTAATTCGTTAAAGCACAAGAGATATATATGAGAATTTAACAAATATAAGACTGAGACACTAAAACTAAAGGAAGAATAATTTGTTTAACTGTACACTGAAAAGAAATATAAATGCCATACGTTGGTAATTTTAGTGGCAGTTTTCTTGGTTTCTGGAATATTTATTATTCCCTAGCTATGTATAGTATATATATATATATATATATATATATATATATATATATATATACATAATATATGAATTGTGACTTAGAATCTAAGTTCTTTGTTATGTTTTGTATTATTTAGGCTTAAGTACATGACAAGATGGTCCATCTTGTAATGATCTATTGCTTGAGTAATATATTTATCAAATTGAGTTATTATATCTATTAAATATTTTAAAACAGTATTTAAAACATAACCTTTTTATAAAAAAACTAAGTAAGGACTCACGGGAAAAACTTGTCAATTTTCCGGTGTACTTAACTATCAATCAACATACTACCTACATAATAAAATGATCATCACAAATGACACACTGATACAAAGAGGAAGGTAAAAAAACTAACTTATTGTTTTTTTCATTCATTCATTCATACTTCTTTCAAATTTTGATCTTGAGCTTATATACCATGTTCAGTCGCTTATCTTGAAGTTTAGTTTGAAGCTTTTTACATAGAAAAGCATCGGTAGGAAAAACGACATTTATCTAATAACTATTTACTAACTTAATGCATACATAACACTTATCTATCACGTTTAAACACTTCTAAAAAACTTAACCTCCTTCAAAACTCATGCATACTTACTAACCTCCTTAGCTAAATCCTTTTTTCTGGCTTGTATGTTTAGTTTTTTTTTTATTTGTAAAGGTCAGTCCACTCATCCCTGTCTGCCCTTGCGAGTAGTGTTGTAATGTTCCAAACTGCTTCAAAATGTGGCTTATCAAGCTAGCTGTCTAAGCGGTCTTGTAAATGGACTTGTAAGTTTGGGACACGCTAGTGCGAAAAGCCGGTGATAGCGGTGACAGCACTCTTTATTACCTTATACCTAAAGGGATTGACTTATGCTCGACTAAAACTACCGTGATCAGCATGATGACTTCTTTACTTACTTGTTCATATGTATTTCTACTAGCAATGCGTATTATTTTATAAAATCTTGAATTTTTTCTTATGACGTACCTAATCAAATACAAAAATAATGATAGGACAAAATGATACACAAACAAAATTTCACTTTATGTGTTAAACCTATTTTTTTTTAATTTGTTTGGTACCATATCTTCATCGATAACTTCGTATGATCTAATTAAAATACTTAAAGAATAATGAAATAAAAAAGTAAATACATTCAAGTAACCGTGTTCGCGTCTTTCAAGCAACAGTTTGTTCCTAACTTGAAAGATAAGGCCCCTACAACGTAACGTGCGTGGTTTAAATCACTCTCGGATTATCACATAATTGGCCTCTTGCAGCAATAAATAATTGGATGAAACTATTCTTATTGTTGCCAAATATTTAGCTTACAATTTAGTTGGTGCTAATTAGTTAACAATTTAATTATACCTAGGCAATTAAAGTTAATTATTTATACCTGTGTTATAAAAAATGTGTACCAATTTTTATAACATAGATAGGTTTAATTTTTAACGAGGCCATGTTCACACACTGAAATATAATAGGTACAATTATTTTCTCGTTATTGTTATGTATACCTATATTGTTTATAACAATATTTTTTGGCAACTAATGCTTCATTAATCTAGAATAAAGATATTATTTTTATATTTTTTCGTCAAACACACAGCTCAACTATAAGCACTCTATCGTACAGTGCAGTTTGTTACCTATAACTGTAATATGATATTCAATTCAATTCAATTTCTTTATTAGCATTAAATTTACCTATTTACATTTACCCTGTTCAGAGGGGAATAAGGGCGTTTGTACTGTTGATCTCTACACATTACACTTATATCCCGAAAAACAAATAACAGCAACCCATCTACCTACATCACTAAAATTTTAAACGCCATTTAAATCCACGCAATCTAAATTTACACCCTCCAAATAAAACTGTTTTAAAACAAATAAATCTTAGTATTTACAAGATCTAAAACGAAGCAATAAAACATCCAAAATACGAGAGTAATAGCCTGGGCCTAGAACTAAATTACGTGAATTAAATGTAAAGTTGGATGAACCTGAAGATATAGCCGAGAAAGCTACGCGACACAAGCTATATAGTGTGTAGCTTATTGTCTAGAGTTTTTTTTGTATTTTCATTTTGATCTAGTTTTCACAGCACCACTCCTTTCCCAGACTCCTTTCCATTTAAAAACTGCGGGGAAGAAAGCGATGATGCCACCGCTTGTAGCCCTCAGTTTAAGTTATTCTTATCAATGTAATTGTTATAGTAGTTTCAACATCAACATTGCAGTTGCTATTTATTTATCATAGAAGAAAACACTTGAGAACGTATTACGCATTACGGAAATCCTCTAGTGTTGTCCGAACTAGGTTGCCTGGAAGAAATCACTTTAATGATAAGGTCGCCCAATGTCCCTTGTTACCTTTCTACCTGTTTATGTAATTGTATTCTTTATTTTGGTGTACAATAAAGTATATTTGGTTGGTGGAGAAACTATGCTATAGCACCGAATACGAACTAGATGGCGGCGTATGACATATCCAGAAATATTTATTGAATAAAAAAATAAATAACAAAATAATGAATACAGAAGTACTAGTTACAATCACAAACGTTATCTAATGTTTCGAAACATAAAATGTGTCATAAACAAAAATCTTAGCTATCTTCATCGCATAGCTATAACGAGCTATCTCGCTAAGTCTAGATTGTCCTGTCTTTATAATTCTAGCCTTCACTAGTGAGGCAATACCTTCCGAAAACTATTGCAATTTGTGTACCTAATCACGCTTAAAGAGATCCTTAATAGTAGGTATTAAAATTAATCGCGACCAAACTAATTATAGTAAATAAGCACTTATTTTATTTTGTTTAAATAAAATACTCTGAATATGGCTGATTTGCTGTGATGAAATCTAAATATATAAAATTAAAAGGTGACTGACTGACTGATATAGTGATCCATCAACGCACAGCCCAAACCACTGGACGGATTGGGCTAAAATTTGGAATGAAGGTAGATGTTATGACGTAGGCATCCGATGCAAGTTTTACTTCTTAATGCGAGCGAAGCCGCGAGGACCCACTAGTTTGGAATAAAGTTCGTCGTTCTAGGGTGACTACGTATACATATGTATGTACATTACATGAATTCGACTTAACTTATAAATGAATTAGTAACTAACCTTGAGAGAGCTCTAGTATTTTCTAAGTATTATTTTCCTCTAAAAAAGCGATGGCCGAATGACTTTTCTAAGCACGTGAGCAGGATATGGATCATACAGGCTGGAGACCGTACTACGTGGCACGATGGAGAGGAGGCCTATACTCAGCAGTGGATGAACACGGGGTGACATGATGATGATGATGAATACCAGCGAAACAAAATTTGTGCACAGTTTACCTAAACCATCACACCATTTCCATTATGCTGGGTCGGTTTGTTCATCTCTCACGCCGCATCAGTAACCGATCATCTTGTTTTTATGTATTGTTGTAGTATAGAGCCCCAACGGTGACGTAAGATTATTTTATTCTGATCGTCAAGAAACCCGCTAGCAGGCACTAGTATATAGACACATATTTATATGCTACAATCATCTGTCATGTCGCAACGGGGTGACAGATCAGCGTGATTTTGGTATGATGCTAGCACGAACCCCGAATGTAACATAGGCTAGTAAATCTCAAGATAATGCAAGTAAAGTCGCAGGCATACAATAGTACATACAAATACACGTAAAGCTATGATATAAAATGCGTCACCCACCGAGGTCGGTGTTTTTGCTGGCGCCTCATTAGTATGCCACTAACATGCATATTGTTTACTATTGTTTGACTCCCAAATCTGCGGGTCTGTGGTCAAGGACTGAGAGAGACAAGTTATTGAATTATTGATAGGAAATGTTTGAGTGTATCTGAGTGTATGGATTTGGCACGGCGGTGTAAGCGTCTGCTTTTTATCCTGACGCAGCCTGGATCGAAACTGGCTCTACACCAATGACTTATATTTCAAGTTATGTGTGGATTTGTACTCGCTTAGTAGAAGGAAAAAATCGTGATGAAAGTGATGTGTTGGTGGACCATCAAATCCGATGACATTGTGTCTTCTGTGGACCTGCGCGTCCACCACGATGTATCTGCCCAAGAGAACTTCCATTAATGAATTAATTCTGCGGGGGTCTGACTACTCTCAGTCATGAGGAAATACGACTTAAAGAAGAGAGAGATATCTGTTAATATTGTACGCAACTTTACTGGTTACTAAGCTTGGAGCTTTAGAACTATTTATTTATTTATTTATTTATTTATTTATTTATTGTTCACTTGCCCACAGCACTTACAGTTTCCCAAAGCGTGCTGTGGGCCAACCTTAAAAAAATATACTTATATTAAAATTAATCCCTATACCTAGACTTATAGTAAATTTTCCTATTATTACAAATAAATATACTACAACATTGTAATATAAATTTAAATTTCGAATGGAATATATCAAGATCTGGCATCTGTGCAAGCATGTCGTTAAGCAGACTGACAGCATGTGTTGTGGGAGCGTACCGCGCCGTGGCGGTGCGCACCACCCCGCACGGCATAGCCAGCGGGCGGCGCGGGCAGCATGCGCGCGCCGCACGCGCTCCCGCCGCCAGCGACAACCGGGATAGAACACTAGGATCGTCGATGGATCCGCGCAAGAGCTGGAAGTAATGCGATAGCAAACTGCATTTTCGCCTTACTTCCAACGCATACATACCTACCATACCATAGACGAAGAGAGACGGATACAGAAAAGGGTAGAAGCCGTATAACTTTTTGTACAAATATCTAGCAAACTTTCTTTGTACTTTTTCAATCATTTCTTTGTACTTCTCTTCATGCGGATCCCAGATTAGGGCGTTATACTCTAGTTTACTGCGCACCAAAGAGTAATACAGTACCATTATAGCCCCTCTGTCATGAAATCGTCCTGTTTGCCGTATCACAAATCCAAGAGCTTTAAAAGCACTATTGCATATATTTTCAATATTTACATTAAATTTAAGCTCTGTATCTAATGTCACACCGAGATCTCTTATTCGTGAGACACGCTCCAGACTGACACCAGACACACAGTAGTTGTAAGTGAGGGGATCACGTAGTCTAGTGAAATTCATAGTCTTACACTTGGAACTATTGAATTCCAAGTAATTACTCTCGGCCCAACTCACAACCCTGTCAATGTCAGCCTGCAGCGCGTCACAGTCCTCAATGGCACCAATACTCCGGTATATCTTAAGGTCATCGGCGAAAAGAAGACACTCTGCTGACCTTATGACCTTTGGCAGGTCATTAATCATAATTAAAAACTGGGTCGGCCCCAAAGTACTACCTTGGCTGACCCCAGAAGTAGTAATATATGAATTTGACTGGACGCCAGCTAGACGCACATACTGAATCCTATTAGTGAAATAGCTCGCGAATAATTCCAGTAACCTATGAGTGAACCCTACAGCAGCAATTTTTTTTAATAAAACATCATTGTGGACCCGATCGAACGCTTTTTTGTAATCAAAATAAGCCACATCTACCTGCTTTCTACAATCCATTTCCGTAACAGTATAATCGACGAAGTTTATTAAATTAGTGACTGTTGATTTGCCTACCCTGAACCCATGCTGACAGTCGGACAATTGAGACTTGACCTGCCTGGTAATATGTCGATTCAGGATAGACTCAAAAACTTTGGCAAATGCCGATAGAACAGCTATGGGTCTATAGTTTTCTACGTGCATGCTGTCGCCACCCTTAGGTATAGGAGTTACCCGCGAGGTTTTCCAGACATCAGGATACACGGCAGTATTCAGGGACAGATTTAGTATGTACATAAGAGGGACCATGATAACAGAAACACAATCTTTAACAAGAAAAGGTGGAATGCCATCAGGCCCAGCAGAAGAGTGTTGCTTCAAACGTCGAACAGCTAGTGAAATGTCAGCCGGAGTAACTTCCCTCAGCTCTATGCGGTACGAGCACAGCGAAGATGCAGCTTCCCGCTCCGCATCGACAGCAGATAACTTTGGACTCTGAGGCAAAAAAACGGAACTAAAATACCGCGCAAACGCGTTTGCGGCATCTATACCTGATACAGCTTGACCTTCATAAACAAATTCCGTACAAGTCCCGCTAGAACACTGCTGTTGCTCTTTTATAAAAGACCAAAAAGATTTTGGATCCCTTTTTATATTCGCCTCTGTTCGTCTTATGTAATTAGAATAAGCTAGATCAATTAGTAGCTTTGCACTTTGCCGATAATATTTAAATAATTCGCGATTAAATTCCAGTCCTAATTCCTTATATTTTTTAAGATGAAAGTGCTTATTTTTTAATGTTATAATTATCTCAGACGTAAACCAAGTCGGATATTGATACGATGAATGTTTTAGTTTATTGTTTGTCCTGGGAACATTCCGATCAAGACATTTAGAAATTTTACTATAAAATAAATTTGCCGCCGAGTTTACGTCGGCCAGCAAAAATAAATCGTCCCATTTTAAAAGTTCTAATTCAGCATATAATAGGCTAAAATTAGCTTTACGAAAATTCCATTCACTGCGTGAATCATCGCCAGCGCCGGGCGCGGACGGCGAGGGCGCGGGGGGCGCACGGCGCGGGGCGCGGCGCACGCACCGCAACGACACCTCCAGAGGAGGGTGGTACGCGTCCACCTTGTTCTTTACCATGGGCTCAGTGTCTCCGCTGACATCGATCCACCTATCGCCAAGGTTGCTCAAAACCAGATCCAAAATAACGCCATAATCATTGGTTATTACATTATGTTGCTTCAACTTACAAGTTTCTAAAAAACATTCATAGTGCATTAATACAGTTTCATTGCATGAATTCAAATTGAAATCGCCTAAAATCAAAACATCTAATTTATTATATTTGGATACTAAATTTTCTAGAACACTAAATGTATTACAATATTTTATTTCACTAGAGCGTGGTGGAATATACACGGCACAACATATTATTTTATTATATTTAAGAGTAACAAGTCCGGCAAGTACTTCAACATCGCAGTTGTAGCCATCTACATCTACTATCTCCCTGACGGCGTAGGGGTCGCGCACGGCAAGCAGCACGCCGCCCCAGCCGGCGTCGCGCGCGCGGTCTCGCCGCAGCACCGTGTAGCCGGGGGGAAACAACTCAGAGTCGTGTACAGAACTAATTAAAAATGTTTCCGTGAACACAAAAATATCCGCTGATTCGGCTATTATTGATTTTTTACATTCGTCCAATTTTGAACGCAGACCCCTAACATTTTGATAAAAAACTAAGTAAGTCTTATACGGATTACTGGCTCGCTTGTTGCATTGAGTTACGAAACCCACTACGCCACGGTTTAATGCATACATCTTCGGCCCAGTACTCAGATTTCATATAAGTTTCCACATTCTTAGTCGGTACGGTCAATTTAAACGAAGCATAATCGCCACGCGATTTTAAAGCCTCGGCAGAACATTTATCATTTGGGCAAATAGATTGTAAATGAGCTAATACTTCCTCCGCTGCAGTTCCGCTCTTCACGAAATAAAGATGGAGATATGTCTTCCTTTCGGCGGCAGATAGCGTACAAGCCGCCGAGCCAGGCGCGGCCGTACCGCGCGTGACGTTGGTCGGCGGCGAGCGGCGCACTCGGCGAGATACCTCCACCCAGCCATCATTGTCATCCTTTTGTTTACCAAGAATATCAGCTGATTGCGCGGTGACATTTACAGCAGGAACTTGCAGCGATAGCACTGGCGGATGCGAAACATTGTTCGTTGGATTTGGAACACTAGGTGTGCAAGGAGCGCTGCGACTCGGCGTGCACGGTTTCCCTGCGCGAGCGACAGGGACAGCAGGCGCTGCGTTCCGGCTCACCGTTGCTCCTTTATTTTTCCGTGTGTCCATGCGCAATGCTATCTGGGCACGAGCGCGGGCGCTCCGTATTGGCCGCTTGGCAGGTGGCACAGTGTCGTCATCTCGGAGGAAGGACAAGCCTGGAGTCATAGTAATAAATTGAACGTGTTCTGTATGTCTGCACTCTTTCGACTTATGTGCGCACCAACGCGGAAGAAAGAGATAACTAGTTACTATATAGATCACCTTCAAATGACAGTGTAGCCGTTTTTTAATACCTCAATTTAGTGATGTGCCTACGACGTACGAAATAAAAAACCGAAACCGAACCGAAACATACATTCTGTTCAGTCACGTTAACGATTATTCTAGTAGTTTCGCTAACTAAACCATATTAAAGTGACGTAATTGTAACATGTTTTCAAAATCCATCTTTTAGGCATAGTTAGAACTAGGTGAGAAAACCTGGAAAAGGATTGTGTAGTTCGAAATAAATAAAATAACTCAGATAACTTTTGTAGGTTTTTATTTACTGACCCTTAAACAATACAGTTTTATTTAAATTTTTTGGATTTTGGATTTTTAGTTAATTATTATTTTTTAATATTATACAAATAATATTATTATTGATAAGGAATTATGAATTATATTACTGACGAGATTTTATAATATGATACACACTGTACATAGGTATATTGTAGTATTCATTTTTATATCATTAATAAATATCTTTATCTTTATCTTTATCTTTAAAAAATTACGTACTTTATCTTGTGGTTGTATAAGTTGCTTAGTCATATAATGAATTTTCGTTTTTAAGTATGTCTCGGCTATGGCTTTTATGAGTAGATTTCTATGATTATCAATATTCCACTGATCAATACTATGTTGAAATAATTGTTCGAATAAATTACTATATTATCACGGACATATACATGCTGGATTGACTGGTTTCGAAATATAATTTCGATTTTGAGACCCGATTTTAACCGAATTCAGAACAATTGTGCACAACACTATAAACCAAACTTTTGCGTATTTTTAACATATAATGGCAAAATTTAATTGTTTTCCTCCAAAATGAGGTTTTAAAAGAGTAGAAATTTGTTATATTTTAATATTTTGATTCAGTTTTGTATTGTTTTGTGGAAAATGATAAAAAACTCTAACCTGTGAAATGACAAGCTCTGGATTTCGTCAGTTTTCTTCGAAGCATGGCTCTTACAGCCATAGGCAACGCACGCCATTTGTTCTTCAGTATAAAACACTTCCCAAACAAACTCATTTAACCAAATATTCCAAAGATTCACGGTATATTCGCCAAAAATCCAAATCCACAGCTAGTATCCAAATTGGCTACTACTCGAGCTATTACTCGAGCTAGAAAAACCGGCTTCACTAACGTAAAGGGCCGAACAGATTGTAGGTATATAGTTGTCTCTTTTTAGCACACTAAAAACATTCATTAAAAAGAGAGGTTCCGATAGTGCGCCACACTTGAACTAATTACTATGACTCCAGGCTTGTCCTTCCTCCGAGGTCGTCATCATGTTTGCTCGCTTCCACATCGGTACGTGTCGATTTTGTCGAATCACCGACAGATTCGCGATTTTGGATGAGTATTTTTATTAATGCACTCTGTTCCAACACGGTTTCTTCCAGTGATACAATTTTGTTGTGCATAGAATGCACTACTTTCGTCAACTCCCGGATCGCAGTGTTATCAGATTCTGCTGACATTACGGATAATAAACAGTGCAAATATACGGAACAAAGCAAAAACACGTCCAACCTCGGCGAGCGCGCGGGGTGTGTCTGTCTATTGTTTACAACTAGACGAAAAACAAGATTGTAAATGGTGTTGGTTTAATGTAACCCTGTACCTGTAAGAAGCGATTGATTGACATGTGTATGTTCGTTTGACAAAACAATAGACGCTTCCTTGAGTCGCATGGCATGTTTTGATGTCCTTTCTTTTCAATGTTATTGGATGGAAAATAAATAAAACGTGAGTGCTGTTATTACAATTAATTAATTAATTAAATTAATTTTAATTAATTAAGTCTAAGATTGAACCATCATCATTTCTATAGTGTCACATTTTTATGATAGCAGTTTGCTAGAATTTGAGCATATTTCCATCGAGATCTCTATTATAAAATAATGCACTAATTTAAAAATGTACATTAAACATTAAAGTGTTTTATAGCATGCTTGCGATGCATAATACAATCCGAATTATTCCATCGCGTTTGAAATTCGAAAATAAATGGTATTACGGAAGCTTTAGGTAAAGAAACTCTTATAGATATTAGATAAATAACATGATCGAATAAAAAAAGCTCACAAAAAATATTGCAAAAAGAATTGGCTAAGATTACAAATGCAAAGCGTGCGCGATTCTTCGAAATCTTTGAAGCAAGTTTATGATAAAGTGGAGTTTTCCGTCGTTACCTGATTCAGTATTCCACTTGGCTCAGTTCTTTTATTGTGGCGTTAGCATGGGGCCTGTGAATCATAATATGATTTGAATTATGTTCGGTGGTTAGACGTAAGGTAAAAAAATTGTAGTGGTAAACATAAACGCGTATTTTGACGTTTATGTTTACCACTCATGTAAATGAAAATTTCAGTGTATTATGAGTAATGTTTTAAAAGATGTGGTTTTTTTTAAATCCTAGATTAATTATGTATTTATGTGTATAAAACTATGCAAATATACATATGTCAAAAACAGTAACACATTTATTTGAGAGCATTTCAAGGAGCTACCAAGTCTTGATCGGTTTAAAATACGAATATAAGACAAGCACAAAAATCGCTAGGCACCACTGGTGAATTAAAATCACGCAATATTGGTATAGTTTTTTTTTCTTCCTCCACAATTATTAATCCCCCTACGTTGTAGGGGACCTTGTTTAGGTTTCTTACGTGTACCTAATAATTAATGTAATATTGGTATAGTTGGCGATGCTCCTCTCGCTCCATCTACTCAGGTATTCACAATCTATGCGAACTTTCGTCACTTTTCTTTTAGTTAGATAGTTTAGGTCGAATTTGTTAGTTTGTTAGTTTTTAGCCATAATTTTTCGATCGTTAACCATAGTTATATGTTATATTTGGTTTGTTTTTTTTTTAAATTAGTTGAAATTTTTAAACATAATTCTATGTACAGGTTATCAATAATACTACTTACTTAATAATGAATTATTTAAAAGTGGTTTAAGTGCGCTATAAAGTAAGCAAATTTGTATGAGTTGATGCACTTTGGTGTCGAGAATTTTCATACTAGCCGAGGGTCTCTGGTTTGCCGACTAGTACCATGTATGATAGATAGTCGGAACCTATATATATATATATATATATATATATATATATATATATATATATATATATATATATATATATATATATATATATATATATATTTCATTATCATTATCATCTATACTTCTATACTAATATTATAAAGCTGAAGAGTTTGTTTGTTTATTTGTTTGTTTGTTTGTGTGAACGCGCTAATCTCAGGAACTACTGGTCTGATTTGAAAAATTCCTTTTGTGTTGAATAGACCATTTATCGAGGAAGGCTTTAAGCTATATAACATCACGCTGCAACTAATAGTAGCTAAGAAACAATAGAAAATGTAAAAAAAACCGGGAAAATAATTCATCTCTGAGGGCTTCCGTTGCGTGCGCTGCGAAAACGGTTCAAGATATCAAAAAAATATGTATGGAAGAATTATTCCTCTTGAAATGATCTAACAAAATGTCCGCAACAGTATATGTCTATCTTTTAAGGTTAGCTCACTAGAACCGTTTTTATGGTAATAACTATTCCACGCGGACGAAGTCGCGCGCACCAGCTAGTCAGCTATATAAAAACTACTCTAAGCATAAGCCTCCCTTATTTTACGCCAATAATCCCTATATTCAGCTATATTCTGAGATAATTCCTTTAAACAAAGTAACTGTTCTCACAGAGAAAATAATATAATACATAAAAACATCAAAAACTACCAAATCACGGCAGCTTAGCTAAGCGGAGTATGTTGCAAGTTTCTGCAATGAGAGTAGTATAGGTAGCAGTTTGTGAGGTCAGAGGCCGTGGGCAATCTGCCGTGTGAACTGTAGTACCTAACTATGCAGATTTGTAGATTAGGTATGAACTTTATGTGCTAGTATAAAAAAATGCTTGCAAAAAAACTGAACATGTCATTCTTTCACAAACATAATAAGGCTCACTTGCGCAATGTTTCTTGGACATGTTTAGCGACAAATTTTCCTAGTCAAATAATGGACCACAATAAAACACAAAAAAGAAAATTTTCATAAAAAAACTTGAGTCACATAGACACATACAATGACTTGTTGCAGTGTTTATCAATTATAAGTAAAAGCTAACTAATGATAAAATAATAAATATTTCCAGCGCCATCTAGCCCCACACTAAGCTTACGCTTGTATCATGGGTACTAATAGATAACGGATATAAGTTTTTTAAAGAATTTGGCCCAGCGAAGCAAACCACCGTGCACAAGATTCATCTCGTACGCACATATCTACTCGTATCTGCTAAATAGGCTTAAGTAGGTATTTCCGATTCGGTCTTGTGTTTGCGCTTCCGATCTCAACTGCCTTGGAATTAGGTCACGGGTGCTATTGTGACAGGATTACAGTATGGGATATCTTCTTATAAAGATAAGTACTTCAAAGTTTTAAACGTTGATCTGATAAATAAAGCTTCTCAAATTTTACGTTCGATCTGGGACCGCGGCTGCGCGCACACTGATTAGACGTGAGTAAAAACCTTAATAGTTAACCGTTATAGTAATGTCTCACAATGGTTTTAATAATAAAATAGTTGTTGCGCTTGATTTAGGTACTAAAACTGTGCTTAGCTTATCACTAAACCTGTAATTATTATTATTATAACAACATGTATTTTTTTTACATTGCACACAGCGCCATCTTACGCCCCACACTAAGCAATCGCTTGTGTCGTGGGTACTAGATAACGGATATAATACTTAAATACTTTTCTTTTGTAAATACTTACTATACATACAAACGACCAGACACAACACAAGTAAGTATAAATTTAAAATTTCATAAATGCTTGTGTCAAGCGGGAATCGAACCCGCAACCCCTAGATTAGAAGGCAGAGCCACTACCAACTAAGCTAACAGGCTAGTCAAATTATTAAATTAAAAATTATTAAAATACAACCAACATAAAATGTTGGCTAGCGATACATCGCTCAGAAGCTTCCGGATTATGTAGAAGGTCTTCAAGGTCAGTAGTCTTTACCGTTGCAAGAAATCCTGGCCTGGAAAGGATAATGATATTAACTGACAAGAAAAAACTCACCACGTCCATACTGTCTCGATTTGTACCATGAATTTGGTGTCCGCTATTAGTCACTATAACTATACAAACTGCCGAGTATTCTGTGACAACAAGCATCATTTGCTTGAACACACATCGAGCGATTCACTAAATAGTAAATATGTACCTACAGCCTCACTTACAATGGGATTTAGACTTCTTATAGAAAGAGAGTGGCCAATACTGGTGTCGAGAGTTTATCAAGCCACCCCAAGGGCCACTGACATGGCTTAACGACTGCCGTACTAGACAAACAGCCGGGACCTGCATTTTAACGTGGGTCGGGATTTTGACTAAGCACCGTTATAATGTATAAGTTTAATAAGAAGAAACTGGAAGAAGCAAGATACGATACTTGCTTGAACTTTCTGGTTTTCACAAGACTAGGGGCCATCATCAATATGTAATTCAGTTGCCAAGTTCCTCACACAGTGCTAAGGCAGCCTCGTTTGCGAGCCAGTTCTAGTAGGTACAGGTATGCTCGCTTCAACAGTTTTCACAGTGACGTCCTGCTGGACGTCCAGAGAGACATAAATCATCCTTTTCTAATCACATCCAAATCCGTCATAGTTTCATTATTAAGGACTAGCTGTGCTCGCGACTTCGTCCGCGTGGAATAGTTATTTTAGGCATTATATTTATTTTTGCAAACAACCTCAGCTTTATAAATTATAATAGCTGTTACCCACAACTTGAACCGTTTTTGCAGCGCACGCAACGGAAGCCCTCAAATATTAATTTTCCCGTTTTTTTGCCCGTTTTTTCCACATTTTCCAGTGTTTCTTCGCTCCTATTAGTTGTAGCGTGATGTTATATATCCTAAAGCCTTCCTCGATAAATGGTCTATTCAACACAAAAATATTTTTTCAAGTCGGATCAGTAGTTCCTGAGATTAGCGCGTTCAAACAAACAAACTCTTCAGCTTTATAATATTAGTATAGATATAGTTGATAGGTACATTATTTATTTAGGTGCCTACATTTTCAACACAGTGTCTATTTAATTACGCAAACTGTTACAGATACGAGTGTGAAATCTGAGCTGCGACAAAAAAACTAGAGTAAACTATCCATAGTTTCACAAAAGTACATACCCAATTGATGGTCCCCGTTTTGAATATCTAGCATTAATTTAATACCTGAATTAGCACCACATTAGCACAAACTTTTAATCCTTACTTAAACTACTAAGCGCCTTACTGTCCTTACCAACAAATATCGCATTGCAGATATATTCGCATCTACCTATTAACTGCTGAAACTGCGAAACTATGGCTAAGCAGGTGATGTTGCAGTAAAATACCATCGCTGGCAGAAACTAGTGTTTTTGTTCGACCTACTTACTAGGCCAGGCCATTGAGGTGGTGAAATGACCTGCAGGTCGATGGACTTAATTACCTACATATGTACTTAATAAACTTAAAATTGTCCAATATACTGTATGTAATTTAAGTTTGAACAAAAAACTAATAATGATCATAACTACATCTAAAGTGAAGCCTGCAAATAAGAACAACGAGTACATTTTGTTATTCTTTCACACTGCAATAGATCGACAAATCATGTTGATTTTTGATAGGGTAATAGATACCGAAGCAGTGGTGGGCAAAATTTAATTGCAAATAACAATTGATCAATTGTAATTGTAAAAAAATACTACTACTTTTTACAATTCCAATTGGTCAATTTTTATTTTGCCCAATGCGAACGAAGCCATTGGCATCCGTAAGCAAATAAATAAAAAATAAAAAATTTCTTTCTTCTTCCAGGTCCCGGCTCCACGAAGCAGGCAGTGATCCCGAAGTCGCAGATCAAGTACCTCACCTTCCTGGTGCAGGGCAAGGGTCGCACCAGGCAGCGGTACTCCTACTGGAACGCTAGGAATATTGCTAAGGATCCCAGGATTGATTTTAGCAGGTTAAATATCATTAGTTATTCCAAGTTAAATTATAAAGCGCCTTATTAACCGACATTAAAAAAGGAGGTTATCAAGTCTTCTGAAAGTTTTTTTTTAAAGAATCGATTTATAAGTCATCTGCGAACCCGACAAAAATAATGTACCTATATTGTAATTAGAGTACAATAATTAGAATAGGTATACGAATATAAATACATATCTTACTAACAATGCATGCACAATTTTATCGCAGCGCTATCTTTTCCCTTGGAAAAAAGTTTCGGCCTTTTTAAAAGTGTTCCACGCACTAATCGAAGTGATATTATATTATTCATTATAATACAAAAAACACTTTCAGAAGACTTAATAACCTCCTTTTTTGAAGTCGGTTCAAAAAGGGAAACAGTGATTGTTGGATTGTGGATCAGTTTGTTTCTCCGTCACGACACACTGACACATTAGACCGTGACTTTTAGTACGGTAGTACATAGAATAATGGTCCTGAAAGTCACGAAGGCTATATTTTATCCCAAAATAACGAGAGCGAAATCACTAGCATTAATTTTTAACGTTTAATTGCCCATGTTTTCCAGGAAGACCCTGCTGCTAGCGGTGGGGTACCTGGACAGCCCCACCTTCCCCATCGGCACCATGCTGGCCAACGAGTACGAGGCGCGCGGGTACAACGTCATCCTCGTCGACAACCAGAGGTTCGCCACCGTGCACTATTACTTGTGAGTAGTTACCTTTATCTAGGTACCTGCATTACTAACACTATTGAGTATTGGCGTAAGAGGGAGGAGGTCTACACCCTGCAGTGGATCCCATTAGGCTGATGATGATGATGATGATAATAACTAACACACGTGAAAGTGATGATGACAGAAAGAAAGAAAGGTAGCTCAGAAAGAAAGACATTTTCATCTCGCAAATACCCGGGCAACACCTTCTTATTGTTAGGTACTTGAGAATATTACGTACATACTTTTTGAAACTTCCATTTTATTTTAAGCTGCTAATAGGACTAATCATAGTAGTTCTAGCAGTTCAGATATATCAGCACTAGATGGAACCGTTAAAAAATGAACCAAACAACTACATGTATGGAATTAGAAGTATAGTATTTTATACATGCCTGGGGATTGTCTGGTGATTCTCCTGATGGGATTCCCTTCTACTCGTATATCCCATCTCTGTAGACCTAGCTAACCTTGTTTGTCTCATCAAATAAATCTAATTGTTTTCCACGTTTCCAGAGCAACTCGCCTGATGCGACCTGTCGGTAAACTCGTCGCCGAAGTGCTGGTCCAACTGACTGAGGCTGGCCTCGACCCCTCCACCCTGCAGCTCCTCGGCTTCAGCCTGGGAGGCCAGACCATCGGCTACATCGCCAGGAACTACCAAACCATGACCGGGAGGAACATATCCACTGTCATCTCTCTAGAACCTTCCGGCCCTTGCTTCAGAACTTTAAACGATACAGATAGACTCGCACCTTCCATCGCAGACTTTGTCCTCGTCGTCCACACGAACATAGACGGCTTCGGCATGGCAACACCGATGGGGCATATAGACTTCTACGTCAACGGCGGAGAGTACCAACCTTCCGACATATTCTTCTACCCATGCACGTCCACGTGCAGCCACTTTAGAGTTCTACCTCTTTGGTTGGCAGCCATGAAAAACCCGGGCAAATTCTTAGCAATAAAATGTAGAAATATACAAGAGGCTAGAGATAGCCAGTGTTATAAAAATGTTCCTCTAGTAGTTAATGAGATGGGGCTGGGTGTGGATAGGAGTAAGACGGGTATATTTTATTTGTCCACGAGTAAGGGACATCCGTATTATTTAGGGGCTAAGGGGTTGAAGGAAGAATATGCGTATTGGAGGACGATATCCAATATCAATGACGGGAATGAGACTGAAGTCTATACGTGAAAGGAATATACGTGAGGGGTGAATGGAGTATAATAACAATGGGTTTTACTAATTAACAATCATTGCAATGAAAAGAAGCAGAATATCAATTAATTTCGCGATATATATACGAGTACATAAGTCAAGTAGTCGTAATCTTCTATACCTATATATATAAAAGAAAGTGGTGTTAGTTACCTACACCATTTATAACTCAAGAATGGCTGAACGGATTTAGCGGAAAATTGGTGGGGAGGTAGCTTAGAACCAGGAGACGGACATAGGATACTTTCTATCCTGTTTTTTTTATTCAATTGAATTGAATAAAATAAAAAAATCTGCTTATTTATTGCCTCTAAGGCGGAACAGAGTTCGCCGGGTCAGCTAGTATTAAATAAAATGTGCTGTGACCTAATAATGTGAAATAAATTTCAAGCATTTAATTTCTGATGAAGTAATGTAATTTCTGGGAAGCCTTTAAAATATTACGAAGCATGTTCCCGATTAACAAACAACAAGATCAGTGATTTTTTATAACGCCTACATACTATCAGATGGCAAAAAGTGAAGAAACCGAACCTATAGAATAAATTTTATTGGACTAGTACAAATGTAAACTATGATAATGCCAAGTGAAAACAAAGAAGTATTACTCGTATTTTTTATTGTCTCAATATTTAATATTTATTATGTATAGTAAAGGGCGATTAAAATGATTGGCACGTAAAATATTTAGTGTTTTTTTTCAATGTCTATCCTACATTTCATATTAGGTAGATATAATTGCGCGCGCGGGGGCGATGTGGCCCGATCGTTGTTCTGTGGTTTTTATCAATGGAAAAAAGGATAGTTTTGTACTTATACCTAATAGTATAAACTAAGAAAAATAGGTTATCCTTTACATGATTAATGATTTTAATAGACAATGTGATTAATAAAGTGCCCGTATCAAGTAACAACTTTATTTTGAACGCAGCTTTAGTAGCTGTCAAAATAAATCTGCCATGTAAAATAATACCCGTACAATGAGAAGTCCCAAGACACCAGGTAATAAAATCAGTGTAAAAAAATGACAACCATACACACGCGCACTCATTTTAATTACTTTACTTTGCTTATTACTTGTAGAAAGAAGATTTGTAAAAATTACATAGAATAAAAAGATTGCAAAAGTGTATTTATAGTGATACAGGCTACTCTTCAACGCAAATCTACGCGGATGAAAGTACTGGTAATATATTACCTATTTTTTTTATTTTTTTTTATTTAGTTCATTAACAGAATTATACTACAATTAAAACTTATAACTAAATACACAAATATATAACGATATGTACGCTTATTATTCAATTTATAGTACTGGTCCACTGCTGAGCAAAGGTCTACCTTTATTCCTTTCGCTACTTCCTTATAATAACAAAAATATCATCTAAAAAAGTAATACAGTGTGATTGTTGGTTTATTAGTAATTCTTAATTTGACGGGTTCCGCAATGAAGCAGCGAATCATTGTCATATAAGGCAGCTTAGCAGTATAGAGTCCTGAGTGGTGTATTAGTCTACATTTTTCAGAATGCAAGGGAGACATCAGAAATACACCAGTACCTATGTGAGAAAAACAAGATATTTATTTAATACTTAAAATAAAATTATGTGGTATTTCGAAATATTAAAGTGGCAACTCACAAAGTCTAACGTCAAAATTATGACGTACATTCAAGCTGTCATGTCGTCTGTCACTTCTGTCAGTCAGGCAAGGCAAGGCTTCGAGAAGGGGAAAATCCTTGACGGTCTATTCTTCTATCTTTCAAAATGGTGTTTTATTCGCGCGGGTTTCCTTCCAATTTTCTTCTTTCGTATGTAAAATGAACTGTAAATAACCCAAGCCACAAGCATAATCCCCTACTTCGTGTTGTAAAAATTGTGCGTTACCGAAATCGACTGTGATACGATTAATCAATCATCAAAATTGCGGCTGTGAATTCTATAAAATCAATTTCTAGTGTGTTGTTTGTATTGTGTTATTTGGAACAACTTACGTAAGTATATTGCAATATATTCGTGTTAAACAGGTCTCGTTGTGGCTTATGCACCGCGAGCTTCAAAGACGAGTTATTTTGGTAAAAACGTTAAACGCCCCTTGCCCGTTGACGAGCGAGCCTGCAATATGTTTATTTTGGCCAGTGTTGTCACGCTATCGTAAAAAAACTAGTTTTATATCGACAAGGCCGGGTACATGTAGGTACACTACCGCAGTACCTATACAAGTATGTAATAAATAACTGTGGGAAGCCATATAATATTTTCCCCTGTAGAGGCTTGGCATTGGTTAATTTCTTGATTTGAAATGTAATTGATGTTCATTGAAATGTTTTGCGAGTAGGAAATGGGCCAATGAGTGAGACTACTGGGCTGTTATTGTCATAACATAATTTGATGTATTGCCACAATGTATTTAAGAGTTTTAAAATCTTGATAACAAGTCTAAGTGGAATTTATGGGTATGTTTTTCTGTTTAAGTTTACTTCCAGCCATATATGGGAACTTGAATATTCAACTTTAATACTTACTAATTACTTAGGTAACCTTCTTATTACATTAAGTACTTACATGTAGGTAATTGTTATGAAAAAAGTCTATACTAAAACACATAAAATTGATAATCCTATGCATTAACTATGACTCAAACAAACACCTGTACTCTGTGAAGTAACTAACTAATTTTACCTAAATACTTACTTTAAATTCAGTAAATTACAAAGTTTGGGCAGGTCAGTAGGTATAAAGCCACTTTGTTTGCATTATTTTGGTGATTAAATACTACACTCACCTAAATACTAAGTACTTATAATGCTCGGAATACATTAGACTAGTTTTTGAAACTGGGATAGCAAACTAGGGTTTCTGGCTTTAGAATTTAGACAATTTACTAGCTTTATTTCTAAAAGAAAAATTTCATCTGGGCAAGAACAGCACAAGACAGGAATAAACTACCGGTGTAAAAGGGAAGAGGCTTTTGCCCAACTGTGGGCTCGAATGAGCTGGTCATGATGATTTCTAAAAGACAAAACTAACTAGCTGCTCTGTGGCTGTATTGGGGCATCACAATCTTTTTTTATTGTGTGTGTCTTTCAATAAATATGTACTTACATATATTTCATTATTTCTTTCATTCATTCTTTAGTGAGTTCCAAGCCAGTAAATAAAATAAAAAATAAAATAAAAATAGCCTTTATTTTCTACTACTCAGTAAAGTATGGCACAGATATTATTATACCTACTTAACTTTACATTTTTTAATATTTTTTCCAATCCAGTAAGTACAGTTTAAAAACTAGCCTTGTGTATTCTAGGCTAAAACAAATACTTGTGACTAATTTCTCACCCATTCTTGATGTTTCACTAAGTTAATCATAATCAAAATATCCATTTATTCATAAATACATCATTTCTTTACATATGATTAATGTTCAATATACATGGTCAATTTACCATAATGAAGTTGGTGTGTTATTAATAATACACAATGTGAAGTTATTACTCATCTAGAGTTAATAGGTATCTTCTAGGTAAGTGTGTTACACCCTTGGCTGCAGCAATGCTCAACACCAGGAAGGCTGTACACAAATGCAAACCTATCCTACGTAAAAAAAGTTAACTAAACTCTTTATTACTAGACAGTTGAAATTTGTACAGATGTTTTTTTCACGTGGGATAGCTTTACGTTTGACTACAGCCTGCCTGATGTTAAGCATTGCTGCAGCCTAGGATGTAACACACTTACCTAGAAGATACCTATTAACTCTAGATTTGAAAACCCCTGGATTGTAGTTCACAGGAAACACGGCTTCTGGTAAAGTGCTCCAAAGCTTTGACATCCTATCAATAAACATAGAGGCAAAGCGCTGTGTTCGACACTTCGATGTACCTAATTTTGTTACCACTATCACTACTCAATGACATAATATTAAAAATGAATACAACAATCATGGATTTTTTGCATTTTTCATAGATTATTAATAATATAATGAACTAATAAAATGTAATAGGTAATGTATTGGAAGGTTCTGATCTTATGGTCCTTCCATTAGAGCCCCATTCCCCTAGACCAGTTATATAAATATTGTGAATGAGTATTTATTTTATAAAACTTAATTCATTGCTCTGTAATTTTAAGTAATATCTTTGTAGACTATGAAACAACAAAATTATAAACTGGCAGTTTCATCAAAATAAGAAGTTTTTATGTGGGTAGTATCTAAAATAAATAGATTTTGATTTGATATTTTTTTGTAGTTGTCATTAGTAACTAGGTACTTACTTACTTAAGTAGTTAGTGTGAAAAAAAGTTTAAAAGTCCTCAACATCCAGCTGGTAACAGTTTTTAATAATAGTTACCTGCGAAGGAAAATTACGGAAATATGTTTCATTAATACCTTCAAATAGAGTGCAAAGCCCCAGACTCTACAAATGTACAAAAGCATTAGCAATGTCAACTTCCCGGCTGATAAGACGGAGCTCGTAAAATTCTCGATATAACATCATTTGTGTTTATAGCAGCGATTGCTAGAGGCTCCATGAGTTTTTGATAGGCTGGGATAGGAACATAATGGACCAACGCGCGGCGCTTAGTTAGCATATTTAAACGTATCGCTTGAGGTTCAAGTGCAGTGCGATTTTATTATACTATACGTCATATTTTTTTACACTATATATTGCCACTATGTCACCTGATGAAATACCCGTATTCAACAACACTGTGCTCCAATGTGGAACTAACTAGAATAGCATCAACTACTCAGTACTCAAACGAGACTGCCGTAACACACCGTCAACAAATTTAGGTCCTTAGCGACAGATTTGTATTTTGTATTTTGCCAGAAGACTTATATATGTCGTAGGATAATTCGATACTTCGAATCTTCGCGGAAATCCTAGGGGTTTTGCGAAAACGCGGATAATTAGACATAGGCGAAAAATTATCTGTCCTGTTGTAGTGCTAGTGTTGGACTCGAAGTCACTTGTCTGTGACAGAAGGTAATAATAATAATTTCGTTTATTTACTGTTCAAAACTTAAATACAGATTATTAGAAAATTGGTCTTAGAACTATCATGCATTATAATATACTTATAAAACTTAGGGCTAATTGTAATGAGCAATACATTCCATAATAATGAGTTAGAGAGTGCGATATAATACCATTTCTAGATACATATGAGTCCCTAGTTCCCACAGTAGGATTCCCTGTGTTTGTGGGAGCTAGTTCTCTTCCAAGGTGCATTATAATTAAAGTGAGAGTAAAGTGTTCTGAGTGTATAAGTGATGAAAGATGGCGAGATTGAGGATCCCACCACCAAGTGTGTGTGTTTGTTGTGAATAAGTTATGCTTGTTTTGTTTTAACTGAATTATTAGATTGACTAATGTGGGTACATTTACCTACATATAACTATGGTGGGGGTCGGAGTACCACCAGGCATTTAAGCTGGGAAGACAGACCCTACACGTGAGTGAGATCGTATATGCGTGGGAGAGTGTAATTCCTGGGGTGTGTGGTTATCACGCATTTGTTATTGACTAGGAAACAAAGGTAGATTAGGTTCGTTAGGTTGCTTTCTACCACGCACATGCGACGACGAGCGAAGCGAGGAGGAGCCAAGTCCTGTTGTAGTGCAAGTGGTGGGGCAAAAATCCTGACTTTGTCCAGTAAGATTTGATAATTTTTCGCCTATGTCTAATTATCCGCGTTTTCGCAAAACCCCTAGGATTTCCGCGAAGATTCGAAGTATCGAATTATCCTACGACATATACAACGTCAAATATTCGGTAAACATCGCCATTTTTCCGCTCGCATCGCTAGCGTAGCGTAAATTTTTAAAATACGTAACAAGTCAATTATTTGTAACGGTTGTAATTTATATCCATCACTCACTCCAGTTGAGTGAAAGAAAATCACTTTTACTTTTCCTCAATAACCGTTACCGTTTTACTTTTCAATTCAGTGTATACTTAATTGAGATATCAACCCCACATACAAATATTCGCCTGTATAATATTATCGTTATTATACATACAGTAGTACATCTTAATTAGTTTTACTATACATTACACTAATATTATGACCATATAACTACAAAAGAAGATAATGAAAACCCCAGCCAAGCAAGGTCCGTGCAATACCTACAGCATGCAAGTCCGTGCAATCGGCAAGTCATGGCGAGCCCACGATGACGTCACAAGGTGAGACCGGCAATTATGCACGTGATGTCAGCTCTCTTAGATCATTTATTTGTGAAGTTACTAATAGTATCGGATCTGAGATCTGCATCCTTTGTTTAACACATGTTGATACGTGTACACATGTACATAGTTATCTCTGTTTGAGTCGTATTTCCTCAAGACTGAGGGTCGTGAATCCCCCGCAGAATTAATTCGTTAGGGGAGTTTTTTTGGGTAGATACACCGTGGTGGGCACCCAGGTCCTTCCACGGAAGACACTCGGATATTGTGGTCCTCAAACATGTCGGTCTCCACACAATGTTTTCCTTCACCATTAGGTGAGTGCAAAATCTACATCATCATCAGCCTACAGTCGTCCTTCTGGACATAGGCCTCTCCCAAGGCACGCCACTCATTGGGAGGTAATGCCCTAATCACCACGCTGGGCATGCGGGTTGGTGATCGCACAACGTAGCTCATCGCACGGGTATCGCTGCTGCCCTACATCCGTCTGAGTTATTTAGGCTACCTACGTGTTTTCGGATGGATATACCGCCATCTTTCGGTTCGCCAGAGCCTCATTCGCTGGTCAGCAGGATGACAGGTTGAGGTTGACTTGGGGCATGCAGGGTGATTTGCCCCCTTCATCCCACTAAATCCACACTGAACTTGAAACAACAAGTCATTTATTTATTTAATAATAATTAAAACGGTCGCAACCAATTACATTAACTATTTCATACGTCATTGGTGTAGGGCTGGATTCGAACCAGGCTGCGTCTGGATGAAAAGCAGACACTGGAACCTCTGAGACACACTCGCTTTTACATAATAATAGCAAGGATTACCTTTATTAATAGGCCTTTTATGTGCCAGATTACGTAAGTATACAATTTTAGAAATATATTATTTTATGAACCTACATAAGTAATACACCTTCCATGTTACCTAAATGTGAAAATTTCGTATATTCAAAGTTGTATCTGTATCAAAACAGTGATTACCAGTATGAGTCCATAATGTTGTTAGGAAATTATAACATGTATACTTTAATACAATGAAAAATACGTTAAATTTAAAAGACACTGTCTTTTTGCAACGTTTACCCATCCGAGGACCGACCGCGGCGCTAGTTGCTTAGCGGCCACAGGCTTCATAAAATTTAAAACATATTATAAGCATGAGTAACTACACAGTTACATCGTGTTACAAACTTGGCAAGATAATTCCTCTGCACTCGCAGTAGAAGCCAAATAATGACGTCACGACCCACGTCATGGCCTGCGGTACTGAGTCCGTGACGTCACAGTATGCTAATATATTGCCCTTTCGTCTGCCCGGGGGACTGTACAAATGTAAATGTATTAATTATTTATTTAAACCCTCGACGCTGCTCAGCTAGAATTCTGTTCTAGTATAAGCATGATATACCTTCGGCCACAGTGCTCTGCGATTTTCGCTTAGTTTTAGTGAAGTTTGACCTTGGAGTGAAATAAAGATAAGATAAAGATAACTTAATGTAGCAAAAACTTAGGTTCTAATACAATTTGTTTCGCTACACTCTCACTAGGATGCAAACCTGTATAGTGGAGTGTAGGCTCTTCTTCAAGTTTAGACATACATAAATACTGGACTGTTTAAGAGTACCTATATAAGTAAGTTAAATTTCCAAAAAAACACGCCACTATTGTTCATACCAAACTGAAATTCGTTTAGTAGTTTTCTAATCTATTATACATAATTTGTGGAGGATTTATCTTCCTAATTTCGATGCAATTTTCGTTGTGCAAAATGGAAAATAAAAACAACAGATAAATTATTATAAAACATATCGTCGATTTTGTCGATAAAGTTACGAAAATGTGCCTCGAACGGACTTCTCGATAAGTCCCTTACATAAGGGCAGATTGAATGACCTCTTGTTCACTCCTTAACTCTTCCAAAATCCTTCTAAAGATGCCTTAAAACCTCAAGGAGAGTGTTGGGGTACAGTTTATATTTTTTGCTAGTGAAGGCCCGCGGCTTTGCCTGTGTTGTTACAGGCTAAGCGCTTAGTAGCGTATTTTACTCTTTAGATCATAATAGGTATAACTACTGGCACGTTTAGAACACTACAATTTAAAATCGCCATGATCTATCGCTCCCATACTCCCAGGATAACGAGAGGAACAAACAGACAAAAACACGTCCAGTTACAATTAAACCAGCTTTTTGTTTGAAGTCTAATCAAAATTTGTAAAGCCCGGTTTAATTTGTCTGTCTTCAAGACGAGAGTAAACCGGTTTCTTCTAGGCTAGAGCGCTAGATCATAGATTATAACGTCGCTTAACATCAGGCAAGTTGTATTCAAGCGTGAGCCTATCTCATGTAAAAGAAGCAACGATAAACTATGATAAATAGAAAAGTTTTCCAATGAAGAGCATTTTGTTTGTGTCTATCTGTGTATACTAAACATTCAACAAAAACAAACGAACACACCTAACTATTCCCAGCCTATAAAATCATGCAGTCGACCTCTCGTCACATAACACTGGCCCATATATTTGTGAAAGAACCCAACCCTGGCCGCGACCAATTTCCCAACGTAATGTATGATGCATATTGGGCCAAGGTCGCCGGGAAACTTTGTAAAAGGGAGACCAAGTTTGGCATCTTTAACTCTTTGAAAGACTAGCTGGCGTTTGTGAGTTGATGGGATTAAATAAATGTTTATGTTTTAACGTTTATAATTAGGCCGAAACGACTCAAACTAACTAGCATAACTATTCCTAATCGCATTTACTTAGTGACAAGACAACACTGCCTAGTAAAATTATCTAAGCTGTCTGTTTTTAAGAGTCGTTGTGCAAGCGAATCTTAATCCTTACTTACGCGATGTACCTACTTATTTACTTAAATAATAGTTAAAATAACTACAACGTAACGTAATTTAAACATAACTGAGAAGATTACAATGGCAAAAAAGTAGAAAGAAGGGTTCTTTCTTGCAGCTGAAACTTAATTTCATTATATACAGGTAACATAAGCTGGAAAGCGATTAACTTGTTAACTACGCGATGCACGCGGTTTTATCCGAATGATTTCGGAAACCTATAGTAACCGCATTTATACAAAAAAAACACGGTGATCCAATGTTCCGCTGCAGCGTAAGGGGTAAAATAAACAAACATTCAATCCTGTATAATGTATCATCATTTTATCTAATTTTGGTCCGCAACTGTACTTATATTTATACAATACAATACAATACAAAAAACGTTTATTGGGTTCGAAAATACTTACATCTAGTTCACTATATTAATACATACAAAACTAAGTTAGTACCTAATTTCTTATAACAGTGTGTTGTCACCCGGACGAGATGTTTCGGTATTTATACATCAATTCTACAATTTACTTAAGCACACTAAAAAACCTTTGCCCATAAATTGTCATACTCAAACCAAAGTACTTAGGTACCTGCTTAAATACATAGTCTCCATAAATTACATGTCCACTTTTATATACTTACCTGTATGTATGAGTGTATATAACCGGCTTATCTCAAGGATAGCCCCGATTACAGACACCGCTGACACACTGGTAGTTTTTATATAGATATCTATACGACACTAGTGCTGGCACCTTAATTGACCTACTTTACAAATGAGTTGCATTGGATTTTCACTTTTTTTTATAGACGGTTTGTTTTTTAAACGGTTTTAAGTATGTAGTTCCAAAAACGTTGTATTCATTCATGATCACGACACTGTTATGTTCATTTAAAAAGTTATCTGTGAGTAATAAAGATTTGTTGATTAATAAATTGAAACAATATACCTACCTATGTAAGTAATTATTTTTCTAATCTAAGCTCTGTTTTTAATTAAATTGCTAGACCTTCTAGTACATGATTATCAGTACTTTGTATTTTAAAAATATGACCTTAAATCTTTTAAGTAAGTACTTACTTACTTGTTTACTTTTGTTTGCCTGATTGCTTTTAAATTTTATAATAATGTAATGCCAAATAGTACTAGGTAACATAATACATATACAATGAATGCTTACGAGTTACAACAATCGAAACAAATATACAGACAGACAAACAGACATACATTCAAACATTCCTAATTTTATCAGTAAGCCACTACTATGGAAAACAATATTGACTTTAAAATGATTACACCATCTCCTATCAATTGATTTCTTTATCAAATACAGATAAAAACTTCAGTGTGTTTTGTACTTTTTCCTTTGTAAGTACTACCAACATTGGAAAAACAATCGCGTTTTTGCCATAAATTTTTAATGTTGAAGAATTACTTTACTTCTTGCAAAGAGAATTATTATTTGAGCAATGTTCTGAGTTCTTTTACTTAATCAAAACCTGTGACTAAAAGAATTTACATGTAATAGAATTACAAAGATAATGTGATTTTGAAGTTGTTTGTGCGTGATTTAATATTTAATTGGATTGCAAATCCAAAGTCTTGTGATTAAATACAACAATATCAAGTGATTAGCAGGTCATAAGTACAATATATAATAATGTTTCTAGTGCAAAAAAATACTAACCTAACTAATCGCTAACTACATAAACGAGACTCCATGAGACAACAAACTAAATAAAGTTAACACGTTTTTCACTTATATTTGTTAATTAATTACTATTTGTTTTTCAAAATAATCCTATTATTAAATAATTAAGTACAATTTGAGTACATCTTCATAGCACGTGCCAAAATAAGAGTTATATGACGATAACTGACTCATTATTATCTAAAGGATAATATTCAGTTATGAGTTTTATAGTAAACCGCTTGACTAATAGATAGGAACGTGTGAAACAATGTGATCAAGGTTTTGAGGATTATAACAAGTGATTGACAATGGGAATCAAGGGCACATTTTCGTTGGGTATGTATTTTTTTTTAGGAGGAAGGGGTCATTTTTTACGTACTTATATTCTAAACAATTTATTTATATTTACTTAACACATATAAACAATTTATAGCGAAGTGGTCTGAGTGGCGTTTCTTGGGAGAGGCCTATGGCCAAAATGAAACGACTCTGATGATGATGATGATAATTTATGTAAGAAAGGCGAAAGTTA
Organism: Macaria notata; assembly: GCA_927399415.1. NCBI lineage: Eukaryota > Metazoa > Arthropoda > Insecta > Lepidoptera > Geometridae > Macaria > Macaria notata. Next base: position 585,689 of record OV656747.1, on the reverse strand, counting down.
GTGAGCGCGAACGCATGAGAGTGTGTATATTCCTTCTTCACGCTCAGACGGATTTACCGATTTTGATTAAATTTGGTATGGGGGTAGATTAGACCACATTCAACACATTCACTATTTTAAACTTAAAAGAAATTAGAAATTAAGAGGACGCTCTGCCAGTTTGGTTGCAAGGATATTTTACCCAACATGGACAAAAGCAACCAAACTAAAATTTAATTGTCAAGATTCATCATTTCAATGACTACCTATATTTTGCGAATAGCTTTACACCAACGGCCAACTTTTATACAATTTCAGTTTTATAATTCGCCATTGCGTCGTCTTGACGCGGTTAACAGTTAAATTAAACTTTGGGTGAAGATACCTATATGCTCTTTAAATCCGGGATTAACGCATGAAACGCCGCGGAAGACTAAAAATACTTCATTCATATAAAAGATAACTAATGTAGATCAAATATCTGAAACCCATTTGATATTTACAGTTGAGCTGCAATTTCCTAAACACACACACACACATATAGCAAATAAAATTGTCATTTATTATGCCACAAGAGTTTGGCACGAGTTTGAAGGTCAGAATATCATCTGGTGACAGAAAGACAGGAAGCAATAGTTTATGTGTACTGTTATTCAGTGACGCAAAATATTGCTCTGCTTGTGAGTTCTATCGTATTTATTTGATAGGGATATTGTAACCGTGAAAAATTTCGCTGAGCTGTGCTTAACTTTGACATGTGACACAATCTACTATTTACCTACCTATATTGTCTGGTATAATTTTATTGTATGTACTATTGTTATTACAAATGCCTTGATAAGTAAATAGAACTTGCATTGCTGGTATTAGGCCGGCAGGAAAAACAATCCAAAAGCCAACCTCAAACATGTTGGTTTCCTGACGATGTTTTCCTTCACCGCTAAGCGAGTGCAAATCCACACATTACTTAAAAATACAAGTCATTGGTGTAGGGCCGGATTCGAACCAGGGTGCGTCTTGATAAAAAGCAGACACTGGAACTGCTGGGCCACACTAGCTTATTATTAATTATTTACAATTCACGTAAAATAATGCGTTTTTGTCTGTTTGATTGCAGGTGACATAAGATGGCTGCGGTTCACGCGTGACAGTAAGAGAGACATGAACCAGGGCGGGAAGAACGCCGGCGAGCCGCCCAGACCCGACAATAAACGTAAGTCACCTTACTTGGGCGCGTCCGTGCGTCAGAGGACACGTTCTATTGTAGGTTCCAGCTGTTCCTAGGGCGTTAGCTGTTAAGCAGTGAAATTAGAATACTTTTACTCTGTCGTCAAGCCATGTCACGGGCCCCTAGGGTGGTTTAAATACTGACACCAGAGTTGGACCTTATTTATTCTAGTACTACATACTATATTTATTGACTCTAAGACTGTCCTCTTTCCCAAATCACATTTCCTCGTGACTGAGGATCATGACTCCCCCGCAAAATAGATTGTTTGGGAAAATTCACTTGGGCAGGTACATCGTGGTGAACGGCCAGACCAGATCCTTCCACAGACAGAAAAATAAACACAATCAAGTACACAAACAAACATAAACTTAGCCACAACACAGCCCCAACTCAGCAAAATGCTGGTTGTGTAGAAGCAATGAACACAATAATACCTATAAACCAGTGTCTCAAGCAACTACAGAAAACTTTCCCAAACTGAGCAGCAAAAGTCACCATTCGCCTCCGAGAGTTGCAAACAATTAGATGGACTAATCTCAATTATCGTCCATCCCGAATAAGCTACAAGGACTGTGTAAGTTTCCAAGAATCGTCTGCGAAGTTCTGGTGCGTAGAGATTGAGTTGACCCTCGGTGGCAAAGTTATTCTTCTATACATATAAAACGGCTGTTAAATGTTAAGAAATCTGTCGATGTTTTTCAGAAATGACCCATAAAATAAACTATTGTGATGCGGAAAATTCAAATCAAGCCAAGAAACCTTTGAATTTCTGTGATTGGGGACTAACTATTGCTTTCAATTCGCATATCACGCTTGGTTTTTATCTTGCATAACAATGACCGAAAAAAATAAATTTATAAATATCTTTATTTCAAATAAAATTTACAAGGTATCGAAACTAGTGTAGGTACATATGTATTCCTAGTAAAGTACAGCTTAAGATAACTTATTTTACGAGCTTTACACGATCTCTTATTACAATTTATAGCTCTAAATTTTATGGGCTTCTAAGGTACATTTGAATGTTTTTTTTTTAATAATCAGGAAATATAGATAGTTATGTAAGCTTTAGGAGGTAGCTGTACATTTACTTATGTTTCGCGATAGTAAGCTTGAAGCACCTGCAACTGAATCTGATATGTCCCATCAATCTCTATACTAGCACGTCTTATAATTCAAATTATAATTTTTGCAAAATCAGACGGACAAACCCGAAGGAGAAAAGCTGATGTATTCTACCGAAGAATTTGAATAAAAGTTGTCGATTCAATAAACACGGATCTCTACTTAGGAGGTTCTTGTTTTATCTGGGGTTTTATCTATATATCTGGACGGAGGTACGGTCTGTTCTTTTTGTGTGTTGAGGCGTGATTGATATGGAATGAATGGAACGGTGGAAGGATTTCATATCGCAAAAATATTCTGCATTTGGCAGGCTTAGTTTTTGTGCCAGATACTTATATAGTAAGTAATATAAAATAAATTTGGTTAAATCACGCTTCACTTTCGACTGCAGATTTGAATATCTAGTGTAATAGGACTATACCCAACAAATAAATACATAAGTAAATAAATCATATAACAACACTAGCTGTGCTCGCGACTTCGCCCGCGTGGAATAGTTATTACCATACAAACGGTTCTAATAAGTTAACCTTAAAAGATAGACATATACTGGTCCGGACATTTTGTTAGATCATTTCAAGACGAATAATTCTTTCATACATATTTTTCTGATATCTTGAACCATTTTCGTAGTGCACGCAACGGAAACACTCAAAGATGAATAATTTTCACCGTTTTTTCCACATTTTCCATTTTTTCTTCGCTTCTTTTAGTTGCGGCGTGATGTTATATAGCTTAAAGCCTTTCTCGATAAATGGTCTATTAAACACAAAAATAATTTTCAATTCGCACCAGTAGTTCATGAGATTAGCGCGTTCAAACAAACAAACAAACTCTTCAGCTTTATAATATTAGTATAGATCTAAAACATACGATAGGTACCTACTCACATTCAACCACACACACACATAACAAACCTATTACCATAGCTGTATTTACGAAAACAATGCCGAATACAGCAATAAACCCGGAATAAAACGGCCGGCAATCGTATGACAATGTAATTCATTGCACGTTTGTGTCGGTGCCATTTGCAATGCTAACGACGCGCCATTGATGGGTGGGCAGTGCTGGCCGAAAGAAATGGCACATTGGACTTTAATTAATCACTAGAATATTTACTATCGTAATTCGAAGGCAGGGATTGAGATACCAATATTATATTGTAAGGCCAATTCCAAAAACGATTCTCAAACACATTTAGCGATATTAATAACAAAAAAATATACATTATTGTACTAATAAAACTAGACATCTTGTAAAATTATATTCCAGCTAAATGTAATAAATAAAATTAAACGAAATATTGTAATTAGTGTAGCATATTCTATGAGATAAGTAAATGTGTGTTGCAACTTTACAATGTCAAGAAAGATTCTTCATCTCTATCTTTTTTATTTAAATAAAATTAACTTGTAAAATGATTATATGAATTTTAAAGTCGTTGTACAAGTGAGCTTCTGTGACAAGTAATTATGTGCAAGTATTTTATGTAAAATCTTCACTGTTGTACTGCATTCCCTAATAACGAACTATTATTAACATTAACATATGTAATTGTAGCAGGTTACAATTTATGCGGAAAATTATAAATTCTTCTAGGCGTGCTATATTAACAGCAATACACTGCTTTAGCTTAGGCCGGCGCTTCAAATGAACACCTAGCATTTACATCCCAACTATCCGTCTACACCTGCTGATGCTGTGAATGGCAAATTGTGTGTTTTCAACACTAGATAAGATAGTTCTTACACTTTGTACATACAAGTTCATGTTTATTTTATTCATTTATTTATTTCTTCATTTGGGTTAAAACTAAACTTAGTTTTGCACACTTATGAATGTCAAAATCTAGTAAGTACATAATAAATGATGCCAAAGGCAACTATAAAAAAAAGCATTCAAATTATAAAAACAAATTCAATTAGAATTATAAACAAAATAAAATAAAAATTAACTAAACTTATCTTAATTATCTTAATGTTTTGATTCACCTGCGGCTGAGTGGCATGCAGGACTACGCAAGATCTTGAGATAATCAAATCATTGTATCATCATCCACAGCCGTCTTTATCCCATTGCTGGGCATAGGCCTCTCTTTGCCTCCAAATTATTGTATACCTACTTATATCAAATACGAGTAACCCAGACTCTAAATTACTTATATCTATTCCTCATACAAAGCGTATGTTCCAAGAGCTAGGTCGTAGGCGCGGCATATGTTAGGACCACGGCAACTATTAGCATTCTATGATTTTCCTCCTCTTATCGTCGTGTTTCCTCATTACTGAGAGTCATGAATCCCCTGCACATTTTACACATTGGGGAAGTTTTCTTGGGCAAGTACATAGTGGTGGGCGCCCAGGCCCTTCCTCGGGAGACGCATGTTCTCAGATTTTGTGGTTTGATTTTTGCTAAGCGCTAAAATAGTTCTTAATACAGGTAATAAAAGAGTTTTAATTGACTAACTTTTTATTCAGAAACTTGATTAATGAATGATCGTGGCGGTACCACAATGACGTAGGTTCGAATCCTCAGCTCGCCGACTGTAACTGAGCTTAAATCGCCCCAGTATACAATACAATATTTATTGTGCGCTAGAAAATATTTACTAAGATTCTACATAAAATAATTTAGACAAACAAAACTTAACCTGAGTACAATGGGCGGATTACCCGGAGCCCTAATCCTTTTTTTTAATGAGGCTGGCCACCGGAGGGGTTTTAGTGGGTAAAAATCCCACATAACCCGACTACACCCTATTGTGGTCGGGTATCTTGATGAAGATTTCCCCCTCGAAACAAAAAAAGGTACAATGGGCGGCCTTATCAATCTCTTCCGGGCAGTATCATAAGTGTGTAATTTTTTTTCAATGCTCATTCAATGTTTGTTTAACTACCGTTCCAGGGGAGCGGCGGCGCGGCGCGGCGGGTCGTGCGGCGGCGCTGCGGCGCGCCCCGTCTGACTCTGACTGCTCCGGCGAGACCGCGTCGCTGTCCGCCGACAGCGGCGAGCGGGCGCCGCGCCCCGCGCCGCGCCAGCCACCACGCAGCGGGAAGACGCGCAGGTAACTATATAATACTAGCGCCCGTAGCTCAGCTGGCGGAGGCAATCGCATGCGTGCACCAATGTTAAGCAAAGGTCGACGCGGTCAGTACGCGGACGTGTGACCGAAAAGTGGCATTCCATTTTGGGCGCTTCCGTGAAATGAAATGAAATGAAGTGAGTCAGATGACATGTTAAATTGTAGGTCCCGGCTGTTTGTCTAGTACGGCAGTCGTTAAGCCATGTCAGAGGCCCTCAGGGCGGCTTGATAAACTCTCGACACCAGAGTTGGCCACTCTCATTCGATAAGAAGAAGATAGATAGATAGATAGATAGAAAATTCTTTATTGTAACACACGATAAAATTAAAAGGAAAGAAGAAAAAAAACTTATACTAGTGCCACAAGTGGCGGCCTTATTGCTAAAAGCAATCTCTTCCAGGCAACCATTGGATGGAAAGGAATAAATAAGAGATAACAGAGGACGTGGTATACAATAAAATAAATAAAGAAGAAAAGATTAGATTAAAAATACATACTACAAACCTACTTAATAAACTATACATATAAATCATACACCCTAATACATATAATAACAATATACCAAAAATAATATAAATTAATACATATTGTTAATAAATACTGATTAAGTATACACTATACACATACATAGATGATGATAGCAAAGGAACTACAAAGATCTCACTGTAATGATGACAAAGAAGAATACTAGCTACTGTGGCTTTTAAGACAAGATCCTAAGATCAGCGAGAAGCTATCAGCAGGGTGTTTTCCAATGTGTCGGATACCGGATCTGATTCGATTGAGACCCTTCAAAATGATTTTTCCAAACCACAATGCTTCCATACGATCCCTTTATCAAAACTATTCGACAGAAAAATCGGAAACTTTCCCTGAGCCAAAATCTAGCGGATTCGTTTCCGTCAATGATAGGTTTTGAATGAGAACAGAAGAGATATGCTTACAAAAGTTAACGTCCAAGACTCCATTTCTCATGATCTTGCTGTATATGTAAAGATAAAAAGATAAAGATAAAGAATCTTTATTGATAATGTAAAATTGTAACATACATAGGTATAAGTACTAATATCACAGAATATGCTACACAAATTACAATATCTCGTCAAATTGAATTTATAACATTAGGCTTTTATAAAATTTTAGAAGCTACATATGTCTAGTTTTATTAATAAAACAATGAAAATTTTTGTTATTAAAATCATGTCAAACATAATAATAGGTATGTAATCATACAATATGTCAACTTAAATAAATCTTGGTACTGTCACTTTAGCTGTATAGGGGCTAAAATGACAATTTGGCATCACACTCCTTACCTAGTAGTTAATTACATAATTTCTAAGCAAGATTAGAATCAATTGGTAGTTGACTGTAGTCATTTTCAAAGTATTCTTTAAAACTGTATAGTGTCTGATCTAACAATAATTGTTTGACGCTATTGCAAAATTGCTGATCATTATTCAAAGACTGAATGTGTGCGGGTGTGTATATTTTTGTTACCATTATTATCTTTTCAACTACCTATATAGGTACTAAAAATAATCATACCAGAAACTTTTGTGTCAACCACCTTAAAAAACGTATTTCCTCAAAGTTTCCCCTAACTACAATATTCAGTACCGCTATACTTTAAAAGTTTTGTAAGTGAAACAATAGTGTTTGTTGACTAAACTAAGTTGCGTAACAAGCAAAGTTACACAGTAACATAATACAGCAGTTGGAACAAAAGCTTCATTAGAATTCGTAGTACAAGTTTAAATCCAAAATAAAAACTCGTAGAATCGTTTAAGAAAACTTTCTTGACAAACGAAGCCCTGTACCGGGCGAGTAGGCTATACAAATTTGTAAAACATTTACTAATTTTAATTTCATATAACGAATACACAACTATATCAGTATAACCATAGTAATATCACATGAAAGTTGTGTGTTTGTTTTATCTTTCATTACGATCAAACGGCTGAAGCTATTTGGATGATATAAAAACAAAGGTTAATTTCTATCCCAGATTAACACAAGTATCATAGATATCTGTACTCGCAGGTACAGCGATGCACCACTAGTTTAAAATACTTTCAAGACAGCGGAAGTTTTTGATTGCTATCGTATAAGTTTGTCAAAAAACCTAGTCATACCTATGTATAACGCTATCTCTTCCCCGCTTGCAGCCGTCGGCGCGGCAGCGAGTGGGAGGTGCTTGAAGGGCTGAAGGACGGGCAGCGGTTCGAGAAGCGGCCCGACGTCTTCAACGGCTATCTGCACAAGAAGAGGAAGTGGCCGCTGAAGGGATGGCACAAGGTACATAACGCTATCTCTCTCCTCCTCACAGCCGGCGTGGTATTGCCATAAACTATTGCCATCTCGCTCACAAAGATCGCATGCAGGCATAGGTCAACGACCGAGATAAATCGTTCATCGTGATTGACATTATATCCTGTCACTGACACGCTAACTTACCAATTAGCGGCACAAAACAAGTTATGTCAGCAATATAATTGAATTACTTGAATAACACTTTATCGACTGAATAGGTCCCGTTTTGCCCCAGAGTTTTTCGTTACAGGCAACAAATATTTGTCCACAACTCCTAATCAAACACCAAACTTATCTTTATTTCATAAAGTCCCACTTTCCCGCAGCGTTTCTTCATAGTAGACGGCAGTATACTGGACTACGCGTGGTCTCCCCCCGACGTCGCTCGCGGGCGTCTCTATGGCTCCGTCGACGTCGGTCTTTCTGTCATACCTTTTAGATAACTCCCAATCAAAATCCAACCTTATCTATTACTAATAAGCCTCATTTTCCCGCAGCGATTCTTTGTAGTAGACGGCGGTATACTGGTCTACGCGCGGTCTCCCACCGACGTGGCTCGTGGCCGACTCCATGGCTCCGTCGACGTCGGTCTTTCCGTCATATCTGCGAAGGCGAGACGAAGAAGGATCGATATAGATGCTGACGAGTTCATATACCATCTGAGAGCGAAGACGCCGGAGGTTTTTAGAACTTGGTTGAATGTACTAAAAGCGCATAGGTGAGTGCATCCTGATATTTTTATAACAGCAAGTGAAATCTTCTATTAACGTCTTCGTTTTAAGGGTGAACAAAAAATATCTCATTAATAAAAGTCTTATAAATTATTATCCTTTTTTGACACAAAATATTGATCCCAATTTCTAATTATTTCATCAGTAGATCTTGTCTGTTTATCTTATAAAATAGATTACTTACTTCAAGAAATGATGGTTTATTAGAATCTGTTATAGATAATAAATGTCATTATTTATAAATAAATTAACTTTCATTTTTTATCTTCTGTATTACTTCACTCTTCTTTTACTATAAGCTTCAATGATGTCATTCAAACATTCCAGGTTATACCGCCAGCACCTGCTGACGTTCGGTGCTCGTGAGTCGGTGCCGAAGATCCACGCGCCGCTCGAGGACCTGCCTGCTACCGACAACTCCTCGCGTAAGTGACATCTACTATTGGAGGGGGGTTGTTGTGATGGTTGCTGTATTCATATAGGTGTGCTGATGAGGTACTGCTATTCGATGTGGATAAATCTTTGAGTAAAATCTTGGCTTGCTATTAGAATAACATTAATATGATTTTATAAATAGCTTGTTTTAATAACGTACGTAGATTTCTGTTTTAAATTACCTTTCCGATGAAGCCGAAGCGAAAGAAGGAAAAATGGAGTAAAAGAAAACTGAACGGGAAACCGACATTTTAAGACCGGTTCAATTCGTTTTTATTTCCAAAACCCAACAAAAGTACGTCAATCTCGATTCGTTTAAAATCTATACTAATATTATAAAGCTGAAGAGTTTGTTTGTATGCTTGTTTGTTTGTTTGAACGCGCTAATCTCAGGAACTACTGGTGCGAATTGAAAAATTATTTTTGTGTTGGATAGACCAGTTATCAAGGAAGGCTTTAGGCTATATAACATCACGCTGCAACTAATAGGAGCGAAGAAACAATAGAAAATGTGGAAAAATCGGGGAAAATTATTCATCTTTGAGGGCTTCCGTTGCATGCGCTGCGAAAACGGTTCAAGATATCAAAAAAATGTGTATGAAAGAATTATATCTCTTGAAATAATCTAACAAAATGTCCGCAACAGTATATGTCTATGTTTTAAGGTTAACTCACTAGAACCGTTTTTATGGTAATAACTATTCCACGCGGACGAAGTCGCGCGCATTAGCTAGTCATCTATATAAATGTAATAACTATCACAAAATCCACATTAGCCTAAGAAAAAAAAGTGACTTTAGAGTAGTGATACGTTGATAGAAGTTTTTTAGGTGTTTGAGTTAGATTCGGTATGATGCATGATCGTTTTATGAATGCTCGTTTTGGTAGAGCTAGAATGATATATTTGGTCAGAATAAATACAACTAAATAAGTATAACTTAAAAATCCTATCTTAACCTCTTTAGAATATGATTTGTACAGCTTGTTTATCTTTACTTTGTGAATGCTTGGGAAAGAATTCACTAGTCAAAAAGCTTGAAATGGTATATTTTGATCCAAGACACTATTAAGCTTCTGTGATTGGCGAATATCGGTGACGAGTTGCCATTTGAAGATATCTATTTACATTACGATTTTATCCTCGAATGTATATTTTCTGATCATTATATTATTATGAGTGATAAAGTGTTATTAGTAGAGACTTCCATCGTTAGTTGACAATATATCATATACCTTTCTCTTTAGATACATCCTTCCTTTCGGACTCGACCGAAAATTCGGACCATCCAAACCCAGAAACCTCTTATCCTGTCCACAAAACTCCACTCGAAATTGAAGCTTCGGTGTATAATAATAAGGATCAAAGTTCCATATTTAAATGGCAGCAAGATGCGGCCTCTATCAACAGTCTAGTCCCTCTCAACTTTGACGTATTGGAACGAACTCCTAATCTCTTAGAAGGCAGTCAAGAAAGCATGTTCGATATAAAATTTGACACTAATTTCTATAGCAATAGCGTAGAGTCGATGAAATCTATCGCCAAAAGGTTTTTTAAAGATCTGGACGAAAACCAACCTCAAATCTGTAAATACATTACTGATGCAGAGAAACAAATTAATAGCACTGATCTATATGATAATTCTATGAAAATAAATGACCTCTCTATGTCTCAAGAAGTCGCAAGCAACATTCGAGAGACGATTTTAAAACTAAACGATGACATGAATACTAACAGTGATCAAATAACAAACGATATTAACTACAATCGAAAACACACAGCTCAAGAAATGAAACTATCCACGTTTGGAGTTAAGACTAAAAAACCACCAACGGCTTGTTACTTCTTCACACGAAAGAAAAACAATTCTGCAATAACCGCAATGAAGAAGAGTAAAAAATGCACCAATCTAGTCAAATACAAAAACTTGTCGGAAGAACCTCCGCTAAAAGCTCAAACTAGTAAATGTATGCTACTTGGAAAAAAGAAACCACTTACCGGAGTTGTAGAAGATTTAATGAAAGTAAAGAAACCTGAAATCAATACAGATGATAAAGAAGTGAAATTTAAAGCCGTAGCTTGTAATGCACAAGCTGTGGTTCTAGAAAGTAACGAAGTACAAGTTATAACTGATAAAGAAAACAAAAGCTCGCAAAGGGTCTCAGCTCCGGAAGATTACGATAAAATAACTGAACAACTTATGTTGAAAATATTTAAGAAATGTAGTAATGCCAAGGACGATGATGTGAAATTTTACATAGAACAAGTGATTCAAGATCTCTATGATTTTAAATTTGATCAAGACATGCATCCAGTGAAAGCACTTTTCAGAAATCTTTTAGAATATTGGCTGAAAAATACTTCTGTCTCACGTTTTAAGGATGCTATGACTACAGATAAATCTGTATATCAATCAAAAAACCATATGACTAAAGATGCGGATGTATCTAGCTTTCTTATAAATATGAAATCCAAAGAAACACAACTTCGCCAAATGAGTAAACACTTAAAATATAGTAAAATAAATAATGCAGCAACAACAAACACCAGTACTATTAAACAGAAAATAAAAACTAAAAAGGAGTCAAAATGTCAGAGTCCTTTGCCAACAAGCCATAGCCCCCGTAGAGATACTGCCAGTTTTGAAAAAGAAAGACGTATCCAAGAATTAGAGAGATTACTGAAAAGCACCGTCTACATGTGCGAAATGGGCAATAACAATATGCATGACCACAAAAAAGATATAGAAATTACCAAGAAGTTGATTGACAATATAGGTATGTTACCAAAGAACGCTGATAAAAGTGAGTCAAGTGATAAACCCACAACAGAAAAATCTAACTCCTCAGCAGAAGTGCCAGAACTACAGGAAACGATAAATCATTTGTTAAGTGAAACTGCTATACCGCCAGATATAGCCAAAGAGTTTTTAGGTGCTTATTTGGATGTTCTCTTACAAGAGAGCAGCAAAACTACTAATACTTCAGACTCCAGCGATTGGAATAGAAATTCTAAAGAATTAGTCAAATGTGAAGTAATAGGTGAAGCGATTGTCAAAAAAGTATCTAAAAGCGTAACCACCTTACAAGTTAAAGAAAAACAAAAATGTGACACGGCTAAATCAAGTGTACAAAATGAAATGGAAAAACAAATAGATCCTGGTCAAATTTATTTGAAAGATATTCTTGAAAAGGTGACGACAATATTTTCCAAAGTTACCAACATGGACGACAACACTTTACTACAAAGTAAGCAAAAAGATGAGTCTAATTTCAAGGAACCAGTTCAAAAAACCATTAAAGATGAATTAGGGAGACCAGTCATTAAATCCAAGTACGATCTTATCTATGAAAATTGTGATCAAAATTCTCTGGTCATAGACCTTTCTAAGTATAATCTGGAACACATTTCCATGTTTAACGATCCAGCTTTAAAGGACATGATGTCAATAACAATTAAATTAAAAGAAAAACCTCCTATTCTAGAGAATTCAACACGTTCAAGTTTCCCAATTCCCAAATTTCCTGACGACACTAAAACTGCTATTCAAAGTATTGGCAAAAGTGATAACTGGGTTCCATACGCACGTGACTCGTCTTCCAATGATGCATTACACAAACCTGTGTCCAAGAAGTTGCCGAAGAATGAAAATAATGAACACAAAACAGAAAAATCTTACATAAGTAGCATAAGCGATAGAACATCTAAGGCTCGCCGTTATTCCCGTAACGACAGCTGTGACTCGTCTGATGCTCCTATTACACAAACTAAATGCAAAAAAGATACTCCTACAGAAAAGAAAGCCAATGAAGAATTACAACCATGCTACGTAATGTCTATCAAAAAAGGCACTCTTGCTTCCAAGTTTCAGACTAGAAAAAACAACGATGATGATGGCAATTCAAAATTAGGTGAAGGACCAAAAAGAATAGAGCCTGTAGACAAACAAATAGAACTCTCCGTTTTCGATAAACCTGCACCGAAAATAATTGATGAAAAATTCATAATGGTCTTACTTGAAAACCTCTCATACATATCTAGAAACGTTTCCTCCATGCACAAAGATATTAACTCTTTATATCTGCAGTTTAAAAAGAAATTTGACAAGTTGATCAAAGCTCCAAACACCATCCAAGGGCTGAGTTTACTCGGCAAAATATATAGCGAAGACACCAGGACTAGAGACAGAGACATACAATGCGTGTTACTTGAACAAAGTCGTAATAAACCGGATCTCAAAGATGTATTGATAAACACTGGCATTGTAAGAATCGGTGAAAAATCAGAGTGCACATACACACATACACCTATGATTACAAATGTGGCTGTTCAAACCGAGCGCTTAAAAATATTCCCCGCTACAGTATCAACTTCAGACGACGTAAGTACATTCGACTCGATGCCGTCACTGAAGCCCAACACAGTAGTAACAGAAACAAACACAACCGACATACACGTGGCAGAGCAAGCTACGTCCAACCCAAACTGGACGAAACCGGTAACAAAAGAAACTGGCATGAACACCGTGATCAGATACATATTCAAAGCCGCGGCCCCTAGAAACGCTCCCCTGAAGCACACCACACTGATGACGCTGAAGAAAGATTTGCTAAAAAACAAGAAAGCGTCGAGTAAATTTCGAGAAGAGTTGATAAAAGAGATATCATTATTAAAACCGTTATTCAAAGTATCAACACACTCGCAGACTGAGAAGCAGCTACGGCTAGCGTTTGACAGAAAAGAGAATGACTATCATATTTATCAGTTGTTTATGAGTAAAAAGTGTGGGATGAAGACATCAAGCTCTCTTGTTTGTACCAGTGTAGATGTGGAATTGAGCGATGAGATCAGGACCCTTTACAGATGTTCAAGCGATCCGTCTAATTGTTCTGGTTAGATGTTTTTGAAAGTCTTTCGTATGTATTGATTAGAATTTGAGCAATAGGTTTGATTCTGAGTTATCTTTACTCTTAATTCAAGTATGTTTTTATTAATAGTTACGTTAGACAGAGTTATTAGAGAATACATTTGATAGAGTATTTTTTAACATTTAAAGGCCTCGATTTTGTCTTTCTACGTTTAATTTGTATAAAGTTGACTTTAGTTACTTACCTAGTGTTTAGTGTAGATTCTTCCAGATTTTGTTGTTTATATGTCATTAGCTGTAATTAGATTTAGGTATGTTTATGGCGCATGTTTGATTTCCAACCCTTTAATATTGAACTAAGTATGAACCTCTTTCATAAAATTGTAGTCAACAAGTAAAATAGAAATATATTGAGACACACACAATGCAAGTTAAGATTGTGATGCCCCAATACAAGTAACCATTGATCTGTTTGTTAAAATTAGTAATATGTAGAAGCAAATTGTTGATTAAAATTTGATATAAAAATGTCTATCCCCTCTATATCTGTTTCCCACGTATGTTTGATATGATTCATGTGCACTATTCCCCGTATGCTACATCGCTACTTGAGTGTTATAGAGACTACCTACCTACTACAATACATTTTTGTACTAATATGTGGTTTATAGAAAAAATTGAAAGTTCAAAATAGATTGTATGAACATTATTCCATAAATGTTATGCAGATATTATGGCCCGGAACTTTTATTATCAAGTAATTTTTTGGTAAAAATATAATTATTCACGCTAAAAGAAACAACACCAAACCCATGTTTATAGAACGACGATAAACTTAATTCTCCCATCAAATCAGCTTATCCTTACTGTGATTATACCACCAGCGGCTGAACTAAACCGTTTCATGGGAAAATAAAACTGGTATTCGTTCTACAAACCGGGGTCAGGGTCTTATCCCAAGCCAATAAGACCTTATCCACATGACAGTAGTCTCTATATCACCACGTAGTGCCCTCCCCTCACCGTCCTTTCGTCCGTAGGGGTGCTAAGCCCCACCACGCCGACTATCCGCGGCCCGCAGGCCGGCTTCGTGTCCGGGACGCCCGGCGGACGCTTCCAGGGATGGATTATAGGTGAGTGCATGTACCTCTTCTCTATGTAAAGTACCTTTAAAACCAGTGTAATTGTCGCGTGACTTTTTAAAGGTGGCTTCAGTACCCCAATTTTTTTTTTTTTTTTTTCAAGTTTCAAAATATTTTGAACTTGAATGTGTTTGCTTTTAGCATAGTACAACCAACATTAAAAAGTTACGCTATAGTTACCAGTAATTCCGTTTATGTATAGTAAATTAATAATCAAATAGTAAGTGTGACGCTGAGCAGTTGGTGGTTGGTGGCCATTCTATTGCAGTACAAGTGTTTCACAAATTAACTCGGAAACGAAACGAAGAGAATTGGAAATGATTGGACTTTCGTTTTCTAGTGAAATCTTTTCAAATTGTGAATCACTGCATGTTTGCTAGATCAGTGCCACTTCGGACAACGAAAGAAATGTTGGTGCTGCTGTGATTGCATGAGTTGTGAATTTGAAAATCCCATTGTAGTTTAGACATTGCCATGCATGATTTTCTTTTTTGCCGGGATAAAGAGTCTTTATTGCAAATTAAAATTTTGACAACGCTTTTATGCAACGCTTTTATGCTACAAAATCTAGGTTAAAACCAGCTTCTCGTAGTAGGTGAAAAACCGAAGCCATAATAAAGGTGAAAGATTTATTTAAAGAAGACTAAAATCCTATGATGTAGGAGGTAGAAAAAAAGCTTTGGCATGTGGTGACTGGTGCCCAAGCTTTTTGTCCTAAAGAATACATAGACTATAAGATTTAAGCTTAGATAGTAGTCCACATTGTAGAGCATCAAAAAAATACACGAGTGCAAAATGCAATGTAATCGTTTTGTATTATCTGACTACTATTGATAGCTTTTAGCTATATTGTGTATGTTCGTCAACTAGCACCTGAATTTGGTAGTATTTTAACTAAAATGGGTGCCCCTAACCCTAATGACCCTTACGTCAAATTGTGTGCGGTACATACAATAAAAGTGGAAGCAAATCACTTAGCGAGGATCCTAGAAACTGAGACCAAACAAAATTTGACGTCTCGATCCTTGCTTGTCCGTCCAGTTTTTACACCAGAGTATGCTTTCATACAAACTTATCAATGGTCCTTACATTGCAGAGTCGGGCGGTCCGCTGGAGAGCTGTGCGCGGTCGCTGGGCCAGGCGCAACTGTCCGTGCAGCAGCTGCAGCGCCTGCTGGATGCGCTGGAGCTGCAGCACCAGACGCACCATGATACCGATGTGAGTATACTATACAACAAGTGTACTGCCTGCTACCAGTATGTAGATGATGATGATGATGATGCAGTACTGCTAGTAAGTGTACATCTTAGACTTTAGTGGTGCTTAACATCAGGCAGGCTATAGTCAAACGTAAGCCTATTTAGTGCTTAAAAAAAAGTGTGATTGGACGGGGACTAGGTTTACCAAAAGCTGTTTGAGCAATTTTGAAACATACTGCTAATAAGTGTTAGAGACCAGGTTTACCATAAGGTTTAACACAAGGCAGATTTACCACAATCCTCTGTAAAAAAAACTGTATCACAACGCAGTTTGCAGGCTCAAAGCAATATCACGTTTTTTGTAATGTCACTTTTGTCATGTTTGAAATCTGTATGAAATAATAAAATGAAATTAAATCATTTATTGCCAAATGTCAAGTCACATTCACAACCTTAATTAATAAAATTAGGGGGAATCAAATTTATAATTGGCTTTGTCAAATTTTTTATACAAAAAATTTGGAAACAATAATATTCAATAATTCTTAAATCAAATAAATCCGTAGACCCCTTATTTATTGACCTCCGAGTCATAGGTCTTTAATATGTATGTGGAATAATATAGGTCCCTGAGGTATAATTAATTATATTTTGATAAAGTAATTGATCAGTTCATACAAACTATTCAGTCACCTTAGCTTATCGAAAAATGGTTAGCTAGATGGTGATAAATTTAGTCGGATAAGTAAATTAAGTAAGAAAAGTTATTTACTAGAATTAATTACATCATTGGCTTTTCAGAAACCCAAAGTGAAACCAAAAGTTGATACAACAGTGCAAGATGTACCCAGAAAATAAATTCAAATATTTTAATAGTAAGGCTATCTGGTATACCTTATACTAGACTTGATCACGTAGTTATAAAAAACTAACTAGACAGACATTAGGTAAAGTAAAAGTAGTTAAAAGATAAATACAGTATTGAAAATTTTGTAGATATGTATGTATGTCGTGTTAAAGCTAAACGTAGCTAACAGGGTTAGACATTACACTAGGCAAAATAATAGTCAATATAATAATAATAATAATAGTATTTTGGTATACTAGTAGTGTCGACCACGTGGTAATAATATGAGTACCTTAATTTACCGCAGGTATAAAATAAAATAGTGACGAAACCGACATGTTTGAGGACCACAATATCCGAGGACACGTGGCTTCCGTGGAAAGACCTGGGCCCCCACCACGATGTATCTGCACAAGAGAACTGCACTAACGAATTAACTCTGCGGGGGAGTGACGAGCCTCAGTCATAAAGAAATACAAAGAAAGAGAGAGAGATGTTTAATAATATTTTATAGTCATATTAATATATGTAATTCTGGGCAGGTATCGGTAGAGGGCGCGTCTCCGAACGTAAAGAAGGACCGGCGCAAGTTCGCGCTCCGCAAGAAGAAGTCCAACAGCAAGTGTGCGTCCGTGGAGCTGCAGCCGCCGCATCTGGACCCCTCCGCCTCGCACACTGTACGTACACAACTACTCATTAAGGAGGGTTCATTTAGAACAAGTAGTTACAATAAAATCAATATTCCGGGACATTGCACACAGCGCCATCTAGACCCACACTAAGCAAACGCTTGTGTCGTGGGGCTAGATAACAGATATAATACTTATGTACATATATACTTTTCTTTTGTAAATACATACTCCTTATACATACAAACGACCAGACTCAACACAAGTAATTATAAATTTTAAAATTCATAATTACTTGTGTCATGTGGGAATCGAACCCGCAGCCCCTAGATAAGAAGGCAGAGCCACTACCAACTATGTAAGCTAACAGGCCAGTCAAATACATAAGTACATTTATACACGAAACAACACGAGAAACAACACAATAAAATAGAAAGATAGAAATACACGTTTCGTGTCACAATCCTAGTGGTACACTCCTCCTCCTCCGAGCCATGTGTTGCTCATGACTGAGGATCGATAACGTGGTGGTGATAAACGGGAAAACATATATATTTTAAAATAATGGAAGTGTCACTTGCAGTACCTAGTTTTTTAGTATGTATCCTAAAGATTACCTTTTCCTGTAATTGTGATGACTTCAAACGTCATTATTTTTAGTGTTTATAGGAGTTAGTTTAATTTCTGTTCATTTTTGACAACTTTAGTATGTTGAGTATCTATGGTAGCTTATGATGCCAATCTTTCATTAATGTCTTTAATTTAATCTGTGAATATGTCTCTTTGTTTATCATTATTGTTATTATCTGTAGCTATATTGTATTCTTTCTCTAACGCATATTTTTGTAACTATTAATATTTACATTTAGATCAAGCTTGGAATTTGTTCTGGATCAAAACCAGCTTAAAATGTTTATTAATTAAAGCTAAGAACATATTCTGTTTTGTGCACCATATTTTTTTTTTATGATGGCAAACAAAACAGAATGTGTTCTTAAATGAACTAAATATACATTTAAAACTGGTTTTGATCCAGAACAAATTCCAAAATATGTGTACACAGCTTGAACAACATAAATGTCATTAATAATTACAAAAATTATAGCATAAATATATAGCATTTTTGTTTAAGAAAAGTGTTAAAAAACGTCTGAACATATAATAGACAGCAATACAACCCTTACCGCCTTTCTATAAGGTCTACATTCGCAGGCCCTGTCCAGCCTGTCCGCCTTCACCGCGCCCCCGTCTCCGGGCGGCGGCGCCTGCTCCGCGCCCAACTCCGCTGCCTCCCTGCCTATAGGTAAGATATTTATTATAATTTATCTAGCTTCAAATTAATATTTCTATCTGGCTATATATTTAGCGCACAAATAGACTAATAAATTAATACTTTAATTACATCTGATTTAACGAGTGATTATTGAACTAAAAAGTTTATTAATTTAGTAACTAAAAAATCTTTTACTCTGTGAACTACAGAGAAAATCACTCAACTAATCTTATTGAAATGTATTGTATGTTGTTATATATTAAGTTTAGACTGAAAAAACTACTAATAAAACACTGATGTCGTTCAAAATTAACAATTTATAAACTTACAAGTGTATTTCAAAGAGATTAGTTGAGTTGGTTTGTCTATTTTTTCTGTATTGTTCTCACCGGTCATTATATTGTGAATCCCTTATCTAGTAATCACTTGTTGATTCAGATTTGTGAATGAGAAGGCAAAAAAATCCGGCACAAAAAAGGCCGTCTTAAAAATGCACAATAGATTAATGGTTTACTGGTTTTTTTTGTGAATGTTGCAACGTTTTTTTGTACCAATATTTTTGTATAGTAAAAGCCTAAATATTAACTAATTCATGAGTGTACAAGAAATGTAAATTGCATTGGAAACTGTCATGATTTTCTTAAAATGTATAAAAGAGAAACGTACTTTGCAACATTTACACATTGTTTGTAAATGTGTAGACGTGAGGTGTTAGAAGCTTTTGCGTTTGTTTTCTTGTGTGTATGAAAGAAAGTTATTTCATACATAAGATAATACGAGAAAAAAATAACCCGCTCACCAAAAAATATGAAACTGTCTATTCCAACTCTTTGACATACAATAAAAACTATATTGTGTGATAAATTATTATTTTTAGGAAACCCCGATACCCAAACCCAAAAGTCCCTGAACAATCTCAAACTATCAACAAGTACAAGATTTTTGTGATGTGTACAAAGAATCATGTCTTTTTATTTTTTTAAGTCCTGTTTTGGTTCGTTTTCGTATGAAATAAATTATATTTTACGCAACTTATGTCTTTACTGAAGGATTCTACGAGATCGGTAAGTTATGTGCGCGGGCGCAGCATGGCACTCATCTGACGTTTAGGGAAACAAGATGGCGGCGCAAGCATCTGTCAATGTCACTCGCACGCGCTGAGCGCATGTCTCAATCGTGGCTTACTGTCACTCGAGCTAAAGCTACTTACATGATATGTAAAAAAAGTTTGTATTAATAAAAAAACAAACATTGCTGAATCGCACTTCCTTTCAAACTTCACCGAGTAAAATATGCTAGCCTATCCATAATTAAAAATATCTTCGGTAAAAATAAAGTTGGCACGTATTTAGCCTTGCAATTTCTAAGACATGGCTTTACAAATCTTTGCCAATACTTACAACTATTCTCATTTCGCCTTCTTGATATTATAGAACAGTCATTGGAAAACCTTTTTCTATGAATCTAATGTAACCTTTTTCGTGTTATTCCAGCGTTTCTTTCAACATATCTGGCCTCTACCTTAGTTCGTAAGAGTTTTTATTTTATTTACATTATTTGTTTTTCTTTTTATAGTCCCCGTTTTGTTCCTAATCTTCACGTGTCACATTTTTCTTTGAAAATCCCGAAATATACACAAAATCGCTTTAGTCAGCCTTACTCATAAACTTTGCATAAAATAATAGAAAGAGGATAAGAATAGATATGTAAGTTATCATCATTTGCATGCCTTGAGGCTACAATATGGAGCCCATACTGTTGTACTTTAAGATCATTTGGCCTACCCATGTTGTGCTTATGAATAATTGAATTGAATTGAAGATATTGTGTCCTTGTCACTCTCATTTCATGTGTTAATGAGTGACAAAGATAGATATAAACTCGCAAGAATAGCATAGATATTCAGTCATTGGCTATGCTTTATCTATTGTCAAACTGAACGCATGTTCGATAGAATTAGAAACGCCATTGGTTTGGGGTTTGATAAAAATATCATAGCAAGCCCAGGACTTTATTCAATCTCAATTGTTAGGAAGAAATCTCTGAAATGCAATAATACAATTTTCTCAATATCATTAGGTACTTGCTGAATAATAATAATATTTATTTTTATTATAAGATAGGCTCACGCTTGACTACAACTTGCCTGATGTTGAGCAACGTTGTAATCTACGATCTAGCGCGCTTGCCTAGAAGAAACCGGTTTACTCTCGACTTGAAGACCGACAAATTATAGTTCAAGGGGAATAGAGATTCGGGCAAGGAGTTATATGAAAATAGCTTAGACACTGTAAATATTATACCTTTTTTATCACGTAATAGTCTTAGGTTTGACTACAGCCTGCCTGATATTAAGCACCACTGCAGTCTAAAATTTAATCTAATTAATTTAATTAATCTAATATATGTATAATAACTTTTTGTTCTATTATTATTCCAAATTTAAAAGAATTATAAATCAATACACGAAACATTGAAGTCGTTAACAAATTGCGCTAGGTTTTAGTACATATTAATTATTGATTTCCTTGACCCACGGCATTGATTTTTAATTAATCTTTTTTTACTCACGCCATCTAAGTATACCTATGTAGGTATATAAAGTTTGCAAACATCAGATAATGCGAACCTTAGGGTGATTATTCACTGAATCAGTGAAAAAAACATTAATCTCTGTATCAGTGAAAAAAAAACACATTATGTTAAGGAACTTTCTCTGATTAACTTGATAGTTAAAAGACATCTTTGTTGTGGAAAGGGTTTCTTTTTAATGAACAGGAGATTATAGATAATCATGCCGTTGTGAAAGTTCTTGAAACTATAATAGTATTTCTCTGTTAAATAATAGTATAATTAATTGTTCCCATAAACTAACTAAATTGAAAATGAGATCTTGTTGTATTCGCCCAATTGCCAAAGCGTGCAAATCTACAGATTTTCAATCTTTCGGACTAGGCAGCCGATGGTGCCAATATAAGCATTTAAAAATGTAATTAGTTCATTTTTATCTTATCGTCTAATATATTATAGTGTATCATCAGCCTAATATACAAAACTTATGTAAAACACCTAGTTTCA
Source organism: Macaria notata (assembly GCA_927399415.1). NCBI lineage: Eukaryota > Metazoa > Arthropoda > Insecta > Lepidoptera > Geometridae > Macaria > Macaria notata. Next base: position 563,756 of record OV656747.1, on the reverse strand, counting down.
CCTTGAAACCTTATCAGATCTCCGGAGTATCGCAGATAACGCACAGCATCTGATCTGAACGTACCGTCAGAACTTCTTATTAAAATAAAGTGACATATTATACCTTATCACGTGAGGATAAGAACCAAAATTGTTTTAGATAATATTTATACAAAAATTGTGACAATTTGAACCTTATAAGGAAGAGATAAAGTGAGAATTTGATTAAAAAGTGATAGTGAATATGGAAAATTTGTGTTTGATATGTGCTAGTACTTTCTAAAGAGTGACCTGTCCTTTGTAAATAAGGAAGGAATAACAATATACAGACAAAGAGTTTAGATAAAGATAGAATGTCTGATACATTATATGTTGGTGTATGTTAAGCAAAAATGATTAGAATTGGGTTTACTTTCAATCAAAATGATTTATATGTGCAAAATAGAAAAAACGGCTTATTGTGATATGTAGAGACAATGTTTCTGGATTGAATGATTCAAATGTTGAGTAAAAATTTGAGCCTAAAACACCCGCTATTACTTTGTTAAAATTCTGTTTTTCTTTAGACTAAAAATTTAAGCAAATTTTTATTGCAATTAAGTGCTAAAAAATGACAAGTGAAAGTGATGGAATACTATTACCGTTCGGAAGATTGATATGCCAATACATAATTGCATTTTTGAGGGAATATAACTCCATGTGTAAGTTTCTTCTTGGTATTTTTGTATATATTATGTACAACGTATTAGGTATTTAGAAGTTATTACTCTAAAGTAATTTGGTTTCGTCGTATTTTATTCAATTAATATAACTGAGATACAGCTATATATAGTTATTAACTTAGTTCAGTTAAGTGGAATAAGTTTAATTTGATAACTGTAGCTTTTTGCAATTTATAATACATATACTTGCTTTGTTCTTGTAGTTGTTAAATACTACAGATTTGAACATTAAATAGTTCAATAAATTATTTTCGATTTGATTCGATTGGATATATCTAGTAGGTATGTACATGTATATAGTGACGTATAAAGTTTTATTTAGTACTCACAGAACACAATAGTATTTTTGAACAGAAATGGTAGTGCGTGCTATTGATATAATATGAAACTGGTGTACTTGATAGATCCTAGAGTTGCATATCTTCCAAATTTAAATCTAGCTAGTATATGAATGAATTATAGCGATAAAATTTCATGTTCATTTATTCGGTACGTTACTACAAGTAATTAACAAATCATTGTAATTTTATTTTTTGTGAAGATGATGTTTATGTGTACAGCGATGTAAATTAATTTGATTTAATATTTGAGATTGCATGAAGTTTTCCTTTATATGTACATATCTGTATAAAATGTAAGTCACATAAATTAGGGTTGTTTGAAAACTCAATTTTTTACAATATTTATTCATCCACTTTAGTAACCAACTATTGAAAAACTTCTTACTTGTTTTTACACACGTGTTAAATATTTTTTTTTTAATATTGTCGCAAGTCGCAGAGTACCAAAATAAAATTAGGCTTTACAATTATTTGATAAACCGGCACGCCTATGCAGCTTCTTCATAATTCTTTCAAAAATCTCTGTCAAAGTAATCACGCAGTATATGCAATCGGTAATATTGAGGTGATGGATATACCATAAACCGTTCACCAATAAAGTTCTATACCTACACATACTTGGCATATACATGACAAACAACCCAGTCTTCTAAAATAAATAAATATTCCAGGACATTGCACACAGAGCCATCTAGCCCCGCACTAAGCAAACGCTTGTGTCGTGGGAACTAGGTAACGGATATAATACTTATGCTTTTCTTTTGTAAATATGTACATACTTATTATACATACAAACGACCAAACTCAACAAAAGACAAGTAATTATTAATTTTAAAATTCTTGTGTCCTAAATGCTTGTGTCACGCGGAAAACGAACCCGTAACCCTTATATAAGAAAAAAACAACAAGAGATTACAACAAAGTAGACGGTGCATTAACTGTCATTCAAATCTCTACTACTTACAATAAGTAAATAAATCCCATCTATTTACTTATTGTTAGTAGAAATGGGTGAAAATCGTCTATATGCCAAGCATTTGTACAGTTATAAATAAGGTTTTTCTAAAAAGGTTACCATCACCTCAATCTTACGAACCTTTCAACTCCCGCACTAAATTGAACTACCCTCATCCACCACCAACATAACAGCGCCAACTGGCACATGTTGCAGCGTGCGCCGCCGCCCGTCCTCAGTCGCTGCCCGGCGCTGAGACGCTGAGCACGGCGCAGGGGCCAGCCTCCATCTCCAGCCTGACTCCGGACCATCAGCTGAGAGAGGACTTTACCGTGCTGGCTAAGGATCTGGTTGCTAGCTTGAAGGGCATTGTTAATAGTTTGGTAAGTAACCAATGACAACAGTTTATTTTCTGCTAGAATACATTCTGTTACCAGTAGAAGTAAAACTTTAGATTGGTTAATAATGAAACATTTTCATCGAATGCTTTCACGTGTTGACGTAATCATTAAATGAAGTTCAGTGAGCAATATGTAACTATTACGCATTTCACTTCTTCAGAACGTACATTCTGAAGATAGGTGTCATTAGACCTAAAACGAGTTAACGACATACGCGAAATTACACGTGAGTAAAAACCGTAATAGTTACATATTGCTAATAATGTCTCACGAAAGTTTTAATAATAAACTACGTCAAGGCAATCTAAAATTTCTTGACTGAAGTGTTCGCCGGTCTTATTCGTCATGAGTGAACCTTAATAACATGCGTTAACGTCACTCAAAGATACATCGTTATTCATATAATTCCTCTGGATTGTTATAACCACTGCTCCAAATGTCTAAATCAAAGCTAGTTTAACTGGCGGATACGTTTTTGTGTGATAATTTATCTGCATTTTAACTATTCTGTGGGGATTCAACTCCTGACTGAATTGAGTTTACTCTGTGTTTGCAGGTGGTAGAGCGTGGTCGAGCTCGGGCAGCGCTGGAAGCGAGCGAGGCAGCAGCTACGCCAGGTGGCGCCGTGGTGGCTGCGCTGCGAACTAACCTCACCTCCGCACTGCATCAGAACTCGGGTGAGACCCAGCAACAGTCTTCATTACTATATGATAATCTTTTCAAACCTACTGCAAGGCAAAGGCATCTATATTTTATACCAAAAGTGTCATTTCTTTTATTAATTTTATTGTCTGATGCTGATGACACGTTAAATGTCAAATAACATAGGTCTTAGCTGGGTTGGCTGTCATAGTAAGACATTAGTTAAGCCATAATATGATAGACCTCCAGGGTGGTTTGAAAACTCTGGACACTAGAGTCAATCACCTCCCAGTATGATAAGAAAAGAAATGATTCTCCGACTTTAAAAGAGATAAGCTCATTTGAATAGCTTTTTTTTTTCGAGCGATGAGTTTGCACCACAATAAATCTCTTAACCTTTCATTATGCTAATAGTCACGGTGTAAACTAATCGTCCGGCAAAGACTGGCTCCGTGCAGTGCCGCATGTTTAATGACGAGCGAAGTGTTCCCCGCAGAGCTGCGCTCGCGCCTCTCCCGCATACACGACGCGTCAGACATCGCAGAGATACTCACGCTCGCCAACTCGGATAATGTGAGTATTACATGTATTTTACAATCTAACTCATTCAAACATACCTTCATGTTGTTCATATTAATCTAAATAATAAATATTTCAGGACATCACACAGCGCCATCTAGCCCCAAACTAAGCTTACGCTTGTATCATGGGTTCTTGATATAGGAAATAATACATATCTATACTAATATTATAAAGCTGAAGAGTTTGTTTGTTTGAACGCGCTAATCTAAAGAACTACTGGTGCGAATTGAAAAAATATTTTTGTGTTGAATAGACCTTTTATCGAGGAAGGCTTTAGGCTATATAACATCACGCTGCAACTAATAGGAGCGAAGAAATAATGGAAAATGTGGAAAAAGCGGGGAAAATTATTCATCTTTGAGGGCTTCCGTTGCGTTCGCTGCGAAAACGGTTCAAAATTCAAAGAATTATAGCCCAAAATAACTATTCCACGCGGACGAAGTCGCAGGCACAGCTAGTTATATATACTTTAATTTTTGTAAATACTTACTTATTATACATAGAAACGACCAGACTTAACACAAGTAAATACATTTTAATATTCATAATTACTTGTGTCATGCAGGAATCGAACCCGAACCCTAGATTAGAAGGCAGAGCCACTACCAACTAAGCTAACAGAGCAGTCGTTCAATCTGTTACTGTTGTTTTAGTCAAGTCTTCTTTTTATTATAATACTGCAATTGATTTTAGTTAAAAATTAGCAGGCCGCCATCTTGTTGCGGTGGCCATCTTGGATTCAATGTTCTGTTCAATACACATTGCAATTTTGTTGTCATCCGATACCAAGGGTTTATGTTAAATGTCATATCAATTAGTAAAGTTTAATTTATTGTATGTATGCGATTCTGCAGTCCAACAATCGCTGAGCTAGCGGTCGTAACATTTAGCGATATAGAGCCCATACTCTTACATCCACATGACCAACATAATCTACACATATAATAAAGCTGAAGAGGGTCGAAAGTATGAACAATGATGATGTAAAAAAAATCTTTGGATATACATACCTAGAATTGATAGAAGAACGCGTCCCAACTTTTTTTTATCTGTATCTCTGTTTATCTGTGCCTTTGTTTATAGATTATTATTTCAACGTTCTGTAATTAAACATTCATCACTCAAAAACAGCTGAACGGCTCATCATGGTTTTTTTTGGTATGTAGGTAGGTATAAGGAGTCTTAGGAGTGTCATAGGCTACTTTTTTCTGAAATAATGCGAGCGAAGCCGCAGGCGTCCACTATATCACAAACATTAACACTCAAATTAGAACGTTAACTCCACTGTAATAAAGTCCATATTGCAGGTGACCCGCCAGTTCCAACAGTCCCTGAGCTACAGCTCGTCGTGCGTGTCTGCGTCGGAGTTCTTCGACGCGGAGGAGCACGAGGAGGAGGACCTCAAGCAGGACGACGTGCTGCCCGCTGATGAGGTCAGTCACTGCTTGGAAGGAGCTCTCTGCAATAGCCACTATAACCATGTCTCCTGTAAACCAGGCGAATGACACTTGGAAATAAAATATTTTATCGCGTGATAAAAATATAATCTCAGCAGCAAGCATGTCCAATTGTCCATGTCGAGACAAAGGTGCTAGGCCGATTCTGATGCTGATATCAACATTGAGTTTGTTATAGTATGCAGACTGAGAATATTAAAAAACGTCAAAAATTTCGACAAATAGAAACGAACATTTTTACAATTCACTAAAGAATTGACTGACTCATCTTTCACCACTTAGCCCAAACCACTGGACGTATCGGACTGTGGATTGGCATGCAGATAGTTACTATGGTGTATATCGGCATCGCTATGAAAAGAGGTAGGGTAAAATAGGGGATGGACGTTTGTATGAAACTAATCGATTATTTATAAATTGAAATTCCAACTTAAGAACTAAATGTTACAGTACATTATATCTCGCCATTTTACTATAATTCATTTATTATATTATGTATTTTAAATTATATATATATTACGCCACTTACTTACTCCGCTGGCGCAGCGACCCGAAGTGAGTGTTGGCCTCCAATACAAGAGATCGCCACCTGTCCCGGTGTGTCTTGAGCCGCTTCCAGTCAGCTACTTGAAGTTCGCGCAGATCTAAAGCCGCTATTCACAGTTTCTTCATCATTTTCAATTCAGATTGGCAAGAAATAAAAACCCGTCAGAAAGATAGTTAACTCGTTTCATTATTATAACATTTCCAGGCGGGCGTGATAGAGTTGGACGGTGACTCCTCCTCCGAGGCGGGCTCTCTCAGCAGCGAGGAGGGCTCGGCCAGCTCGGACAACTCTGACGGTGCGAGTGAGTTGTTGCTTACTGTGGCTTAAGCTTGCTTGTTTAATATATCTATCTAGATATCTATATATATAAAACTCAAAGGTTACTGACTGACTGATATAGTGATCAACGCACAGCCCAAACCACTGGATAGATTGGGCTGAAATTTGGAATGGAGGTAGATGTAATGACGTAGGCATCCGTTAAGAAAGGATTTTTGAAAATGCCACTTTTAAAGGGGTGAAATTGGGGATGCAAATTTTACTTCTTAATGCGAGCGAAGCCGCGAGCACCCACTAGTATAATATAAAATGCACTAAATCAATAAAAAGGCAACTATATGTTAAGGTTTTCACGCCTGGCAGGAGTATAGACTCCGCCGTTAATCTTTGCCTGCCTGATCTATGCCTGTTATAAGCGGTTGTGACACAGCAACTATCTTATTGCTATTTGAAACTGTTACTTTTGGCACTTTATTCAGTGGTGTTCTAATTATGTTTATTATTTATCATATTCCTTTGTCATTAGTGTGTTATTTTCACGGAGTTGCAAAGAATCCAATTATATAGTCGGTTGGCTAGCTACACAGTGTCGTGAGATTAGGCAGAACTGTAAAGAGAAACATTTTATATCAGTTAGTTTTAGAAATGAAAATTATTTATTTTGAGACAAGAAATTAAGTACGAACACTCATATGGAAAGTAATCAGACAAACACATTTTGCACATATGTACACAATTTCCTGTCACAAGCCGGCCTCAAATCAGCATGTGCTGACTGTGAACAGTCAGCGCTGGTCTTCCGTTGAGTTGTTTACTTACTTTAAAATCCGTTCGTGCCACAAATTTAGATCAATAAATTATTAATTAATTATATCTCCTCCCAGTGCTGTCCGCGGAGCAGGTGACGCTCCGGCACAGCTCGCAGGAGGGCCGGCCCGCCTCGTGCTGGACGCGGCGCACGCGGCTGCCCGCCCCGCGCCCCTCCCCCGGCGGGCCCTCGCTCTGGAACCTGCTCTACAAGAACATCGGCAAGGACCTCTCGCAGATATCCATGCCCGTCACCATCAACGAGCCGCTCAACATGCTGCAGGTAATAACGTAGTGGATGTAACATAGTGGACAGGTAACACCGTGGTCAATTGGCACAATAGGCAAGTAACGCAGTAGACCGGTAACACAGTGGACATGAGGTGACGTGAGAATCCAAACTGGTAGCGCGTCGCGACCGACTCCTTGCTGCCTCGAAATTGAAATCCGCCCATTGGTCCGTTATTGATGTTGTTATGTTGGTAGCTTTATTAAATAGGAATGCTTCGAAAACCGTGAAAAAGTAACATCATCAATATATTAACTAAACGGCTTACACTCACGTGTAATCTCGTGTGTCTGCGTGCTGCCGCGGTCCCAGAACATACGTTCTGAAGATGGATGTCATAACATCCGAAACGCGTAAACAACTTACGCGATTTACACGTGAGTGAAAACCGTTTAGTTAATACACTGATAAAATGTCTCACGAAAGTTTTAATAAGTAACATCATGGTGTAAGTAACAAACAAGTTATTCTCACTAGCCCCGGCCGCGTCCTAAAGTGACTAATTACTATAAAAACATGTCTATTGTATTGAACTATTTGTTTATTTTTGATATTATTAACTCTATAATCTCTCCTCTTCCAGCGTCTCTGCGAGGAGCTAGAATACTCCGAGCTGCTGGACTCGGCGGCAGCTTGCAACAACGCCATCGAGCGAGCAGCTCTCATAGCCGCCTTCGCGGTGTCTGCGTACGCGGCCTCTGCACACCGCGCCGCCAGCAAGCCGTTCAACCCACTGCTGGCTGAGACGTATGAATGTGTCAGGGAAGATAAGGGATTCAGATTCCTTGCTGAACAGGTACGTACAAATTGTGACACATAATATATCAGTCAAATCTGTCGATCAAATAACTAACACTCTCGGCCTAAAATGTGACATTGTGGACCAAATATCTAACATTGTCGAAGTCAGTCACTTTGTCGACCAAATATGTGACATTGTTGGTCAAGTACGTATTTTAGAGCATGTCGACTGGTATTGTCGGTAAAAGTAGGTGACATTGTCCGCCAAACTAGTTGACATAGTCGATCAAACTGTTGTGACTTTTTCGATAAGTGCACGACATCGGTAAAAGTACTTGATAATGTAGACCAAGTATGCAACATTGTCGGCCCACTTTGTCTCCATAGTCGGCCAAATATGTAATTTTGGCAGTTCGTTTTCAATTCAATTATTTATGCATTTATGGGTCGGTACATACAAATTTTGTTTCAGCGAGACAATTTGTAAAATGAGCTCCATAACTTCGCCTTACATGGCATGTTGGTCAAATATGACAGTTTATTGGCCAAATATCGGTCGATTTGTCAATTTCGTCCAAGTTTATCATGTTCTCGGTTAACTCCCAGGTGTCCCACCACCCGCCCATCTCGGCGTGCCACGCGGAGTCCCCGCGCTGGTGCTTCTGGCAGGAGGCGCGCATCAAGACCAAGTTCTGGGGCAAGTCCATGGAGTTCCAGCCCACGGGGCGCGTGCACGTGCGCCTGCATACTACCGGGGATCATTATACATGGAATAAGGTGATCTATTACCTATATTACAACTTCTTAAAATGAGAATTTGTCTACCAATTCTATCGTTGCTTAACATCAGGCAAGTTGTAGTCAAGAGTGAGCCTATTTCATGTATAAAAAAATAGTTTTCAATTATCCTTTTTTACATAGGTGAAGAAAATGCGTCAAAGATGGTTTCATTATTATTTATTTAGTTCAAAAAACCTCGCTGGTCCGCGTACAGAAAAAAAGTGAGTAACTTTACTTAATTTAATAAAAGCATTCAACGGTCAAATCAAAATTGAGACCCAGCGCCAAGTGTATGAAGTTCATTTTAATTAACAAATTATCCAGTACACATATTGAATAATAACTAAATGCACATTTAAATACTTGATTTCCCCGTTATTTTGTCTAGGTGACAACCTGCGTCCACAACCTGTTCGGCGGGCAGCGCTGGGTGGACCAGTACGGAGACATGCACATCGTGTGCGTCGGGACCGACATCTCGGCCAAACTCAACTTTGTCAAGGTATGAACTTGGACAACTCTTGTTCTTACTCGTATTACTATGTTGGACAAGAAGAAGAATGCGAGTTTGTACCAAAGCTGAGAGACGCTGTTTTTGCCGAGTTCTTGCAGTATGTAGGAATTAGTCCGAAACTGTTATTTTTTTTACACGAAATAGGCTTACGTTTGACTATATAGCCTGCCTGATGTTAAGCACCGCTATAGTCTAAGATGTAGCACGCTTGCCTAGAAGATACCTATTTACTCTAGATTTGAAGACCCCTGAGTTATAATTAACTGGGAACAGGGCTCCAGGTAGAGAGTTCCATAGTCTCGCCGTCCTTACTACGAAGGTAGAAGCAAAGCGCTTCGTGCGAGTCGTTGGAACTTCCACCTTGAACCGGTGACGCCCTGCTGACTTCCTGCAACGGTGGCTTTTCCAATGATCTTCTTAGCTCGCCTCTCAATCGACTCCAACGCCTCAAGCTGGTACTGGGCTGATCCGTCTCTGTCTCTCAAGCATTCAATTGGCCACTAACACACTTTTATTCGATGACTTTTATATTATTACCATGTCGAAAAGCAGGACGGGCGACTTTGACACTAATTGAAACACGCGTACAGTCAAGAAGGCGTAAGCTGAGCTTTGTGTGTGGGTGTACATAGATAGTGTAGGTGTGATGCCCGGCTTACGGCGCGGCGCCACCTTAGTTTGGTTTAAACCGGTTTTTATTGTTTTTTGTCAACCGGCTTACGGCGCGGCGCCGTTTTACTCCCCCGCCCACCTGCCACATTTCACCTTTGTACTGATAGCAGCGATACGTGTTTCATTTAGAATATTTTAAAAAAATAAAACTAAAAAATATAAATTCAATACGTAGGGAAAAAAACGTATCCATGAATATGGATAAAATAATGAGGTTAGCGAAAGAAAAAAAATAAACTATCACTGTAGAATGGAAATATGTATGTGACCACGCAATAAAAGAAGGAAAAAAAGTTTCATGGATACGACGCCGCTGTTGATAATAATAATGGAACGATTCATTATTAACACAAACGAACACATAAGACGAGAGTGAAAATTAAAACGAGAGTGACAAGGAAAATTATGACAATGCAATGTCCGCTGTAAAAGAATTTGTAATATTTTTTTTATTTGTGAATTTTATATTAAAAAATATAAATAAAATTTGTTTTAGGATTTTATTGTCTGACTGTACTTTTGGTGATCACTCACACAAATGCAAAGCTCAGCTTAGACCTCGCGGCCTGTACCAACAAGTCTTCATGTCATGAAACTCGTTTTAATATCTTTGCTAGACGCTTCTGATTTCAGGAAAAGTATGCAAACATGTACTGCCAACACAAGTTATTGTTGTATATATTTATTTTTGCCAGAAGCTTCTGAAACACGAGGATATTTTGCAAACATGTTCACCACACCACACCACATGTTCAACGTGTTCTCAAGTTACTACCGTATCTGTGCAGGCCAGCTCGTGGTCGCAGACGCGGCACGAGGTGCGCGGCGCGGTGTCGGGGGGCGGCGCGCGCCTGCGCCTGGCGGGGCGCTGGTCTGAGGCGCTGTACGCGGGGGAGCCGCCCGCCGCGCGCTGTCTCTGGAGGCCCGGTAACTTATACATAAATAAAGCCATTTATTTCCCAACTTAAGTAACATTCAGGAGTTATCGGTTGTAGGTTAGTAAAGAATTATTATTTAATATTAAATTTCCCTTTTCCTAACGTTTTATTGGGCACCCAAATTTGAGCGTAGGCCGGGCAACTTATACATCTTACATACCTTTTAGTGTTGATTTATTGGGATATTTATAAAAATCTGAATCCACCCAAATAGTCCTAGTTGTTTATGGATGGAGGTCAACATACAGTCATGCTATCTGTGGAGGCCTTGTAACTTATATATGCTTCTTAAATACCTTTTTGTATAAGAATCTTTATGGGCGAAGGTCAATATACAGTCTTATCTACATGGTCCCTGCTATCTGGCGAGGCGTGGTAATTCATACATAGCTAGCACACACCGTATACATACTACCTTGTGTAGGTAGCTTTGGAAATATCTGAAAAACTGAATCCCCCTACAAGTCTCCTAGGGTGTTTATAAGGGGAGTCATCAAGGGGAGGTTATTTTGATACATTTGATTTGATTGACTTTTACTTTTTCTTTGGAAAAAGTATCTATATTGTTTATGGGAGGGACCTTCGAAATCCCTCCGTAAAAGTCTCTAGGCTGGTTTTGTTTCAAAATTCTCTCCAAAACACCAAGAAAGACACTGGTCTAGTGTACCAGGAAAGTTCCACAGATGGCATGAGGTGGTTTGTTAAAGTTATTACGTTAAGGACAAAGTTAAATAAATCTCATATGTTCTTCCATCCACGTTCCAGGCGCGATGCCCCCCGAGCACGAGCTGTACTACGGCTTCACTCGGTTCGCGATGGAGCTCAACGAGGTGGAGCCCGGCATGCGGGAGCTGCTGCCGCACACCGACACGAGACTCAGGTACGAGGACACTTATTTTATCCCAACTACTTGAATTTATCGTGACGCCTAATTCGTAAAACCCGCTCAAGACCTTCATATACTTACGAAGATAGTGGGCAATTGCACTGTGAGCCATGCAATAGCCATCTTAAGACTTTTTTTAGAATGATTTAATTGTCATTTAATTTTATGTGGATTTAACTGAAATTTACACTGATTAGTGGCATCCCATTAGGGCGCTTTGGGTCAGATGGCACTTTAAATTTTAAGTCTTGGTTGTAAGGGTAAATTCACATGTTTGAAGAGCACAATTCTGAGGACTTGTGACTTCCGTGAAAGGATCTAGGCGCCCACTTTGTTTAGTTTAAACTCTTCGTGGTTTAGAATTTGGGCGCTCACCATTAAACTCTTTGTAATTAAAAAGCTCTTGACACACACGAACTTACTTTATTCCCAGGCCCGACCAGCGCGCGCTGGAGGAGGGCGACGTGGAGGCGGCGGAGAGCTACAAGCACCAGCTGGAGCAGGCGCAGCGCGAGCGCCGCCGGGACTCCGCCGCGCACCAGCCTGCCTGGTTCCGGTATTTATACATTCAATAAAAAAATGAATTTATTAACTTATTGACGTGACAACCTCTTATAATTCGATGGAGCCGGCTGCACGCACTAAAAAACATGACTCATGTGGCGTTACCGGCGTTACCTCGCTCTGAGGCGTTCCAAAGCGAGAGCGCTGAACGAGCGACTCGTGTTTTGTTGTCTGTGCTATAACAGTAGTAATTATAAGTCAAGTATTGGAAACATAAGTAGAATGTTACAACATTAGTGTAGATAAACATTTATAAGAATTCACTTAGCTAATCTATGATTACAATTAGGCACAAACTACAATCGAAGTAGGTTAAAAACACTTTATGTGTCGTTCTCGCTTGGTTTACCTCTGACTCGTGGAAGCGAGATGTCAACATGCACCTGCTTGTAGACTAAACCAGTAACGGTGTTGTTCCAGTAAAAGCGTGGAGGAGGGCGAGGAGACGTGGCTGTTCAGCGGCGAGTACTGGAAGGCGCGCGAGGCGGGCTTCAGCGACGGAGCCGCGCCCAGGATCTGGTGACCGCGTCTGCTGTGCGCTGTGAGTTTTATTACTTGTGGACGCCCGCGATTTCGCTCGTGTTATTTCTGGATAAAAAGTAGCCAATGACATTCCTAAGACCTCTTACTACCTTAATACCAAAAACCATGAAAAACCGTTCAGCCGTTTTTGCGTGTTAACCGTTTAAAAAAAGAGACACAGAGAAACAGTCGAAAATTCTATAAATTGTTGGAACGTGTTTTGCTATCAGTTCGAAGTATCTCCAAACAAATGTTTTTCTAAATATCTATGTTCAGACTTACGATCGTGTTCAGCTTTATTATATTATGTATAGATAACTATTATAAGCAAGAACGTTCTTACTTAGCAAAAGTAACGTCGTAAACTGACGTACGTTCCGAGTGCCGTCCTCAGGGCCGATGGTTTTGCCAATTTTTTTTTTTTTTATTTGGTCTAGGTTTATGTTTGACTACAGCCTGCCTGATGTTAAGCATTGCTGCAGCCTAGGGTGTAACACGTTTACCTAGAAGATCAATTAATTGCCGGTTAGTTTAAAAGTAGAAGGGGGACAAACACATTTTAGCTCTTTGAAAGTGTCATGTGTGAAACTTAAGAATTTTCGACTTCGGATAAAAAATGGTTGCAAAGAGTGATAGACGGATAGACATACAGACATGGCGAATATATAAGAGGTCAGTTATCGCCATTCGGCTACGGTACCTTAAAAATACCATACCTTCACTTACTTTCCACAATGCCTAAGAAAACTTCTCCAAAAAGTGACCTCAGCGGGTGATCACGACTCTCAGTAATGAGGAATACTAACTAGGAGGAGGACTAACTTTGTTGTTTATATTTCAGCGCGGGGCCGTGGAGGTGCTCTGCTAGTTGGTTGTGCGTCGCTTCGCTTCCGTAGCCGCTTTACTTGTACTGACACTAGGGGGCGCCACTTTCATATACGAGCTAGAACTTTACTATGGCAAGCTGGAAATATAAATCATACTGATAAAGTACGACGAATTAACGATATCTACCATGGAAATGTAACTGAACTAAAAATTGATTCCACGTGAAAACCGCGGACATTGTGGGAGAGGATTAAAAGAAAAGTTAAGTTCGTTCATAGCCCAAGAATTAAAATTTAAATTTTATTGGAAGAAATTATATTGAAATACAGCCATAGTTTTTGTAAAGTTTTAGCTTAGCTTGAAGTAAACATGTACAAAGTAATGTAAGTAAATAATACAACATAATACTAACGACATGTTGCAATATACCATTGTTTACAAAACTTTTTTTTGTATATTTTTCTGGTCTTAGTCGTGTCTGGGAGTGTTTTGTGTATATCTACAGCAACTTTAAAAAAAGTAAATAATAAAAAAAACAAGTTTGGTGATAAAACTTGCAAAAAAGTGCGTTAATTAAACATAAACCTAAACTTCTACATTTTATTTTGTATGTGTATATTTCAAAGAAAGTGGTGTCCGACAAGTCTAGTGAGTTAAGATTGAAATTCGCTTCTACTATAAACGACTCTTGTAAGAAACATGTTGCAAAAATATTAAATTAAGTCAAAGGAAAATGGTCGCTAAAATCTAGTGGTTATATTACGTTGGTTAGTAATGTTTTACACGTTTTTATTAGTATTCCATTTAATGTGATTTATTTGGAAATTTATTTTTGAGGGTTATTTGGAAAGGATATTTTTTTAAGTTAAGTTTTTGTCTAAAATCAATTAATTGCTTAGACTTGAAAAGATAAGTTAATTATAATTGGTAGTTAACACTACAATTTACTATAACTCGGTAAAATTATTCTCTCCAAATAACCCTGTATTTCAGTTTGGTGCGAAATATTTTTCCGAAGTATGTTTTAATGTTTTTATCTAAAAGTATTCGAATGAATTCTGTATTTTAATCTTTTTTGTTAAGTTTTTCTTTTAATATTAGTATCAACTAACCCAGTATCAAAGATACACATTTTTTTTTGTTTATGTAAAAAGTTTTCATTTTTTCATGTTTTGGTAATGTGGCTGTGAAATGTTTCCATTACGAAAATAATTAAATGTATTATATTATTATAGACATTAGATCGACGCCATATTGTGTTTTTTTTTCACTATTCACGAACGGTGGATACAATTGTTTTGGTCGTATTTTTTTTTATGATTTGTGACTATGATTTCTGTTGATTTAGGCAGTTAAAACAGATTGCTTTAATTTTGTTTATTTTATTAATTCAGTGACGTCACAAAATGGCGCCGACGCAAGTTCGATCGTAGATTCTGCGCAAGATAATACTAGATGATATATTATAATATTAGTTAAAAAAAAAAATATTTTTTATTTGGTTTCTGCTCGTAGACTGCAACGTTGCTTAACATCAGACGAGTGTTAGTCAAGCGTGAGCTTATCTTGCAAAAAAAAATCTGGCGGCAGCACTTATGCCACGTATTTTTTATTTCAAGTTTATATCACGGTTAAAAAATTAGTTTCAATTTTATCCGCTCGTAGATTATAGATATCTTGCGCAGACAAAAATTTGTCGCATCGTATTGTTTTGTCACGAATTCTGTCCATATTAGCGTATTTTGTATTAAATAGAATCGCGAAATGAATTTATAGAAGTTGTCATACATCTATAGAATTTGATTCTTAACGACTTTATAATAGAGTCCAAATTACCGTAACAAATTACTGTCTTACTTATAACTCTGTAACAATGTGAATAGTTTATCAGCATTTTATCTCTTTCCCACATTGATAGATTTGAAATGAGTGAAAGAGATCAAATACAGATCAACTTTATTCATATTATGTATTTCAGAAATATAAGTGAGATGGTTGTTGTTATCATAATATATAATTTGAAAGAAATGATATTGGACTATATTTACAAGGTATGAAGAGATGAATTTTGTTTAGCCCCAATGTTTTAGATTTTTTTTTCAATACTTTTGTATAGGGCCTAAACAAGACCTTTATTCAGAGTTACTGATGATTAAAGAATATATTGTAGGAGTGTCACCATAAACCACGGAAAAAAGGAGTGTCACCATTATTTTATTATTCTTCTTATCGAATGAGAGTGGCCAACTCTGGTGTCGAGAGTTTATCAAGCCGCCCAATGGGCCCCTGACATGGCTTAACTACAGCCGGACTAGAGTATTTTATAAAACCAGCCCATATAAGGTTGTTCTTTACTTCAGTTGCTCGCGATTAGCTAAGCAACCGTCGCCGCGGCCAGTACTTAGATGGGTGGCCGTGACTATGAAATACACCTAGTAATAATAAACAATGCACACATGGGTGCTGTAGTCGTCAAACCACAACAGAGACCCCATGGGTGATTCGAAAACTAAACACCAGAGCCCGCCACTCGCGTATGCTACGAAAAAAATGCTGCTGTGAAATAGTTATCAGTAACCCTGAATATCTTTCTTTTTATCGGTTCTTTAGACCTACTCGCATATTAACCAAGTATTTGTCAATTAAGATTAAATATATTATGTAAAATTAATTGGTACACGTAATTGTGGAATGTAGCACAATAAATTATATAATGATACATTTGAAGCGTGAATGCAAAGAAAGATGTTTAAAATATACGGGTTTTTTCTTCAAAGTAAAAGACATTATTTTAAATCTTTTTATTCGGCTGTCTGGTAAAGAAGATGTATTGATATTTCCAAAACAAAAATAGTAAAGAAGTTAACTTTGGAACAAGTCTGCAGTGTGTTGCTGAATATATTTTTTTTGTCTCTGGTTTTTTATCAATATCTGTTCTGAATAGTATCGTATAAATATATAACAAATGTATTTTCATTAATTGCGCTGTTTAAAATAACTGCATGTATCGTTAAATTCAATTTAAAGCAGTAACAACTTTTATTTCTAAAACTTTCGTGAGACATTCTTGTCAACATGTAACTAATACGGTTTTGGCGCATACTCCACAGACAAGAGATCGCTCATAAATTAATTTAGTTGTATTAACCGGCTAGCACTTACGTCAAAAATTACGTCGAAAAACTCGACAAGTTTCGGAAATCTGAGGTTTCCATCATCAGGAGGACGATTTCCGAAACTTGTCGAGCTAATTTTTCGACGTAATTTTTGACGAAAGTGCTAGCCGGTTAATACAACTTAATTAAATCATGCCTTACGGGAACTATAATACAGTGATCGCTCATAAATTATTAATGAAATGACAATTTTCACTTAATGTCGTTGCTCACATGTAATTTCGCGAATGTTTTTTATGCGTTTCGGGTGTAATGACACCCGTAATCAGAAATTACACGTGAGTGTAAACCGTATTAGTTACATATTGATCAGTAGCAAATTATTTAGCAAAGAACATTATAAGCAGACTTTTACACTGACCCATTTAATAATTCAAAACTTATAATACTGAAAATTTTGCTTTTGACAAAAAAATATAACAAATAACTTGTACAATTCGCTTGAGCTATACCTACATAAAATATATAAATCTACTGACTATGTATAGCGAAAATTCTCTATGTATATGTAAAAGATTGATGTTGTTGCTAGTCTAGTGTTGTAAGTATTTTGTAAATAACTGTGTTTTATTGTGGATTTTTTTGCGAAAGCTCTGAAGGGTGAACATACATGTTTGACAAGATTTTAATAACAAAAACCAATGTTAAGCATAAGCCGACGCGGTCAATTCTTGGATGGGTGACCGAATAGTGGCATTCCATTTTGGGCGCTTCCGTGGGTCGGATGATACGTTCAATTGTAGTTTGTCAAGTTCAGCAGTCGTAAGCCATGTCAGAGGCCCTTAGGGCGATTTGAAATCTCTCGACACCAGAGTTGGCCACTCTCATTCGATAAGAGTATGTTACAACTTTACAGTATCTATAAAAAATATTTATCTTGTTATCTTTACACAATTTAATAAATTAACTTAACAAAGTTATAAATAATAACCAAATCGTAATTGTGGTAAATTAATTACGACATCATAAAATTCGCCCCATATTTTTTTATATGTTTATACAGGCTTACAAATAAGTTACGCAAAACTTTTTAAAGTTTTTTTACCTACATCCATCCATACTGATCAATTTTGGGAACGGGTGTAATAGTAAAAATATCAGCTGTTCCATATAGAAAAATATTATTTTTATTGTAAATATATAATTATCTTCGCTACTATCAAAAACCGTTGGCTTTGATGTATTAAATCCGCCTTTAAAAGAGGTTTTGCGAATGTTACCAATAGCCTTGTATACGATCACATGATAGGTCAGATATGTATATCACGTGATGCGATTGTATTCTGATTGGCCGATATAAAAATTCTAATAATAAATTTCGAATTAAAAATGGCGAACAAATCATGTTTTCGGTCAAAGTTCACCCTTACAGAGCTCTGAAACTGTTATTTTATTGTTTAATGAAATGGGCAAGTGCCTTTAAATAGATTCCTGTTAAATGCAGTCGTTTTGTAATCGTTAGTACGGGTTTTTTTTGGTTGTTTGATCTGAGTTCCAACTCATTTGTGGGTCACATTATTATACTTATTTACAGAAACCTGTTTACTTATACCTAAAGCAAATGTTGGGTCGAATGACAGTTAAATACAATTTACTATGTATCAAAAGTATATAATATACTAAACTTAATATTATAAAAGTTGAGCTCTATCAGTCGAATGATTGCTTACCATTCGACGAATTATGGTCAGGTGCATCTCATTCCTTGTAAAAATAATATAGTCGTCATCTCATGTTTACAAGTACTAAGTAATTATCAAAAGTTTGTTTAATAATATTAGTGCAAGGAATGTCTGCCGAATTCTTTTGCAGTTAATTTGTCATTCTTCCCAGCATTTTGCTCAGTGGTTTTAGCATAGACAAAAAACTGTAGGTACTATGAGCTACATATATAAAAAAACAATTATAACATTCATGGCTATAATAAAATTGTCATGAAGAGAATCACTTATTATTATTATTTTTTATTCGTAAAAGTTTACACAACTGAAAATATACTTAAACTTCCAGAATTGCAGTTTTATCTATGCTAAAGCCACTGACCCCTACCTATTTGTCACTCTTAATGAAATGACAATAAATTAATTAAAATATATTTGTAATTATGATGAAAAGTTGATTTGTAAAAATAGTTATTTAATGTTTAACTTGTTGATGTAATATTATAACATTGAACCAGATCTTTTATTGACTTGCCAGTTATAATGGAGATGTTAAATAAATCGGCAAACACCAAGCTTTCCTTGAAGCTCTCTTTTGTATAATTATTTCACTAATCGAGTAAAATATTTGTTTATGTATTATAGGTGAAGTATTAAATGTATTCTTAACGAATTCTTTTTACAGATTAAGTATGAAAAAATGCATCAATAATTTGGATATTTATCTTACATTCTCGTAAATGTATTCTGGAATGTATTCTTTTTTTATAAAACTGCCAATAAAAGAATCAACCAATCAATAAAGACCAAAATGACAACATTTAAGCAATAATAACATTGTAGGGTTCTTTTTTCGGTAACTACTTACCTGCTTAACTATAATGGATTCTAAATGCTGTTTTCATTGTTGGAATAAGTACTTCCTTGTTTATATGTTTAACCAACAAATGAAAGCTGGATTTCATATATAACAAAATATAAAACCATATTTATACTTCACCTATAACAAAATGGACAGAAATATATTTTCAAAACAGAAAAGGCACTACAGACTAAAATATATGATTAAAATTAATGAATAGCTAAAGTTCTACAGTAGGCAGGTATTATATTGTATTTTTTAATCAAATACTAATGTGGCTAGTGACAAATTGTAATATTCTAAGGTGGCTAGATATGATTCATGTAGTTATTGGGTTTTGTTCAATAAATCTACAATATGAACATCTTGGGTTTTCTTGTAGCTGTAGAAAATATTAGAAATCTAATAAGTCCTATTTCTCCTAGGCAAGTGAGTGACATTTTAGAAAGCAAACCTTAGTAAATAACATAGTTGTGTGCTGTGTGTCAGGTAGGAATCATTGCTAAGAGTTTGGGAAACAAAAAATAAAATTTACAAATTGATAATAAATAATTTAATTTTCTTAAATTCCATATACTTACATTAAATCACTAAACCTAAGTTTAAAACAATTATGATGATTGCACTATCAAGATCATTTAAATCACAATATTATGGAATTCATATAACATAGGATAATCTAATAGCCCAAAATTTACAAATAGATTCAAACTAGAATTAAATTAATTGCTTGTAGCATATTTCAATGGAGTCATCTCATATTTTTGTCCTCTTACTTTCCAGAGCAAAGTTCACTTAATTTGTACATCAATTTAACTAATACAGTGTGTTATTATTAAAGGATCACAGCAGTAAATGGCATAGCAAACAGTTGAACTTGTTTTGTACAAACACTTTTTTAGAATAAGTAGTAAGTTTATGTTCACCAAGTTGTACACTTATTTTGTAAAACCAACCAGAAGATGGACAATGTGATACATTCAGCCTTAAAGTGTTGTTACAAAAATAAACCTGTATTAACATAATCTTTGTGTCTCAGACAATTCATTCTATTTGGAATGCAAAATGGTTTGTGAAGAAAGTTTAAAGATGACATCCATTCATACTTAGAATTGAATCTCATTAAATAAAATAATTTGTACAAGTGTGTTACTGAGCCCGAAGCAACGAGTGATTAGATAACATGTATCTTATTGGTCTTTTTCTCAAAACAAAATAACTGACACAATTATAGAGACCAACCAATCACTACTTGTTCAGGTTATTATTGACTCTCTGGCTTATTATCATCATTTTCAACCCTTGTCAACCCATTGCTGGGCATAGGCCTCCTCTAGCTGCTCCTCTTGTCCAGACAGGTCCTTGGATAGATCTGATGTCATTGACCCTTCTGGCTGTAAGTTTAATTGAGGTGTGAACATTCTAGCTTGACTCCCAGGCTTATGATACTTATTCAAATGTTTCTTCAAGCTCCTCTGGTTGAGTGCTCTGAACCCACACACGGGACAGTTGAGTGGTTTCTCCCCAGTATGTCTTTTTAAATGTGTTTTCAACTGGAATGACTGAGCACTTGCATAATCACAGTATTGACATTTAAACGGCCTGATTCCCGTGTGAACTCTCATGTGTTGCTTCATTCTGTATGACTGGTCACACTTGTAGCTACATAGTTCACAGTGGTAAGCATTGAGGCCCTTATGTTTTCTAATATGGAGTCTGTGCTGAACATGGTTTGCACACTGGTAATCGCATAAATCACATTTGTAAGGTTTTTCTTTAGTATGCATGCTAGCTATATGGTCTCGTAGTCTGCCTAGTTTGTTACATCTATATTCACAGAAGGTGCAAGCATGGCGCTTCTCTCCCGTATGGGTGACCATGTGTTTCTTCATTTCAGATGTGTGTGCACTTCTGTAATCACATAATGTGCAAAAGTATGGCTTCTCACTCGAGTGAGTTTTTTCATGGGTCCTCAAGTTTGCTGCTCTTTCAGACTTGTATGGACAAAGCTTGCAGGCAAAAGGTTTATCTCCCGTGTGGCGTCTTATATGTTCTGCTATATCATACTTGCTACGAAACATATTCTTGCAAATATCACATTGGAGGAGCTTTTTTCTTATGTATATTTTTTTGGGTCTTTCTTTCTTTTTGTACGGTCCTCTTTTCTTCTTGACAGGTTCACCAGTAGATGCTTGAGGGTCCCCGGGTTGGGGCTCTTCCATGATGACATTACACAATGCACTCAGGTAGAGAGGGTCTTCATGACTCTCCATGTGAAGCTTTAATAGATCCTCATTTACAGTCGCAAATGGACAGAATTCACAAGAATAATGCTGTTCTAGAGAATGTTGCTTGATGTGGGCTTTAAGAATACTTGTATGTGCTGTTTGGAAGTCACACACATCACATCTGTGTGTATCATCACTGTGTACTTTTGATTCAGTTTCAGACTCATAGTCAGGACATTCTTCCGGTTCAGGTTTTATTATAACATCTATGTGAGCATACCTGGCTTCTTGTGTCTGGTTTTCCATGGTGGCAAGATGCAAGTAACACTACATCCAATTCATTATGATGTGAAATAACTAAATAAAATAAACTATCTTATGTATTTGTTTGCAGTTCTATTCAGTACCATTGTTTTCTTATTTGTGTTATTTTGTACTTTTATAATGATTAACTGCCGTATGTCCCACTTTATTTTATATAGTGAACCCCTTCTGGGGCTCTAATTGAGGTACATGAACAATATGATGTGACGATTTCTAGTACATACTTTTCCTCGCGATTTCAGAGCTGTGTGCTATATACTCTATACACTGGCCTTTTCACACTCACGAGCAATTCACTGTGTGCTTGTGTCGCGCACCCAAGCTTCTTTATTCTCGAGACGTGCGCCGATAACAAGGTTTTGACCTGAGGCGATGGGCGTGTGTTTCAAGTAGGCACTTCAAGTTCATACTGATACTTAACGGTGAAACTCACCCAATTATCACTTTATACAAGTATTACATGTCGAATCATCGAACTCTAATTTTTGGAGAGCTTCTTTTTGTATTTTTCGTTTCTTTTGTCTAATAATTTCGATGTTTAGAAGTTTGAAAAATAAGCAAAGCAAGACAAACAAGAAAATGAATATTGACAGATATTGACATAATTAATTTGACACTGACAGCTTGACAGCAAATAGAGAGACAGCTTTTTTAGGGTCATAATTTTGCCACAGCTGCTACATCTTTGCCATTAAAATGATTTTTCTTCTTCGAAGTCAATAGGACTATATAGAGATTTACAATCGTATAATTAAGAGAGACTAGTAGTACATAGTCCATTATTATACGTTTTTTGCGTTATACAAACCTACAACACGAAATAAAAATCACGTCAAAAAGTTTGAAGTCTTATTCAGTGTCACTCCGTATTTGTTTTCACTGTCACGTTTTATAACAAAAATTTCCTCCGAGCAAAAGCGCCAATATATTATATTATTATATTATTATATATATTCTCCTTTTGTATTTATTTTGTATCATTTTATTGTCTCTAATAAAATTAAATTGTAATTATGCTTGTATATATGTATTATGTTAACACTCAAATAAGCTCAATAAATTTCAAATAAGTTAATAGTAATTCCGCACCGATCAAATGTTAATTATTTTTACTGGCTAATCAGCAGTTGTCTCCCTTGTGACGTGACATTGGCAAAATTACGGCGGTGCCGCAGAGTCCATTATTAAAAAAAAAAAAAAAAAAAAAAAAGCGCCAATGCCAACAAAATTCCGAAAATGATATTGCAAAAATTGCAGTAGAATCACCCGTATTTTTTGTAATTTCTGAGTTAGTTAACCATTTCCAGTATAAACATCAAAACATTCGATAATTAATTTTATTCTTCACCTAATTTGATCACATGTGTAACAAGAATACCTGAGATTTTGAGGAAAACGAGGAAGCGAATTCGGTAAGTTAATTTTGAATATAGCGGTCCATTTGGTGTTTTATCACTCTGTATACGTTTTGCTACAATCATATTTAGATTATGTAAGCAATCATGTTGTTTTTGAAGAGTTTTAGTGTATATTCAATCATTGTAAAACAGCAGACCTATGTGGCAGGTGAATGACCCATTTATCTTTGCTTGCATGTGTTGCTATAGATAAAGCATTAGTTATTTACAAATGCTTGTGTGCTATGAATGTAGGGTAGGTACATTAGTATGCACTTGTTATAACCTCACTATGGATACAAAAACTTGTAAGTGGCTATGTATTTAAAATCAAATTTATAAATTCTAAAGCCTAGTAGGTACCTACTCATGCATTTTCATTGACTGTGTGTCTTATGTGCCTTCTTTTATATATCCTCAATTAGGTAAGAGATTTAAATAACATAACTAAGTAAATTTACCTTGTCATGAGAAATCTAAAACACATCATTGATTGATGATTATTTTATATAGAAAAATAATCAATTATAAATTAATCAAATATTGTGTTCCTTATATGATACCAATCTGAGTAAATATAAAAATTGAAGTTAATCAAACACATAATGGAGTAAAAATGCTTGATGTCTATAAAAGTCTTAACAAGTAATTCTATTTATCAGTTACATATCAGAAACTTTTCACATAAAACTTACTGATAACTGTTTGAATACATTCTGAATAGTATTTGCTTATTGTGGTATGATTAACACTGGCTCAATTTGGATATGCTAATTTTAAAACCAACATTAGTCTATTGTAACAGCTGATAACAACTCTGTTTAAATAACTGCCTGCATGCTAATATGAATTACTTGATATTACTAACATTTGTTTTTTATCATAATCTACTTGGATTAAATCAGGTCAGTTAAGTTGTTAACTTATTTGTAAGTATTTGTTGCATAGAAATAGAAAAAAATTGCTTTTATTTAAGAAATATTAGTACTTGGATTAAATCAGGTCAGTTAAGTTGTTAACTTATTTGTAAGTATTTGTTGCATAGAAATAGAAAAAAATTGCTTTTATTTAAGAAATATTAGTACTTGGATTAAATCAGGTCAGTTAAGTTGTTAACTTATTTGTAAGTATTTGTTGCATAGAAATAGAAAAAAATTGCTTTTATTTAAGAAATATTAGTACTTGGATTAAATCAGGTCAGTTAAGTTGTTAACTTATTTGTAAGTATTTGTTGCATAGAAATAGAAAAAAATTGCTTTTATTTAAGAAATATTAGTACTTGGATTAAATCAGGTCAGTTAAGTTGTTAACTTATTTGTAAGTATTTGTTGCATAGAAATAGAAAAAAAATTATTGCTTTTATTTAAGAAATATTAGTTCTTGGATTAAATCAGGTCAGTTAAGTTGTTAACTTATTTGTAAGTATTTGTTGCATAGAAATAGAAAAAAAATAATTGCTTTTATTTAAGAAATATTAGTTCTTGGATTAAATCAGGTCAGTTAAGTTGTTAACTTATTTGTAAGTATTTGTTGCATAGAAATA
Organism: Macaria notata; assembly: GCA_927399415.1. Classification (NCBI taxonomy): domain Eukaryota; kingdom Metazoa; phylum Arthropoda; class Insecta; order Lepidoptera; family Geometridae; genus Macaria; species Macaria notata. The sequence goes on along the minus strand of OV656747.1, from coordinate 539,119 downwards.
GAAAAAAATGCTTTTATTTAAGAAGTGCTTAGTTGCAATTTTGTATAAAAAATTAGTAAATATAACAGTGAAATGTGTATTAGCAAAGTCAGCTAAGTAAATCTAGAATGCTGTGTTGTATAAAATGTTTTTTTTGCTGCATATTTGAGGAAAAAGGTAGATCAGCAATGTTGAAATAAAATTGATAGTTTGGTTTAGGTATTGCAATTTAGTGATGATTCAATTTATTTATTTGATCATTTACTTAAACATAAGAAAAACATTTATGTATTTACAAATTAAAAAAAAATGTTCCAAGTTAACTGAGTAGTGTATCATGTAAGTAAACATCTATAAACATACTATAAACTATAATCAATATTATGGTAAAAATTAATAGTAACACTTCCAAATAATAATAAAAAACTATAATTTAACACAATACTTGTTTCTTAGAATCAGCTCATAGAAAATAAGAACCCCAAATAAAGAAAAATAAAATCTAAATGATGCTAGTTTCTTTCAGCTCAGTCAGTGTTTCCAGGATTTTATTTGTTTAGTATCTAACAATAGTTGAATACTTTTTATTTTATACGGATTCCCATCCAGCAACAATGAAAATGTTAAAATCTGTATGTGTTCATAAAGTACATAACTTACAGGTTTTATTCAATAGCCTTGCTAAATATCTTAAAATTAAATGTCAAATATTATTTCCAGTTCGCAGGATGTCAAACTCATCGGTGAACATAAAGTTCCGATGGGGGCTGACCACGTCGGACCCGGAGCAGAGCCCCGTGCTGATTGTGGGGCAAGCAGCCCACCTCAATGCACTCTGCTGGGACGAGCTGCGATGCAAGCTGGAGCCAAGGGTCTCGGAAGAGGTGGGTTTTTTTTTATATTGACATAATAAATAAATGTTTATAATAGATACCAACAATGATAGGTTTTGTCTTACTTTTTTTGTCATTTTGTTTAGTATAAGCTTTTTTCTGTTAAACATATATGATATAACCCTCTTGAATCAATCTATCTATTAAAAAAAACTGCATCAATATTTTTTGTGTAGTTTTAAAGGCATACATAGGGACAGATGTGGGAAGTGTCTTTGCTTTATACTATGTTGTGGTTTCATTTGGCTATTCTTTTATTTTTTTACAAAGAATGGGTTTGCACTTGACCGTAATTTCCTGATGGTAAGCAGGAACCTCTTACGAACTTACTTATACTTTTTGTGATACAATTACAGTTAACAAACAGCCAACTTTGGTCACAATGCATACTATATATATTGATGTTTCAAAACCGTTAAGCATAACATAAGACAAATTTTGTTAATATATTGGTGAACAAATTTACTTTTCGACCTTGATTTTTATTTTATTTTCTTATACTCTTATTTTCGACCACCATACAGGCCCAGGCCTAGTTCAGGGTTCACAAGAAACATTCTTTAGAATCATTTACATAGGCTGCTATATTTCTCGTCTTGATTTCTGTGGTATGTCACAAACAGACACAATTTTTCTGTAATATAGGTACATATGAAACTGTTATCCAGCTCACAGGTCAGCTGTGAGCAGCAGTGTGTGTGTGTGTGTGTGGTGTAATCTGCTTTCTCATGAAAGTTTCAACATGAACCTGAAGGAACTGATAGCTGTTTATTTAATTTTATCAATGTCACCTATATTCAAGAGGGCTTTAAGTGCTCGTAATTTTCTTCTATTTATTAAGTATTATATTATGTGTGTTTTGGCTTAGTGCCTGTTTTGCAGACTATTAATAAATAAATAAATATTCCGTATCTCCCGGCAGGCGTGGAAGCGCGGCCTGTCCGTGGTGAGCGCGTCCCCGGGCGAGGCGTGCGAGGTGTGGCCGCGCGGCGCCACGCTCGCAGCGCTGGCGGCGCGCGCCTCGCGCCACGCCGCGCCCTCGCGCGCGCACTCGCTCGCCAAGCTGGTGCGCAGCGCGCAGCACAAGGGCATCGAGTATATTGTGGTCAGTATCTAAATAGTATCCAGACATAACTTAAAAGGTAATCCAGTTTATAGAAAAAATAAAATAAAAGAAAAGCGTTCATACACACCATTAACATTGATGTTGAAAAATATAGGGCTTAGTGGTGCTCAAGAAGTGCTTAGTGGTGTAAGACATGTGTCTTCCGTGGAAGGACCTGGGCGCCCACCACGATGTCTCTGCCCAAGAGAACTCCCCTAACGAATTAATTCTGAGGAGGTGTCACGACCCTTAGTCATGAGAAACTACGACTCGAGACAAAATCCTACTTATTTATTGTTCACCGTGCAGCTGGTGTGCCGCAAGCGCGACGTGGTGGCGAGCGCGGCCGCCATCGCGCGCTCGTTCCCGCTGTACTGCGCGCGCTCCGCCTCGCCCGCCCTGCCCGGGCCCGCGCCTCCGCCCGCGCGCCCGCTTGCCGTCGAGATCATACTCGCCAAGGAGGACAAACAAGGTGATAACATAATTTCATCATCATCATGTCAGACCGTGTCACTCACTGCTGAGTATAAGCCTCCTCTCCAACGTGCCACACAGTACGGTCTCCGACCTGTCTGATCCATTTCCTACCTACTTATAACATAGCATACAATGATTTATAACAAATATCATCATCATTTAAAAGTGACCATGCCATTGGCCAATTGCCATGCATTTTAAAGTCTTCGAGTTCCTAGTTCTAATTCCATTAACAGTGCACCCTCTACACTTAGTCATGATGCGTGGCTTAGACGTTGGCGCAAGGGTGTTTTTGTTTTCTTTAACCAGTTATTGAGCCGGTTAATAAATTTGTTCGCTAATATAGCATTGCCCACTTTCTTCAGTAAATCGTTCTAGCTGTGAACCACTTGTTTTAATAAAATATCAATACAATACAATAAAAGATAAGTAGGATATTTTATTTAAAATAATAAGAAACAATATTTACACATATTAACACTAATAGAACTAAAAAAGAGTATTTACATCTAAACTAAATTTAAACAATCTACATGTGGTATGGAGCCAAGAACGCTGGCTGCGTTCCCACGCTGGATTGCTATAGAAATCCTTTGCGCTAGGAACCAGCCAGCGTTCTTGTCTCTAGTGATGTCAATCAACATTTTATTTAAAAGAAGTCTTTTATAAAAAAATTAAATAAAATGTTGATACAATAAAATAAATTTATTGATAATTCCATTGTTTCAAGTGATACATTCAAATCATTTACATGTCAGTCTATTAGATGTTACTATAATGTCGCTGGATGTTCCGGCTGCGTCCGCTGGTAGGATTGCTTGTTCATGAAACTGATCAACTTATTATTACTCCCAGATGGAGAGCCAGAAGACGGCCCCGTGGACCCGGTGCTGGCGGACATGTCCCTGTCCGGGGAGGAGCTCGCCACGCTGCAGGACGTGGCGGACTGCACGCGCCTCGCCGCGCGCATCACAGACACGCCCTGCAACCTCATGGACGTGGACAAGTTTATTGAGGTCACTACCAAATTCAACTTTTAAAAACTTAAATGGCTTTTGCTAAGGACTATATGTAGGTGTGTAAAAAACTGAAGCACATTTCACGACGCGTTTTACGCCCGCGGCGGTTGCGATTGTTCGCGGCACCCCTGGACGGGCGCCGCTCGCGGCACCGCTGCCGCGGCGGGTTCCAACCGCGCGCTCTGCGATCAAAGTCCGGCGAAGGTCCTTCTTGCGATAATCAACCGCCAGGTTTGCGGGCTATAATCGCAGCCGCGTCGGCTGCGGGCTCGCACAAAACTCCGGCTTCGTGAGTTTTTAAAATTAAACTAGATTCCGCCACCGCAGCGGGTGCGGGAAAAAACCGCTCCGCGCGTCCTTAGCGTTATGCTGCAATTATCCTTAGCGTTATGCTGCAATTTTTCCAGAGTCACATTTGACATTGACAATCACGCCCGGTAAAAAGTGACAAAAGTTTCCTAAAATACAGATATGTGGTTTAAAACTATCAACAAAAGGTAGGCTAGCTGGTAAGCAATTCCTTGGCTTATCATGGCGAGGGGCAATACCGTGCTTCCAGATCAGTGTGATCCTCCTCCTCTAGGCGATAGCTCAATGCTGAGCATCGTGATGACCCCGACCAAAATTATGGACCATTAGACGCCATTTGTCACGATCGGTAGCTTCGTGTATGGCAGCACTTGCTTTGGCGCCAATGTGTTCAGCCACCTGATCGGACCATCTTGTAGGGCTTCGACCTCTGGATCTCGTTCTTGCCATTTTTCCAGTCACTATGAGCTTCTCCAAATTGTCTGCTGGTTTCCGTGCGATATGCCCAATGATCAGTGTGATAGGATCTATTTATTCCTAATTCTTCATAAATAACAACAGTTCCTCTAACATTCAAGACAATCAATCATAGCCATCTTCAGAAAAGGTACTCAAAAAATGCTGTATGATTTTTTTAAACATTGCGTCATATTGATTGTTTCCAAAAATCTAATCTATCTATAATAATTATAGACAACACAATTATTGTGTATGTATATTGTTCCAGGAAGCTGTCAGCGTAGCGCAAGAGCTAGACATCGCTCCTCCGACCGTGATCCGCGGTGAGGAGCTAAAGACCCGTGGTATGGGAGGCATCTACGGAGTAGGTCGCGCGGCCGCCTGCCCCCCCGCGCTGGTGGCGCTCTCCTACACCGCCCCGGGGGCGTCTGAGACCGTCGCCTGGGTCGGCAAGGGGATCGTGTACGACACCGGCGGACTCAGCATTAAGGGAAGGGTGCGTTTTGTGCGTCGTTAACTGCATGTACTCATTATACATTATACTAACTTTGTGGACACATTATTCATGGGAGGTGCATTGATAATGTCTTGTTTATTTTTTCCAGAAAGTGTGGTCATATAAATGCTTATTCACTTCATATTTACTTAACATTCATGCCACACATGCATGCATTGAGATAGATTTTAAATCATTATAATCGAATAGTATTTTGTGGTTTTTTATTTATTTTTTATAACCATACTGCTAGAAAGAGTCTAAATACAGATGAACTAATCACTCACACATTCAAGTATTACTAGCAGAGCGGTGTTCAGGTTGTTGGTGCGCTTAGTATCATTGCATAGCTTTTGTGGTGTTTGTGTTCCCAAGTGGAAATAAAACCACATTTACATAATAAACACGTATATATTAGTGATATCCCCCACAGACGTCCATGGTGGGTATGAAGGGTGACTGCGGCGGCGCGGCGGCCACGCTGGCGGCGTTCAGGGCCGCCGTGAGAGCGCGGCCCACCGTCAACCTGCACGCCGTGCTGTGTCTGGCAGAGAATGCAGTGGGACCGCTCGCTACCAGGTACTTGTACAAACTCATACATACTAACTCATCTCTTTTTTTTACTTGAGATAGGCTCACGCTTTACTACAACTTGCCTGATGTTAAGCAGCGTTATAATCTACGATCTAGCGCGCTTGCCTAGAAAAAATCGATTTACTCTCGACTTGAAGACCGACAAATTATAGTTCAAGGGGAATAGAGATTCGGGCAAGGAGTTCCACAGTTTGGCTGTTCGCTCGATGAAAGTCGAAGCAAAACTCATGGTGCGAGTCTTCGGAACCTCAGGTACCGTTATACGGTGCCTAATAATTATATTATATCTAACAAAATCCAAGAATATGTGTCTTCTACGAAAGATCTGTATTGCCACCACGATATATCTGTCCAACAGAACTCACTCAAACCCGTGTTCCACAGAATCTGATGGTATTTGTATCATCTGGAGTTCTATTATAATATATCTGCCAAAGAGATCTTCCACTAACTAATTCATTTATCTGATATGACATAGCAATCCTTACTTAAGCCAAGATCTACAATATATCAAACTCCAAATGTAAATGCCACTTTACAGAACATCCATGTAAACTGCCCATATCAAACTTACTTCATATGAATTGTTATTTTTATAATTTCAGACCGGATGACATCCACACGCTGTACTCCGGCCGCACCGTGGAGATCAACAACACTGACGCTGAAGGTAAACGCTCATTACATACAATTTGCTGAAGGAAATTTCCTCAGAAAATATTAGGCTAAATATTTCTATGTCATCATATATGAGTCTGTTTGACGCTTTTATTTATTTTAAACTCATTTCATAGGTATTATAATTCCTTGTTAGAGCATGGAAGCCAAGCTCTCAGAATAATTAACTTCTTCAAGGACATATGTAGGGTTATTATTATATGAATGAATATTGACAAACTTGAGTAACACTCGTAAGTAGGTGAAGAACGCGGCGTATGGTCCTAACTAGCGAAACTAATGAAAATACCCGAAATGAAACTAATACTTCCGAAACCGTGTTGTTTATTTATCGTTCCAACCGCAGAAAATCGCCGGTTGCGTTAGAGCGCCATCTAGTAGCTTCCGCTGGAACTATTTTCTCAAGTAAGTTGCGTAAGCGCATCGAACAGGAGAAAAAAATATTCTATTCTCTCGTATTAAACATAACCCAAAGTAACTATTGAATAACTTAATTATATTCGCAGGTCGCCTGGTGCTGAGTGACGGCGTGGTGTACGCGTCACGTGACCTGAAGGCGGACACCATCGTGGACATCGCTACGCTCACCGGCGCACAGGTATATAACTTTTTGAGTTGCATTGTCAAGTTTTGTGTTGTGTAAATTCCATAAGAATAAAAAATGTTTTGTTCTGTCATGTCCCAGGGCACCGCGACGGGCAAGTACCACGCCGCCGTCGTGTCCAACTCAGCGCGGCTGGAGTCCCTCGCCGTGGCGGCGGGGCTCCGCTCCGGGGACCTGGCACACCCCCTGCCCTTCGCCCCCGAGCTGCACTTCTCAGAGTTCACCAGCTGCGTCGCCGACATGAAGAATAGTGTCGCTGTGAGTATGCATAGTGTAGTAAAGTCATGTCAGAGACCATCAGGGCGGCTTGATCAACTCTCGACACCAGAGTTGGCCACTCTCATTCCATAACCAATATTAAGCAAAAGTCGACGCGGTCAGTACGCGGATGGGTGATCGAAAAGTGGCATTCTATTTTGGGCGCTTCCGTGGATCGGATGACACTTTCAATTGTAGGTCACGGCTGTTCGTCTAGTACGGAAGTTTTTAAGCCTTGTCAGAGGCCTTTAAGGCGGCTTGATAAACTCGACACCAGAGTTGGCCACTCTCATTCGATAAGAAGAAGAAGATACAAGGCTTGAAACTCTTGCCACCAGTGTTGGCCACTTTTTTATTACCTATTTACCTACCTTTTGGTTTTGGTCTCATAATGTATGCTATAAAGTGAATACCTATATGTGTACTCTTGCAGGACCGCGGCAACGCGCAGCCCTCCTGCGCGGGGCTGTTCATCCTGTCGCACCTGGGGTTCGACTTCCCCGGCTCCTGGCTGCACGTCGACATGGCCGCGCCCGCGCACTGCGTGAGTATACCATCATTAGCAGCCCTAGCCTGTCTAGTTCTACCTACGATGACTAGATGAGAGCCTAAGTCCAAAATGTTAACATCGACAAGAAATTTCGTTTACATTCTCCTGATATATACTTTTGAAACTCACACCTCATAAGTTTTGTCGCTTTTTTATGAATCATATTTTAATTTAAAAATAATTTCCTTATAAACTCCATAGTTACAAAACCGATGTGATTCTTTTCTTGAGTTAAATCTCTGTTTGAACACTTACAGTTAGTAGTAGTAGAGGTTTAGATCGAATCTTATTATTTATTTATTCATTCATACTATACAAATTGTCTGTGAAATTGGTGACATTGCATGATGTATCCACACGGGCAGTGCCTTATAGAATAGAAGTCATTTATTTCGGAATAACATCCAAAATAATAAGGAAAAAAAAATATGCATACTGATTGTAAGTGATGTGTGTTTCCAGGGCGAGCGCGCCACAGGGTACGGCGTGGCGCTCCTCACCGTGTTGTTCGGGGCGCACACGCGCTCCAAGCTGCTGCGGGCGCTCTGCCCCGCCAGCACCACCAAGATATAATTACATATACTAATACATATATACTTCAAATATGTTCTAACAAAAGATATAAACTTCAGTCTCAACAAGGAAGTTCTCTTTATGTCATAAATCTCAATCAATGAGTGATTAGTTAATATGTCTTTTGTGGCTAACATCGTTTAATTTTATGAAGTGTAAAGAATGGCTTAAGTAGTCACTTGTTGATACAGATTTATAAGTAAGAAGTTATATCATGAAGTACACTCATACAAGTTACACAAACTATATTCAATATATTTATGTTCGTTATTTACATCGTCCATATAAGCAAGCATAATATTTTTGTACCATAACTATATAGTTTACTGGTGTAGTACATAAGTGATTAACATAAATTTAATATAATGTAACCGCAATGATTGCAGGTTCGAATCCTGCAGGTCGTGGGTTATTTGAGGATAGTTTTACGTGTTCATTTCACGCATTTAACAAAATATTCTCAGTTTTTTATGTGAACTAAAGTTAGAACATAAAGTACCAAAGTGGAACTATTTTTTATCATTTTGAAAATCAATTAAGTGTTAAGTATGAAATATGATTGAAATAATAAAAAAAGACTAAGAAGCAAATATCAAAGCAATATTATACATAAACATAAAAACTGTTGTATTTGTATATACAGTTACCACATTTAATAACACGATATTTTGTGATTAATTTCTTATTTTTTTCCGAATAAGGAAAGCTATTAGCTGTTGTAAGTTGTATACATAATATATACACAACTTTATTCAAGTTCACCTTAATTATTTGAGAGCTCTAAAACTATTTCATCTCGTTTGTATTCTTCATTGTAATTTTCTTTTGCAATACTTTGTTTTTTTTTGCAGTTTGGTCTCATGCATTTTTCTGGTCTGCTGTTATTTTTTTGTATGTTTGAAAAGAATGTGTTTAACATTCCTTATAAGAAATTCTCTTATTCTTTATTAAATGTAAGTTTTGATGAGTAAATAAGTTCATTAGACAAGCTTTGTGTTTTTATTTCACAAGCTGCACTCTACAGGAATAAATAAAACAGTGATTGTTTGGTTCACTGTAATTCAAATTATTATCATTAGTAGCATCAATAACCATGATGGGTAATAATTACACTAGGTAATGTATAAAAAAGCCAGTAAAATCCAAATATATTGTATACAATATTAAAATTTTGACTCGTACACTTCACAAGTAGAAAGTTCTAGATAAAAATAAATGCACTTATCGCGCCCTCTACATGGCAACAATTGCTAACTTTTTGGCAAAATCCTTATGAAAATACATTGATACAGCTAGTTTAAACAATTGCACAATATTGCAGCATTATTAGTACATGGAGTTGAAACACTTCCGAGCAAATACGTAAAATAAATTAACCTTCTAATCTCAGCATCTTGAAAAATAAATGCAAACTTTTACAAAAATAAAATTGAACTTTTTGTATTTTTTATAGTAAAACAGGAAAGTTACAAATTTATTGTGTCGTACATCGATTTAATAGTATAAAAAGTAATAAATAATTGAATTTTGATATGCGATGCAATCAAAATGCGTGTTTTATTGCATAGTTCATAAATCCCTGACGCCGGTGCCGTAGTTCGCGCCGCCTGCCCTGTTGAGGGCCTCCTTGAACTGGTCGATGTCTATTTCCGATTGATTTTCAAGCTGCAGCTCCACTGCAAAATTCTGAAAAAGAAAATTTATATACATTGTATTGATATAGGTAAGTTATTTGAATTCTTCTATTCCTTTATTCCAGACTCTATGTCAAGAACTCCTCACGAGGAATCCTTGTAATTTTCAGAATTTAACTTAAAATAATATCTTTTCGTTGAATATTCAAAGACTGCCGCGAATGCTAAGATTCAAGTTGTGTAGAACGAAACGTTAATACATTCGCCGTACGAAAATAATAATCAACGTAGCAAGACCGCATAATATTCGTTTAAAAACTTCAACATGACAAGTGGACCTAGAATGACAGTTCAATTCAATAAGCGCGGAAAGAAAAGAAATGTCAAAAGACCGACAAACAAATTCGAGTTTTGTTGCTGCCGATTGTCTTGTTTACCAATGAAAACTGAAAAAGGTTGATAAAAATGGAAGATTTATTTAACCGAATCCCTTGTAGGGAGAACCAGTTGAACGACTTATTGAATCTCTTTGGTGACGGCGACGAACCGCTGCCTTGTTCTATTTTTATAAGCGGTACCATGGCCACCGGCAAAAGTTATTGTGTGGAGACGATCCTTCGTTATTTGGGCTACAAAAACGTTGTAATAGACTGTATTGAATGCTACACGCCCAAAGTTATGTATGAAACCATATTGTCAGGCTTACAAGATGACGACGTGGATGTGAAATGCGACAGTATGCTGGATCTCATCAACGGTTTCAACAGACTTGAGATCGGATACGAGCCTGTAGTTCTGGTGTTCGACCGAGCCGAGAGACTTCGCAACATGGATCAGACAATCCTGCCAGCACTATTCAGCCTGCGAGAACATTGTAACCTCAATATATGCACTATTTTCATCACTCATTTGGTGTACGAAAACTTTTACTTCAAGATGGGCGTCCGAGAACCAATAAAAATGTACTTCCCCAACTATAACAAAGAAGAACTGTTCAAAATAATATTCCTACGCCAGAAGAGTTTCATTCACTATTTATTGGCCAATTATGAAGTGGATGAACACATAAAAATGGAGCTCAAAAAACCTGAGCTATTTGCAAACTTTCTTATCGCATTTCTCAGTGTGTTCTACAGACCGTGTCGGGATTTGATCGAGTTGCAACACATGGCACGGGTGAATTTTGTGAAATATTGTGAACCAATCATCAGAAATGAAATCATGGCGACAGATCTCAATAAACTGTGGCGACACATTGCTCCCGTCTTGAAGAACAGTCTTGAACTATTATATCTACGAATCAGCAACTCTAAATCAGTTCCTTCACCAGGTAAAGAAAACAGCAACACATTGAACACACAAGCATACAACTTAGAAAATACACTCAAAGACGAGCTCACTTCCACAAAGACATTTGCACAAAGCTTTGAGTTGCCATACTATGCCAAATACCTGCTCATAGCGGCATATCTGGCCAGTTACAACCCACCTAAACAAGACAAGCGCTTATTCATGAAGAATCACGGGAAGCAGCGGAAAAGACTGCAGCAAGTGCGAGCCAAAGCCAAAATCACTGAAAAGCTGAACACTCAACTTGGTCCTAAGGTGTTCACTCTCGACAGACTGCTAGCTATATTCTATGCAATTTTGGAGGATAAGATTGGACTGACAAGTAACTTACTGGCACAAATAGCTACTTTAGTAGAGCTGAAGTTGATTGCTGGTAGTAAGGAGATAGATTTAGATGCAGCCAAGTATAAATGTATTGTTGGATATGATTTCATTTCAGCTGTGGCTCAAACTGTTGGTTTCAATGTGAGGAAATATTTGTATGATTTCATGTAATCCTCTTTGTATTTAAATGAGGAAACTGATTCTCATTACTGTATTATTTTAAGTTTTGATCATTGCAACCAAACTGAAGGAATTAGTTATTTCTTGTTGGATATCATCAATATTTATGTGGAATGCATTTTTTGTCCCCATTTTTCCTATAAATTGCTGATGATGATGACAATCACTCAATTTGTATCACGTTCTACATCAACATTATTATACTTTTATTTCCAAGTGAACAAACAGTTGTCTTGCATATTCCCTTACTAATTTATTAAAATGCTCATTTCAAACTACTTATTATGTTTTTATTTTAAGCTGTCCCCGTATTGTCAATGATAAAATTAATAGCTTCAAAATTGTAAAGAAGATGAAAATATTATTCAGCTGTAGTAACAGCTGAATCACTGTGATCTGATGGAACATGTTAACTAGTAAGTTAACATGTTCCATCAGATCACAGTGATTGCTTACTATCAAGTGAATAAAACTTGTCCTCAGATTTTATTGCTTTTTTGTAACATAATGTTTAGGATAATGCAAATGTAAATTAATCACTTTATTTATTTATTTCTTAGTTGATAAAGTTCTAGTTAATCGTAAATCGGTATCTATCATGTTTGTTTTGTCGGCGTTTTTACGCAAACATCACACCTCTACGTGCAAGGTTATCAAAAACATGCAAGTACTTATTGGCAAAGTTAAAGATAACTGATACAAAGAGACCAGTAAAAAAAATATTTATCAAGCCATCATTAAAAGCGTCACTAAGGTATTTTAATTTGACTGATGATTGTGAATATTTTTAAGCCGTTACTTCTACAAGGATTTCCCTCCAACTAGAGTCATATTTTCTCATAACTGAGGGTCGTAACTCCCCCGCAGAACTACTTCTTCGAGGAGATACATCGATAAGGGCACCCTGTTTTTCCCACGAATGACCCATGTTCTTAGAATTTGTAGTCCTCAATCATGCCGGTCCTCACGATGTTTACCTTCACCACTAACCGATTGTAAAACAACACATAACTTGAAAATAATCTCATAGGGCCGGATTCGAACCAGACTTCAGAGTTTCATACAGAGACAGACAGACCTATAAGTACACACCCCTAAGCCACACTCGCTTTAAGACTTTTAATGGAACAGACAGAACAAACCGCGTTTTGCTTCCACTTTTATAGTGCGAACTGCAAAATTGTAGAACTCCCTGTTCTCCGCGGAATAAAACTTTGCAATCTTCAAAGCGAGAGTGAATCGGTTCTTACTGGGTAAGCACGTTCCATCCTAGACCGTAATGATTGCTCATCATCAGGCGAATTACGGACAAGTGCAAACCCATTCCTTGTAAAAAAGAACAGGCAGGTAAGTAAATAACAACAAATGTGATGCTCACTGAGATGATATCCTTAATGACGGCCTTGTCGGTGGACATCTTGGCGCGGTTGATAACGGACACGCGCGGCCCCACCCACGTCACAAACAGGAACTTCTGGCGCTTCGACATCTCGTCGCCCATCTGCATCCTGGAACCATACCAACATTGTAAGAAACACATTTCGTAACAGACGCGCTTCTACGAGTAGATAGGTACTAGGTAGGCATCTACTCTAATATTTTCAACAACCGGCCGTTTGTCTAGTACGGCAGTCGTTAAGCCATGTAGAGGCCCTTAGGGCGGCTTGATAAACTCTCGAAACCAGAGTTGGCCACCCACATTCGATAAGAAGAACAACCGTTTCCATACTTCCACATATCTGTACAACTGCTACCTACATACTGAATGTCATCTCATCGCCCTATTTCCTAAATCTCATCCTGAGTCACAGCTTAGGTCTACTGTGTCACACCGCTGGAACCCATGGCTGCTTGCCATTGCCTTGCCATGGTGTGGGCGAAATGTGATACCATCATAATTGTAAAATTAACCGTTACGCGTCAGTTATTCCGCGGTTAATGAGAGTTTGGGAAAGACGGAACGTAATTAGTTTTATGATGTTGTTCTTGGGCTTCCTGTCTTATTGATGGTCCGGGACGGTCACTGGCTTTACCTAGATTTAGGTGTTCTCATATGTTATGTTCTCATGACTCATACCTACTACAGTAGGTATACTGGATTTAAATTTCACTATAGGTGTGGGGTCGTCCATTAATCACGTGAGGCTCGAAAGGGGGGGAGGGGTCCATAAAAAAGTCACGAAATATCACAAGGGGGGAGGGGGGGTGTAGTGACATATCACGTGTATTTATTTTTTCGACTAACGCGCGAAAAGCAAAAACAATCTGCAGGTCCTGTAACCTTTCTGTTTACCGCTAAGCAATATTGTAATATTTAATTTGAATACAAGTAAAACTTTAAGATTCTTCATAGGTCTAAAAATACACGTGATATATGTGGGGGAGGGGGGGTTAATCATAAACATCACCATGTATCACCACGGGGGAGGAGGGTTAAAAATGCCAAAAAAAACATCACGTGATTAATGGACGGCCCCTGTACTCAATTTGAACCATTGTGACGGTTTAGGTGACCTGTCTATTCAGTGTAAGTAAAGATATCCTAATGTAGATGCCTTGTAATGTAAACGCCTGTGATTGATTAGATTGTTACATAATTAGTAATTAATTAATAATTATTATATTTGTCTATACAATACAATGACTATTATACAATTTGACTTGTAATATGTATTACCAATAAATGGTTTATCTTGTTTAGACTCTGATAATAACTTTCGTTTACCAAATTTAAGCATCTTACTTAGCTGTGTGTTCAGTTAGGTAACTAGGTACGTAAATTGAAAAAGTAAGTATATATATCAATATCATTCTCTTGTGGGCGATTCTTTGGATTTATCACATTAAATCATTGTGGATCGCAGCTGTTTGTCCAGTTGTTGTCAGGTCCTGGGAGTTCCAACCACCTATGGGGATGTTAAAAAACTCTCAGTGCCAGTTTCCTTGGACCTTACCTGATGTACCCGAAGGCCCGCTCGTCGTCCGCGAAGTGTTGCCGGAACTCGGAGAAGTCAGCGCCCCGCGCCGCGCACACGATGCGCGCGCCTTCGAACTTGAACACCGCCCTGCGACCGCACCACAATGATAAACAAAGTCAAAGATATTTATTGCGGAATATAGGTAAATATTGATCGTTGTGAGATTATATTGGAACTCTATACTCCCACCCATAAGGCGTGCAAATTACAATCAAAATACCATTATACTGGAAACGAACGCCTCTATCTTTCTTTGAGTCGTATTTCCTCATGACTGAGGGTCGTGACGCCCCACACCACTAATTCGTTAGGGAAGTTCTCTTGGGCGGATACATCCTGGCGCCCAGGTCCTTCCACGGAGGGTCGTGACACCGCAGCAGAATTAATTCATTAGACGAGTTCTCAGTTAAACTAACAAAAACTCGAAAATGGACGGACAGCGTCATACTTGTCTGTAGGGTAGTCACAAAAAAAAATTTACTTGACGACGAACGTAATATATGTTTATAATTTAAGTTATGTTTCACGCGTAAGTAAGTGATAAATGTAGGTACCTATCTTAGTGTGAAATAAAGTTCTTTAAACCTAAACCTAATCTCTTGAGGGGGCTTGAGTAATAAGAAGGTGAGGCATATCGATAAGTATTAATAGCATAGAAATTTATATAATGGAACATCTTACAAAAAATCGTAAAACAATATTTATTGTATTAAAATGCTTGAAATGTTATCAATGCATAAAGGAGATCTAAGATACATCATAATATTACCGTGATACAACACATAGTCGCATCCATTGCATTTCCCAGAGATAAGGATCAGTAGGTAACTTATTCCTAGAATAGATAACCAAAAAAACTTATCGGAACATCTCGTCTCTAACACTGATGACGTCATTCTGATAATATGTAGATAGTAGGTATTTATATCTGATCTATCTATACAAGTGATATGGCACATAGGAACCAAGTATTTTAGTTATCTAAAAGACTAGTACAGTACCCCGGTGATGCTATTAAATTTGGCCTGTTACACCATTTGAATACTGCCTGCTCTGTTAGCTTAGTTGGTAGTAGCTCTGCCTCCTAATCTAGGGGTTGCGGGTTCGATCCCCGCGTGACACAAGTACTATTTATGAATTTTAAGAATGTATAATTAGGTACTTGTGTTGAATCTGGTCGTTTGTATGTATAATAAGTATATGTATTTACAATAGAAAAGTATATAAGTATTATATCCGTTATCTACATAGTACGCGCGACACATGCGTTTGCTCAGTGTGGGGCTAGATGGCGCTATGTGCAATGCCGGAATATTTTTTAAAAGTATATTTTTTTATTATTTTTTTTTAAAGTGCTATGCCCTAAACTTTCCAAGCTTAGATATGTTGGGTGCGGCACGAAACATGAATAAACGACCTACAAATACACCTACGATTGATAATACTAGTTAGATGTCTACTGTCACTCACCATTCTGTGGGAGTTGCGTCGGAGCGCACGTCCTCGTAGGCCGACCTGATGGTGTCCCGGTCCAGCCCCGTCGTCATCGTCACCTGGAACCAGGGAACAAGGATATTAAAATTATTTAACACGTGTCACAATATACAACATTACAAACACCGACGTAGAAGCGCCCGTAGCTCAGCTGGCGGAGGCAGTCGCTGGATTACCAATGTTGAGCAATTGTCGATGCTGTCAGTCCTGGGATAAGTGACAAAAAATTGGCATTCAGGGCGCTTCCGTGGATGTGATATTCAATTCTAGGTCCCGGCTGTTTGTATAGTACGGCAGTCGTTGCCATGTCAGAGACTCTGATTAACTCTCGACACCAGAGTTGGCCACTCTCATTCGATAAATAAAAGAATATACAAACAGCTGTTTCCTACTTGTAAATACTGTTTTCAGGCTACAACTTTGATAAAGGGTTTGAATTAGAAAAGCCAATGTTTCCAGTGATATTGGACATGTCAGTAAATTACCACTTATTTTCTTAATGCTTGATTTCGAGAAAACACAACAAGTCAACGTTTAACCCAGAATAAAATAGAAGGATAAACAATTATAATTTACCGTGAAAATAAGTCTTGGGTATGTTAAATCTGGAAGTGGAATAAGCAACACGGTGCTTAACGAATGGGTACCTACATATTAGATTTACCTTTTCGTTCCACAAATCCTGAAGACTCTTTATTTAACGTTCTTATTGCAAAGCCTAGTCTTCTGAGCAACAGTTTTTTATTTGTATCACAAAGCAAGCAATCGAATCACCGACCTCTTGTCACGATTTCCGCCAAACATCTCACTTTCCAAAAAGCACGTTTCAGCCACGTTACGATTCTCAAAAGTGAGACTCCGACGCCCACAAAAGCAATTGTTTCTTATAATTATCGAGCATTATTCCGAGTTGATTAATGAGCACATTCTTGGGAGATAAAAGTTGAAAAGAAAGTTATTTCTCATACATACATGCTGTTGTCGGCACACTTCTCGCGGCCGCGAGCTGTGCGACATTGTAAACAGCACGGAGCGGGGCTCAATGAATATGTGCTCATTTGTAATATGGAATTTATGTTCGTTAATTAATTATTTACACTTTTCTAGACATAGCTATAACTGTTTTAAAAAAAACTTTCCGAAGACTTGATAACCTTCTTTTTTCGAAAGCGGTAAAAAATAACATTAATAGGTCGGACAAGCGCGATACTAAACGTTACCAACAGAATTCTGTATACTGTGCTAATAGTACCTACTATTAGCATAGTAGGTATACAGAATGCTGTTGGGTCGAAATATTTCCCTCATTACACAATCATGAAAAAACTGTTTATTATTTAAGGAATCTCACCATCCCAGTCTTTAACAATGAGATTTTACATATAGAATATCATTGGTCTTTATCAATAAAACAATCAGTTTTATTTACCTTGGAAGAGCACGAAAAGCCAGAGTGGCAAGACTCTATATCTTGCACATCACTGTGCACAGAGTCGTCTTCCTTCCCTTCCTTTACGATGGCATACAGTTCATCTATTCTGACCTTCAACACTTTAATTTCTGCTTTCATCTTCTTCCTATCAGCCACCAACTCTTCCACCAACGCAGTCTTATCGACCAGTAAGCCAGTGGTCTTTCGTATGTCTTCCAAACAGTAGGTGAGAGACTCCAGCTGTGTTTCCAGGGTCTTCTGGTTTTCTACCAGTTTACTTATACTGTCCTGGAGAGATTTGTAGTTGCCTTCAGCGGGAGGTAGGTCCATGGCGGAGTCAGTTCAACATGATATGGTTAAAAAAATATGTTTTTAAAGGAGTGCGTACAGGGCAAAGAATATTATCACCCTTTTAAAGAGGAGGTCGTGGGAAATATTTTGGTCAACACCAATGATTTTTCAAGCAAACACAAACTTGACTTCAAACTTTGGTTGACGTTTGGTTTTGGCTTTTGACGACAAGGTGACAGACTAAGGAAGGGAACCATCGAGTCCTGTTGCAGATTTATTAAAAAGAATGGATTAAGGTGAGCTCTGATCCGGAGTAAACGTATTAAACCCTAGCTAGTTTTTGTTAAATATTAAGAAAGCAATTACAAATGACACTACTATACAACTAAACACTTCAGCCATGTTATTCCATATATCAACCAGAAATTCTGAGACCAATTTTCAGATGCTTTAGCTTGTTCTAGGCATGAAGGAAAGATACCTACCCCGTGTTGATAATCAAATACTAGATTATGCATACGATACATCCATACTCAAGCACGTCTGAAGGCCCACTAGTATAATTATGTAAAGCAAGTCAGTCAGTAGAGCGAGTGAGTTATCTCGTGCTGTGCTCGCGGCTCGCATCACTTTCGATACCAACAACACGGGAAACGGAACTGGGGCAGGTGGGGTAAGGTAGAAGATTAGGAGTTTGTATGAGCGTGGAGGACTCTGGTGTCAACAGTTTTCAAGTAATTTTGGAATTGACTCAAGTGGTACGATAAGGTTTAACAAGGTTAGAAGTAATATTTAAGGAATTGAAGAAATTAAGATTTAAAAATATAAAATTACTATTTAACCACTTATCAATTCCAGCAGTAGGTAAAAGTACCTACTAATGTGATATTGACCGAATTTGTAATTTTTTACCAGGAGTGCTGATAAGATTTAATTCGGGTGATAATTAGAATACTCTTGAAACTAACCTACTAGGTCCAATTTTACTAAATTCGTTATTATCGCTACAGTTTCTACCTTGCACCACAAACACCGTTCTACAAAGACAAGCAGCATCTTTGCATTCACTGAGAAGAAGTCAGCGTAAAATAACTGCGCAAGGACGAAATAGGAACTACAATATTCTGACTAGAATCAATTATGTGCTAGAAGAATATGATCTTGAATGAGAGTTAAGGCTACGATATTTCAACCGAAAACGCTTTGCGCTTGGAAAAATGCCTACAGTTGCTGTTTCGCATGCAATTCCACGCCGTATTAACATGAAAGCAAGGGCGAGCATCGCGCGCATAGCTCCGGGCGACGAGTCTTGTCCACACGCAAACAATTTTGCATAATTTGAGAAGTTTTGCAGACGTTTTTGACGAAGTAAATTCATATAAAATCAGCAATTCAGAATATTCTATTTATGATTTCCTACTCCTTTGAATAATAACATTACCTTGTGGATATATAATTATAATTAAATTGGTTTAAATTACTGTACTACTTTTGGAAAAAAAAGGTAAAAAATATTTCAAAACAACAGAACTATTTTTCAAAAAATAAAACTATCGAGCGAAGTACCTATACGTAATCCTATTTTCGCGTTTTTTATTGTCTTAACACTGAATCAAAATTATATAAACTGAAAAAAAATCAGCTCTATCTTATATACTTACTTCTATTTTATTTGATTTACATAATATATGAAATGTCGATTTCACATAGCACCCCGTCTAAGTATGGATATGGAAAAATCAGACATGAATTAAGGCATAAGTGCTGCCTCAGTATCGCCCAGATTTATCTTGTACAGACTTTGCTTTTTTCCAACCTTATTTAATTTACCATTCCGATAGTTTCACACTTGTTAGTTCCGATATAAAATATTACGTTATAAATGTTACATGTTGTTTACATTCAGAAGAATCCGTGGGTTTTCGTGCGGTTACTCGTAAATTCATAATGCGTACAAGAAAGTTTATTGTTCTATGTGTAATTTAATTATTATTGCTTGCACGTAATTATAATTACGGAAATAATTTTGTTTGTGAGAGTTTTCTAACGTAATTTTGGGAGTGGAAATTGTTTAAGGTCTGATGGGTGCGGTTTCTTAGGGCCCTGTTACTTAAGGTCATATCGTTTGGGCCCCAAATATTATGTTAATCTAACTGAGAGGTGCAGGAAGGAACTAAACGAACTATAAATTTAGTTGTATTAACCGGCTAGCACTTACGTTAAAAATTACGTCGAAAAATTAGCTCGACAAGAAAAACTAAAAAAATTTCCGAAACTTGTCGAGCTAATTTTTCGACGTAATTTTTAACGTAAGTGCTAGCCGGTTAATACAACTAAATTTAATCATGCCTTACGGGAACTATAATACAGTAAACGAACTATGTTGCAATTTCTATAGAACCCATGCGAATTGCTTCCTTTTACAAAAAGCGTTATTAAAATTGTCTCACAAATAATCGTATTAAATTGTAAACCAATATTAACATATTTTTTATTTGTTCATTTGGAATTTATAAAATTATCAATTTGATACCTATTTAAAAAATGAAAAGATCATCAAAAAACATTGGAATGCGAGCAAATACCACGAGGCCACGTGACCGCGGCGTCTCGCGTCTAAACCGCAGCTACAGGAAATTCAATAATTAATATCGACACTGACTGAAATAAGTAAGAATATGACCACTACAATTAGCTGTGAGCTTAGACAGGTAAAATAACAATCTATTTACATATTCTATTTATTTACAACATAGTGCAGGAATCATCCTTTGAAATATTATATTTAGAAATGCCTAATTAAGAGTAGGCACTGAACTATGCAGTGGCACAGAATAAATAGTGGCCCGATTTTGTTGGTTTATTTATTATTCGCAACAGAGTCACAAATCGTCGTAATTTTCGATATAGTGATAAAATAAGGATAAAATGAAGAGTAGGATAGGCTTTTATAAGCCACAGGCATCCAATAGTTTTGTTTTTCGTAGTAAAGTTTCGCGTTTGACAACAGCCCGCCTAATGTTAAGCTTTGCTGCAGTCAATAATTATAACACGGTTACCTAGCCGCGTGATCTTCTCCCATCGACCTTGCCAATTACCATCATTTTTTCTAAGCTGTCAGGGTCTCTACGAGCAATGTGTCCGAAATATTTGAGAATTCACTGAAAACAGATAGCGGACAGTCTTGTGGTTCTCTTAGTGCACCAATGATCAAGACTTCAAGCTAGACACGACCTTCAGCAATGAAGACGACGACTAAGAAGAAGAAGAAGGTTTCTAAATTTGAAGGTACCTTAATAGGTTTCATTAGGTTTCTAGATTTGTGGTGGGGGAGACTTATTAATTTATTTGTTGTAATATGTATGTGTGAATATGTAATAAATGTTTTTCTTTCAAAACCCCATAGGTGAAAATATAAAGGCTGCAGATAATGCTAACATGACCTGCGAACACCCAGATCAAGGTCACGCGTCTCGTTTATATTTAAACCCAATTTGAACGGCTTCGTGACGCACAGTTCGTCGACACCACACCCTACAGGATAACTCCAGAATTAGAATCATTACTGCTGTTTACGGGAATTTGTGAGTAAATGGTAATGGGTTGTGTGACCGCAAAACCGTATTAGGTAGTATGTAGTTAAATATAATATAATTGTACTAATAAGGTAGATGTATTATAATTCTCATTAAATCAAATATTATTTCAGTAAACATTCAAACAGGTAGGGGTATACAGGTTTCATACATGATAGTTAGTTGGGTTGCACTAAGGATAACACATAAATATGTATTTATGAAAAACAATGTTTTTTTTTAAATGTTGATATTTTTTTAATAATTAAGCTAAGAAGCTAATATCTAAAACAAAACACTGAAATTAAGGTAAGCAAATGGGTAATATCATACCTTGCCTACACAAGTAGGTATTTAGGTACTTTAGGATGTGTGAAGTACCTGTGTTTAACCGTCAACAGATCGATAAGATAGCAGGATTAGTTGGAAAGCAGACAGCGGAGTTATTGGCTGATTGTAATGTCCTGTTTGACTTACATCTAAGAATTACACAGATATCATCAATAAATCATTAATTGCAGGAAAATACAAATAAGACATCGAAGGAAATAATAATGACAAATAAAATAATCAGAATCAGAACTACCTACGTAGTGTTAAGTACTTAGTTAGGTATAGCTACAATTTCAATAATAAAATGGTCATCAACGTGGCTTAGTTTTTTTTATAGTTTAGACATGACTACTATAAATCCTAACTCGCATAAAAATTACAAATATTATTCACTGGTACTAGGTACCAGTGAATAATATTTGTAATTTTAAAAGTAAATACTTGTTTTGGGCTAACAGAAAATTAATATAGGCTGTAACAAACTTTCGAGAGATGATAACTAGTTTTAAGAATATTTTAGGCCTTGTTTGTCAAGTTTCTAATAGAACATAGTTACATGGGCGTTTCATCACCCACATTGATTGAATATGACCTGAAGACAGTGTGATATGTCTACATGTCTAGTTATATTATGTTGTATCGATCATGCATTTGCCGGCTGAATTAATGGCCGCGCGGGGCATTTACAAGCTCCATTGCTTCTCCCCCACTGTCTATACAAATGTTCATGTGTTAGGTATTTATTAGCCCATGCCTTAGTCATAGAAGGGGTGGCTTCAGTCTGGTTCTATATTGCAATCATTGGAATGCAACGAAGAAGATAGCAGATAGGTACTATTTCGAAGTTATCTGTACATATAAGTATTTTATTTTATACCTCAAGAACTCAGTTTGGTTTAAGATTTTGGGGTATGGCTCTTATGGCGAAATGTTATGCCAATGATGAGGTTAGGTTCAGCTGGCATCCACCAGACAATTCTCTTGCTTCGTATACATATAAGTATGTATGAAATCAATGATCTTGTATGTCTGTCTCGGTATTACATTAATGCTATGTGCTAAATGAGAATAGGCAAGCAATTTTCCAGCGACAAGGCCTCGAGCCATAAAGTTTGTCACGCAGTGCGGTGGTCGAGACGCCTGGTATGACGCTTTCCCCGTTTATTCCGGTATTCCACTGATTAGCGGGACTTGATTTTATTCCATTTTAGTCAATAACGCGGTGAAATGAGCTTATTGAGTATGACTTAACGTTTTTTTTTATCTGAGAACGTTTTTGATCTGAGAATGATCAGTTACTTGAATGTGGTTTCAAAACGTATGATTTATATAATATCGATATGTGAGTATTGTTTCGTTCCGAGCAGTTTTTGTTTTCATTTATTAGTCGGTTTAAAAATATCAAAATAGGTATTTGGGCCCCGAGCTCATTTCATTAAGTTCATTTCAAGTACCTACATTTCAACATTATTTTATGGTAGGTATGTGAAAATATAATATAAGTATCACTTTATTATTATTCATAGTTATCATACGACCATTAAAAATATTGAATTAGGTAAATGGTAAATAGTAAGTTGTGCGAAAACACCAAGGGAAACTATGTATGTACTTGTACAAGCTACAAATGATTTCGGATATACCACAACCGGCTGTCGCTATCAGACTAAACAAGCGTAACCACAGAATTAGTTTATGGTCCTCTAAACGGTCGAATCAGGCAGCCATTGATCCAGCATTCAAACATACAATCTGGTCGCGGGTCAACGCACGCGTTTGTACGGTTTTTCTACTATGCAAAAGAATAAGAATGCACAGAATGTATTATTATTAAAAAATAGCATTCGTGTAAATAGGCTTTGCCCGTCGCGGCTGGTGTTAAGGTATTACCTAGCTCTTAAAAAATAAAATGCGCAAAACGCATGTTTGTTGGATATTCTAACCACTTTGCTAAGGGCTTTTGATTGTATCTCTACACCGACTTTCATCCAGATTGATCCAGCCATCAATAAATATAATCGAATCGTTCGTTTTTCTGTGTATGTATGTATGTATCTATATATTTGCGTAATGATGTCATTGTAAGACGCTTTTAATTTGGAGTTGGTTCTCTGCCACTGCTTCCTCCCTCCCAGAGGCTGTGCACAATGGGCTACTGTGCTCAGCTCAGCCCAACATGTGCTCAGAAATACTTCCGCATTTTCCTCTCAATAGACGATGACGACTTTTTTGCTTTTTGCTCACTGTTTCAATGGAACCTTTGTGTTCTTGCGCTGGATTGATTGGAAATTGTACTTTATTTTATCACATATTTCTGTAAGTAACGCATTGTACTAGGTATTAAGATGTCTTGCCTGAAGCGACACCCGAGCGAAATTTGAGCGACACTGTAGTTGGAGATGGAATATGCCGAAATGAATAAAAGATTAATGTACAGTTTTGGTAATGGTTGTTTTTTATTAATCAAATTAAATTTTAATTTGTGTAGGTATACCTATCTAGGCTTTTTCAATTTCAAATTTCATTCAAATTGATTCAGCCGTTTGAGCGTAACTAAATGCCGAACATACACGCACAAAATCTGTCGCCTCAATGTTAGCGAGATTTTCGTTTTTGAAAGCGTTCAACAAAATGTATGTAAGTGTATAATATTTCCCGTAATGCATCTGGCGAGGCATTCAGCAAGTCACTGCGTTATTTCGAGCGATGCGCGTCAAGTGGAGGAAGTGTGCAAACAAATAACTGTTTTGTCAATTTACCGGGACTGAGTCAACGACTCCTGGCCTGGCTGAGGGGAGTCAGAATAATATTCATTACTGGCTGTGCCTGCGACTTCGTCCGCGTGGAATAGTTATTTTGGGCATTAATTGTTTGAATTTTGAACCGTTTTCGCAGCACACGCAACGGAAGCCCTCAAAGATGAATAATTTTCACCATTTTTTCCACATTTTCCATTGTTTCTTCGCTCCTATTAGTTGCAGCGTGATGCTATATAGCCTAAAGCCTTCCTTGATAAATGGTCTATTCAACACAAAAAGAATTTATCAATTTGCACCAGTAGTTCCTGAGATTAGCGCGTTCAAACAAACAAACAAATTCTTCAGCGTTATTATATTAGAATAGATTAGTATAGATAATGCGCTTTTGTGGTACCTAGCTCTTTTAACATAATTATACTTAATGTTAATAATTGTCTTATTAAGACCTATGAAAAATAGAGCGCAAAGAGATACTGGTAAGTACCTACTAATTTAATTCATTTAAAACAGATAATCGTGGTAAGAAATAACTATGGTTTAGAAATATGATGGAAAACGCTTACACATTGAGAATCAGAAGAATTTATTTATCGTTCAAACCAGTTTTAAACAAACTATTGCCATACAAAGTTCGTTACATGTAGGTCAATATTAGGTTGCGGGTAGGCCAATTTTTTGTAGGTATTTGAAAAGCGATTACTGTCACAATATCAACAACAATGTACGTACTTACTTAATTGACTCGTCGTGGGATTAATGAACTCGACATATGAACGTACCTACCTACAACATGTAAGTATAAATACTTACATGTTGTAGGTACCTTCGCTAGCAAATATCACAGCTATGCGAACTATTCACTCTAGTTCACTTAATTAAGCAAACATCCGCTTGTTTGTCTTCATTGTTAGGACTGGTAGGTACGAGTATAATATTTCGCTATTATGATATTGAGCTTAGGTGTAAACCTTTTGATGAAGTAACAAAAAATAAATAACTTTAGACCGATAAGCTTTTGATATCATCAATTTGTGTACCATGTAGTAGGTAGGTACTGGTTTTTGCCTTGCAGTAAAATTTTAGGCCATGTACTCGTAGGATGATTTAGCTTCCTACAGCTAAAGCCTGTAAAATGTATAAGGTATCCCTAAAAATAAATCTACTTAACATCAGTATTTACTTAATAAAGCGGATATAAAATAGGTAAGTAAGCATATTTATGTCATTTTATTAGCAGCTTACAAATAAAATTCGTACCATTGGCAAACCATTCATAGCTGTGTACGTTTATGGAAGAAAAGCGACTCGCCGACCTTTTCCTACCATTTTGGGTAAAGTGCGTCGTCAAATTAAAGGCCGACCGAAAGTTTTACAACTGGTCAGTCATGAATATGAGGAAAAATATCAACATCTGAGGGAATAAAGTTTTTTATGTCACGTTTTTACTCAATTTCATCAAGTTCGTTTCGGCTGTTTTTTACGTGGTTTACGTTTGACTACCTGATGTTAAGCATTGCTCCAGCTTAGGGTGTAACACGCTTACCTAGAAGATACTTATTAACTCTAGATTTGATTTGAAGACCCCTAGATTACAGTTTACAAGGAAGCACTGCTACTATAATAAGTAATGCTACTATAATAAGTATAGTCAAGTGTGTTAAGCATTGCTCCAGCTTAGGGTGTAACACGCTTACCTAGAAGATACTTATTAACTCTAGATTTGATTTGAAGACCCCTAGATTACAGTTTACAAGGAAGCACTGCTACTATAATAAGTAATGCTACTATAATAAGTATAGTCAAGTGTTCCAAAGCTTTGCCGTCCGTACAATAAACGCTTGAGAGTAATGAAGTCATTTTTGACTTATTAGGATTGTAATATTACCTACCTTGAAAGTAGATAAAACAAAAAACAAGTAAACAAATAAGTAGTAGATAAACAAGTGATACATGCAAAGTGCATACAAATAAGATTCAAATAATTGTCTATGACTTTTTTTTTAAATCTTTTAAAATCTAATTAACTTTGTGGTAATCATTTTCTCCTTTTGCGTATCATAAAGACTAATAAATACAAACCAATGGAAAAAATGTGTACCTAACGCCTGAAAGAAAAATGTAATTACCTAATTGTTAATATACCTTAATGTCTGGAACGAGATGGCAATTATATTGCGACACAGGTTCGCCTAGTGCGGTGTTTATAGTGCATGTATGTATAGTTTTATTATTATTATTTTTTGGAGCAATAAACGAAATTTTTATTATTATTTATTTGATAACACAGATCTTTGAATACAGATATTCACTATTATAATACCTATCTGTTTTTTGTAAATTTTTCTGTATTTTCAAGTCATTTTTGTATATGTACACTTGTGGAATATATATAAATATTAGTTAATTATTTTCGTAAATAGGTAAACATTGCAAGTTATAAAAAGTGGATCATTATAATGTCGAAAGTTTAAGCGTGTGTGTGTACTTCTTCACGCTGAAACGACTGAACCGATTTAATGAAATTTGGTATGGAGGTAGATTAGGCCATCAACTACTCTTTATTTCGGACTAAGCCGGGAAAGGATTATTGCCAGAAAGTGGTCGCTCTACGCGATATGGCCGCCTCATGTACTTAGATTGAGTAATATTTCTGTAAAATTGTTTTGTGAAATATTACTCAATCTAAGTTACTCAATCTAGTTTTTTCTCGTGTACAATAAGACTATATTGATTGATCTTATATAAAAAGACTATAGTCTTTTGTACACCACAAAAAAAACGGGATCAAATGCTAATAAAAAGAAGAGATCATTACTTCAATATTAGAGAAGTACAATTTTCATTCGTATATCGCACTCTCATCATATTAGAACTCTTCCAATAAGATAAATCCAGTTTATCCAGCCTCCAAAAATAGCGTGGTCCATAATCCCCCATTCCTCCCATACTAGTGTAAATCCGACTCCTATTTATGGAAGCATGTCAGGCACGCGACGGCTACGGGTTTAGATGCACGATGTACTCTCGTGGACGTCAGTCTACACTATTCAAAATCATGTCTATTAAGGCAGTACAATATGTTTATTAACTTTTTATGGGGCCCCATGAAGTTTAACTTTTGGGCCCCGTTAAATGATAACATCACCTTAACCACGCATAAGTGATGTTTAAATTTTTATCAAGTTTAGGGATTTTTTTATGAGATTGGGCCGATGTTTATTCGTCGTTTTGTTTCTTTGTCAAGCATGCCCACTGCATAGGAACATGGTACAAATTGATCGAAGTTTAAGTAATTGCAATGAAGATACATTGGACCATAATATTATCATGCCTGCACCTAGAATTGGGATAACCAACTATAAATGATGATGATACTCCTCCTAGTATTTGTGGTCATAAAGTAAGTCTTATAAACTATTATGTTTGTGGTCATAAATGCGCTTGGGCCCTAAACAGCGGAGCCGTGTGGGCGAGGTCAGTGACCCCGGTTACCTCACTGGATAATATTCATCTACATAAAATGCAGATTGACCGACATTCACTCTCTTTTCTAAATATTTGGAACCGATAAATGTTGAAAATTGTAGCGAGAAATTTATTGGATTTTTAATTTTATTGATATCGAGAGAATACTTTGTTATTTTTAGGTTTTGAGAACGGTTGTTTACGTGTTTACTTAATATACTTACATAAACATAGGTACATATTATCAAATTGAAAGCAAAAAATTTGGGGCTCTACATTTAGCATTCTAACTTAAAAACAATTTAAACCTTTTTAAAAAAAATTAGTAGGTACCTACCTAAATAAAATAATAATTAAGTATATTTTTAGTATAGACCTCTTGATAATCGAAGATTGATCGAGGAGTAGATAACTACTAGAACAGCGTACAGAAGAGTCATAGATCGTGTGATAGCTGGTGATAGGGAGATTCTTCGCACTTATTCTATCAGATAACATCAAGAGCGCTGACCCGCGACGGACGGGCCCCGCTTGTAGTGTAATGGAATTGAATTATTATCGTGTTACTTATAAACCTGATGAATTAGGGACTCGTTTTGGGATACATCACTAAGTAGGTAGGTACCTATACAAAAAAAAACAGATATATATTTTTCAGGACATATATATATTTATATATATATATATATATATATATATATATATTTCAGGACATATCACACAGCGCCATCTAGCCCCATACTAAGCTTACGCTTGTATCATGGATACTAGATAACGGATATAATACATATATACTTTTCTTTTGTAAATACATACTTATTATACATAGAAACGACCAGACTCAACACAAATAATTACAAATTTAAATGTTCGTAATTATTTGTGTCATGCGGGAATCGAACCCGCACCCCTAGATTAGAAGGCAGAGCCACTACCAACTAAGCTAACAGAGCAGTCATTCAGCAGTCAGAGCAGATTGCTTTGGCTTCTCCTTTTGAAGTCGGTTATAAACAAAAAATGGATCATACCTATTAATCACATCGTTAGTTAGATTAAAACTGTTATAATTTTAATTGATAACATTTGTAACAAAGAGGTTTGGGTGATTCTGCCAATCTTCTGATGGGACATAAAATAGTAAACAAATAAAGCTGTTTACCTACAACGTACCTATAACTTTCTACAGTAATTCCGAAAAAATCATGAGTAGGTAGGTAGGTACTTACTTTTATTAAGTAATAAAATACCTATAAACAATGCGCCTGAGAAGAGACAGCACG
Source organism: Macaria notata (assembly GCA_927399415.1). Taxonomy (NCBI): domain Eukaryota; kingdom Metazoa; phylum Arthropoda; class Insecta; order Lepidoptera; family Geometridae; genus Macaria; species Macaria notata. The sequence goes on along the minus strand of OV656747.1, from coordinate 510,030 downwards.
TGGTGCCCTAATAAAGGCCATTCAAGTGACGTTTAACTTTTTTACGTTAATGTGAAAGTCTAGACTTTCACTCGGTTCATCTTACGGTTAATTCCGAGACATGGGGTAATATGGCAGGATGTGAACTTTACAATATTTTAATTATAATTAAGTACAATAATCACAGAAATTAAGTAAGTAAGTCTAGGTAGGTACCTTTTATCAAATTGTTGACGTCATGGTTTTTTTTATATCAGTAGATACTTAAAAATTCTGTACTCAATAGGTATATCTAAGGAAATAATTCCTAATTAAAAAAACCTTATATATAAAAATAAGTACCTACTTAACTCAAATATCTAGTCGTATCTCAAAAGGCTATTTAGGCATTTGCCTAATATAGAATATGTAGGTATTTTAAGTATCACACATGCATTACAAATCATCAGAACTTAATCAAGTCAAAAGGAATAAATTCCAAGCAATTTCCTCTTCCTCACCTAAATTAAATCCTACATATTTTCCCGCCAACCCGCTCCAAAACGCAGGAAATCACATCACCCGGCAATCCTCATCTAGGCGCGACTGCATCCTAACTACCTACCTAACCTACAATGCACCCAGACGTTCGTATAGCACCACCACCCCGGCTCCCTATACGTACGTAGTACGTACAATCCCATAAAAACTGTATCGCTGACGAAATTCCGTGACTGGCAAAATGTTCACGCCGTTCGTTGTTGAAAAAATTATATCTGCTTACGTCGGTACTACCTTTTTTTTGCAAACTTCATTAGCCGATAATTAATTTGAGAATTTTATTGACAGGTATTATTTTTTATTACAAAAAATCGCTTACTTTTTTGGGTCCATTCTGCACGATGGTCTCGTATTCCAATCCTTCAGCCATCATTTTTACACAATTTAAAAAATCACAGCAAAATTCACTCTACAAAAATGTACGATTTTTGGTGTCTTTACTGGTTTATTACACTGTTTTTGATTTCTTTGGGGCTACCGGAGCGTTCTGTTACCAAACCGACACTAAAAGCTTAACGACTAAGTTAAATCACAGTCTATTAAAAACAATCCGATGAGACACAAGTGTTTAAATGAAATATTCGTGGTGGTCGCGGCCGGTGCTGTTGCAACAGTAATATCACGCCCACAGCCTCCCTCGCTCTCCACTGAGTGCATACCTACCTACATAAAGAAACCTATAGAAAGTAGATAATCCTCGATACCTAAATGAAATACCTACATGTTACAAGTGCGGCTTTGCTACGTAGTAGTATTTTAAATTTCCCTCTCAATTACGATCCTGTGTACGTAGTTTCGCTTAATTTTTGAACAAATCGTTGTTATGTGAATTTCAAAGTCAAGTGGAGTAAAATGTCACTATCAAATTAAACTATTTTGTAGCATGTGTTATCGTCTGAAAAAAGTAAACAAAACAAAACCATTTTCTTTCTTGTAATATGAAATCAAATTAATCGTCTAATCAATTAATTAGCCTATCCGATCAAGTCAGTTTTGGGTTATCTCTTGGTTGTTGGCGGCTCACTTTAGCCAATATTTGATTAACATTTCATTCTACAATCTTGCAGGTTAGAGGCACAAAAATGACCGACAAACTAAAGATAATGAAACAAGGCGCTGAAGCTAAGCTCTACGTGTGTAATTATCTCGGCCGTCCAACGCTTATAAAGGAGAGATTCGTCAAAACTTACAGACACCCGGATTTGGACACATCCATCACCAAAGACCGCATAAAGAATGAAGCCAGAGCCATAGTGCGTTGTAAAGCTATAGGAGTCAAAACACCAACACTATATCTTGTAGATTTCGACCGCAGACGCATCTATATGGAGCATTTTGAAAATTCTTTCACCATAAAAGACTTCATCATTAACACTATGAAGACTACATCTAAGTCAGATAGTTTAAACAACATTGCTAAAATGATCGGTGAAACTGTTGGAAAAATGCATGCAAATAACATCATACATGGAGATTTGACCACATCTAACATGTTATTGGTTTATAAAAGTCAAATTAGTGATATGAACAGCTTTGATTTAGCCATGATTGATTTCGGTCTATCCTACATAAGCGCAAGCTCTGAAGATAAAGGTGTTGATTTGTATGTTCTACAGAGAGCATTGATAAGCACACATAATGATGTGCCAGACTTATTTTCTAAGATACAAGAAGCATATTTTAAAAGTTATAGCGGTAATAATTTGAAGGAGGTTATCAGCAAGTTTGAAGAGGTCCGAGCGAGGGGAAGGAAGAGAACTATGGTTGGATAAGCTGGAATAGAATGTATTATAAGTTTATCTTTTTGTATTGTATTTAATAAACTACAACTATTTAACTAGGTATAATTTGTTGGTTTTATTTTCATACTATTTCTTATATGAAATTAATATACAGAGAACTTGTTCTATTGTCGTAGTGACTAATATGGCATTAGTAATATTTCTATTTAAAAAAGTACCTATCAAATGATGATGAACATACGATGGCTAAATAAGGGTAACATGTGTGGCTGCAAAATAAAAAAATATTTTTTTTCTTGCACGATTCGATTGTACTGTCAATGTCAGATTGATAGATAACCTAAAAATTGTGAAGAATTAAAAATATTTTTATATTGCATTTAATTTCCCATTCCCAATACTCTTGTAAAACCGTTTGCAATGAAGCGCCAGCTAATCTGCTTCACAAAGCAAAGTCCTCAAAATAATTACTCAAGACCCTTATGTAGTAAGTGATTATAGAACCTCAACTTTTTATATTATAACCTAAACGTAAATAAACATTAACAATACACATACTTTATAAAATTTCAGGATTTCTGAGCACAAAAGAAGCTGCTGAGCGACGAAATCACTTATTTACATTAGAAGCAAAACGCCAGAAAGAAAATGTGGGCAGAATTGAGAAGATCGAGGTCCAATACAAGGGCCTACCAAAGGACTGTACTTTGATTATGAATAAAGATCTTTCTACGCCCCACGACTGCGCTAGACGTGAGTATACAAAAATCTGTTCAAATCTATACTAATATTGTAAAGCTGAAGAGTTTGTTTGTTTGTTTGAACGCGCTAATCTCGGGAACTACTGGTCCGAATAGAAAAAATATTTTTGTGTTGAATAGACCATTTATCGAGGAAGGATTTAGGCTATATAACATCACACTGCAACTAATAGGTACAAAGAAACAATGGAAAATGTGGAAAAAACTGGCAATATTATTCATCTTTGAGGGCTTCCGTTGCGTGCGGTGCAAAAACAGTTCAAGTCGTGGGTAACAGCTATAATTTATTACGCCGAAAAGGTTGTTTGTAAAAATAAATATCTATCATGCCCAAAATAACTATTCCACACGGACAAAGTCGCGAGCACAGCTAGTTAATCATACAATGTTTTGATTCTCAGATGATCATGTTAACTTTGCATAGTAGGTAGGTATTATAGATAAATGAACAAACTAAATTATATTATTTACTTGTAATATCCTTCAATAAACTCATATTCCAGACCTGGGTGAGTGGCACATACAGAGCAGTGCACTGGCGCTCCTGGATGGCACCAACTACTGGGACATGCACCGACCTCTCACTGAGAATTGTGTGCTTGAAGTAAGTAAATTTTATGAATGTGGTGGGTTGACAACATAAGAAACCGCAGGGAGCACCTGGATTCAATCTGTACAGGACCAGGAAGAGTGAAGACGCCTGGACTGCAGTAAAAAAAAAAACAAAACTGATAAAACTAAACTTACAAACCATTTGATTTGCAGCTGCAAAACTTCTCAGTGTCAGAGCCGCAGCAGGTGAACAAGGCGTTCTGGAGGACATGCTCCATGCTGCTCGGAGCCTGTGCCAGCCTGGCCTTCAAGGAGGGGGTGCCCGTGCAGCTGCATAGCTTCCCCGGACCTGATGGTGGGTTGCATGATATACTTGTGGGATTGTGTGATTTTCAATTTGATTACGAATTATAAATCCTTTGATTTGATTGGATTATGAATTATGAACCATTAATAAGGGAAATTATCATTTAAAAATTATCACATCATGATTAGGTAATTGAAATAAAAATTTTACTTGTCATTAAAATTATAAAGACGCCTGAGTTCATACCGTGGTTTTTGCTAACTGTGGTGAATAAATTTTATTTATCAATAGTGTCGCTAAATAGATTGCAGAATTAGTGTGTTGAAAAATGACATATGACATAACTCTTGTACTCTTTTGTCATGTCTCGGGCCTTAGAAACTGTCACTAATGTAATGTTGCATAATTTGTACATGCATACATTAATGTTCCACATTGTTTCAGTCCGCAGTGGTTCATTCGTGTATGACGTAGACCTCCCCTCGCTGCCTGACTGGAAACCCACCGACATGGAGCTAAGGACACTCGCAGCTGAGGCCATCAAACTGGCTAGGTGAGGAAATAAACAAAATTAATTATGTTTTTAAAGTTGATTACTTACTACTTTGATGGGTGACGCTTTTTTAAGGGATTAAAAGTAGTAGGTAGTGTGTAATTTTGAATTTTTCTCTTAAACTGTATCCATGCTAATATGATATAAAAATATAAATGCTTCCTTGGGTCAGACAACACGTTAAATTGTAGGTGCCGGCTGTTTTTCTAGTATGGCAGTTGTAAAGCCATGTCAGAGGCCCTTAGGGTGGCTTGATTAACGTGCTACATCCTAGGCTGCAGCAATGCTTAACATCAGGCAGGCTGTAGTCAAACGTAAACCTATATGTACCTAGTCAGGTCATAAGTATTGTCACACAGTAAAAACTTTTCTTTTAGAATGCTGGCCATAAAAAAGTTTATTGAATTCGAATTTCGAATTTATTAAAATAATAAGAAACAATATTTACACATATTAACACTAATAGAACTAAAAAAGAGTATTTACATCTAAACTAAATTTAAACAATCTACATGTGGTATGGAGCCAAGAACACTGGCTGCATTCCCACGCTGGATTGCTATAGAAATCCTTTGCGCAAGGAACCAGCCAGCGTTCTTGTCTCTAGTGATGTCAATCAACATTTTATTTAATTTTTTTATTTCGAATTGTTCATGAAAATAAAAATGTATACTTTTTAGAATTTTACTCATTTTTAAATATGGAGTGGACGCTTAAAGAAGACCGTGTTGCAGTTATTTTATTGCATCGTTGCGGTTACGCGCCAATTCAAATTTTTGACATACTGAAAAATTTGAATAATAACCAAAAGATTCGTTTATCGTACCATCAAACGATACAATGAAGACTCTAGTGTAGATGACAGGTCAAGAAGTGGTCGCCCTCGGTCTGTTAGGACTCCAGCAGTGATAAAAGCTGTGAAGGCGAGAATTCAAAGAAATCCCAAACGTAAGCAGAAACTGTTGGCCCTTCAGATGGGGTTAAGCAGAACCACGGTGAAAAGGGTGTTAAATGAAGATTCTAAAAACTATAGTTCTCTTGTACTATGCGTTAGTGCGAAGTAAGCTGGAGTACAACTCTATCGTTTGGGACCCACATGAAGCTAAATACAATCTGATGCTGGAAAAAGTGCAAAAGAAATTTTCTAGGTACTTGTATAAAAAAATGTATGGTTATTACCCGTATTTGTATCCGTCTCTATTTGTTTCCGGAATGGTAGGCATCAATACGTTAGAAGTTAGGAGACGTTGTACATTGATGATGCACTATTACCAGTTACTGAACGGTGTTATCGATGACCCGAGTACGCTCGCTCGCTTGTCGCTGAGCGTGGCTGCGCGGGCGCGCGAGCCCCGCGCGTGCTGCGCGCGCCGCTTGCTCGCGGGGCCGGCGCGCGTGCGCACCGACACTGCCAGGTATTCATCCACGGTACACGCCATAGATCTACTCAACGATATGATTGCTCAAATACCTGAGATTGATTTATTCAATACTAGATTTAATTCTATGTTACATTTTTGTATAAAATTTAATAGTGATCCAAGCTTCTATAAAGCTCGGTATTGTAAATTATAAGTACCTATATAAGTTATAACATACTGTGCGTTTTGGTAAAAGCTGTTAGCATGGTATGTAACTGAATTTAAAATAAATAAATAAATAAGACTTAGGGCTTCGGGCATATCGAAGAAAAACAGGACATCGTTTGAATGCTCGTCTAATGGACCTGAGACTGAAGAGATGCCGCGCTTTGTTGAAGCGGTACGCGGGAAAAAAATATCGGGAAATTCTTTTTTCGGATGAAAAAATTTTTCCATAGAAGAGAGCTACAACAAACAAAATGATAAGGTGTACGCACACAGTAGTGAAGAAGCGAGCAAACGTATTCCGCGTGTCCAACGAGGTCATTTTCCATCCTCGCTCATGGTATGGTTGGGAGTTTCTTATTGGGGCTTAACATTTTTGTGAGAAAGGTGTAAAAACGAATGCAGTTGTGTATCAAAATATAGTCCTGAAGAACCTTGTGGAACCTGTTTCTCATATCATGTTCAATAACAAGCACTGGGTATTCCAACAAGATTCGGCGCCAGCTCATAGAGCGAAGAGCACACAAGACTGGCTGGCGGCGCGTGAAATCGACGTCATCCGGCACGAAGACTGGCCCTCCAGTCCAGATTTGAATCCGTTAGATTACAAGATATGGCAACACTTGGAGGAAAAGGCGTGCTCAAAGCCTCATCCCAATTTGGAGTCACTCAAGACATCCTTGATTAAGGCAGCCGCCGATATTGACATGGACCTCGTTCGTGCAGCGATAGACGACTGGCCGCGCAGATTGAAGGCCTGTATTCAAAATCACGGAGGTCATTTTGAATAAACTTTATTGTCATAAGAATCTATGTTTTGTTAAGTTCATTTTGGTATATAAATGGTTACATAAAGAATAAAGTTGTTTCAATTATTTTATATTAAACATGTGACAGAATTTATGACCTGACTAGGTATAATTATACTTACTCTTAAGTAATACAATTTAGTTGTTGACTTGTAAATTTAATTTTTATTTTTTTTAAATCTTTATTAAAGTCCTTTTCGAAAAAAAAAATATAATAATAATAATAATCTGGGGGCAAGGCAGTGCCCCCGCCAAGTCGAGCGCGAAGCAAACTCTGCCGTACCATCCTTTTCTCGAACCGTTTCGCCGCATTTTCAGCCCCTTATTTGAGAACCTCTGGATAGGATTAAAACGCTAAAATTTTCGTCATAAAATTAACTATAATAATAAATAAATCGCAGTAAGGAACCTTAGACTTGGATTAACTAATTCTAGAGATTTCATTACTTTTTCGAGATAAACAAGCAGCTCTATCGAGACTTGGCAAATTTTTTACAGAATGTTGTTGGTGGGATTTAATTTACATAAATTAAATAGTACTCTAATTATTTTCTAGTATTTACAACTATACAATGCGACACCAGAGTTGGCCACTCTCATTCGATAAGAAGAAGAAGTTCTTTTAAATACTTACTTTGCTATGATTCCAGAAAGAGCCTCCCGTTAGAGAGGCTGGATGTGAGCGAGGCGCTGGCGCTGGAGATGTTCGTGGCCGACCAACACAAGAGCAGGCAGATACCGAGCATCGCGGCTAGAGACGGTACGCACTCTACACATCATCATTATCTTCAATAGAATAATTATTTTGCCTACTACAGTAATAACATGTTTCAGTATTTAGTACTCAGTAGAACTCGTCTCAATAAATTTTAATTTAAAATTTAGCAACTATAGAGGGAGGCCTTGTCAAGATATACCTATGTATAAAATATTAATTAAATCTTGAAATTAACATACAGAAAAAATTAGATGATTCGAGATCAGATTGAAAATCCACACAACAAATAATGAGTACCTATTTACTTTTTTTTTCTCGAATTCTTCATTTTTTAATAGTGTCATATTGAGTACATGATATGTATGTACCCAGGCAAGGTGTCGGTATACCGGCTGGGCTCCCACGTGGACATGTCGAAGGGCCCCATGGTCGGGAACACCTCCCTCATTGGAAGGTTCTCCGTGGCGGCCGTGCACAAACTTACAGGTAAGCCACACTATATGCACGCATTATAAGGGATAAAGTAAGATTCTAGAATTATAGCTACTCTCTAGGTTAGTGTGTCTTGTCTTATACCCTAGGCTGCAACGATGCTTGACATCAAGCGAGCTGTAGTCAGTCAAAAATCTTTCATTAAAAATAAATCATTTGTATTTTAATACTGAATTTGTTTCCAAAGAAAAAAAGTTGAAAAAGTGATCTTACATACATATTTGCCCTAAAAATCCAAACTTGTACACTAATCAGCTGAGATGCGAGTCTTAATTTCTGTATTTAATATTTAATTAGGTACTATATCCGTTCACTAATACTCATTACAAGCGTTTACTCAGTCAGTGGCTAGATGGCGCTGTATGCAATATCCTAGTATATTTACATACGAGTTTGTCCTGTGTGGCAGGAGCCCCGGACAGCGAGGTGTCGCAGCTGTACCGGCTGCAGGGCGTGGCGCTCCCCACCGGCGTGCACCTCAGCCACTTCGCCTTCAGCATTCTGCAGGAGAGGGCGGCCAAGCTGGTCAGTACATACATATCCTTTAATTTCCTCGTGACTGAGGATCATGACTTCCCAAATAATTCATTTGTTAGGATTTATGTACACGCATTTGGTAGTTAGCGATAATAATCACAACTGTATCTTACTGGGAACTCCAGGATACTTTAGTCATTAGGCTACAGTCGACTTACTGCCTAGCTAGGGTCTTTAAAAAAAATTACAACTAATTTCCAAGCTTTTCAGGCTAAGCTGATGCCTAAGCTGGTGAATTCATCTATACTCGTACAAGCAACCATATCAATGTCAATACAGTCAACCACGAAATAGAGAAAACAAAGGAGGACGAGATTTTATAATATGATACACACTGTACATAGGTATATTGTAGTATTCATTTTATATCATTAATAAATATCTTTATCTTTATCTTTATGGAAGTGCCCTTATAACTACTTAGTACGGGTACCGGTGTCGCCAAACTCACACATAAATAAAACAAAATATACGTCTCCATTTGATAAATTAATCGTCCTGCTTTCATTTTGACACGTAAAAATTGCACAACAAGGCAAACATTCATATTTTAATGATTTTTTTTTTATTTTTTAAAAAATGTTGCTATATTCTACTTAATTCAATCCAATGGTTGCCTGGAAGAGATTGCTTTTGGCAATAAGGCCGCCACTTGTGTAAGTATTTTTTTTCTTCTGTCTTTTTAATTTTATCGTGTGTTACAATAAAGAATTTTCTATTCTAATTGTGGCATAGGCAAGAGATACGAGCACCACTTCCATTGTTTTCTCTGGTCTGTGCAGTCAACAATATATGAAAAAAACCAGACTTATAAAATTAACATTGAATATTTGTATGTTATTTCAGAACCCAGCCCGCTCCCCGATCAACGGCAGCTTCGAGCGCAAGGAACAGAGGAGAGTAGCCGCCAGCGCGTGAATATACACGTACTAGATGTAGCTAGTGTTAGATTATGCAACTAAGTTATTAAAGTTATAAGACCTATGTATTGCCGGTGGTTTTATTTGAAGTGTAGTTACTATAGAGTAACTTATTTATACGGATAATTGAGAGGAAACCTGTGAATTTTAGCTTGTAGTATTAGATAGTAAATGTAGTGATTAAATCTCTGTGATTTATCTAAGATTAGCAGAGCATTCCTGGTTGGCAGATGATTTTCTGATGAACATGATAGAAAAGTATTTACTTATCGCCAGAAAAAGATTTATAGAGATAACTATTTGCCCAAGATCTGTAGAAATAATTTAAAAGAAGATCACAAAAAATAATAAATGTGACTGATTAATTCATGGCATTCTGGGCTTATTCAATCGGCAGATACTTTTCAATGGTTTTGTTATCTAGGTCTAAGAAAAATACCATAGGTACAGAGTCCATTTTAATTTGTAATTATTATATATAATAATCTATTTACAGATTTTCATACTAATGCATTAGAGTAAAATCCTTATTATTATTGATTTACATAAAACTTATGTAGTCTTAGGTTTCTTAGCATCAGACGGCCCATCCTCTTCGTTTCCCTGGAATATAGGTTTCGGTTGAGTTTTCTTATATGCCGGAGCGACCCAGAACGGATTCTCTTCAGCGTCCTTTGCATATTTCAAGATGGCTTCTCTTGGATCTTGCTCATCATCTACTCGTTTACTTAACCCAAGATTTCTGATTACGAATGAACTTAGTGTACTTCCAGAGGCAGCCACTCTGCCACCCTGACCTGAGGTGATTGGTAAGTCTGGTCTTCGAGACTTTAGAGGGTCTAATCGGTCTTTCTCCATCTTCTTCTTGTTTGTTCTTAATTTTTCTTGTCTGAACAATGGTAACGCATGAGGTGTTATAATTTGTTGCGAGCTCACTATTTCCGCACTATTCTTCTTTCTATGAGACTTCACTATACACAACTTGGCACCACGGAGGGATTTCTTTTCATTGTAATAACACTTCACTATTCCGTTGCCACAACCTACAAAGATCTGGTTTAATTTCGCATGCCACACTGCTTTTATCACATGAGACTTTGTCACTTCAATCTGTGTTACTTTTTCGAACGTCTTCGTATTATAGAAGAGTAGTCTTCCATAATCCTGTCCTTTTTGCAGTGACTCTGCTGTATATATCATTGTATCGTCCGGGCTGAATGCACAGTCTGTTTGCTCGTATCTCGAGAACAAGTCTTTGACTGTGTTTAGGGGTTGTTTAAAGTTCCTCAGGTCCCATAGTTTTAGAGTTTCATCGTTACTCCTGCTGGCTAGTTGGTGGCTGAGATACGAGTATGAGATGGAGGTTATCTCCTGTTGTTTCTGGTGCGCGTCTCGGAGTAGTGCGGATGTGTTGACGAAGTTCTTTCTCGAGTCCCACATCTGTATGGAGCCGTCGTAGCAGCCACACGCGACAGTGTTGCCGTCGCGCGAGTACGCGCAGGACGTCGGGTTGGTTTTGAGACCGCCGCGCTGGCGAGCCTGGAAGAGAAAAAAATTAAATTGGTTTATTAAAAAAACATGTAACAGATCAAACAGGTTGCAATTGGTCAAATGAAATGATATGACTCACTAATTTATGTGTTTATCTTAATGGGTAAGTGATATTAATGAGTGGCTAATTTTCGTCATGAATTTTCAAACCACACTTCCGATTATATAGTAGTCTTAACCACTGCTGTACTACAGCGATTATGTCAACCGACATGCGTTATCCCATTGTAACACCAATGTTTTATAACTTAATCAAAAAATTACCAAATCAACCCTTGGTTCTTAATTTTGTTATGCATGTGTGCAATCCTTGCGTAGCATAGTTCTATGCTATAGTATGTATGTACCTTGATGAGCTGCTTGTGTTGCGTGCAGGCGGTGTCCCACACGCGGCAGGTGCCGTCCGCCGAGCAGGTGAGGAACTCGGCGCGCGTGTGCGGGTGCCAGCACCCTGCGTTCAGCGAGGCGGTGTGGCCTTTCGTTCTGCAATACAGAATAAAAACATTAATTAATACCAAGGTTGTTTTTGATCTATCAAAAGTAAGTACGTATGAGAGTGGCAACTATTTATTTGTAATTATATTTTGTTCGTTTTTCATGACACTATGGAGAGATACATAATGATTTTCAACATGTTTTTGTAATAAAATCTATGAAGCATAGTTTCACACATTTCTTATTAGTATGGTGATAGTTCTATTTACTTAATGCAAAACTCAAATATTTAAGTTTTAGAACTTATTATAAAAAAATATTTTATGAGACCCTGTCGCTTGGTACATTTAGGGCATAGCATTAAATTGTACTCAATATTTCTAAAAAAATTAATTCTAATTTATATTGTCATACTTATAATTCAATGCCTAATATTATTTATAACATTAATACATTATATAGTTAGTAGAGATACCTGAGAGTACAGGTTCACCATTCCAGCATAAAATGTTTTTTTTAAAGTTTTTTTTTACTATATAACTCACTAGATAAAAAAGGCTTACTTAGCCATATCAGCAATGTACTGGTCTCCCTTGACACACTGGAACTGCTCAAAGCCGTCCCGGTCCAGCACCTTGGCCTGTGCCGAGCCACTAACGACCAGGATGCTGTCTCCGGTGGCGGAGTACTGCAGGCAGCGGATGGGGTGGTTCTCACACGGCTGCAGGGTACGGAACGAGCGGAGGGAGGAGTCCATACCTGGAATGTAATAATGACATGTTATACTGGACAAACATATCTTCTCTTTTTTTAGAATTAATAAAAATACTTTTATTTACAATAATAAAACATAAAAACAAGGTAAGAAAAAGTTAACATACTACTTCTAACTACAACAAAAAAGGGGGCACTTAGAAAATCTATAGAAAAGCCTAAAGATAGTCTAAACGCTCCAGGCCACTGCCAGAGGGCAGCAAGCCTTCCTATTCACTTATTACCAAAATCAATTATCATGCTATATTCGAAGAATTATCGATTATAAATTGGAATAATTGCCTTGATTTTGCTGATGTAGAAAAAGCTTTCACACCCTTTATAAATATTATATCGTCTTCAATTCAAAAGTTCTCAACAGTCGGTCTTATTCCAAAATCAAGATTCAATATAAAACCTTGGATCACGCCGGGCTTAATAAAATGTATGAGGAAAAGGGACAGGCTACATTTAAAAAGTAACAAAAATCCGGGTAACACGGAACTACGCAAGGATTATCTGAATTATCGAAATACATGTAATAAAATTTTGAAAAAACTAAAGAGGACTCATGAAAAGACTGAACTCATGGCAAATAGCAATGATTAAAAAAAAACTTGGGAGACAATCAAAACAATCTGTAACTTCCCTAAAAAGGAAAACCCGGTTGAAAAATTGCTACGAGTCGAATCAAGCCCGGCAGAATCTTTAAAAACTATAAATGAATATTTCATTAATGTCGGTTCCAATTTAGGAAAAGAAACCCTAGAGTCACTCAACGACACTGAGGATAATCTAGCCAAACTGCATAATCAAAAGGACAAATTAGTTTCGTCCTTTGCCATGATACCAATTGATAGCGCCGAAATTTACCACATCATCAGGAATCTTAAAAACTCTTCCGCCCCCGGCTGGGATAAGGCTACCTCTCGGATATTTAAGACAATGCTCCCATATATAATTGACCCACTTACATCCTTATGTCAAGCTAGCATGGAAAAAGGAGTATTCCCAAAAGTGCTGAAAAAGTCATTAATCAGTCCAATCCATAAGGGTGGGGATGAAAATGGTGTACAGAACTACCAGCCTATTTCTCTACTTCCTACATTATCCAAAATTTTAGAAAAAGTTATGAATACAAGACTGAAAAACTACCTGGAATGTAAAGGTATTCTCTCTGATAATCAACATGGATTTCGAAACGGCAAAAGCACAGAAGACGCGGTATTGGAGGTAACTGAATATATGTATAAAAAAAAATTTAGACAAAAAATTTAAAATTGTGGGTATTTTTTTAGATCTTGCAAAAGCGTTCGACACCGTGTCTATCCCCTTATTATTGGCCAAACTGGAATTAATAGGAATACGCGGAACTGCACTTAACTGGTTTAAAAGCTACCTGACTAACAGAACTCAAATGGTACGCATCGGTAACATGGTAAGCAGTGAAGAAGAAATTAAGTTTGGAGTCCCACAAGGGAGTATTCTTGGTCCGACCTTGTTTCTTATTTATATTAATCAGCTGTGCGACTTACAACTGAGACAATGTAAGACAGTGACGTATGCAGATGATACTGTATTATTATTTCGAGGCTCTAACTGGAAGGAGATACAGAATATTGCTAATGAAGGACTTGATACAGTGTCAAGATGGCTGAGACGAAACTTACTGTCCATAAACATTGCAAAAACTAAATATATTAAAATTCACCATAAATAGTGCAACACAACCTAAACAGGAACTTGGGCTAAAGATACACATGGCAACATGTAACATAGATAATCAATGTACCTGTATCAATCTCAAATCTACCAAGGATATAAAATATCTTGGTGTTATATTGGATGAAAACCTAACATGGTTTGAACACATAAATAAACTGTCAGGTCGAGTAAAAAAGTTGATATTTACATTTAAAACTTTAAGGCATGTATTGAATTACAAATCTCTACTCAAAATTTATTACGCACTTGCACAGTCAATAATAACATACTGCATACCGGCTTGGGGCTCTGCAGCAAAGACCCACATGAAACAACTAGAAGTGGCCCAAAGAGCATTACTGAAAGTAATGACCTTTAAACCCAGATTATACAACACAGAAAGTCTGTATAAGAACTGTGGTGTGCTTAACGTCCGACAATTATTTATAAGGTCAATTGTTAAGTTACAACATCAGCTAGTCCCCCGAGAAGTACGGCAAAAGGTTTATGATAGAAGAAGACAAGATAACATTTTCAAAATGGAAAATTGTCGCACAGTTTTTGGTAAAACGGCTGTCCGTATGCTTGGTCCAATTATTTACAACAAACTAAGCAAAGTAATTGAAATGGTTAACCTGACAAATTATAGCTGTAATCAAACACTAACAAATTACCTACTCACACTTAACTATGACACAACCGAGTCCCTCATGGAACACAAATTAATTTGATATACTTAACATGTCACTAATTACACATCTTGTAAGCCCAATACACCTTATCACACCCACACACACACACATACACACATACACAAACACACACAAAAATACTTAACGATTAATACAACCACGCATAACATCACCATATACCACTATAAGTATAAACTATATTATGTTCTTTATGTTTTGTAAGTGAAATTAAAAATTGTGCTGCTGTGGTTATTTCTGAAACCTTGCTTTACAGGACCATTTCGGTACCTAGTGCAAGTTTCAGGGTTTCCTCGCGTACCAGATAATTCGCTGCACCTGTAAACTGTACCTAAAGAATGTACGTATTAAGTCTTTTGTAAATGAACAATTTGAATTAATGATTTAAAGATCTGAAGGCAGTATAAAAAACCAACCTAATTTTTCTCTGACATCTAACAGAATTTGCTGCTGTATAATTTTACTGGTGTAAAGGTATCTTATGTTTTAAGTGTTTATAAAATAGTTTGCACTCATTATAGCCTTGAACAAATAATGTTACCTGCAAAGTCCCAGAAGGAGACATCATAGTCAATAGAGCCGGTAGCTAGCCTAGCTCCGGATGGGTCCACGGCCAGTGCCACCACGGCCTTAGAACCATGGTGCATCTCTACCTGGAAATATAGGACATATTTAGTAAGTCTTCTTGTTAATAAATGAGAGTGACCAACTCTGTTGTTGAGAGTTTATCACACCACCCTAAGTGCCTCTTGCATGGCTTAACAACTGCAGTACTATAACAAACATCATAGAAAGAATTGTAGAATTTAATGTGTCTTCCCACCCATCAGACTCATGGAAGCACCCAAAAAAGTAATTAAAGTAAAAACACACTTGCACATTCACAAACACCTTTAGCAATAGAATTACCTGATCAGAAATAGTTAAATGTGTTATTTTGCAAGCAGGTCTTATTATTAGATTTAAAGCAACATAAGAAGAGCCTGGGAGGGATCACAAAGATAAATGCTAAAGATAAAGTAATAATTAAAACTAACACTACTAACTATTAACATTTTCTGTTTTATAATTTATTTCTTGTATTTATAGAGTACAATAATGGTTTAGAGAATCAATAAGTGTTTAATATTGATCTGTAGTCTATTATATCTGATGTTACTATCTCAAATCAAATCAAATCAACCTCATGTGTATATGGTATCCTCTTATCCAGACTGACATCTTCATCGTCTGAGCCACTCAGCTCATCATAGCTGTCTTCTTCTTTATCACTATTTTCTTTATCTTTCTTAGATTCAGATAATTCAGAAGGTATTGGTGGGCCTATCAAATCTTCTTTTTCCTCATTTTTTGCTAGGGTTGGAGGTAAAGGTCCTATTAGATCATCATCGTCGTCATCATCATCATCATCGTCAGCTTTGCTGGGCTCAGGAGTCTCTTTTTCAACACCAACTATTTTTCTTTTATTAGCTTCATGAGCTGCTTTGCGCGCCTGCTCTACCATCTCATTTATGTCGATGTTTTTGGCCTTTTTGCCGAAATTTTTGAAGCCGATAGTTTGTTGAATCTGCTGGCTTTCCAAATCATCTGCGATTTCGTCGATTTCCTTGCTTTCTTGGATAGGCGTGCGTCCGAAGGTGCCAAACCCGGAGGTCGAGACTTCGTTGTTTTCTTCCGAGTTTTCAGTAGGTTTAGCCGATTTAAAGCTTATTTTACCAAATGATATTCCTTTCCGACTCATTTTTAGAAAGTTTTTCCCAGTAATTATTCAATATAAGCTACCAAGTAGTTTGTAAATAGCGAGGGTAATAAATGCAGCGCATTTATGCAATAATGATATTTGATAATTATATTTAACTATTCAATTACTCTACATACGATTACTTATTATACAATGGTATTATAACATTGATGAACAACAGTTTTAACAGTGTTTTCAATGAAATTTATGAAAAAATTGAATATGAATAACACTGCGGTAGGTACGCGCATTGCAGAAGGCGGAAGCAGTGCAGTGCAGTGCAGTGACACAACTGACATGACATTGACAATGACATCGATAAACGTGTGAGTTTTTTTTCTTTTATTTATGTATGGCATTATACTACATATATTTTGCAAGCATATTATGGAAAAATTAGATGATCAGCAATATTTTTATTTATAAAGAAGTATTTTTTATAGTAACTGTTTATCAATATGAAGTAAATTAATTTACAATTTCTAAAAATATTAATTTCGTTGTTTATGTAGAATTAGCAAAGTGTCATGCAGCATGCAGCCGCCATTAAAAAAAACAAAACCAAAACAAATCTCACGGCAACTAGTTATTTTATTTTAATTTTCAAAGAAACCCAAGAAATAAATATCTGGTAAGACCTTAAACTGTAATTATTACTCTAGTAACTATTGAAGATCCTACAAGGAATTTACTTGCTAAAACATATCTATAATTTTCTTGTTATGAGAATCAAAAGGAAAGTGGTCAGTTAATTTTTAATATAGGTACCTCATTCATTACAAACATATTTTGTACAAATAATTTCCACAAAATACCTATTTAGACCTTTGAAATACTTTTGCGGGCGATATCAAGAAAACGATTAAAGTTTGCAATGCTTTAGATTCCTTTTGGGTTTGATGACATATGGGTTACATGGGGGAAAGGTACATAAGCAACATTTTTTAATTTTAGTTTGACGGTATATGAATTGTAATAGGTACACATTACTCATAGAACAAGTAGTAGGTAGGTATTTCTCATTGTATAAGGTAATAAATAGTACTACCAAATCAACTGACTGAGGAGAGTTCAAACTTTAGTACCATTTCGGTTGTACCTACAAACTTAATTAAATTACCTACCCAAGTATTATGTTCCACATGAATTGAAATTTGGGAAAATGTATTAACAGATACACAATTATTTCGATGATGATAATGATCTAAAAACAATGTAAGTATGTACCTATTCATGTCAATTGAAAACTTAAATAAAATAATTTATACCTAGTATATTTTAAAATTAACTCTGATGAATTATTTCTATTATAGGCAGGCATTCATTGGCAGAAATTAAAATATCATTGATAAAATATGTACAACCTAAGTAAGTAGAAGTAAATTAATTTGTTGGTCATGATAAATTGCATATATAACTTTGCCATAGGTACAATTTGTACACAGTTTGACAGTAAACACCCCTTGCATACTATAACTTATATAATCTGATGGGCCCTGTACGAAAGGACATGTTTACTGACCACCACCATCTGCAACAATGTCCATAATTTGTGAGAGATCTTAATAGTATTACTTATCAATCATCCAATGATTGCCTTGAAGGGATTGGTTTTAGCAATAAGGCTGCCTCTTGTGGCACTAGATTAGTTCCGTTTTTGTATGGTTTTTTATTATATTTGTTTTTTATGTGTGTGACACTAAAGAATTATTTATCAATCTACTTAGTTTTTGAATTGATATAAGTACATATTGTAATCATACAAAGTTTTGTTGTTAAACTATTTATCACTTTAAATGAATAAAACAAGCCATTTTGTAACTAATCAAATGATTTTTTACTTACATTTCATTTAATCATGTAGGTACTGAATAGTATTTTCTCTAAACCCTAATGAAAATCTTTTTGACAGTCTTTTCTGGCTCAATTGTATGAACAAACTCAAGTTAAATTTGGTCAAAGAAGTCTGTCCAGACAAACATCTTCATCATCACCCTTATCAACCCACTGCTGGGTATAGGCCTCCTCCTCTAGTTGCCATAGTTAATCTCGTGCCTTGACAATTCATTAAATCAACTTGAGTAACTGTATGTAATGGTACATATATGTAAAAAAATAAATAATTAAAATATTGCTTATACCATTTTCCCTCCCAGACTCGCTCATTTATCATTTCGCTGCGTACGCGCCTGTAATTAGAGCTGCCTCCCCTCATTCTTCTCAGGACCGCGGTCGGGGTCAGACGTCAATCATGTTGCGCGTCGCTGTGCTGCTCATAGCATTCGCCGGCGCTTTTGGGAAGATTTTAGACAAAGGTAAGTGTGTAAAAATTTAATTTTAGAGCATTTTTTTTCCTTTTTTGTATGGTATTGTTTTAGTAGGTAAGCTGGTTACATATTTGACCTCTACCCCCTTTGTAAAACATTGGTGTAATCAGTGAATTGGTGTGATTATACCTACATAAGTAATTATTTTAAGTACTGGATGTTTGTTACTTGGTTTACATGTTTTGTGTGATACTGGAGTGAAATGTTTGTAAATGTATGTATATGTAAGGAGTTTGTTTTCATTAGGTACACAGTTTATATAAATCGGGATACTTATGTAATATCAATATGAAGCATTATAACATGTACAAAGTTAAGATAAGTTAGCTAATATATCTGTGAAAGGAGGGGATGTTGATTAATATTTTGTATATTAAATATTAGACACAGTCCATAGAATTTTAGCTAACACAGACATTTTTTTTACACATACATACATACATTAGATACATACATGAAGTGTGTAGTACACAGTAGTATCCTAGCTAAGTTATAGCAAGTACTAATCTCCCTTTACTTGCAGAGTCGGCTCCACTATGGAGCCCCGTGTACAGTGTGAAGGGGCTCCTCAACATACCCTACGCTGAGCTGCATGAACCATTCTATGCTTGGTAAGTTTACTTATTAAACTGTAATGTATTCTCATATACATATGTAAATAAATATGTATGAGAAAAAGACATCGGGGAATATATTATACATATTATTATCCTAGTTTAGGAAAAATACATAGTATAAATACAATCAGTTTATGTCAAATATTTTTTTTATAAATTGTCAACTAAAAATTTTACCAATGATATCATTTTATTTGCAAACATGGTAAAATTTAAAGACATTTTGTATAGGTACATAAGTAAATAATTCTGGAAACTGCCATGTTATTGCGAAGGAAATACTTAGAATGCTATCTATAAAATATATTATTTTGCGGTTGTGAAAACTGTGTTATCTGACCAGTTCAATAACAAAAATATTTACTTACATTCTACACAAATTATAAATATTTTACTGTTTAGTAAAAATTTATTAACGAGTGACAATCTCAAGGGGTATGAATTAGATATAATTACATTTACTATGCATAATTATTATATGAAAATCAATGGTCAGAACATAGAATAGGTATAGTTTTATGTTTGAAGAGTCTAAAAAGTTGTTTATAATTACATGTTCAAATACAATTAGTCTTAAATTGAACACTGTTGATAAGAAAACACTATACAAGTAGCGTAAATAAGGAAATATCCACAATTGTATGCTTTACCTTAATAATAGGATAATTAATGGCAACTTATAATTATTTAAATTTAATGCAGTGGAGACTGTTAAACTTTTATTTTGTTTTACTTTACATTACCTATGACATGATAAATTATATAACTTTTTATACCACTAAAATACACAGGACACAGGTAGTACAATCAAAAACAATACTATGTACAACTTGTAAATTACTTATTCTTGATATTTTTGTTTTCAATTGAACTGACCTGCTTATAAAACATTTGATGTATATTCGTACGTTCAGCTATACTTGCTCTTTGTGCGTGTTAAATATTAATGATGCTTCAGTTAGGTCAGATTTATAATGCTTGCATTGCCTCGACTTGCATAGGTAGTTATTTATAATGATTATGTCTGCATTTTTATCTTTTTGCCTTGAACTTAGGAAATACTAGTAATGATAAGAGTTAAATGTATTTGTCTTGCTTTGAATGAGTATCAGAAAGTTATTTTTAACCAAATTCTTTAAAAAGCAGCTTATCAAGACTACAGTTATTGACATTTGGAGAAAGTTCTTTAAACTTTTGTAAATAAAAAATAATGTATGTTTTTAAACTAGATAAGCTCACCCTTGACTACAACTCGCCTGAGGCTAAGCGACGTTATAATATACGATTTAGCGCGCTTGCCTAGAAGAAACCGATCTAAATATGATAATTTCGATAAAAAAGTTATTCGTATAGTCTAACTAGATGCTATATCGCATTAAACCTCTTTTTGCCAATCTTATTACAAAAACTCTTAATTTTCATGTTTGTTCCATATTTTTTGTTTGACAAAGTGTAATGTCTGTTATATGTAGGTACTTCTGTAGTAGACTGTTTCGCCGAGGTGAATGACCGGAAGGAAGGTGGTCGTTGTCGATCTTTGTATTCTCTTTACGTACTTACCTACCTATTGTTGCTTACACTCTACCTAGCCAAGTCAACTATACTGAGACATATTTTGAGCACTGCTGCACCCTTAGATAAGAGGCGTATTTTAGTGAGCGTATTGACGCATAGGTACTTATGGAATAGAAATACCAATGTAGGTCTGGGATTGAGGTAAAAAATTACCCTCGCAGAGCGCATCGTGATGTCAATCCCATACATTGGTCTTTCTATTCCATAAGTATTCGTCTGTACGCTCACTAAAATACGCCTCTTGTCTAAGGGGGCAAGTATCTTACGATGCGAATGTTTTCTTGGTATTTTGAATTACCTATCAAATGAATAAGTATTTTATTCGAGATACAAAGTCATTCATGTGCCTTCATGTACTAATCTAGGCTCTAAACCATACATAACACACGTACATAATCCAGCAAAATATCTTAATAATTTTTTGACTGGTACTGTATCCTTGATAAAAAGTAAGTAATGTTTTAGTTCTGGGCCAAATTTACCATCCATCCATAAATCCAAAGCAAATCTGCATTTTGAGCGTAAATTTGTATTATTCAACTTTTTATTTTTTGTAGTTTAGACATAGTATGAAAAATAATATCAACAAAGAGTTTGAACTTATCAATCTGTCCTACATAGACAAAGCTAATAATATAATCAAATCAAATGAAATGGAAAACAAAGACGTCGATCCTTGTTTATATTTATTTGAACTTTATCTAGAGTGTTGATAGAGGTTAGGTCGACTCGAGATAACTTACAGACGAACTTATATACGTGACTATAATCATAGACATTCAAAATGTCATATGATTTGTATTAAATAAAATAAAAAATAACTAAATATTCCGGGACATTGCACACAGCACCATCCAGCCCCACACTAAGCAAACGCTTGGTGTTTTTTTTTTTTTTTTTTTTTTTTTTTTTTTATGATTACCAAACTTTTTAATTGAATATATCTCAGTTACACAAAAATACACGGTATTATCATATCAAATTTGAATTTCAATATTGTAGTGTTATTTATTTAGAAGCTGTATAAACGTCGGTATCGAAATTTGCAAATAAAATAGCCTAAACATCAAGTAAAAAACAACATTACTCATTATTTTGGTTTATATACGAAAAGTTTTTCTATGACTCGGCAACAAGATAGATAAGATAAAAGATAAAATAAAAATAATTTATTTGAACTAAAATATGTTGTCATTTTTACAGTTACAGAAGTACATAATTATCTAGATTATAATTAGGATCTATTATTAAATAGGAACTAGTTTTTTAATAACAATTAAGAACAATTTTGCTTTTGGGGATGTCTACTGCTGAGCTGCAGCAGACAGGGTTCTTCCAGTGTTTTACATATTTATATGATTCAAACTCTGTGTATGCTATATTTATGAAAACATTAAACAAGTGTTAACATTATTATTATTCATAACATTTTTTTCAAATAAATTTGGAGCAAAAGCGAAATTTAAATATTATATACATAGTTTATAACCTTTTTTTTTTTTTTTTTTTTTTTTAACAATTCTAGTAAGTCCGACGTCCCTAGTTCTCGCACTAGGATTCCCTGTGTTGCGAGAACTAGTTCTCTTCCAGGGTGCTAGAGATAGGGATTCGTGTTTTTAATCCAAGTGAGCTGGACGTGTGCGTGCTAAATTAATTTTAATTTTGGGAACTATATATTTCGGGCTTGAAAAGTGATTTATGGAATATAGTATACAAAAATACAAATACAAAATACAAATTATTTATTTATAACTCCATAGTTACAAGTCAGAATACGTCATGTACATGTATTGTTTACAATAGTAAACTTAATAATTTAAGTTTAAAAGTATTGTACTTATATAAAGAAAAATTCATTATATTATATTCATTATATGTTGTGAATATGTGTTGTGTTTGTATGTGTTTACATGTGAAGGTGGGTCTGAGTACCTCCAGGCAGTTAAGCTGGGGTGACAGGCCCACCTGTGTATGTGGTTTGATCCTATATCTGTGTGTGTGATTTGACATTGTGTATATCTTTGGTGTATGTGTATGAGCGTATATGTGATGTTGGGTCTGTACTGTTGGTTACGGTCCGCCTATGTTGTGGTTAAGGAGTATGTATGGCCAGTGATTAAGGCTCTGTATACTATATGTGTATTATCATCATCATTGGTTTTATTACATTTGCATACGTGGGATGATTTGTTTAGCATCTGTTTGGCGTTTACAACTGTGCTGTCTGTTTGATATTTGATAAATAAACCAAAGTACATATATGCATCTGTGACATTTTCACACTTGACTACTGACTGGTCACCTGAAGCTATATTCGCGCTAAATTATAATAAGAGATGCCGTCGCTAAAGGTCAAGTTATCCTCATACAACGAGAGTGAACTATACACTAATAACATTCCATTTTGGGCGCTTCCGACAGTCGCATGACACGTTATATTGTAGGTCACAGATATTTGTCATACTACGGCGGTCGTTAAGCCATGTTAGAAGTGGTTTGACGTACTAGTTTGGTCAAGGTTGTGATCGAACGTAAGCCTCGTACGATGAAACATACATAACCTCACAAACATGTGTACATGTGCCCAGGTTCGACAGCAACAACGGCAAGTCTCGTATCGACTACTACGGCGGCATGGTGAAGACCTACCAACTCACGTCTAAGGCTTACGAACCTTACGGCACTTCTGTTAAGGTACGTCTTATTATTATTTATTTAAATTCTATTGCTGTTAAAAATTCAGTATCGGGATCCCGGCCATTTTTCAATCCCGAAAATTCCTGGGATTCGTGTTTGCCAATCGGACGCATGTTTTGTGAAGGATTGCATACAATATATATATCTTATTAATGCCAAATGCCAGTAATTTTTTAAATTCGTCGAGGTGGGCGCATCATAAAAACCTACAGCACGGTGTTTCACAAATTCGGAACATTTACGCTCGGAAACGAAACGCCAATCAAAGACGTCAAAACTGACTTATTTTAACCAATAACCAGTAATCTACCAGTCATAGAAGTTACAAGGAGCTCTACGATTGGCGTTTTGCTTCCGAGCGGAAACGTTCCCAATTTGTGGAACACCCTGCAGGTCCTTCCATGGAAGGCACATGTCCTTGGATTAAATTTTTTCTCTGAGTCGTATTTCCTCATGACTGAGGGTCGTAACTCTCCCGCAGAATTAATTAATTAGGGAAGTTCTCTTGTACAAATAAAACGTGGAAGGCGCCCAGATCTTTCCACGGAAGACATGTTATCGGATTTTATTCCTACAGTTTTTTTTGTATAACTCCCAGCTGGCCCCCGTGACCACCGAGACGGAGTTGAACAAGGTGACGTGTCTGCAAGTGAACGCCAGCTACGACACACCGCAGGATGTGCAGTCAGTGCTGCCTGATATGACGGACTTCAAGTTCATCGGTAAGTGGTATGGAATACTACTGGACGGTTTGCTTGCTCTATTTCAGAATAAAAACTAGCCTATGTTGAAATATACCGGCCGTTTTTTGTGTGATGCGTGTAAATGAATATGTTTCTTGTAACATCGTTAGCGTTATCATCTCGAGCGAAGCAAGTGCATTTATTTTGTTTCTTACTCCATCGAGGTATTTTAACCACTTTTGAACATCAAAAGCTTACCCCCGTTTACAATAACCCCCGTTCGAAATATTTCGAATCTGCATTCGGACCAGAGGGGTCAATTTAAAAACCAGTTTTAAGCTATTTTCTTTTACAGGTAATGAGTTGGCACTTGACCATAATTCGCGTGATGGTAAGCAATCATTACGGTCTAGGATGGGAACGTGCTTACCCAGTAAGAACCGATTCACTCTCGCTTTGAAGATCGCAAGATTATATTCCGCGGGGAACAGGGAGTCAGGCAGGGAGTTCCACAATTTAGCAGTTCTCACTATAAAAATGAAAGCAATACGCTTAGTTAGTGTCTTATTGTTTTTTTTAAACTAAAACAGGTTTATACTTGACCATAGTTTGCCCGATGGCAAATAGAAATAGAAAAATATTTTGTTGAGACGGATTTACCAAACATACACACACACATATGTACATACAATAAATCTGCCCCAACACAGCCCTAAACTCAGCATAATGCTGATTACTGGAAGCAATCAGCGCTGGTCTTCCGTTGGCGCTGTGACGTCACGTACGAAGTAATAGCTATGGTCGAAGATGGATCATGCTTACCAGATAGGAACCGGTCCACTCTCGCCTTAAAGATCGTTGGATAATAGTTCGTTCGTTCGTATCGTTCCAGGAACAGAGACGATGCAGGACTCGCAGGTGTCGAAGTGGCAGATGGTGCAGCCGATAGGAGACAAGATCAACAAGTACACCATGTGGGTGAAGTACAGGAAGACTCTGCGCGGGGAGACCGTGCCCATTCCAGTCAGGTGAGATCTTGATGGATAACGTCTTTTTGTGGACTGTTTTGTGAGATGGCATTTAAAAAACTGGGTATAATGCGATGTATCTGCCCAAAAAATCTCTATCTATAAGAATACAAACCAAAGAGATATACATATTGTTACGTAAAGCGAAAGCGTGTTTATTGCTCCTATATCCCAATAGAGCGACTGATCATTGTAGTTCTTGGTGTGGCGATAGCATACAAACCCGAGAGTGGTATAAGCTTCAATAACAAGAGACTGTAAAACAAATGCCTTTAGTCCAAGATTCTATGTCACCCGTGACTATAGCACCTAATTTAGTATTCAATAACTTTACGGTAACAGCATTAGTGCCACCAACGGTGGCTGTATCACTGAACGCAATGCAAGATATAACTAGGATTTCATTGTTTTTTAATTGTGTTTAAGTACATAACTCGATGTTGTTTCAGGTACGAGATGAAAGGCTTCAACTCGCTGCTGGGCTCTCACTACGACCACTACTACCTCGAGTACAGCGACTACGATGTGGAGGACATTGACGAGAACGTCTTTCAGGTTGATAGTAAGTCAACCTTTTATAATTTATACTTCTAACAAACAGGCAATTTACTCTATCTATTATATTGGTGGATTTTCAAACAGTAAAATTACAGTAGACAAAGGTACCACCACTTGTAGCACTTGTTCCATTTACATATCCATTGCATAGCGATTATACTGTTGTGGTTACGAAAATTAAATGTTATTTGTATTTGTAATAATGTATCCCCTCGGAATTTCTATGATTAATTATTGAACGACACCCTGCACGAGCAGAATGTGTGGAATATGTTTGGTGTTTTGGTTAAGAGGTTATGTAATTTTGCTCGAATGAACGAACTTGCAAACTTTTCCTATTTATGTAGAATGTAGATAATAGTGTAGAATAGTGGACTAATATTATGTTATATGTTCCAGGTTCCAAGTGCACCTCGTTCCCGGGTCCCGGGTCGAAGCACACCGCCACCTTCAACCCCATGAAGGAGTTTGTACATCCCGTGCACGACGTACATGTTGCCGACGAATTTGAAAGGTATTTAAGAAAAAAATCACTTGACTTTTCTCTTTTAAGTCGCATTTCCTTATGACTGAGGATCGTGCCTCCCCCGCAGAATTAATTCTTTAGGGGAGTTCTCTTGTGCAGATACATCGTGGTGGGCGCCCAGGTCCTTCCACGGACGACACGTGTCCTCGGATATTGTGGTCCTCAAACATGTCGGTTAACTCACGATGTTTGCCTTCACCGTTAAGAGACTGCAAATCTACACAAAATTTGATAATTCAAATGATTGGTGTAGGTCTGCATTCGAACCACGGTGCGTCTGGATGAAAAACAGGCACTTGAACCGCTGAGTCACACTCGCTTTAAATAGATAAACAATATAGTTTATTAAAAGTACTTAGTACGGAAGCCATTAAGCCATGTCAGAGGTCCTTAGGGCGATTAGAAAAGTCAGACACAAGAGTTAACCACCTCTGATTTCATGAACTTACTTTTTTAATTTCAGGTTTAAGCAGAAGCACAGCAAGAACTACGCGAGCGAGGTGGAACACGCCAAGAGACTGAATGTGTTCAGGCAGAACCTGAGGTATGTGTAGTTTTTACGACCTTCTGTCTAGTACGGCAGTCGTATAGCCATGTCGGAGGCCCTTAGGGCAGCTTGATAAACTCTCGACACCAGAGTTGGCCACTTTCATTGGATAAGAAGAAGAACGAACTCTTCAATACAAAGAGATCATCAATTCTACCTGTATGTATGTGATTATGTCAGAATTGGATAAAATTTAAGTATGTTGATTTATTTGGGTTCTTAAATACATGTGCTATTTTTTTACCTTCATCACCTTCAGCCCCTGTCGAGTCACTGCTGGGTGTAGGCCTTATGTGCTATTAGTGTCGGTTTTGTGCCTTTCTTCTCCAGAGAGGCCCCTCGATGGATCGGATGTCATTGATCTAATTGGCTGGTGGTCTGCGAGTGCTTTCGCTGGGCAGCAATTTTAACTTATTTATTTTTATATATCTGTAGATTCGTGCACTCGTCAAACCGCGCCCGCAAGGGGTTCTCCCTGGCGGTGAACCAGCTCGCAGACAGGACGGACGACGAGCTGGCGGCGCTCAGGGGGAGGAGGTACACGCCCAGGGCCGGGGACCAGGATATGGGTACGTTTACTTACTTTATTTATACTTACGCAGTCAGCACATGCTGAGTTGAGGCCGGCTTGTGACAGGAAATTGTGTATGTGCAAAATGTGTTTTCCTTATATGTGTTCGTACTTAATTTCTTGTCCCAAAATAAATAATTTTCATTTCATTCGATTTATTCACACGCCGATGAAATACTGGGCTGTAGGTTGCGATGGTGTACTATGGAAGTATATGAGCAAGGGAGCGGGACACAAGATGGGTCACCTGATGCCTGCGAGCGATATTTGCATGAGACACACTGGTCAAAATTAGAGCTAGCTGGAATACAATTGACTCTCAAACTATGCTAACGATTGACGCAGATTCATATATTTAGAGCAGTAATAAACACTCACCAAACATGGTAGTTTTCTATGTTTTGCAATTTTCAAGTGGCGATTTTCAGCCTTAAATCGTTACCTAGAATGCCCACTTACAGTCCTGTATAATACTTACCTACAAGTAGTTACGAGGTATATAATCTGTTGCTTAAACAATTTTTGAAATTAAATCGATTTTCCATTTATGAGGGATATACGAGTGACTCTTTGGATTGTGCCTAATTTGAATTCTATGTTCTCATATTATATCCGCAGGTCTCCCGTTCCCATACAGCGGCTCCATGGTAGAGGACATGAGCGTCAAGTTGCCGCCAGAGTTCGACTGGAGGCTGTTCGGAGCTGTCACGCCGGTTAAAGGTACGTGGAAGTGTTCACAACTTACTCACATAGCTTGTTACGACCGAGCCGGTAGACGAGAGCCTCAATGCAGCCGAGACAAAAAGCACAAGAGTACGTCATTTTTCAAAACACAACATGATATATGTATAAAAAAAAACATTTTGTCATTATTAGCAAAAACTGCGGCAATAACTATTTCTTTCATAATACAGCAAACATAGCGTGTCCGATTAAAACTTTTACTATGAAGGATTCCTTTTTACTATAACTGTTAAAATAAAATTCTTGCTAACACATTTTATTTTTTACTAATAAATAAAATACGTTTTTAATGTGTTGTATTTTTCTATTGCTCTCTGATTTAGACATGTTTTCTTCGTTTGAGAAATGGCAAATGATCTAATTTTGTACCTTATATTATTTAGACCTTTTTAATTATTATTTCCAGACCAGTCTGTGTGCGGCTCGTGCTGGTCGTTCGGCACGGTGGGCGCGGTGGAGGGCGCGCTGTTCCTGCAGAATGGGGGGCACCTCGCCAGGCTCAGCCAGCAGGCGCTCGTCGACTGCTCCTGGGGGTACGTACACACATACATCATCATCACCATGATTATCACTGTCTTAATGAAAATCATTACCATCGCCATTATAATCTTCATCATCATTAATGATAATCATTGCCATCATATGAAACTGTGATGAATGCTTTGGACAGTAAAAAAAAGGTGGCCGGTGTATTTCTTGACTTGTCCAAAGCATTTGATTCCCTAAATCACAGCCTACTTATAAAAAAGCTAAAATTGTATGGAGTAGATGGCAACCCTCTTGAGCTAATTAAATCGTTTTTAAGTGATCGAGTCCATACTGTTGAAATCAAGATCAAGAAAAAGCGTGTGCGCTCTTTACCACAGACTATGAATATTGGTGTTCCACAAGGATCCTCCCTTATTAATATACTATTCCTAGTATTTCTTAATGACTTACAAATGTCAGGCGTCAATGGGGAGTTAATTCAGTACGCTGACGACACAAGCGTCATAATTTCCACTGATACCACAGACATGCTGAACGTAGCAATAAAAAATACAATGAATCACCTCGATGAGTGGTTCAAGGACAATGGCTTAAAACTGAATACTCAAAAAACTAATATCATTATATTTAATGCTGTTTCACCTTTATACACCAAAACACACTCAGTTTGTTTTCATGATGGCACTACTTGCACTACATCAAATCTGGTAAAACTTCTTGGTTTCGAACTTGATCCTTCACTAACATGGAAACAACATATAGACACCACATGTAAAAAAATGACCAAGGGTATATTTGCCCTTAAACAAGTCAAAGCAATCACAACACCTTAAAATATGAAAGAGTTATACTATGCATATATCCATTCAACTCTATTGTATGGACTTATTTTATGGGGAAACTCAACAGATTATGAGCGAGTATTAAAACTCCAAAAAAGAGCCATACGAGTTCTAGTTGGAGGTAGATATCTCGAACCATGCAGAGAACACTTTCGGAACCTACAAATTTTGACGACAGTATCCCAATACATTCTGGAAATTCTAAAACACGTACACAGACATCTTCATCTATACAATATCAAAATTTCAAATGGAGACAAGAGATCGATCAGAAGAATTGATGGATTATTTTTACAAAAACCAAAACATCGTCTTGCCATGCTTGAAAAATTGCCTACTGTTATAGGTGAAAAACTTTTCAATAAACTTCCAGAAAAAATAAAGACTATGACAAATGAGAATACATTCATCAATTCGACAAAAAAACTTCTACTCGATAAGACACTGTACACACTTAAAAAATATTTCAATAATGACTACAGTCACATGACTTTTGACGAAACTGTACCTGTACATACCAATAATAATGAACATACTTATAAAATATAATTGTTATATGCTGTGCAATTGTTTAGATTTTTAGTTAATTATTATTTTTTGATATTATACAAATAATATTATTATTGATAAGGAATTATGAATTATATTACTGACGAGATTTTATAATATGATACACACTGTACATAGGTATATTGTAGTATTCATTTTTATATCATTAATAAATATCTTTATCTTTATCTTTATGATAATCATCACCATCATCATTATAATCACCACCATCATAAGTTTAATGTTCATCATTAAAGCTGCCGGTGGCGGCGCTCGTTTATGTCTGCGTCTCATTCATGCATAAAGGAGATCTACAGAAGAATAGAGACCGCGCATATTCATTGATACATTTTCGGTCGAAATAATGTATACTGCACTTTAAATTTGTGATAATACATATTTGTGTTATTTGTGATTTTATCACCGAAGCTTTAAACAAAAAGCGATTATTAATCAAAACGAACGAAGAAAATTAGTAGATAAAGACTGCATTAAAAATATATACAGTAACATTTTATGCGATTGATCGTATTATGTGTGGATATCACTTATAATTGTATTGCTTGCGATCGTTCCAGTGACAGTGATACAATAAATGATTTGACATTGACAGTTTCGGTAACAACGGGTGCGACGGCGGCGAGGACTTCCGCGCGTACCAGTGGATCATGAAACATGGGCTGCCCACCGAGGAGGACTACGGGGGGTACTTGGGACAGGTTGGGCTTTCTCCCTTGCATTCTTCGCATTATGCTTATTTTTGTTGGTTAAATCAGAGAAAAGAACTGTTCGGATTTACAGACTGTCTTTCAATTCTTATTTTTATTCCTGGGTCTTTGTTTTTTTATTTCGGAAGTGAGATGCCTCATAAACTGGCTAGCAAAGATTAAAATAGGTTTACACTTGACCAGTTTGCCTGATAGTGATAGCTAAGATGGAGCGTGCTTACCAAAAAGAACCGGTTCAGTCTCGCTTTAAAAATCAGTAGATTATGATTTTAGATAGTACATTTGAATAAGAGGGAGGGAGAAGTCAGGTCAGGAGTTCTTAGTTACCTCACTGTCAAAGACCCATAGGGTGCAAAAATTCAGACAAGTGACAAACTTTTGTCACTCGCATACAAATCCATCATTATCAACAGCATTCCTTATCTCTATAAGCAGAGAGATCTATGTCCAGCAGTATATCATACAATGTTACTTACATAATATATGATGTTCTTGTTTAGGACGGGTACTGCCACATCGACAACGTGACGGCGGTGACCTCCATCAAGGGCTGGGTCAATGTCACCGCCAACGATGAGAACGCACTGCGGGTGAGATACTATTACTGTTATTACGTGTTTTTTTTATCTTATATATAAAAATGAATCGCAAAATGTGTTGGTAAGCGCATAACTCAACAACGCCTGGACCGATTCGGACAATTCTTTTTTTAAAATGTTCGTTGAAGTTCAAGGGTGGTTTTTACGGCGAGAAAAATTTGAAGCAAAATAAAATAATTATACTATAAAATACAGGCAGTGTACGAGCGGCCCTTACATTCTTCGATCTCCAAAACTACGCAACGGGATGGATGGGGTTTTTTTTAACAGATATTGTTTGAAGTGGACGGTTTTTAAGTATGTAACGTGTAACCGTGCGAAGCCGGGCAGAGCAGCTAGTATTTGATATTTTTAACCTACTGAAGAAGGATGTTTTCAATGGATACTTATGTGATTTTGTTAAAATTGGATAACATTTGAATTAGATTAGCTTTATGAATTTACGAACGCCTGTGTGTAATTTCGTTTGTGTTTGTTTTGTTTGACATGTTTTAAATTTAATAAAAAGTGATATCTGTGGTTTAATGTTTCTGATTGGTACTGGTTGTTATTTTATGTCTTTATGTGCCAATATTGTGAAACAAAGAAATACTCAGAAACAAGTGATCATTTGGCAAAAATAACTGATTTTCTTTGGCCTTTGCACCTCCACCATTTACCAATTAGTATGAGTTTGTAATGCTAGTTTTTTTAATATTTCTAGTTTATTTTAAAGTAAAGTGGTGTAATGATGTATGTATCCGTCCCCAGCTGGCGATCTTCAAGCACGGTCCCATCTCGGTCGCCATCGACGCCTCGCACAAGACATTCAGCTTCTACTCGCACGGGGTCTACTATGAACCTAAATGGTATGTATTCAAATATCTTCCAAACCAATATTATACAAATTGTAAGCGAGAGTGGCGTCTGCTTTTCATCCTGAAGCACTCTGGTTCGTATCCATCCGGCCCCACGCCCATGACTTGATTTTTCAAGTTATGTGTGGATTTACACTTGTTTATTGGTGAAGGCAAACATCGTGAAGAAACCGACACGTTTAAGGACCACAAAGTCCAAGAGCAGACGTATAAGATAACGCAGAGTAATATTTTCATTTTCCAAAAATTATATACCTATAACTTATTTCAAACAAAGGCATCTTGTGTTTGTGTATCAATGGCATATCACACAGCTTAGCAGTTCAAAGCCTAAAGCCTTCTTCAAATTATGATTAAATTGGTTTTGCCCACGGTTTCGCATGCATTATTACACATACAAACATTCCTCTTGAATCACTAACTATAAAAAAAAACTGCTTCAAATCCCGTTGTGTAATTTTAAAAATCTAAGCATACGTACAGACAGACAGAAGGTACAGACGCGGAAAGCGACTTTGCTGAAAGAAAGAAAGAAAGAAAACATTTATTGTGGCAGATTTAATGGAAAAACAAACACGAGTAAGAACATAATAAACAAACAAACATAAAGTCTGCCACAACACAGCCCCAACTCAGCGTAATGTAGTGATGTAAAATGTATTTGTCTAATTTACTTTCCTGAATGTGTTCGTACTTAATTTCTTGTCGCAAAATAAATAATTTTCATATTTTTTCATAATTTCATGTAAACTTTACACTATGTAGTGATGTTTTTCCCCTTTTCCAGCAAGAACAAAGTGGAAGAGTTAGACCACGCAGTGCTAGCTGTTGGTTACGGTATCCTGAACGGTCAGAAGTACTGGCTGGTGAAGAACTCCTGGTCCAACCTGTGGGGGAACGACGGATATGTACTCATGTCGTCTAAGGACAACAACTGTGGAGTCGAGGCGGCGCCCACTTATGTCATTATATAACAAAACTATATGAAAAATATTGTCAAAAAACCAATATAGAAAAAAGAAACAACTTTAAAAACAGACAAAAATGGAAAAAGAAAAAAAAATAATTCAAAAAGCAATATCGGAAAAGACATTCAAAAAGAACCTTGACATGTTTTTTTTTATAATAGCAATCATGGTTCCGATTTATATTTAAAAAACTGTGTTAGTCACCATCGAAATATTTAGCATTGGTAACTTAACTTCAACATTAATTAAAAAAAAGCAACTACAAAAAAGCAATGTGAAAAGGAAACTTGAATTGTTTATTTTACAAGAGCAATGTTGCTAATTATTTCAATTTAAAAACTGTGTAAGACAACATCTAAATATTTAGCATTAATATATAGAATAAATTAATAAATATTTCAGGACATCTAGCCCCATACTAAGTAACTTAACGTGAATATAAATCAAGTTACAAAATGTTGATATGAACTTGTCAAGTTTCAATTCAAGCGCTTGTTTTGAGATTATAACATAACATCTGCACATATCAGAAATATGTATTTTAGAATCACTGTTATTCTTAAAGTTTCCTAGCTTACATTTTAGATCTGAAATTAATGCTTTGTTAATTAGAAACCACTTTTTACTAATTTAAGCTTAAGTATAAGTAAAGGCTGTGTAAGCACATTCCGATGCTCTCTGTTTTGTAGAAGCTTTTAAAATAAAATATAGAAAAAAAATGTCTTTCAATATCCAAGATATTATTACCCTTATGTATAAATAAACACAATGATTTATTTAGTATTGTCAACACATATATGTAGGTACTTTTTTTAAATGGGTTATTTGCAATGTGCTAAAGCTTTGGTTTCCTAGGAAAGCGGTGCCATCGTATAGCGGCCGTAATACTACGGACACAAATAGATGGCCGTCTTTACGGTGATGACATGTGGAAAGTTCCACGGCCGTTTTAACACACCGTCAGACATTATCTATACTAATATTATATAGCTAAAGAGTTTGTTTGTTTTTTTGAACGCGCTAATCTCAGGAACTACTGGTTCGAATTAAAAAAATCTTTTTGTGTTAGTTGAATAGACCATTTATTGAGAAAAGTTTTAGGCTATATAACATCACGCTGCAATTAATAGGAGCGAAGAAACAATGGAAAATGTGGAAAAAACGAAGAAAATTATTTATCTTTGAAGGATTCCTTTGCGTGCACTGCAAAAACGGTTCAAGTCGTTGGTAACAGATATAATTTATAAAGCTAAAAAGGTTGCCCAAAATAACTATTCCACGCGGACGAAATCGCAGGCACAGTTAGTTTTTAAATAAACGTCCTAAAACAACATAACAACGCTAAAGTGTATCTTAAACTTATCATAGTTATAGTAAGTAGGTTTATCGAACGTTTATGAATAATGAATTTTACAATACGTTATTAGGCTTAATGAACGTTTTAACTAAATTGCGTTATAAACCTGTTTTAGACAATATTTATGAATAAGACGGTCAAATGCGTAGTATACTTCCCTTTAGTTTCGTCCAATCAGCGCCTTCCCAGGTCTCCGCCAATCACAACCACCTAGTCACCTTGTCGTCCAATCAGAGCACCTGTCACCAACTTTTCTCTTTGGTCGCCTGAGAGGGTGGTGGTCGGTGGATCAATTTCCGTCATAGCGTCGCGACTTCTCAAACTGAACGCACGTTTTTGAATTAACGTGTTTCGAGCAATTTCTATTTAATTTTCAAGTTAAAGATCTTTATCGGTTGTTATCCGAACAATCTTTCTAGAGGTCTTTCGGAAAGACCTAGCATGGTGATTTTTAGTGCGCGTTGAAGTGTTATTCCGCAATATTTTTGAATTTTAATATAACAGTGTTTTCTAAAAACCGCATGGACTGTTTGAGTGCGCGATTTAGTGTTTTTATCGAACATTTTTAATTTTGAATATATCGGCGTTTTTGAAAAGCCGTATGAACTGTTTCAGTGCGCGATCACGTGTTATTTTGGAACATTTTTAAATTTAAATACAACAGTGTTCTCGGAGAACCATATGGACTGTCTTAGTGAGTGATTGAGTAAAAATATTCGAAAATAGCTTAAGGACCATGAGTGATTACGCAGTGCCCGGTTGCTCGACCGATAATCGGGCTTTATCAGCTAAGGATCAGGGCAGTGAGCACACTGCTTCGCCCAGATCCATGGCGGATCTGCGGCGCGGTGCCAAGCGGCCGCGGTCGTCTATCCATGGACGTTTTGAGGCTACGAGGAAGCGATCCGGTGAGTCCGATCCAATTATTCAGAACTTGATATCCCAAGTGAACGTTTTGACAGATTATTTCCAAAGTCTGCATTCGAATCAGACTAATTGTACGCCTTAGGTTTAGGTTTAAAGAACTTTATTTCACACTAAGATAGGTACATTTATCACTTACGCGTGAAACATAATTTAAATTATACACATATATTACGTTCGTCGTCAAGTAAAAAAAAAATTTTTGTGACTACCCTACAGACAAGTATGACGCTGTCCTTCCACCGCATTCATAGCAGTGAGGTGTCCGTTAAAACGTGTTTATAGCCTACATTGAACCGTCCCGTGTCAACTGCTCTGCGCAGGATACGTTAATTTAGCAGGAATATTACCATCGCAGGATACGTTAATTTGTCGATCCGCATTTCATACAAAATCGTACAGCGCACCCGGTGGCGAGTAGCAAAACTATTTTACTCGCGACCTCGCTTACTCCGCAGGATTCAATGAAATTACGGGACCAATGTATGGAGATTTACATACTAGCTAGCGAGTAGGAGTTTTAATTTGACAGGTGATCCGTAAATACCAGACCTTCGACAAAATGTCAAATATTTTCACCGCCATTTTTTCAGTGAGAAAACTATCGACAAGCTAATCTGGCCAAACGGATAGTAAGTACCGTTTACAAAAAAAATATTATAAAATTAATTAATTACATATGCACTAATGATTACTTTAAAATGTAAAGAAAAAATGTATCGTAGTTTATCTACCGTATCTCTTTATTTGTTTTATGCATTATTAGGTACCTAACTAAAAATAAAAATTATTACAGTTTAAAATGTAAAATGTTTTATTAATCACAACAAAAATGTAAGTAAATAAAGAAAAATTCTACTTAACACAATATTTTACGTTTCTCACTCACTCTGTTTTATGTTACTCACTCATAATATCACTATCATCTGATCCAGACTCAACATTAATAATGAATTCAAAGTCCATGTCAAAATTTTTCATATATTCTTGCTCAATTTTACACACATGCTGACATGTATTGTTCCACATATTATTATCAATCATTTCCATTCGTTCTTTAATCAGGGTCATTATTGAGGTTATGTTTTGAGCAAATTTTTTTTTTGCCACATAGTTTTTTAAAATTCCCCATATTTTTTCTATTGGGTTTAGATCGGGATGGTAAGGAGGCAATCGGAGAATCTCAAAATCTTTTATCCTTACTAGCTCATCAATGGCAATTTTTTTGAATCTTTCCTTATTCTTTAATATTAAATCATATAGTTCTATTTTCTTCATTGATTCTGCAAAAGGTATACTATGTTTAGTCAGCCATTCTTGCATAACGTTCTTATTTGAATTTGGGAATTTCTCAGATACAGTGTTATGATAGGAAGCATTATCCATAACGATAACAGCTTTTTCTGGAAGATTTGGTAGTAATTGTTTAGTAAGCCATGTTTTGTAATTTTCGTAGTTCATGTTATCATGATAGTCACCAGTCGTTGAATTTGCCTTATATATCAAGCAAGCATTTGGAATAAATCCCTGACATCCACCAGCATGAACAATTATTACGCGCTGTCCTTTTGACAGTTTTTTTTGTATTGATGATTCACCATTGACACTCTTCCAGCACTTATTTTGTAAATGTGTCGTGTGAACATAGGTTTCATCGGTATACACTATATATCGACCTTCATCGCGATATGTCTTCAGCTGTTTTAAATATTTAAATCGCAACATTTGAACATCATGCTTTTCAATGAGTGCTTTACGGTTGTCGTCAGTTTTAGACCATTCAAAGCCAGATTTCTGCAAAATTTTACGTAAAGTTTCTTTGCAACCGTCAAAACCAGTTTTTTCCAACATAGATTCCTTTAATTTGCTTAATGTTGGCATTTCGTTGTATTCATTATGAAAACTGGCAATTGTTCTTCGTAACAAAGATATATCGAAATCGTCTAACGAAGATTTCGGACACAATCGTTTTCTTTTTGATGGAGACTTAAAAATCTTTGCCATATCACTGGATGTGCTGGTACTAGCTTGCCGCTCTTCGTTCAATATGTTCGTTATAGTATGCTCACTATAACCAACAGCTTGAGCTGTTCGCCACCGGGCATCAGTTAAGTTTATGACTCCATGTTCCGCCTCAAATTTCATCCGGTGATACACTTTAGAAATTATTTCTTTACCCTGTGAAATAAGCACAAAATGTAGGTATCTGTCGAATTCAAGTAACTAAATCAGAATTTTAATTGACACATTAAGTACCATAGTAGTTGGTTATGGGAAACCAAGTAATTCGCGAAGCCGTTTGATTAAATGGCTGAATGTCAGTCCAACCGTTGATTGAACATCACTATTTCGTAAAAATGCTAGGCCGTCAATTAAAGGGCTGATTTTACTAATTACATTTATTCAATAAAAGCATACTTGATTTTACATTTTTAAGAAGTTCAATTTCGAAACAAAAAATATATACCTGACTCCGGAGATGTTTTTTTTTGTTGACATGCTGACCGTACTTCTTAGCTACAAATAACGTGTTCTCACTTTCGTGTCCAGCCGTAAACTGAGGAGCAAATGAAATAGGCCGTATGCGCGTGTTGTGTCTGTGTACAAGTTTGCATGTGAGGGTAAAGACGTTGGAGGGGCGTTCAGTTTTAGAATGGTTTTACTCTACATTTTTTTAAATGGGTTATTTCCAATGTGCTTAGAAAATCCTATGAAATTCATGTGACTCGGTCATTACTGTCTCGGCTCTTTTACTAAGCTCTCGCCTTCGACTCGTGCGTCAAATCCGACTGCTATGAACAATTGAAAAAATACTATACCTTAGACTATAGTGGGGCTTAACATCAGGCAGGCTACAGTCAGTTGGAAGGCTATTTCGTGTTAAAAAAAAACAACATCACACACTCTTATTACTATATTATATCTTCTTATTACTATTGTTATTTATTCAATTGTATTTGCATTTCTTATGTTTCCAACGATATTTCGTATAGACTAAGTATTAAAAAGTAGATAGATTGATGCTTTATTGGACACACATAAAAACATAATACACAACGGAAAAACAAATAATTAAAACTAATGCCACAAATGGCGGCCTTATCGCTGAAAGCGATCTCTTCCGGGCAACCGTAGTAAAGTAAAGTCGATTTCATATTTATTTCCTCGCCCACGACCCGACGCATACTCTGCCATGTTGAATGAGTTGCCCCTTGCAGTCGTCCATTTCGATTTGTTTGTCGTACTGTAAATAAGATAAAGCTTTGGGTAAATACAGGCTAAAATGATTTTGATGATGACTGGAAAATACAAGTTAAAATCAAGACGAAAACATTATTACAGACTGTCGACCCAATGTTGCACTAGATTCAAGTTTTCGCGGGATTAGAGGTGGATTAGAGGCGCGGTTTCATTCCACAGTTCCTATGTTGGCAGTTTAGTTTTTCAAAATGCTATCCAAAAAATCACTTTAAAAGATTTTTTGAAGTGTTTTTCAGTTCTTAATTAGTAAAAGTGTTTTAAACATGCCTAAAATACTAAAAACTGATGGTTTTAAAAGTGAATATCAACACTGGCTTCGTAGCTTATCTACTAACACAAAGAAGAACAAACGAGCGTTTCAATTTAACTGACCACTGGATAAGGATACGTTGGTAGGAGATGGATCAGGCAGGCTGAAGACCGTACTACGTGGCAGGTTGGAGAGGAGGCCTATACTCAGCAGTGGGTGAACACGGGCTGACAGTTTAGTCTAGTTGTGTTGTCTTGTCAGAACAAGAGACCGGGAATTGGCAGCCATGACGCCGCGTCGTTTAACCAGCTGTTATTACAACAAAACCATAAACTGTGTGGTTAAACTACTTATACACAAAATTTTACCTACTACGGAGCTACTAGCCAGGATCAGGATGTCAGGATGACAGCAGTTTCGAGGTGAGAGGAACTTTGATGGGAATTAATTTTATCATCTAAACGCTGCAAGCGGACATTTCACCGTGAAAGTTGAAATCATTTCAATCGTCAATTTATTTGCGTGGCATCTGCTCAGAAATCTTATGTTAGAGACGTAATTCTGGTTAATCAGGTCCTTTTTTGATATGTTTCTGCTGTGTTTTATTAGAAATTTATTGGCAAAGTTGCAGCATTCAGTTTTTGAGTTCTACCATTCTATTCAGAAGTACAATGCCTATGTGTTAATCCATAGTCTAATCTACCTCCATACCAAAATTTAATCTTAATAGGTTCAATATTTTTAAGCCAATTCTGTACAAGCATACCTACTTACAAATTTTTCCTTTTTATAATATCAGTATATCTAGATATGTAGCATACCTAAACATATAATTAATATATTCTTCTTACCGTCCAGTAATTCCAAAACGGATAATTAGGTTTCCAATTATCTGGTGCTTTGGTGGTAACTTCGTCGTCATCCAAAGTCTTTTTTATTACTTGTATCATCTCATCTTCTTCTCCAGATTTCACGTGTGTCATTGTTCTCAATTTGTCTGCTCTTTTTTCATCGTTATTGCCTCCTATAAGTTTATTCAATTTGTATTTTGTTATTTGATTCAGTAATGCTAGTGTGTTACGGTCTATAGTGCTAGCATATGATCTTGGTTTTCTGTTTGTTTGCTCCTTTGTCTTTTTCTGGCGCGCTCTTTCGTTTGCTTGTCTAAGTCTTTCTTCCACTGTTAATTGCTTGGAATTAATATGCCCTACGCCTACAAACATGGATTTAATCCTATCACCAATTTGTAATTCATCACTGGTATACGTTTTTTCTTCAGCTTTGGTATCTTGAGTATCTCTCTCAGTTCGTATCAAGATTTTTAGTAAGTCAGGTAAGTTATTACGATTTTTTATTGGTTGCGCGAATCTTAACTCTTGTTTAGATATTACAGGTTTTTCTAGTAGGCTTTCTATAATTTCTTTATCGTATTGTTTGGATACTATGGCACCAACGGGACCGAATAATAGAGCATTCTTTTCGCTATTTATTGGTTTTTGCGGTTTCTTTCGCTTTGAACGTATTTGGTGTGTTTGTTTAAGGCGTTGAGAAACATTTTTTTTCTCTCTGTTCAATGTCACTTTACCAAACAGTTTCTCTTTGTCACCCTTCGACCATCCATATTTCTTAGAGGGTTTTAGTTTTTTAAAGAGTGATTGAAGTTTAAGTGTTTTCTTTCGTGGTGTTAGGGCTCGTTTATGTAGATCGTGTACCATGACTACGTATGGAATTTTTTTATTATGTAATATTTTATTAAGTTTAGCTTTTATAGAATCCAGGCTAGCTTCTAATGAACTTGGGTATTTTAATTCATTATTTTTCAAAAGTTCGTAACTTCTTTCGTCATCAATTTCGTTAACGAATTTGTTTTTAACTAAATTTTGGTCATTAACCAATTTAAATCTCTGTTTGTTTGGTCTGTAATTAAGATCGGAAATATCAAAAGCTTCATTCAATACATATTTTCCGGGAATATATTCCATTTGAGCACTTTTTGTTGAAAATGGAGTCAGTAAAGATTCGTCTTTATTTGATTCGGGTGAGTCATCAAACGTTTCATCGTCTAATACATAGATTAAATTGGTTAGTTTTTCATAGCTTTCATTTTCAAGTTCGAGGTTCTCTTTATGTATTCTTATTAAGGGTTTGAACAGAGTATTGAATTTGTGATCATACTCGAATTCTTTTACGTCATAGTTGTGAGGGACTATTCTCTTCACAAGTTTCTTAAATCTGTAGCCGTCTATCTCTGGACTCCTTCTGTAGTTGTTTAGTTTGCTGTGATTAGAACTCTTGGAGCGTATCTCTTCTATTTCATTAAGTCCGTTGGCGATGATTTCTTCTTTCTCTAGGTCGTCGAATTTGAATACTTTTGAGGCGTTTACCATTGATATTGATAATATTAAAATACATATTGAAATAACAAGTTTTAAAATTAGCATTGAAACGTGTTGGTTTTTGAAATATTAACATTTAAACTTTCTGATTATCGGTATAAGCCAAGCATGTGATTGCATGTAGTAAATCGAGAAGGAATTTTATCATGGTGTACTTAATTGAATAGAATTAAATGGAAATTCTTATAAATAAAGAATTGAAAACGCGTTTAAGAGTTTACCTTGCCAGTCAATAAATGTTACGTGTCGTTTTTATAACTTGGAAAATATTACATTTATTAAAAAATATTTGACGTGCGGTTTAAAATTACAAAAAGTTTAGTTCTAAACCGATTAATGTGGACATGTATCGAATTAAAGTGGTTGATAGCTATTAGAGGGCGTTAAAAAGCTAGACGTTTGTGTGTGTGTGTGTTTAACACAGAGTTTCTGAATATGCATTTATATACTCAGGACATCTGAGTTTGGGTGTATGAGTAACTTACAATCATATAAGGTATCATCGATGATTACGTTTTTTAATAACAAAAGAGAGTAACCCGCGTTTAATCATGACATGCAAAGAATCCTATACCTATATTACATCAATCTAGAGTCTAATTTATATCAATAACAAATTTCATCCAATCAGTTCTCACGTTTTAGCGTGAAGAAGGAACAAACTCATGTTAAAATACACTAATAAGTATATGATGTAATACTTTACCCAAAAACAGTCAAAAATTTTACAAAATCGATATTTTCAGCTACCCCTACTATGGGTCTGCTACTATTCTTGATTTTGAGCTCAACATCTCTACGCACCAAACTAGATGACTTGCAGGACTCTGTACGATACATAACGTCTCCGAAGATAAAGGGTTGTCTATGGTGCGGTCTAAGAGACCATGTCGAACTACTGAAGAAGAAATACAAGCATCTTGAACATGAGGAGGTCGTTACAGAGAGTAGTAGCAAGGCGTCTAACAGTGATGGTGATACGAGTGTAGTGAGTCCGCAGCAATATAGCTCGCTATGGGAGCCTGAGTACGCGCTCGATACATATTCTAACACGAGCCTTAATGAGGACTTTGAGGCTGACGTTGATTATTTGTTGTGATTTTTTTAATTTAATTGTTATTATTTTTATTAAAAATGATTAGTTTTTGTGTGTTTTGATGACATTTATGAGAGTCATATGTAGTTATTTAGAGTTTTGTTTCTTAAAGTAAGTGCATCCACGTTGTTTCTTTGTGTGTCATATTACGAGTAAAACACCTAAACTGATTGATTAAAATTTACAAGCATCTAGAACGAGAGCCTATAGTGGCACAGAATACATAATACAATAGTGGTACAATAAGGGATGAAATTGATTATGACATAACCAGAGAAAGAATCCATAGAAAGTAGTAGTAAACTGAAATTTATTATATGTTTTAATTTTTAAAATCTGAATATTTAAGATAATTGAAAAAAAAAATGTTAAATTGCAAATTGTTTTGACCGCTCTGAGCGGTTTTTAGAATGTTTGTCTGTTTATTTAAATGCTCATAACGCAAAAACAGCTGAACGAATCATTATGATTTTTGGTACGTATGTAGCTAGTATGAGGTCTTAGAAGTGTGGTGTCATAGGCTATTTTTATCTCAAAATAACGCAAGCGAAGCCGCGGGCGTCCACTAGATAAAAAATATTTATATATAAATGAGTACTGAATAATTAGGTAGAAGTTATTGTCTAACTCTTGGCACCGGTTTAAAATTATTATCTTTACGAATTCAATATTTCTGTCTGCGATTATGAATGAGCGCGGCAATGGCGTGATAGTGGAGGCAATAATCTTGTTTGCTGCCTGCACTGATTTACTGGAGGGGGCGGATTCAGTGGTAAACTTTTAAAAAGTTAAAAAAGTTTTGAAAGTATATCTCTTGTAAGAAACGGGAATATTATCTTCTATTCATATAGATCAGTGAAGTTTTACCTGAGGTATGTATGTAAATTACGTGGGAATTACCTACCCATGTAAATGTATTGTATAATCTACTAAGTACCAACAATAATCAGTAGTTTTTTTTAATATCTTATAGTAGTATTAATAATACGCAACAGATATTTAGCTACGTTTTATAAACATAACTGAATATAAAGGACGTAGAAAAAACAAAAAAACTCGCTGTAACGCCTACAGAAAAAAGTGCGCAACCTGTCAAAGGCACACACGCAACAAAAACTTGTCACGGGATTCTGGTCACTTCATATTATATGGATGCATAGAAATCTACTATATTAATTTTTACAGTAGGTATCTATTTTTTTACCGGAATATGTATCATTCTTATCTTATTGTATTTTTTGAATTTATTTATTTGATTTAAAATAATTAGTATTATTTCCCATACCTCTTCTGTTAGTCCGTACCTGTCCCAAATATGATGAAGTCTGCAGCGGCGGCCCACTGCACACAGTTTATGAGCGCACTTTACGATATATCAGGACAAAATGAAACATTTCATAAAAGAGTTTTATCGCCAGAGCGTTGGCATGAGAATAGTGTAGATTGCTTTTTTATTTCAGTAGGCGTTTTTGTATAATAACGATGAAAGGGGGCTATTTTATTTTCGGTGGCGTTTCATTATATTAGTGGCGATGCTGTGCAATTTTGTTTTAGAAAACACTTAAGAAATAACCAATTCACGTATTTTATATCTATTCTTATTTTAGAATTCTATTATCAAGCCACATAATAACGATTGCAACGAATATTGTTAGTTGTGAAGTTATTATCGCTAATTAAACTTTACACTATCCTCATAAGAAAAATCTATCACTGAACACGTAACGGTGTGTTTCAATAGTCTCGCCTGGCTAAGTTAAGTGTAAAAATATTATTGTAATTTATAGTCAAGTTACTATTCTAGTTTAAACGAGGCTTGTTCACCGGCCATCCTTCTTTTACTGGATAATACATTCGATAAATATATTTTCATTTTCTTTTTAATTTATTTACCACGGAGAGTTATCGGATTTTTCATATGTCTGCTTATATTTTCATTTTTTATATTTTT
The DNA here is from genome assembly GCA_927399415.1 of Macaria notata. Taxonomy (NCBI): domain Eukaryota; kingdom Metazoa; phylum Arthropoda; class Insecta; order Lepidoptera; family Geometridae; genus Macaria; species Macaria notata. Next base: position 465,500 of record OV656747.1, on the reverse strand, counting down.
ATAGAATTCCAGTCTATTGCAACTAGTTGCAGTGATAAATAAGTAGCATTTTGTTTTGATCTTAAGACTAATCTGTCTCAATCTACTATATTATTATTGCATTAAGGTACGTACGTTGTAGGTCCCGGCTGTAGGTTTGTCTAGTACGGCAGTCGTTAGGCCAAGTCAGAGCCTTTAGGGCGGCTTGATAAACTTTCGACACCAGAGTTGGCCACTGTCTTTCGATAAGAAGAAGATGGTACGTAAAGGTTTAACAAACATACTCACACACACACACATTCTACAGGTACTCTCAAACTCAGGTCAGTTACTTCGCTACCTCTGTTATAGGTTACTCGTCTGTAATCTATACATATAATAAAGCTGTAACAGGTCGGTGTCTGTACATTGAAGATAATTGAAAAAAAAAATTGTTGAGCGGTCTTCATTGATGCAATAGAAAACAAAAATCATGTTTAAAAAAAATCTGTTTGTCTGTCTGTATGTTTGTTCGTTAGACTCGAAAACGGCTCAACCGATTTGTCTTCGGTTTACACTAATATGTTGGTGCATTCTTAACTTATCATTTAGTGTTTATTTTGTATCAATCGGTTCGTAAATAAAAAAGTTATGTTCATTTAAACCAAGTGGTCATCGATATCCGCTGCCTACAGCTATTTTAAAGATTCGTATTTGTACACGTATAAACTAGATGGTGCAAATGTGCCCGCTAACTGGGAGGATGTCATAGCGAGGGGAATTCGAATAACACCATCACTTTGACCAGCATGCCTTAGAGTACCCCAGGGCATCCCAAAAACCATAAGATAGATAGCGGGTTGGTGCTTAAACTAAATATAATGAGAACTGCTTGCCTGTTACAAATCATCCAAAAAAATTAGGTATGTTCTCATAAAAAAAAAACCTAGACGCTCACCACGCAGAAACGGCTGAACGGATCTTCATGATTTTTTTTATATTTAGGTACTATGACGTCCCGGAAGTGTCTACATAGGCTTTATAACCCAAAATAATGCGAGCGAAGCCGCGGGCGTCTGCTAGTATAACAATATATCGATATACATTAGTATTGACCGCCCCTGGGGCACGTGGTCCAAACCTGTCCTACTTCCAAATTGACACCATTATAAAACCCGCGCAAACTTCGCGCCGACTGTTCCCAACAAGAGTGCTTAACTACTCACACAGGGACGGAGTTAGGGGCTAGGGTCAGGGGCCAATACACTTATTATGTAAGTACTAAGATTGTTCTACATAATGTGTCATGTGTCTTCCGAGGAAGGATCTGGGTGCCTAGTGCCTACCAACCATGTGTATCTGCCCAAGCGAACCTCTAACAAATTAATTCTGCGGAGGAATCTCGACCTTCAGTCATGAGGAAATACGATTCATAAAGAGATAGAGATAGAGAGAGAGAAATTATAAATAATTGATATTCAGATATTATGATATGTTAATGGACGCAACATTCACACACGCGCTGAGATTAAAAGTAGACCATGCTAAAATAAAAATCTGTTGCATTTTGTATAAAATGCAACAGATTTGTAACATCTGTACTCGTTATCATTGGTAGTTCCTAGGGGTTTCCGAACGTATCTATGTATATATGTTTGTGTAAGAAAGCTGGGTACCTAATTGTGACTGATTTCTCCGCAGTTTTACGCAAATATCTTCAACAGCGGTGCAAAAGTCACAAATTAATTTAAAATTAATATCACTGTAAGAAAAAGTAAAACACTTACCATAATTTCAATTACTGATAACGTCGTGACAATGGTAAGCGCCCCGATGGCCTCACACTGATTCCCTGGGAGCGGGGAAAAGCTCTTGTATGGGACGCAACTTGCGTCGATACACTAGCTCCTTCTCGCCTCAGTGGAACAGTACAAGCGGCAGGAGCCGCGGCGGACGCAGCAGAAGAAGCCAAGCGGCGAAAATATACATCATTATCGACTGATTATATTTTCGTACCGCTAGGCTTCGAAACTTTTGGTCCGTGGGGAAAAAGCACGAAGTCTTTTATAAAAAAATTAAATAAAATGTTGATTGACATCACTAGAGACAAGAACGCTGGCTGGTTCCTTGCGCAAAGGATTTCTATAGCAATCCAGCGTGGGAATGCAGCCAGCGTTCTTGGCTCCATACCACATGTAGATTGTTTAAATTTAGTTTAGATGTAAATACTCTTTTTTAGTTCTATTAGTGTTAATATTGTTTCTTATTATTTTAATAAATCAATCACATTACTGATATTTTAATAATAAAGGCAGTCAAGTAAATGATTAAAAAAAACTTAAATCACGCAATCTTTTACTCTCGTTGCCCAAGACACTAAATCCGTCCTCCGGAAGGATGGATAACTTAGAGGAGGCTTTTTGTCCCACTTGTGATGTCGTGACGGGAATTATTAAAGTTCGGGCTTGCTCAAGGAATTAACTTTCATAGCTGGACCGTGGCAGAGCTCATTTTATTGGCGTTTTGTGTAACAATGCTGTACCTACCTATAACTTAACGGACAAGCATGTTGCCGGAACTTGGACGAACTTCAAATTGGAATATCATGTTATACTTAAATTTTGAAAAATATTTGCTAGTAGTGGCATGCGGTGTTACCTTCGTAATAATAATAACCAAGCATTTCCAAGCCTTTTACACGATTTTTAAAGACCAACCAGTGTATGGAGAGAAAATTTAAGGACGTGCATTTATAAAAAGGGTTAGGTTATTAAAGCCTAAGTTTGTATAAAACAGTTCAAATAGTGTTCTCCTTCAAACTGCCCAAAGAGCTGCTGACATTGTTTAATGTTGAACTATTGCTGTGATATTGTTATGAACCTAAGTTTAGTGATAAAGGATCATCTTCTATTGAGTGGCAGAAGATTGATTGATGTAGTTTGACCGGTGGTCGCTATAAGACAAATAGTTTTACGACCAGTTTCCTTCGTAAGCTCAAATAATTTGAAACTATTGGCTTTATATCATGACACCGTATATTATATAGGACTAATACATATATGTATAGGTATTGTCAGTAAATTCTATACCTGGTGAATATGTTTCGGAGTTTGAACACCAGGCGGGTTGTAGTCCAACATTCCAATTAAACAACTATTCCATAATAAAAAAATGTTAACCAATATTTTGAAATTGACAAACAACAAAGTAGTTACACAAATACTTTAATGACCAAATTATAACAATACACACAAAAACTAAATCATTTTTTTAAAGTAGCCTAATGTCATAATGAATACTGAATCCATACATTTTACTTAGAAATATAAGTAGTGCTCACATCTTTGTCATGTAATTTTGGTCTCTTTTTCTTCCTTCTTAGTTTACTTTCTGGCTAAGCATTTCCTGGTTTTGCCGAAGCTTGTTCACTCTTTCCTTCTTCATTCTTCTGTTCTTCTGCTTTCTGTCTCTTTATGGGCGATGTTAGAAGGTCTCCCAATTTCTTTCCATCTTCTTTTACACCACTGGTAAGATTTTTTAGGAGATTTGGTTCGACTTCTAGTAGACTATCTAACAGGCTTGCGTTAGCCGCTATTATGAGGAAAGCAAAAACGATAACAATTTTCATTTTGATTAGTTTTCTTTAGAGACGGTTGTGATTGGAAGTGAATGTATAGGAATGATATGGATCTGAGGTTTTCTGTTAGTATTTATACTCGAACTATTGCAAGGTTTTCAGATTCAAGGGTAGAATGGGGAGATACTAGTAATAAATATTATCTTATCGATTTACAATTAAATTTTAATTGAACTATATACATCGAAATTATATTATTAACTATTATATAATAAATTGATGTATCTATCAGCCTAAAATATTTTTAAAAAACTTATCAAATAAAAAGTGGACTCAAGCATAAAGACATTGTATGAGACTTTTAATTGTCAAAGTAGCAATGGAATTAAATCCTGAATGTCAGACATACAGCGGAGTCTTAGTAATAAAATTGAGTTCTAGCTTTTATCCTTTAGGTACATACAAAAAAAATCAAGAAATTTTGTAATTCACTTGTATAGAAGGCCAAAATCCGTTCAGGGTCGTTGCGCCAGAGCAGTCTGTAATCAAATTTAAATTGTTTGTTCGTGTGACTGATTTGACTAGCCTGTTAGCTTAGTTGGTAGTAGTTCTGATTTCAAATCTAGGGTCACGGGTTCGATTCCCTTAGTTATGAATAAAAAAAAACTAATTACTTGTGTTGAGTCTGGTATGTATATTAAATATGCCTTTACAAAAGAAAAGTACCTACATATCTACAAGTATTATATTAGTTACCTAGTACCACGACACAAGCGTTTGCTTAGTGTGGGGCTAGATGGCGCTGTGTGCAATGTCCCGGAATATTTATTTATCTATTTCCAACAAACCCTATTCCCCCCTAACCCATAACTTTACGCCTCTGATAACTCTTTGACCAAGGCCACGGATTGGAGGTAAGAATCATTGCCAGCTGTACCTAGTCATAAACAAACAATTGTAGTGTTTTCCTCACAAGAAGATATATTTACTCATTAATTGGTTATTAGTTTTTCGTTTTCTGATTGAATATCTATAAATAAATGTTGATTTGAAGTAAATACCTAAATAATACGCCCTAAACATTCTATACAATGTCTAGTGGTAATGGCTCTGGCCTTGTAACACAGTCTCACGATAAGCGCAAAGCCAAAGGTTTCACGAATTTATTTTTTAACATTTTTATTAACAAAATAAAATAAAATGTTGTGTGAAATTCAATACTAGAGATGTCATTGTAACAGGAATAGGCATACATGATACCTCTGAAACGCGTCATGTTTACTATTTGTAATTATTAAAAAAAACCTGGATTTTACAATGTAAATCTAAAATACACGAGAATCTAAATTACGTCACGATCTTCCTAGTAAATTATGTTATTACATGCCTTGACCTCGCGATAAAGTTATGAACATATTATCTACACATGACATTCAACAACTTAACATCACAATATGTAATACGCCGGAGACAAAATGAAGTTTATTGTGATAATTTTAGTAATTACGACAGTTTTAAGTAAACCTATTGTTGAGAATAATAATAAAATAAGTGACAGTGAAATAAAAGAAGACGCGAAACTTTTAAATGGAAACAGAAACAAATTTAAAAAAAATAAACCAAGAAAACCTGTAGAAAGTTCTGAAAGTGCTTCCACTTCAAGCGAAGAAGAAGCTGACAAGACAAAAACCAAAATAGAGAATAAAATCATCGATTTCCTAATTGACAGAATAATATCAAAGGAAGAAGTTGATAGTAATGAAAGTAGTAGTAGTAGCACAACAGATGTTCCAGTCAAATTTTCAAGCTTTGTTGTTGAAAATGAAGTCACCCACAAGTCACATCAAGAAACGGAGAAACCTAATTCTTTACAAAACCTAAACAATGTTACAGAAGTTGGTCAAAACAGTCCAAAACCCGAACTTACTAGTGATATTGCGGAAGAAAACGGAGAAACCATAGATGAAATAATTCAAATTATACAAGAATATGTGCCAGCGTTGCAAAATACAAACTCCAGTGATTTATTTCATACTAAATCTGCTTTTGACGGGTCTCAGTGCCCCACTGGATACATGCGGGCTGCAGATGGAAGGTGTACGCAGAAGGAAGAGTAAAAAGTGATATTATGATTAATTTGATCTAAAGATAATAAAAGCATTGAAATTGTCCATAAAATCATGGACGTAAAATTGGAAAACTTAAGTTATTTTACAGTCGTGTCACTTTGCTGTTTAGTCAAGAGCTAACTAACTACTTTGATATCATCAATAGTGTGGTTAAAACTTGTGGCAAATACAATTTTGCCATTATCAGTATAATAGTTACATCGCATTGTAAAGGATTCTGTGTTTTATATAGTGTAAAAATACAGTAAGCACAAGATGCTATTGAAATAAACACTATCATACGTCTAGCTTGCTTTTTTTTCTTTGTGGCAAAATGCAAATGGACACCAAAAGCTAGAATATATTTAATTATTATTTAATTTTACCATTCTAGAGACATGTGGATGCACTGAGCGTCGCTTGCATTAATTAGGAATAATAAGTAGCCCTTTCCACTCTCGAGACCATATACGAGTACTACGCTCGTACAAAAAATGACGAAGCTTCGTCGACTCGTTTAGGTTTTCTGTGAAGGAGGAACAAATATCAACAAATCAACACCGGAACAAAAACGATTTTTGCTATTTAATAATGTGCATCTGTAAATAATTATAACGATTCTAAAGGTACATAGTAAAAACGTAAATTATTAAATATATAGTAAGTACAAATAATAGTAAGTTACTTTTACATATGTTTAAGTGAGTAGTGTATGCTTGTTAGTAAAGCTTTGGTTTCCTAGGACAGCGGTGCCTTCATATAGCGGCTGTAATATTACGGACGCAAAAATGATTAAAGTAAATTACGGTGCAAGTTACCGCTCTCTAAGAAACCGCGCCATTACGTTTACATAGACAACGTTCATTCACCGCTGTATTACGGCCGCTATATGTCTGAACCGCTTTCCCAGGAAATCCAAGCTTAAGTGCGTTAGCAGAGCTGGTCGGTAGTGGATGCGTCTGCGGATAGAAGGGTTTGGGGGTGTTCAATATGACCCACTTACACATCTGGGAGCGATGGTAAAATAATTAATTACTGATCTATTAATTAATAATTAAAATAATTATTGACTGATCTATTAATCAAAATATTATCATGTTTATTTAAACATTGGACAGTTAGAGTTTGACCACCAGGTAAGTTGGTGCGAGATCCATGATCCAAAGTGAATTATGTACTTACCTGTACTGGAATGAAACGGGCTCTCAATTGAGGTTGCCAGAATACAGCGTTACACAAATTAATATGAAAACCGTGAAGCGAAAATCATTGTAATCATCTTTACATGTGATGGGTTAAAGGTTATATCTTAAATAAAAAAAACGTATAGTTATAGATACAAAATAAACGCCTTTTCTTATTAATTATGTAATAATATATATGAAAAACAATAAAGTCTAACTTATTAATCTTTTCATATTAATCTTATAATTAAGGCCTAGATAAACAGAATTCCAAATACAGTCAGCCATTTTGTTAGCCTAGAATACTCGCATTATCTGCCGACCAAATTACACGTAATTTGGTCGGCAGATAATGCGAGTATTCGATAATAAGCCGGGATTGGACCGTAAACATCACCTTGTGTTAGCTGACCACTACTCGTGTACTGATGGTAGATACAATTGCAAAATAGTTGTCTAATTCTAACACACATTTATACTTTACATAATATTTGAAAGACGAAAGTTTGTGTGTTTATTTTGTAACTTTATCATGTGGAAACGGTTTTACCGATATGGGTAGAATTAAGTGTGGAGGTAGATCTTGGATGAACAAATGGACTTTTTATGCGTTTTAACTAAACGATGCGTAAGTAAATAAAAAAAGGTGCTGACAAACTACTTAGTTCACTTAGTTCGTGGTGTCTCCTAATTTGAAATTATTCAATTAATAGTAATTAAGATAAAATTTTATTTAGTTGTAGTATATATTTTTGAATGAATACTATCTATAAATTAGAACCTACAATCCACATAAACCATTTTTTGTTAGCCTAAACATTAATTTACGATCCTTTTTTGCGGTCCGTACCCCGATAACTTAGTTTCGCTCGGTGTCGCGGTTCGCTGCGCTCCGATGTACATTAATATAGTCCATCGGTTTTGCTGTCTCTACTCTACTATACAATATATTTATAGTATAGTGGTTGTGATGTATTCAGTTATAGGGATATAGTAACTATTGTTGCGACATTAGAAATGATAGACACCTCATTATACAATCAAATACTTCTGGTCCCTATGACTTTAGGGAAAACATAATTGAGAGAAAACACAGAGGGGAAAAGTAAGACAGAGAAGGCTATACATTGACCAAGTAAAGGCGGATGTCATTGTCGTATAAGGAAGACAAGGAATTTTCTGAAAATCAGGAAGAATCGCGCATACTCCATAGATAAGAATCTCGCCCTCAAATATGTGATAATGATGATCACACAGTACTGTGTACTTCCATATTATTTTAATTGAAATAAACGCATCTGTTATGTGGATTACTGAAACAATAAGTAAATATTTTCTATTATAAAAGAAAAACCAACCAACAAAATGGCGGCGGAAGAAGGACAAGCAGAAAGTTACACGACCAGCAGCGAAATGAGTACATGACATACAATTAACCAGGATCGAGACAGTAAACTCCCGGTTGTAGTTAATGATGATAATATAGTATTCTATCATATTCAGACCCTTCTCGTTTTTTTTAATTCCGTTAAAAACTTTCACACACAATATACTGGTGCATTGTTTAGAAACCCACCTATGAATAGTATTTCGCCCCCGCATGACATATGATTAGCGAAATTGTTTGTATAGTTAGGTGTCTATGAGTTATATAATCAGTGATTTTATCAAGCTACTGACAGTTCGATTACATGCCTAAGTTAGCTGTTCCAAGTAATCAATGAACTATCATACGTTTGTACATCGAAGTGAAGTTTGTTTAGTTCTGTTTCTTGTTGCTAGTTGCAAGTGACCAGGCGTCAAGATAATGTCGTAAGGCAATATTATAGTAATTTCAAAAGAGATTATTTTCGTTCAAATAAGTTTATTAATTCTCGAAAGTGTTAAATGCTACTTTTTGTAAGGAAAGGAATTCACATGCATTAATTTGTTTGCTTCAATTTGGAACGCTTTAGTAGTTCATATGACACGTTTAATTGTAGGCTCCGGTTATTTGTGCGACAGCGGTTAAGCCATGTCGCAGACCCTTAGTGTGGTTTGAAAACTCTGACACCAGGGTTGGCCGCACTCATACGAACTTACTGTAGTGTGAGTGATCATCTGTTTCTCAACAACCCAGTACTTATTATAAAATTATTGAAAAAGGCACAACAATTCAGATTGGACTCCCCAATTCAATTATTTGACGGGTCGGCCCGGAATTATTCAAATTCCCTTTTCCCGATTTAAAGTAAACTGAAAAAGAACGCAGGTGTTTTCCTGTTATCGGTGAGGTATTTTTGTAATATTTTTCTTATAAAAAATCATGAAAAGAGGTGAGTTATTTGATAGTCTGATAATAAGTATATTTTGTTCCATGATGAGTTTATTTCTGCTTGTTCCGGATTCCAATAGTTTCGCTTGAGAGCCAATTTCATTCAGGAATAGACAAGTTGTACTTTTAACCACCGAGTTACTTGTGCGTGTGTCATTTTAGATGACTGTAACGGCTATGATATCCTCACAGAGGAAAGTAAGCATTCAAAAATGAAGGTGCCATTGACGAATTTCGATAAAATTCAAATCATCTCCCGATAATTAAACAACCTCAAAACAGAGAACCTCAAAATACAGCTTTCATGTTAGTTTCACTTACTCATGACCACATTTTACGCAACCAAACTGTAAGATATAATCGTAACAAGCCAGCAAGATTAATAACAAATTTACTCCGATAAAAATGCCACTATATTATTATAATACACAACATATTTATACTAAACGGCGGTCTATAAAAACGCTTAGTGGACAAAAGTGGGCCATTCAAATAAAGGTAGCCATCGAGTGTCCGAAATAATATTAATTCAATAAAGATATAAATTTAAAAGGGTCAATGTTACGACGCAGGTGCAACGTATAAAAATCCGGCGGAATCCTACGCCGGAGTAGGGACACCATGGTTCGGTTACTTGAGCGGATAATGCGAACTCAGGAGAAACTGCTAGTTTACTGGCACATAATAATGTGGTTTCATAATTTCAATGACTTTGATGTAGTTTTTTTTATTAAGCTCATGACGGCACGAATAGAACATTCACCTCATAGATAGATAGATTAATTCAGAAACCCCTATAAATAATTCAAAACCTTATTACATTACTGACTTTGCTCACGTATTCTATGAAAGAAAACAATGGTGACCAGAGTATAGAATATATATTCGAAAAATAATTATGACATGTGTTTCTTTAAGTTGTGAGTAGAGGTACTGTATATTCTATTTTATTCTGAGTCCATATTTTTACAGTTTCTATAACAACAACAACACCAAGTTGTGATGAAGTGTACACTAGACTAGAGCCTTAAAACGCGAATAACTGTTTAGCTTAAATAACCCTGCAAAGTGAATTTATTATTGGCTAAGAAAAAATCTTGCCTCTTTACTTTAACAAGTAACGAAACATCACAACTGCTCTATGTATATGTACATACTTATCTAAATAAAATACAAATCCACAGATAATTAATTCACAGACACATAACTTATACCATACATAAAAAGGTATCTCTATGTAATAGCAAAGAGTGTGTAGCAAAAACCTTATTTATTTATCCATATGATAAAAAAATCAAATATCCCCATTTCACCACACCCATATAAATGTACAGATAGATCTACTATATGACAAAAAAAATATCCCCAACACACCAAACCCATATCCCCCGTGTCCTGACACACGCGTTCCTTGCTTGGCCGTAATGGCTTATTTTATGGCGTACTTTTACAGCCCCCTTCCGATTTACGTCCATATATGCGATACATACTCATATATATGAATCTTGTGGCTTCTTCGGGTATTGTGGTTACACTGTTTCTTGACTGGTTTGTATTGGAAACCTAGTATTTGTGGAAGGATCTGGGCGCCCGATGTTTGTACTTGCCCAACAAACCTTATCCCATTAATTCATTTCGATTTAATTATGTTAGTAAATCCTACACACATCATACTATATTATACTAGCTGTGCCAGCGACTTCGTCCGCGTGGAATAGTTAGTAACGGAAACCCTCAAAGATGAATATTTTCCCCCATTTTTTCCACATTTTCCATGGTTTCTTCGCTCCTATTAATTGCAGCGTGATGTTATATAGCCTAAAGCCTTCCTCGATAAATGGTCTATTCAACACAAAAAGAATTTTTCAAATCGCACCAGTAGTTCCTGAGATTAGCGCGTTCACACAAACAAACAAACAAACTCTTCAGCTTTATAATATTAGTATAGATAGGTACATCACGCCTAGCGGTTATAAGACGTTGCCATCATTAATTTTAAATGTCATTTGTTATGTTTTAAAATTTAAAACATCTTTTTATATTTCAACGACTAAGTGTTATTTCTTCAAGCTCTCTCAAAAGCTCAAAAACAAAGCCAATATGAAAATATATAAACATTAAGACAGAGAATGTCTCAGAAAAGCAAACCGTTGCAAAACAGCCATAAACTAATTAAAACTACAAATATCAGCGCTAAGAAGTTAGTCGCTTTGTTTAATGGAGGATATTCTCACTTGTGGCGACAACACATGCTAGCTTTAGCCAAGAGTTTCTGCTTCGCGGTTCTTATAATATAGCTAAAGAATATTACAGATACTCATCTTTGTTTTTTTATTTAATTGTGTGTCGACGCTAAAACAAATCTAATTTAATCAAAAACAAAGAAAAAAACAGCTTAGGATCTAAAAATTGTCTCACTCTTTTCATTTGCATTTCAGTGTTGAACATAAAAACCTAAACTTACTTGACTTTATATTTGCATGTTTATAAATATCTTTAGAGGGCGATGTAATTTTGGTATAGATATTGTTAATATTTATTTATTTATTTTTTATGAATTTCCAAAACTCACATAGGTCCGCTGTGATCCAAGAATAAATACGCTTTTGAGCTTTTTTAAACTACATTGCAATCCAAGTTAAATACTTGAATAATGAATGCATTAAGTGTCCATCTGGCGTTTCTTCCTCGCAGCCGGTGGCTGCATAAACTGGCGCTAGTTTAGCACCAGGTGCTCAGTGCTGCCGCCACGTTGGCATGCCCAGTTACCTTCTACAGGGGTACGAAGGAAAGTATACCTAAGAAAGGAAAAATAAAATAAACATTTTCTTCTTTGATTAATCAATCGCTAGAATTCGCACATCTAATCAGTTTTTTCACGCTTTCGTTACTAGTTGAAAGTTTGTGAAATATTAATAATATGGGGAAGTTACGAGTAAACCGTTCATCGTTCTGGAAACCGGGGGATAGAATTTCAATTAAGTAAACAACTAGGTGATATTGTTTCTAGTCTCTTTGGTCCAACTTATTGGAGCAAAGATTCTATGATAAATTATATATATGAAAATACGATGGCCGTCGTCATCCGACCCACGGAAGCGCCCAAAATGGAATGCCACTTTTCGATCACCCATCCAAGGACTGACTGTTAACACTGTTCTTAAAAGTCGTAACAAGTTTAGTTTTTCTACTGCATACGTTGTCGGGTGTACTAACAAATTCAATTTAATAAATTATCATTACTTTAAGTTTTGATATTTGTCACAATCGTTACGTTTGTTACTTCATTGCGGCGTAATATCGCAACAAGCAAACCTACAAATACATACATTTATATGTATGTATAATGGTGGATAGTGATACCACAACAATTACTTTGTGACTTCTAGAAATCTCTAAAAATATCTTTGTTGAGACATCCACTTGCGTATTTGAGCTAATTACTTGTTTTTACCAAGACAGAAAGTCTAACTTAAGCCAAACTTAATCCAAGTAATAAAGTTAAGTTAATCCACCTCAGAGTCATGCAATTTTAATGTACCTCGTGAACTATCACCATATGGAACAGCAATTAGGTCTTACTGGAGTTCTAAAGTACATACCTATACCTACCTATGTAGTATGTTATACAACGTGGCAATCAAAGTGTAGATGAATTCTTTATTTATTTATTTAATCGTATAGCATTACGACAACTAAGTGGAAGGTCAAAGAGATCTCCGGAATTAATCTTTGATTCTATTCTATTTGATCCTGAACTAAATATTTGCCTATATAATTTCAATGGTTTGTAATATGCAAAAATGTTTTTTATTTATTTATACATTTAAATTTATGATATCGAATTAGATAAACTTAAATTTTTGAATAGAAACAAATTGCCTAGTTATTAAAAAAAAAACCTAAATTTCCTTTATTTCAATGCCACGTTGAATACATAAAGCAGCTAGGTAACCTAGAGTAGAGACCTAGATGTCTGTGGCTAGAACTTTGGCCGGCGTTATTTGAGCTCCAGATATAATTGGTGTTAGGACCCAGACTTAGGTCTTACGGTATTATACCTACAATTTAGGAATAGGTTTTAGAAGTTTATGAGTTTAGAAGACGTTTTGTAAATTATTGGATTTTAAACACATATACTGTGTTCGTACTTAATTTCTTGTTTCAAAATAAATTATTTTAATTTCATTTTCATAATTAAGTTCAAAAAACTCTGTGCTGATTTTTGTTAGGGGGTTAAAGGGTTTGGTGTTTGTGATGGAACTTTTCTTAGTTTTTGTGACGTTTATGTTTTAATTTCTATTTAAACTTTAACAAATTTTTAAACAATATGTAAAGTTGTAATTATTTTCCTATACCACTTTGAAAAAAATATGAGTGGCCAACTCTGGTGTCGAGAGTATAATATTAAGCCGCCCTAAGGTCCTCTGACATGGCTTAACGACTGTCGTACTATGGCAAACATGCCACTTTTTGGTCATCCCATCTGCTAGCGGCGCTTCTTAGTTCTAAAATCAGAAATATTGGGAACACGGCTAATAACAACAACTTTTCTTATTTCTAAGTAGGCTTTTCAATTCGTCTGGAAATTTTCTGCTCTATAAAAGCTTTCAGCCTATTTGTTAACTGCCAAAATAAATAGCTAAACGTTTACTTTTTCCTTTTATCAGCGTTTTGCGAACCCGTTATAAAAGGGAAGGTAAGTATTCAAAGTAGTCAAGTTTGTAGCGAAATATTTAAGACGAGTTAATGTTTTGGCCAGCTGTTTTGGTGTTTGGTCTGCAAACAAATTAGTTATTTAAATTACATTATTATATACAATTTAGGAAATGTTTGGAGAAATCAGAGATATTTTTAAAGTTTTTTCCTATCATCATGATAATTAAATCATGATTTTATTATATCTGTTATTATTACCCACAACACAAGTGTTTGCTTAGTGTGCGGCTAGATAGCGCTGTGTGCAATGTCCAGGAATATTTATTTTCAGGAATATATATTCAACGCTTTTTGTACTAACACAAACGATTAAGATACTCCTATATTGTAGCAGTTAACTTAAAATATCTACGTATTTACAACATTTAAAACATTTTGAACATTTCACGTTCATTAAGATAATTCTTGTATTTGTTTCTAAAATGTCAACAAGAAAAACTACGAATAAGAATCAATTCCATATCTTTTTTAAGAATGACGGTATTATTTTGTTTTGATTGAAAGAGTGTTTTTTTAAAACTTTTATCTTCTCAAAATAAATATGCTTACAAAAAAATCAACCGCGACCCAATAAACTCAAGCTCTAAATTAAATATCTGTTTACTTATTTTTCTCCTTTCTGCGTCTTATTTGAACAGAAATTGTCTGTTTTTTGTTCGCATTATATTTCTGTGGAAATGGGCCGAGCGTGCTTAGTAGAAACCTTGTTAGAATCGGAAGCGACTTGCTTTCCAGTACATCTTAATTATCAACTTTAAATTAAAGGTTTTAGATGTAACTAGTGGATGCCCGCTGCTTAGATCGCGTAGTTTCGAGATAAAAAGAAGCCTATATGTCTCTCTGAAGACCTTGATATACTACAATGTTACTAACTATATGCTAAACTAACAGCATCTCTCTTTACAATAATAAAACATAAAAACAAGGGGACACAAACTAAACATAACTACTACTTCTAACTACAACATAAAAAAGGCATTTAGATTTTTTTCAGAAAAACCTGTAGATAGTTTAATTGCTCCAACCCACTGCCAGACGGCAGCGTGCCCAGCATACTGGCCGCATTACCACGCTGGATGGCAATGCCTCAGCATTACGTATCAACGTAGAGCCAGAAAAAGACCAGAATTTGGTCACGCGTCTAACAATCTTTAGAGGAGGCCTATGTCGAAAGACAAGCTGCAACGGAGAAACAACCTTTTACCGATAGTTAACATACGAGTATGTATAAGAGAAGGAACTGTCATAAAATAGAGTAAACATATTTGTAAAGCAAAGATATTGTTATAATAAGTTCAGCAATAAAGGCCATTATATTTTATTTTATTTTTAGGGTTCCGTACCTCAAAAGGAAAAAACGGAACCCTTATAGGATCACTTTGTTGTCCGTCTGTCCGTCCGTCCGTCCGTCTGTCAAGACCCTTTTTCTCAGGAACGCGTAGAGGTATGAAGCTGAAATTTATATCAATTACTCAGGTCTACTGTCCCTTGAAGCTGTGAAAAAATCAAACTTCTAAGCCAACGCAATCAAAAGATACAGCCATTTATGCCGCAAATTTTCGACACTTGCAAGGGAATCAAAACCTACAGGGTGCTTCCCGTGAACTCAGAATCTTGAAATTTGGTACGAAGCAACGTCTTATAGCATAGATAAAGGAAAAATTACGAAAACCATAAATTTTACGGAACCCTCGGTGCGCGAGTCCGACTCGCACTTGGCCGGTTTTTGTTTTAATATACTTACATACTTTTACGTAAATGGCAATTATGAATTGGTGGTTCGGACGAAGTACATATATAATATATAAGGTAAGAATGCAGTAATAAAAAATATATAATACTTTATTTACAATAATAAAATATAAAAACAAGTGAAGGAAAACTAAACATACTACTTCTAACTACTACAAAAAGGGGCACTTAGAAAATCTTTAGAAAAGCCTAAAGATAATCTATGTGCTCCAGCCCACTACCAGAGGGCAGCGTGCCCAGCATGCAGTAATGGATTTCAGTATCCTGAAAGTCGAAAGCGCCGCCTGAAGATAATGTTTTAAAGTTATTACTTTTACTCGTATAATATTATATCCATACAAACTGATTCCACGATAACATTTTGGAATTAGTTGCCTCATTAACTAAAATAGGTAATAGATACTGAGAAAAGAAGACAAGGTAATGTAAAGTAGATAATATTTGATTCAACATTTTATAAAAGAATTTCATCGTATAATTTTACTCTTTACTTGCTTTTTAGGTTATCTAGAAATTATCTTGAAAGCACAAAATTAGCTTTGAGATCTGAAATATTCCGATCTCTAACGTCATAAAGAGTTGTTGTAAATTCTTATAACGAATTTTCAGACTAGTAAATATTTGAAAAATACATATTTTTACGTGCGTAATGTTATTTTTGGTCAAGTTATGTACGTTAAAACTATGTACTTAGCGTGGATAATAAACAAATACACTCGGTATTATTTCAATGTCAATTTCTTTACTAAGCAATAATCAACTAATTGACACACACAAAGCAAGAAATCCTGGCAATTCGAAAGTTTCATCAACAAGTTCGAAAATAATAGTAATTCGGGTGTAAAACAAGTAGGTAATCAAGAAATCAATCGTAGTTGGAAGCAAACAAACTAACAAACTAACTTCCCTTACCATCCCCAAGGGATGCGTGCTCTAATTGCCTCACACACTGATTACTTTAAATAGATAGTGCAATCTATCTATAAGTACATGTAATAAAGCCAGAAAGAAGGTCAGAAATTAGTACATAGAAAAAAAATCGAAAAAAAAAAATAAGTTTCACGTCACAAGTACTGCGGTTCGGCTTTCGGTTCACCACAGCACTTGTTTCGTATTTTTTCAGGCCTTTGTCTAAATCAATTGAAATGGGTTTATCTATGAAATCATTGTTAGTTCAAGAACAATCCCGCTATCTTTTATACTTTCCTAGATCCCTTTATGAACTCGAAGCTTCTCAGCCTCGCTTCCCTTCTCTTTAAATTTATTTCGTATATGGAATTTACACTTCAAGACTCTTGGGTAGCAAACTCAGCTCCCTGCGGCCATTTTGAAATTCAGCCGTCATTTTACGCACTTACTTTGCATGTAAATTAGAAATCTTTTCTAAAGCATACCGGCAAAAAATCCACTATATCCTTAAATCTATTGTTAAAATCCTCTATTTTTGCATAAGTAGTTTACAATAGCTCCTCAGCATTGAATCTGTAAGGTATAATCTATGCATCGGGTGACATATTGCAAGGAACAGAGACGGGACGGCTGCCTCGCTATTTTATGTAACTTCGGGACTAAACATTATATTGCTATAGGTTTCAATGGCTGTCGGAGATTTAGTGTAGTACCTAACTACATTTTGTGCTTTTCAGTTTATTGCTATAATCTACTGACTGATAAAGACCAAACGCTAAAAAATATTAATTTATATACATAGAGTCGCTTATAATAACATCTTTATGCAATTGATGGGGCTATCGTGGTGTTTTAGTGCTTCAGGTATGTTTGTTAAGCCTCGCGTTGACAGCTTTAATACCATACGTATTATATCGTAACACAGCCTAATGCCTACCACGAGGTCAGAGGATTCGAAACATTTTGTGTCAAAATTTCTGTGGCAAATAATTGATTTTGTATTTGTATACAGTGGAAGAGGATTGCATCTTTTATGTCTAGAGTTGACATCTCTAAAAACAGTACTATTTTTAAGTCTATCTGATTTTTACTGCAAAGTATCGACGTTGGCTGGCTATTACCACTTAGTCCTTATTTCATACACATTATTTGACTCTAATTTAATTTAGTTTTGTATTTCATATGTCTGTGTTCTCCCTATACATTTGTAACATTGCTATGGACTCTTGTTGTCTGCAATAAAGAACAAACATTAATAAATACCTAACTGCTACCATGTTCGTTCGTATGGTATAGATTTAAAGTCATAATCATAACACTACACAATTATTGCTCCAATATTGTTTTTGTGAGTGTACCTACATACATATATAAGTAAAAAAAAAATATTTTTCAGGCGAAGATTTGGCCTAAAACCTTTAAAAGATCAGTTATCGGATCACATTTTACAACGCAATATAAAACCAACTTGAAACAGCAATAAATTCAAAATCTCAGACTGCGAAACCAAAATAAAACTCCAATCTGATTAAAATACAATAAAAATGGCGAATCGTTCGTAAAATCAAAAACACTCGAAACAAAGATTTTCAAGTTCGATTTATCTGTAGTCAAGAGGGCATTGCATTGAACGAATTCATTTTATATCTAGTCAGGTTGAATTTCAACTCTAACTTTAAATACTAAAGTCTATTTTCCAAAAGCAGCAAGTCTCTGATTTAAATTCTTGAGAGCAAGCCCGAAAGAGTTTTCGTATTGATTTTATACAATGAAACATTTAATTGTAAAATTCGTATTTATTTCATTCGTATCGCTTACGGCTTAAAATTTCAATGGACTCTCGTTATTTACCGCTAAGCTATTTTAAATGTATTCATATTTTACTAAAAGGCTTTTAAGTAGGAAGTGTTATGCAAGCAGTTAATGTGAAGTAATTAACGCTTTGAAACTAGTTTGATCGTATAGTTTTACCTGCGTAAATTTTATTCATACGAGACTTATACCTACTTTTATGAAAGCTAATGACATATTATAAGATAGACTTATACCCCGCAGTAAGATGGAATTAGCTGTATAGATGACAATGATGATGCGATTTGTGGAACTCATAATTATATGCAA
The DNA here is from genome assembly GCA_927399415.1 of Macaria notata. NCBI lineage: Eukaryota > Metazoa > Arthropoda > Insecta > Lepidoptera > Geometridae > Macaria > Macaria notata. The sequence continues at coordinate 446,858 of OV656747.1, read as the reverse complement.
AAATTTCAATTTTATTGTTTTACTCAATCTCATGGTAATATTATTTTTGTGTGTATTATTTATTTTATCGCATGTATTTCTGTTGTACACCACGACCTTTATATTTTTTTATTTATTCCTCTTCATCCAATGTATGCTTGGAAGAGATTGCTTCTTGCAGTAAGGCCGCCATATGTGGCACTACAGTAGTTTCTGTAAGTAATTTTATTATTATTTTTGTATATGTGTATGATAATAAAGAATTATCTATCTATATGTATATTGTCTACTTCTCTACCATCTATATTCTAACGCTCGCATGTGTCTGCCCTCTGGCGACAGAACTCCGAAGCAAAGTTACTAATGGAACCAACAAACTTGCCCCACGATACCTACAAATACCTATGAAAGGTTTTAATGCTTTAACGCTTTTATTGAGTACTTGAAATTGTTACACGTGCTATTTTTATTTATAAATCTGACACCTAAGCCCGTAGGATTTTATATCTCAATTTTAAATTTTCTTGTTTCTTGAGTACAAATTTAGATTTAAAAGCTCAGAAGATTTTATATTTTTCGGTTCGTTAATCATTTGGGGATTCGTTTGATGTTTTGAACACTGTCGTTCGCAATAATGCATATATGTAGCTCACAAAGAGTGTGATATCAGGTGTTGTTTTTTGAGGTTTACTCATTTATATCAATTTAAGAAAATGACTCCATCTTGAAAGTCTGAGCTAAATCTTGATTGATTGAATTTGAATTTAAGTCCAACGTTTGTTTACTTATAATATATGTATTTATACCTAATGAGGTATGGATATTTTATTTAATAAACAACAAAAAATAATAATAAATAACACTCACGAATAAAATATAATTATATATAAACCACCTAATCTACTTTTCAAAAGGCAGATTATCCAAAATGCTGGCTGCATTGCCCCGTTGATGTTCTGGGCAAAGTACAAGCCAGCATTTTGGTCACGCGAAGCCTGGATTTGATGTAAGTTGGAGAAATAATTTGAGATTCCTTAATTTTTTGACGCAAATGTTTCATTTTTAACCCACTTTAATATATCATAGATAAAAAGGCCTCTTACTATCATAGTAAGCTTAAATCATAACGTTATCCATCATTTAATCTCCTAACCGAATCTAATCTGACCCGAGGTCTCTAATCTAATGTACCTTTAGGGCCGCAAAAAATAACGATTTATTACCTCAGTAAGAACCTAAATGCTTTATCTTAGGCTCTAGGGAAATTAGTCTGAAACTAGTTGTAGATTGTTGATTTACTTCATTAATTTGGGTTACGGAGTAGTAATTATGGAATGGTAAAAGCTATGTCTATAAAATTTTATGCGTTTAAAATAAATCACTTGAACGTAAAATTGTAACAAAATACTCGTTTTATTAACATTTGAAATTTATGACACATAATTTTATATCATTTACATACTTATGAACTGTATTGTCTACTAATCGAACTTTCTACTTAACTAAATACCGCCCAAGTTATGTATACAGCAAAAAATAAAATGGCAATTTAGTTTAATGTTTGTTAAATTCTTCCCGCATAACAAGACAAAACCCACTAAATACCAAAAGAAGTAAAAAGCATAAAACTATCAAAATCGGACTTTCCTTTCCCAAAAGGTCCCAGAAGGGTAGTTTTTCTTTTAACTAAAATGTACATAAATTGCAGCGACCCATTTGGGGTTGATGCATAGCGCCCCTAGGGACGTTTACTTCATCTTATTTGTAACTTCAAACATGTTCTCTTATGTGAAAACGCAATATTGTTTTTCCTTCCCTTTGGCTTTAATGGAATAAAACGGATTATTTACTTAGGGAGTAAACACAGTTTATACTGTTGCAGGATTGTCTTTGCCTTTTCAAATAGGGTAAATAAATAATGTGCTTGAATAAATCAATTGGTTAGATTATGACAATGTTACTCAACTGAGCAAAGGACATTACAATACATATAACTGACATATTAACATTATTTAAGCGCTCATCCCGCAATAACGGCTGAACTGATCTTAATGATGTTTTTGGTATGTAGGTAGTATGAGGTCCCAAATGTGTCATGAGCTACTTTTTATCTAGAAATTACGCCACGGGCGTCCACTAGCTGTATTATAATAGTTCGTTCTTAAAACGACTACTTTGGAAATATTTTATGATAAAATTTATTTAGAAATATCAAAAACCGACTTCATGTGTCACTAAAAAGTTAGTGAATAATAATTTTCTTTTTTGCGACTTCAAAATTCAGAATTGGGAGTAAATAAAAATAAAATAAAATAAAATAGCTTTTATTTTCCCTTACTTAAAAAAAATTAAACAGAATTTTTGAACTTATGTAATAAATGTTAGTAATATTATCTTATGTTAGTGTTTTTTCATTATTATTATTGCGTTAAGTATAGGGACCGCCTAGTGCGGTAAAAGCCTCCTCCATTTTTCTCCATGCTTGTCTCGATGAAGCAGCTCTTGACCAGAGCGCTCCTGCCACCTGCAGGATGTCCGTGTTCCACCTCTGTAGCGGTCTTCCTCTTTTGGCTTCTCGAGGCACCCAGTTTGTAGTTATGTAAGCCCATCTATTTTTGTCCATTCTTTGCACATGGCCTGCCCAACGCCATTTTAGCCTGAGAACTTCTTTTACTATGTCTCTAGATTTTGTTGTTTCTCTTATTTTTTTGTTGCTTATTTTATCTTTTAACCTTAGACTGAGGTAGCTCCTCTCCATTCCTCTCTGGCATATTCTGAGTTTTTCAAGTTGTTTTTTAGTCAGCGGCCATGTTTGGCATGCGTATGCGAGGCACAGAATTGGGAGTAAAGAACCCAAATTATTGAAACTAACAATGCTATAAGTATTCTTATTGACATCCGTAATATTTGTTGTCAGTGCCAGCCGCAACAAAAAATAATATATATTATATTTTTTATTAATAATTTTCTTTATTAGCATTCATGTTTTATTTTAGTTAATTTTACAAAATTAATTTAAATTAATAAAAAAGGGGTCTCTTCTTATAAATAAGTAGTTTTTTTTTTATTTAGAGGTGTCTTTTATGCTCACAGCAACCGTGCTACACCCTAGGTTGCAGCAGCAGGCTGTAGTCAATCACCAACCTATACCACGTTAAAACCCTGACCCTGAAAGCCTCGTAGTAGATTATAGTAAGTATTTAGTAAGAAGATGTTATACGTTATATTCCGGGCACGCGACCGATCGACGTACAGATATTTTATTGAGCAGCCTCGGACGTGACTTACATACAGACCTGGCGTTATTAACCTATATATGAAGTAAAAATGTATTTACTGGTATTTATACCATAACCTCTTTTTTAAAACAAGATGAGAAAAGACTGCGATCACAGTTGCTTAACAATAGTGATCGATACTTATAGCTGATAGCTAAAAACTTCCTTCTTTAGAAGCCGTTTTATTCATTAAACTAGTGGATGCTCGCGGCTTCGCTCGCATTAAGAAGTAAAACTTGCATCCCCTTTTTCACCCCTTTAAAAGCGGTTTTTCCAAAAATATTTTCTTAGCGGATGCCTACGTCATAATATCTACCTGCATGCCAAATTTCAGCCCGATCCGTCCAGTAGTTTGGGCTGTGCGTTGATATATCACTATATCAGTCATTCAATCAGTCAATCACCTTTGAGTTTTATATATATAGATGAATACATGAGTATGCCTTTGTCGGTATCATCATTTGTGTATGAGCAAACTGTTAGATAAGTTTAGTATAATTAAGAAAAATGTAAATTGACTTGCCCAGTGTAACGAGATGTTATATGGTGAATAAATTTCTATTATTCTGAGCTGCGGGCTCTTAAATTTTTACTAGCTGAATAGATGGACGATATAAAATCTGCCGGATCTATCCTGCAAGATTAGAACAGGATCGACATAAAATGGCATGAGATAAGATTGGCATGTACAAGACTACAGTAATTTAGATAGACTGTTAGTCAATTGTAAGCCTTTATGTCGCTCACCAATATCTTAACACAATAATGATTATGATTATTAATTTACATATTTTTATGACATACTTTTGTTACAGACATCTGTTTTTTTACACATATTCATGTAATAAAAATAATGTGAGAGGCAACACGTTGTATTCAAATCAAACAAATCATAAAATCGTGCGCATTGTAATTTCCAAACCCAACTATCCCATGTAATGAGAGTATTACAATCTGCACTAGCTTGTTTCATGGCCTCTCCTGCAGCAGAGGCCAGCTTATGAGCAATGTATGAACGAGACTGCGCCATACACCACGCAAATTAACCTGGAATAACCTACTACAGAGTTATTGCCAACGCACACTACAAAATAACTCACTATTTAAAAAAAATATCCTATGTATTTCACACGATCACGCCCGGTGTGCATGTTAAATAGCTTGCTGTGCACTATATTCCGTGTTGCAAATTAATAAATGAACTAAGTATATATTATGCTAAACCCATTGAGCTATAATGTACTTACGTACTAGAGGAGCTATCCAAGCCAAAAGTCATGCTCCATTTTGTTAAGAATTTCACCTAAAGTTCGCTTCAGCAATGAAACAATAATTGGTCGTCTAACCAGCCAGTATAAACACGCAGCGCTAGAACGCTTTAAGATTTAGTTTTCTTGCGACCAAAAGGTCGAAAGCGCCGTGATTTTTCAAGGCGCTTACGCGTTTCGTTCGATGTTTTGCATCAACTTGTGTATATTCTATGATGTTCACGCAATGGCGGCGCGTCGATGTAAACTCAAGCTTTGTCAAACAATAATCTTAAACCATTGAGGTTAATGTATCTTAAACAAATAAAATGATTACTTACCGATGATATGTTACACCGCTATCTTTGTTTTTTGTTCTCGAATGGTTTGTGCACGTTTTTAAGACACAGTTCGGCATTTTGATTGAAATTGCGTATTTGTATAACACGTTCGCGCGTCACAGGCGTTTGACCCGGACTAAGTTCACTGCAGTCACGTGGACTGCAAGGCGCCCCGCATATTATTACTTGGTGCTGTCATCTCTAGTACGTAAGTACATTATAGCTCAATGGCTAAACCACAAAAAATACATACTTTTCGTCAACTATGGGCCACTATAATTAGAGCTGATAATAGGACTTTACCTATGAAATTGACGTTTTTTTCTTATATTTTAATCTGTTTGTAACTTTTACGTACACCTATATTTTTTTCCAAATACAATTTTTATTGTATCAATTGTTGAATTATGTACCTTTTAGATAAAAAAAAAATGTATTACTAGTGCATATTACTCATAGGGAAGTCATTGAAAACACCTCTTTAAATGTGTGGTCGGTTTCACTACTTAACTAGGTATATTTTTATTATATACTCTGTTTTTGAGAAATTGATATACGCAGTGCATAGCTTTCCATCTAACTATAGTTATCAATTGCATCTAAATCTGTTTAGTCATTTTTTTTCAAATCGGCACTTTCATCTGAATAGGTAAAGACCTAATATAAAAGAACGTCGCATCGTCGATATTTCAGAAAATCATCATGGATTATTACAAACACCAATATATACTTGTTTATCCCACATTAATGTAATAATTAGCAGCGTCCCATTGTCGTTTTCTTCGTTTCTAATTAGCGGCCTATAAAAATAAAATAATAGTCTAAGTTAGTTTTAAAGCTTGCGAAACTACAGTTACGCATTCATTCTGTCGGTGTCTTCATCATTCATTCATCTCAAACGAATTTACTTTGTATTATTTATTTGTTAACAAGTAACCCTGTGTTAGTTACGAACTCGAAACAACCAAACATAACCAAAATGGCGTCCGGAGCGGAACAAAGCATTAGATTTATGAAAATGAGTCGCAATGGATATGCCAGGTAATGGCTTGAGAGGAACGAATCGCCCATTCTACTTTATATTCTGTTTCAGTGTGTTTTTGTGCATGTTTCACCTGATTTTATTGGATATTGTTTTTATTAAACGCCCGTGGCGAGGTTATATCGGGTTTCTGAAATTTTATATTTCTGTTGAATAGGTTATAGGTGATATGGGTTACCGTGTAGTGATTAGAGTGTATTTTTCGGGTAAATGTTTGAATAAATTGTTGTAAAGTGAGAGGACTCTGATATCTAGAAAAGTTCGCCGTTAGTCATAACTGTTCAAATTCAAATTTCATTGATATCATCACAAGAAATGTAACAAAGTGCTTTGCCAAATATAACTTAATTCTAACCAAATTTACATAATAGTTGAAGCCATGTATATTTAAGGACACAATTATAATATTTTACATTTAATACATTTCATTAATGTGGCACGCATCTCCTACACTGGGAGAGATCTCGTGCTGTAAGAGAGTGCATTCTCCTCAAGGTACAAAAATATATACCTATGTATATGTTATGTTATATGTTACTGTACAACATAATGTACTTACACGATTTTTTATATGGTTTATATTTGTAATAATATAAATGTGCGAGTTTGGTAGTTGTTACTGCGATAGTTTTGTTTAAAGTATTGTTGTATTTGTCTGGTATGCATTTGACAGGTACAGTTTATAGATAGGAAAGAATGTAGTCTAGATTTTAAACTAACCTAAAATAAAATAGAAGTAAAACTAAACGAAATAAGAAAATAGGAATGTCCAAGACACGCGGCAAGTTTTGCACGGAAGAAAACTTTATCTTTTAGTTACATTTAAATTTAGTTTTAGTTTTATCTTATGTGGAATAGTGATAATACATCTAAACATATAATGAAGCTGAAGAGGGTTAAAAATCTGAACATAAAAGATATTAGAAAAAAAAATGTTTGGGTATTCTTTAATCCATAACAGAACACATTTTTAGAATATCTGTCTGTTTAATTAAACGCCTATTACGCAAAAACGGCTAAGATCTTTAAAGTGTCAAAGGCTATATTGCAGTGCATTTTTATCTCAAAATAATGCGAACGAAGCCGCGGGCGTCTACTAGTATAATCCATAAGTATAAATGATGAAGTTGGCAAGAAAACAAAGCCGGTTACATTTATCCTTACCACTACTTACATTCGTTATCGCCTTATATGCAAACACATTTTCAACTGATATTTTCAAAGATAAATACTTAAATGTTATTTTTAACTGCTATTTTTCAAAGATAAATAGATGATCAAAGAACTATGAAGTAAACACACAAATGCTAAAATGAACTGTTTGAGCAATTAAAAAGGCGGTCTGTGAGTTTTTAGTTGTACTAATTTAGTCATTAAAACTTCCCCGCGGACCTTGTGGAATAACTTTTACTCGCTCGAGGCGTTTTTACTTCCATGTATTAGGTAAATTTCAGAACTGAACAAAAAAATCAATTTGAGGTCTTTCATTCCGTACCCAAAAGCTAAAAAAATCAAATGTCAAATTGTGCTGATGAACCGTGATAGTTAGAAATATGAAATTTTAACAAGTTATGTTTTTTTTTGCCGATATTGATATTATTGATATTAATTATAAATACTAAAAATAAAAATAAAAATAATAACACACTTATAATATGGGTCCCCATATTATAAGTGTGTTTTTACGGTATACGTTTGCGGTTATAAAAGCTTTTGCAGTTAATCCTACAATGGATGATCGTAAATTTATAAAGTTGCGTTTTTATCTGGGCGCTTCCGTAAGTCGGTTAGCACCGTAAACAGAAGCCTTATCAAACTTCCAGGTGGTGCAAAAAATTATCATCCCAATTTTTATTGCGGTTTTAGGTGAATTTATGGTCAAGTGCTAACCTATATAGTGTCAAAAAACGAATGTACATATATTATATTTTTAAGCCACCTCCACAGCTTATTTTCTCCTAGGTATCTAGTTCCTTAACTTGCTTTGAAAACTAGTGTTCAATTTAAATACTACCTTGTAACCTAGTTAAATATTACCTGATGGTGAGGGAATTTCAATATTATGTTTAGTAGAATAAATTAGAAGCTAAACGTTTTTTTCATAATTTCTTTATTAATTATGTATTGAACAGAGTAAAACCAAACGTGGACAAAAGAACAAAAAAATGTAGGTCCCGCTGTTTGTCTCGTATGGCAGTCGTAAGCCATTTCAGAAGCCCTTAGGGCGGCTTGATAAACTCTTGACCCCAGAGTTGGCCACTCTCATTCGATAAGAAGAAGAAGATCTACAATATTATTTTTATTTAAATAACAATAGCTTGTAAATAACTTTTAACAGTTCATTTCTAGACAGATGAAAAATAGAATTTAGGAACTCTAAAAATGACACTGCAATTATATTTTTCTCATTGAAAAAACGACAAAAAATCTATCGGAAGAGAACCTCTTTTTTTTGAAATCGGTTAAAAATCGAAAACATAAACACCAGATGCTCAGATATCGCTAAGAAAAAATACAAAAAGGAATGCAGAAGAATAAATAGAAAGTCGATGGCTTGATCAAAGCATCTGCAAATACTTCCTGATGACAATCAAAGTCGGATTGTGAAACAATGAAATGCAAAACTGGTTTATTTAACAAAGAAATCACAAATTCAAAGCAAAAATATTCTAAAAGATTTCGATGTATCGAAGGAATCAAAAGCGTATGTATGTTTTTAGTATTTACTAGCGGGTGCTCGCGGCTTCGCTCGCATTAAGAAGTAAAACTTGCATCCTTTATTTCACCCCTTTAAAAGTGGCTTTTCCAAAAATCCTTTCTTAGCAGATGTCTACGTCATAACCTCTACCTTCATTCCAGATTTCAGCCCAATCCGTCCAGTGGTTTGGGCTGTGCGTTGATAGATCACTATATCAGTCAGTCAGTCACCTTTGAGTTTTATATATATAGATTTGGATCGCTTCGCCCACATTATTTCAGGATAAAAAGTGGCACTCCTAAGACCGCATACTACCTACATGCCAAAAATCATGATGATCCGTTCAGATGTTTTTGCGTATAAATGACTTATGAAATAAAAATTATTATGATTATGATGAGTGTTTAAATAAACAGATAAACAGGCAGAAATTATTGGAACGTGTTCTGCTATCAATTCGAAGTATCTCCAAACATTTATTTGAAACTAGCTGACCCGGCGAACTCTGTTACGCCGTAGAGGCAATAAATAAGCTAATTTTGGATTTTATTCAATTCAATAAAAATAAAACTAGTTAAAATGTCCTATGTCCGTCTCCTGGTCCTAAGCTACCTCCCCGCCAATTTTCAGCTAAATCCGTTCAGCCATTCTTGAGTTATAAATGGTGTAACTAACACCACTTACTTTTATATATACAGATATCTTCAATGTTCAGACTTTCGACCCTCTTTCATCAGAGTACCTTCAAACTTTTTTTAAATATTTTCAATGTTCTAAATAACTTTCATCATCATCCACAGCTCTTGGAATCCCACTGCTGGGTATAGGCCTCCCTTTGTATGTGACCAGACCTCTTCCAGGTTGGACCCTACACTTTGACAATGTCGTCGACCCATCTCGCAGCCGGACGACCCTCTTTAGCTTTATTATATGTATAGATACAATACAATACAATACAATACAATACATTTATTCATAATTCCATAATTATAGGTCAATATTAGTAGTTAGATAGATGCATGCATTAGTGGAACAGGTACATAAAAATCATATACGTACTTACTGCTAATTTATTTTTTATAAAAGTGGTTTGCAAGTATGCGTTGCATATTATTAGTCTATTCTTCATGCCTAAACAGCTGACCCGATTTGTATAAAATTTGGTATGGAGGAAGGTTAGGGGAGACTCTGTTTTAACTCATAGGCTCCTTTTTGACCTATATTGACGTGTGTAAACCACAGGGCTCTGCTAGTTATGAATAAAAATATTCAATAAATATTTACAAAATTAAGGTAATCTAATTTAAAAAGGTACGAGTTACCAAGATATTTTCGTCGGTTTTTAAAGGTAAATAAATATTGTCCTTCCTGTAACCCTTAGCCCAGAGCTAGTTAAGTGCGGTCTGCTTGTACTTACATTGACAACAAAACGCTGACTTAACAAGAAAAGGGCGAGGAACTTATAAAATTGATTAGAATTTATATAAATAAATTATTGAAATTTTGGTTATAGTCATAGAAGGTATTAGTATCTCTGTGTGTCGTATTTCCTCATGACTGGGCGCCCAGGTCCTTCCACGGAAGACACATTTTCTCAGATATTGGGATCCGGTTTCCTCACGATATTATCCTTCACCGTTAAGCTAGTGCAAATCTACACATAACTTGATAATTCTTGAAATCTAATTAAACAGGTGACATCTAGTTGTTTTTTTAATCTTACCACTTACCATCTTACCAACTGTTGCAAGTTTGTATGGAAATGACAAAGTTCGAAAATTGGCTCCACGCAACTTGCAAAAACAATTTGGTCAGTTGTTGATACATTTTGCTGGCTTAGTAAAAAGGAAAAGCAATAAGATTTACGCTAAGTATGGGGCTAGATGGCGCTGTGTGAAACATCCTGTATATTTGTAGATACAAATTATTGAAACTTTTTCTGTGTATTGTTGTAGTTTTATTCAATTTATTTCCTAAATTCCATGGGTACCCAAGGTCGTCCCTCATCGAAATTTCCATACATGATTAGGTAACACGAGCGGTGGATATCGAGGGTCTTTAATCAGCCAATAGGGGGCGTCGGGATAAAAAGGGGTCAGTCAGTCGGGGACTAAGGGGTTACTATAAGAATTGATTTTGTATTTTAAACCGGCTAGACTTGTCACTCATAGCGAGTGTTGCTCAGCGATTCCAGTGTCTGCTTTTCATTCAGCCGCAACCTGGTTCGAACCACACCAATGACTTGTATTTTCAAGTTATGTGTGGTATATTTGCACTCGCTTAGCTGTGAAGGAAATCATCGTGAGGAACCCGACATGTTTGAGAGCCACAATATCCGAGAACATGTGTCTTTCTCGGAAGGACCTGGGCGCCCACCACGATGTTCTACTAACCTTTTTGATAACATTACTTAGTATAACTTGTATTAACCCCTCTAGGGTACAAAAGGGTCACGCGCATGTTTTGTGTAATCAATTGTAGAGGTTTGCTCCACTGATTACAAACTGAACGCCTTCATATCGACTAACTACGTCTTTTGGGGACTATTGAGTAAATTTATTGGATTATGGGTTTTAGTAGATTATGTAAGAAGAGAATAAAATACTTTTTTGTGTCTCTAACAAATAATAATCATCATCATCATCCACAGCCGATTTTGTCCCACTGTTGGGTATAGGCCTCTCTCATAGTATGCCATTGGCTTCGATCTTTAGCCAGCCTCATCCAGGTTAAAATAATTAATATTAACCAAAAGAAAGAAAGGACTGTGGGCCTTTCTCAGCATTTACATTAATTATCTTTTTCTTCTCCGTCAATCTTTCAATGCAGGTAAAGGCTCTCAGGAAGAATGAATATATTTCTTATTTAACTCTTGACCCCGCGCGTCTCAAAGGGTCATTCCTGAAAATCAGCGCTGTAGAGTAATCAGCAGCATTAATGCTGAGGTGTAACCATTTTTGACGCGCGGGATACTCAATGTTACGGATATCTACATTGTATTCAGCTTGTTTTTCAACATTTTTTCGTTTATATTGTTGTGTCCTGTGTGTTAAAATAAATGCTTTCTTCTACATATATAATGCATAATGAAAGTCATAAAACAAAAGTGGTTATGACTACAAAAGTGTAACGAAGTCATAAAATTGACTTTATCTCTGCACGTTTCTTACATTTCCTGAACTCAAGCGTTAGATGGAAATAAATCTGTACTAGTTTATGAAAGACGCCAAGTTTTAAACTTCTGTCACCAAAGTTAAAGAGTTTTCTAGATTTAATGAACTTATAGTGAAGCATCCTCCAACTAATATTATTAAAACGAAACAATGTGCCTGTGTGTGTGCTGTGTGTGTGCTGTGTGTGTGCTGTGTGTTTGCTACTTCTTCGCGTTCAAACTTTTTCTATTCTATTCACAGTGAACCGATTATAATTTAATATGAAAATAGATTTGATTCTGGATTGACGTACCTATATAATTCTATTATAGCTGATTAATGCGTGTAAAACCACAGGACGCCACTACATAGCTGTAAATAATGTGAACCGCTCACTTGCCCCACCGCGCGCTTTTGCTCCTGGCCCCAACGCGTTCAAGGTCATGTTAATTTCTCCTTGGCATGGGCAAATCTAAATTATCGATTTGTGAACTACTTCTTGACATGGACTAGCCACTCGTGTGAACTACTTCTTGACATGGACAAGCCACTCGTGTGAACTACTTCTTGACATGGACAAGCCACTCGCAAAATTTTCTAATATAGATAAAACATATTTTTATTTACAAAACTGTTCCACCAGTCAGCATTTAATTCTTCAATAAACTAAAATTTAAAATTATTATTATTATAGATTTAAAGTGTGACAGTATTATTTCTGTCCTATTAAAATTGTACAAGGTTCAAGACACACACAGCAATTAAGCTTTGTTTCTTGTTTGTCAGAACTTTCATCTATTAACGGAGCTTCAACTTTGCTCCTTAACTTAACATTTAACAGCCCTTATAACCCAAAATAGATCTAATTTTAGCTGACATTCATTAAAATCACTGTTTCCTCAACTTTGGACGAATTAATCTAAATACAAGTCATAGACAAAGTTATCCGGAGGTTCCTATTAAAATGACTTGTTACAAAGAATTAGACTGAAATAAAAAGGCTTACACTATCAAATTAACATTTTTTTAATATGCCGGAATAAATACAGTTAGTACTTTTATTTATATATATATTTGTATTGGAGTTTAAATCAACACATATTGCGTGATAGTTTTGTATATTTTATAATTGCTTATCAGGAAATTGGCAGATGGTAAAATGCAAACCTTGTTTAGTAAAAAAATACATTGAGCCATACATATTTCTTGCGGTGAATACGATACATAAAATAATTTGTTAATATGCAGAATTGGTAAAACTAAATTCTGCATATCAAATGACACGTTTAAAACAAAAACATTTAAATATTATGCTTATATTTTCAGTGATACAATTCATTATGAAGGTTCGTGTTTCCACCACCGAATTATTGTATAATACACTAGATTTATTATTCTTTAATTTTTTTAATGGATTTCATGAAAATTTAATTGAATCTCTTTTACGAGCTTTCAGTTACTTTAATTGAAATTTGGTGAAAACCAAATTTATTCAATAATATTAATTAGCAAAATTTTAATGCATCTTAGTGAGTGCCTTGTCTTTCCTCCACTGCAGATATATAAGATGAATCATGACTTTTTTGTAACCAAATTAAAAAAAAGAATGTTGCAAGTCTTTTGAAAGTTTTTTTTTTATTATTAAGTCTTTTATTGGTAGCAATGTCTTAGATTGGTACACATTCGTTGATGGTGTAATCTGAGCGAAGTTTGAGCAACTGTGTCACATCTCTCCGCTATCACCTATTATAAAAGTTTGCTGTCAGTTGCCATGATTAGGTTGCTAAACTTGAGCCCTCTCACGCGGTGTACCGTGGAGTCAGTTATTTATGTTTTGGAAATAATAAGTGATTTTTTAATATTGAATAGTCACAAATAATTTTCATATTCAACATCAGCCAAGACGTCAACTTCTTTACTCCGAATTCAATGTAATGGTGGCTAAACTCCACCATCTCGAAATTAAAATCTTCAATGTTCATTTCTTCATAAAAAATATTTATACGTCAAATTTCATACATTCATATAACTACAATATAAAATACATTATTAGTCAAACTGCACTTACTTTTTTATTTTATTTTATAACCTACATTGGGACATCCGATCCACGAAAGAGCCTCGATGTTATGCCACCTTTTGGCCTCATCAATAATTGCGAAATCGCATGCGACCTCCGCTAGCTGAGCTACAGATTAGTTACGAGTAACAGTGAAAGTTTATGTACTCATAATACTCTCCACGGACACACGTCTCAAATGGGAAAACTTCGGGAAGGGGTAATTCTGGCACGTACGTACGTAACAAAAATAATCAAATGAAGATAAAATCTTTGACGGCGCCTTTATGTTATTACTTCAGAGCTTTTTGGCTTGTAAAGATACTGTCTTATCTCAGGGAGAGAAGCAAAAAAACTAATGATATCTCTCTAAATTGACCGCGTTGTGAGCTCTATGGGTACTACCGCAAAGTGATGTTACCGCTAAAAGAGCTAGTTCTTGATTTTTATAAGTTCTTCTTTTTATCGAATGACACTGGCCAACTCTGGTGTCAAGAATTAACTATGCCGCCCTAAGGGTCTTTGACATGGCTAATAGGTTTTAATAGCTACAGATATTATTTTTATTTTTCCAGCTGTGCGCATTTGTACTCATTTAGCGGGAAATATTTAATTTCCTTAATAGCGGGATTGAATGGACATGTTTGAAAACTCATAATCAGAGAAAATATTCTGCAGGGGAGTCACGACCCTCAGTTATGAGGAAATACGACTCAAGAGAGTTAAATACATTTAGATTATTAGCTATGGTTGCTAAAGTAGCATATCTTCACCTAGTAGTACACATAAATAGTACTCATTTAGTGGGCTGTTCCAGGTAACAAGATAGGTATGATAGGTGGTTAGTTCTTAGATGGTTAGTTTGTGAGGTTCGTTCTTGAAGTAAATAACAACACTCACTACTGATGGGCATAGCAGTCGAATTACTTGGGTCTTATGCAAGGGTCATATTATCATGAAGTAAGAAAGCGCCCGTAGCTCAGCTAGTAATCGCGTTACAATACTCTATTTTAGAATAGTATTAAATCATTCAAGTATGTAACTTATTCTTCTTATCGAATGGGAGTGGCCAACTCTGGTGTCGAGAGTTTATGAAGCCGCCCTAAGGCCTCGGCTAAACAACTGCCGTACTAGACAAAAAGTCGGAACCTACAATTTAACTTGTCATCCGACCACGGAAGTGCCCAAAATGGAAGGCCACTTTTCGGTCACCCATCCGCGTACTGATCGCGTCTACCTTTGCTTAACATTGGTAATCGCTTGCGATTGCCTCCGCTAGCTGAGCTACGGACGCTACAAGTAACTATAGTCTATAGTCAAAGTAATTAAGAACCCATTTTCAATATCATCACTATAAAATAAAATAATATGATTTATTAAATTATTTTCTTAGAACCTATTTCAAAAGCCATTTATAATAATAAGGGCATCACTGAATAGCCAGTGTAACATTGAATAACATTTGCTTGAACAGCGGTATAGAGGCGGTACAATAGCGGTATAATAGCGGTATGAAAGCGGTATAATTAAGGCTTATCCGACGCATTATGTCGCAGTTTTTATACACCATTTAGTTTGGATTGAAATGAATGGTAACATTATTCATTATTTGCTTATAATTTTACTGCGATGGCCATGCTTACAGACATTCCTTTCTTATATTAAAAAGGTATCAAATTTAAACTTTTTGTTGGATAGTGAGCGAAAATAATCACTACCGGCTGGATTCGAGCCTGCGTTTTTCTAATTATCAGCCAAAACACCTAACAGTTATTATATTATGTAATACATGGACGACTATCAATATCTTTTACTTAATCGAATTCCCTTATAAAATCAATTACACAAATTGTGAAGATATTGTTAGTATCTAAAAACTAGTGGATGCTCGCGGCTTTGGCCGCGTTTGTAAAATTACGGGTAAAATGTAGTGACGTTTTAAGTAAAATAAATAAATAAATTACAGTACATAATAATTTTATTTCCGATAAAACCCTATTTCAACACATGGATATAAAGAGGTAATGGGTGGAAAGGAATTTTCGTATCTAGATTTAAGAGTTTTCTTTAAGGCAAGCTACTTTTTAGACTTTAGCGTTACTTAACATCAGGCGGGTTGTAGTCAAATGTACGCCTATAATTAAAATAATAAGTTAATCAGGCGTTGAACATACTATCAAGCATTATTTACATCCTCTTTTTTAATTTATTTTGTTTCTTCTTTTATCCTAAGGTAGTAAACTCCATGGTCACTCTCCAGGCGAATAAATCACCATTAAGGGTCAGTCCTAATTCCCCCCGCCATTAAGGCGCATTATTGCTTGTTTATAGGAAGATATTCGCTTGTCATCTACCCTCAATAATTATACGATAGCCGTGGGAATTTCGACCTTAATGCGGAAGCAATTTTGCGATGTACTGGCGGAATGATGGAATGTCACATGGATGGGATATTTTGCGGGGAAATAATATTAAAAAGGAATTATTTTGATGATTTTCTGATAAAAAAATATATTTACTAGTCAGAATCGAAGGAATAGCCTCTGCCTGAAGACATTATATCCTCGGGTTCGATTTTGGCCCTAAAGATATTGGTATCTTAAAGCTGACCTTAGGAAGTTACTAAAATCTATAATTAAATAAAACTACTAAACAACATTTCCAACTGCTTTATTACTTTGTAAAAGTTAGAAGTAGTGTATAAATTTCACATGAAAATTCAATTACTTAAATATAAATCTGTAATGTTACTAATGTTCTATTAAGTAGTCATTTTATATCACACCAAATGACTACTTAATAGAACATTAGAAACATTACAGACATTCTAAGTAAACTATGAAACGATATCATTAAAATCTATGCAAGGACTAACACGAGGCCCCGGAGAGTTGCTCTAATTAATTTAATTTACAACTTTACGAATACTAAAACAATAATGTTGGTGAGACAATTATCATAGAGGGTTGGGTAAGTACTATTCTACAGGGAGATGACATATTTTATTAAATATTCACGGTTAGTTAATATACAACATAATACCACCTATCGGAGCGCCTGTTCAACGCGACGCGTGACAAAAATACTGTCCTTTTTCTGACTCTTATGAGCATTGCCATCCAGCGTGGTAATGCGGCACGGCAGTATGCTATGCACGCTGCCTTATGGTAGTGGGCTATTGCGTGTAGAAGATCTTTAGACTTCTCTAGAGATTTTTCCAATGCTTTTTTATTTTGTTGTTGTTTGAATTGTAAGAAGTATTGTGAGTAGTGATTTCTCTTCCTAAGAACCATCAATTTTATTGTAGATTTTAAAAGAAATTAAACTGTCATTAGAAGATTGTTATTATGGTTACTTGTATAAATAAATAAATATTCCGGGACATTGCACACAGCGAATAATATTAATTAATAATTAAATTTCAATTGTATAATTATATAATTTATTGTTTGTTCTAAATAAGTTCGTAGTTTAGCCAATTTCGCCTGATGGTAAGCGGTAGCTCCGTGTGGCTAAACTTGTCTTTGTTCTGTACCCCTTTCGCAGTTAGTTTTGTATGTACAGTACTATGTAATGTACAATGTAGGCTTACAATGGGCTAGAGACGACTTGCCAACTTGTCACTAAAGATTCACTTTAAAGTTTTAAATCGTTTTTATTCTTAGGTCCATTTATTTACTATTCTTTTGCTAAATGCGTTTAGTAATCTTTGTGCAAGTAAAAACCAGGACTTAGTTTTAAAAATACGTTATTATTGAGGTATGTACAAAGTCTATGTAAGCTGGCTTTATTACATTAATAGTAACAACCCTGACTATATCTGATCTATATTGCACGTAGATAAGTTTTCCATCAAATTTATTTTTTATTTTTACGCGAAATTTATCTAAATAATATCTCAGTCATTTAATCGATTCAAAAATAAACACACACACACGCGTTCCCCCATAAAGCAGTAATTACAGTATCCCATATGAGGTAATTAACTGGGAGTATGTTTGTTGTAAGATCGTTACAAACTTTAATGTCGACTTGAGGCGCTTTTATTATGTGTGGCTTTAGATAATGTAAATAGCTATGGAAGATTTTATTGAGTGGATTTAAGGAAAGACGATTTGTGTTTATGTCTAACTCATTCTAAATCTACTAAAAAGGTAAGGGAATAATTTCATTTAAGAGACGCCATCAATGGTATCAAGAATTTAAGAATGAGTGAAAGTGACAAAAAACAACTAGCAAGCTTACCTAAGTTAGCAAGCATTAATAAGTTTTTTATAAGTAAAACTGAATAATAATTTTACAAAATAAATGCCTAAATGGAAATTGTGTGGTTCTTTTAGTGGATATCTTGTTTTTAGTATTCAGTTTCTTCTTCACTTTCCTATTCATGAACTAAAAGTATGAAGCCTCCAGGCTCTATGCAATGTTCTTTCAGCGCCAAATCCAGCCGAAGTCTGCGATATTGTTGATAAATCTACCTGCAATACTGGACTGCGACTAGTCAGGGCGGGGATATGAAATCAAGATATAATTACTCATAGTTGCAATTTGGAGCGTGTTTAAACTTTAAAATAAAAGATAAAGGAATCCAATGTACGTTTTTTTATTTTTATGTAGTAGATTATTTAGGAGTTTGTTATGCAAATATTTATCATCAATGAGTTATCCCGTAAAATATCAATTAGTTGAATATCTTATTTGTGAAACGTGTGTGAGTGGTAAATATTTCTATGCAGTAAATAATTATTCTTGATTAAGAAAATGAATTTGGTTGCGTTTACGTATTTTACTCAAAATAGACAAAATCAACTAAGCTTAAATAATAATTAATAATTTTATGGTCAAGATCCATCATTTTATGACTATATTTTGCGAATAGTATAACACCAACGGCTAACTAATATAACACAAAATATATAATTACAAAATCGGGGAGCTTTCTGTTACAATATGTAAATTACTTATGTATATATCAGTATTTTGTTCAGTCCTTTTTATATTGGTCTCAGTGTAAGTTTCAATTGAAACGATATATCATGCACTAGAGGCCACAGTCCCACGACAGTAGTGGAGGCTTACCTGTCTTTATACAGATAGCTAACTCAAAAGGAATCACTGTGGTGGGTGAACACCTTTTTTGCATAGGATTTTCATCTTTTCACAACATTTTTTTTGTATGAAGTTTATGTAGAGTCCTAAAAGTTACAAAGGTTACTTTTTATCATAATAGATAGATAGATAGATAGATTAACTCTTTATTGTTGACACATATTAAAAAAACAGTACATAGAACAAATTGCACCTTAACTAGTGCCACAAGCGGCGGCCTTATCGCTGAAAGCGATCTCTTCCAGGCAACCTTCAGCTGGAGAGAAATAAGCAAAAGAAAAAAAAAGATAATACCACGTGATATAAGCCACGTGCCACCACTAGCAGCAAAAAAAACAATATCGCTTTATTATCTATACTAAAATCACTGATTGATCCTAGTAATTTGATTAACCGACCACGCTACAGTCCGTAGCGCCGCTACGCATGGCTGCTACGGAATTCGTAGCCGCGTAGCAATTTCAGCCACGCGACATATACATACACATAAGTAGATGTGTATGCTAATTGGAGGAAAGTGTGAATGAGGTCAATAAACTTTTATTTGAATTAAATTATCCTTACAATTAAATGATGTTTTTTAAGACGAATGCTGTGTAAGTGAATTTGAAAATTGTGGTGCGGTGGTTTTTTCTGAAACCTTGCTTTACAGGACCATTTCGGTACATTTTCAGTGTTACCTTACGTACCTTACTGCACCTGGTAATAATATTATACATTATTATACATAATATGTACCTTAAGATTGTACGTAACAGACTTCTTCTTCTTATTGAACGAGAGTGGCCAACTCTGGTGTCGAGAGTTTTCAAACCGCTCAAGGAGCCTCTGACATGGCTTAACGACTGCCATACTAGACAAACAGCCACTAAGTCTAGACCCACCGACCGACTAAAACTAAAGATTTTAATAAACTTTACAACATCTCCCATTTAAAAGTCTTATCTAAAACAATCGAAATATTCTGCCAGTCTGGTATTTCTAGTGCCCTCAACTGTACAGAGACTACAAGGTCCAGACAAAAGGCTTGAACTTTATCAAAGTGTCTGTCACTCCTTTAGGCAAATCCCTAAGATGTCTGCGGAGAGTAATGACATAACAACGAGATATTCCACAGAAGCACATTTTTTACATTAAAAACGTCCTTGAAAGTGAAGTGCACAATGCAAACATAAATTTCATGTTATTTTTAATGTCAAAATTAATCTCACCGATGCTCTTAAATATGTTTAGATTAATTTAAATATTGTATTTAAGATAATATACAAGTTAATTAATCAAGTCAACAAATCTTAAAATAATTTGTATAAGTCATAATATCTATACATATAAAGGTCATCTGTTTATTTAAACGCTCATAACGTTAAAATTGCTGAACGGATTTCTGGTATTTGGATAATTTGAGGTCTTAGAAGTGTCATCGGCTATACTCTTTATCTCAAAAAACTGCGAGCGCAGCCGCGGGCATCAACTTATATATTATATAAAAAAAACAAATTTATATGAACCTATCACTAGGTTCACATAAAATTGTTTTTTTTTATGCCTATTGCCTACAGTTTAAGTAATGTATTGGCATGATTAAAGAAAAAAAATGAAACTTATAATTGGACGTATTTAAATAGATATATAGGTATATACAAATAAGTTCGTCTTAACATTTTCTATATCTATGGTTTGTCCCTAGAATTAAGGTCCTATGACAATAGTGATTCTACATAAATTTTCAAAGGCTTAGGGACACTTATTGTGAGCCTTCGCAAAGAGAAAACGTCTAATACGCTTAGCCTTTTACACTTACATTGCCCTTACGAGGAATTTAAGAAGCAGTTGAATTTGAGAACTATATTAAATAAGTCAGAGCTTATTTTCCATGTTCAATGGTAACTCATATCAATTTACTGCACATACATACATACATGATATATATATATATTCATAAAAGCTTTCCTCCTAAAACACTACCTGTTAGAATAACCACATGAAATTTAGAATAGAAAAAACAAATAGAAAAGAAAATTCTTTTGCAACACACGATAATAATTAAAAAGAAAGAAGAAAACAAATACTCATACTAGTACCACAAATGGCGGCCTTATTGCTAAAAACATCTTTTCTAGGCAACCATTGGATGGAAAGGAATAAATAAGAGATATAGGACGTGGTGTACAATAAAATAAATAAAGAAGAAAAGATTACATTAAAAATACATACTACAAACCTACTTAATAAACAATAGGTACATATAAATCATACACCCTAATATAATAACTATAAAAAAAACGTAATTTTAAGATATAAGAAGACAGACAGCGGGAATCGACATGTTTTATACTGTGCAGTGAAGTAACATTTGAGTTATTGACCTCTAAATAACAGCTTATTATTTATAGAGCTCGTATTTTAATTAAGCAAAACTTAGCGAAGTCCATCAGAACAACTAATCGTTCTTTACAAAAACCCTCAACTTCAACCCAATAAGAAACTAAAACGAGTAATTCTGCGCACAGTACACCTCGCCCTTTTCTCTCTCTTCTTTGCTATTTTCCCAAATTCTGGGATCAGCTTTTGATCTTAATTTGACAGTACTTACCTCTCATGTACATTTATTTGCAAAATAATTTGGAACCACAATTTTTTAGTTTCAAAGATTTCACGAAAAAAAAATTTGATTCAGATTCAGATCTTTGAATTTAAATAAATTGATTAAAACACACTTATTGATTAATAATATTGATATACATGTCAAATACTTACACATTATTGTTATCTGATTTCAATTATTTCTATATTTTGTGGTAAACGCGATATCGACAGGCCATTTTGTCCAGAAAATCCTTAATATTGTAAAAACTTTCACTTATCAACCACTTTTTTAATACAGTTGTTCCGAAACACGACATTTGTATGAATACATTATTTTTGATAAACAACGCCTTCAACCTCAAGTCCCAAGGCGTCGATTTTGTTCTTAGAACATTCACTCACTCTTCTCGCTCGGTCAAAAACCCCAAGTTTAATTATAAAACTACCCCCGGGAAAGAATCCCGGAGTGGTAAAATAATAGGGGGATAAATAATAGAGGTCATTAAAAGTGCATTAGTGGGGTGGGATCGTTTAGTAATGCAAATTTAATAAGTTATGCAGTTTTTGTAATATGTGTCGTGGACGAGACTCTGTGACTGTGGCTCGGAAGGTTTTAGGACTAAACTTAAATCGAACATCTATGAGAATCAATCGAATATCTAATGCTTTCATTATGAGTATGATAAGTTATTAGGCGTTACTTTGCGGAAATCCATTGTAAATGAAACTCTGGAGAAATATGTAGTGTTTTTCCGCTGTGACTGTCCTTAACCGGCTTTAAACAACAAACTTGGTGGTTTTAGGTGTGTTAAGAACCGGTTAAGGAGTATGTGTCTCGACCAGATTTGGAAAATGGTTCTCATGAAAAAACAAAGAAAAATATGTTCACCTTACAAAAATTTTATGTTTATATTTGTATTCCCTCAATACTGAGGGTCTTAACTCCCCGCTGAATTAATTTGTTAGGGGTTCCATTGGGCAGCAAACATTAAGATGAGTGTTTCACCAGTCACACCCCCCTTGTACCACTGTGACAGGATGGCGCGGGGCGCCCAAGTCTAAGAAAAATAAAAATTTAGACTTTCATAAGATGTACTGAAGGGATTAAACAAAATATAAGCATGCTGATTCTAGATCAAATACTTATTGTTAAATTTTTCTAAGATTTATTTCGTTGTCCTTAAAATAAGTAAGAACATGGTGTATGCACTCGCATATAGCTATCAGTTCTCGGGAGTACTAAATGCATACAGTAATGTACCTTATTATATTCATATACGTGCCCTGCTAGCTGGAGCTTTGTACTGTCAAATGTGGGAATAACTTATCATGGTTGCATACATATTTTTTAACCAATTGCAGTTAGTAGAAGATAATTTCGATTCAACGTATTTTTTTAACGAAAATTTAGTTTTTTATGTTTTGGTTACATCGACAATTCGAATCAAATTTAAGAATTAATATTTATAAGCGAAGGTCTCACATAAATTTTAAAGATATATTTGTATTTTTCCTAAAAAAATACGTTTTAACGCCTGAACAAAATAAATAATAATAGGTCTTTATTTCAGACAGCAGGGTCCATAGAAAGGTTCACACACAAAGGTACAATATAAAAGCATAAATTGAATTATGTAGAAATACAGATTACGTGACAATATCCAACCATTGCCGGTATGTTGCAGTCATGTGCATGCGGTCAGACAGACTCTTAATAATACTGTTTTTACAAATGTCAACTCTGGACATAAAAGAAGCATATAAAAGGCAACCTGACAGAAAATGCTAACTAAAATAGAAACTAAAATTAACCACGGCGTTTTGTTTACATCACATTGTTTGAATTACATACTATTCTTATCAAAATAAATACACCTACATCTACAATACTCGAACATCGCGTACTAAACGACTATAACCACACCAGTACCTAGCTGGTACCTAGTCCATGTTGTGGTGGTCTATGCCCAGAAGGCGTGTCTAATAGCAGCGGTCACTGACGGATGGCATTCACTACTCGACACTATACAGACAATAACACTGTTTGCGGTATGTGGCTGGCACGGTGGAGGTCTGTAGGTGTAAATTAGATGTATATAAGTAACATTCTATTTTAAATCTAAATTATGGAATAAAATATGTATGTAAAAATTAAATGCAAGTTTAAGTATCTACATACTTAAACTTGCATTTAATAATAAAACTTGTCATTATGAGTAATATTTTTAGTCATGATCAGAATGATAAGGTTAACTTTTTATTATTCCGTATATTAATAAGGAGTAATAAAAATAAAGGCTCTTTTATAAGTAACTGAAACCGAGTCTTTTGATCATGCATCGGTCAGATAAGTAATTAATTACTTCTCAAGGCTAAAATAATGCTAAGCAGTTATTAAAGTTATCATTAAAAATCCCTAGTTTATTAATTTACTTCGCGTGAATTAGTTTAACATTTAAATAGAAAAACTAGATCAAAATCGGTCCTTCCTATTTAGTAATTACAAATACGACAAACAAAAACATCAAAAATCACACTTAAACATTGTTCTGCTACGTCAATCTTATAATAACTCTCTTTTTGTAAAGAAGGTTAAAAAGAAATTTTCATAGTATAGCTCCCTACCGCTATAAATTATATTCTTCTCAAAAATTAATTAGTAGAGATTGTGAGCAATAAGTCCGGTGATTTATTCAGCTTTGTATTAAAATGATACTCCTTAGATAGCCCTTTTTAGGGTTCTCTTTTAGTTATGATAATTATTGTGAATCTTTTTTTTAACTTTAACGGGTTTGCACTTGGCCATAGTTTACCTGATAGCAACCAAAGGCATGGCCTAAGATGGAGCGTGCTTACTTATCTTCTTTTTATTCTCTTTTTTCTGGCCCTAGAAACAGAGGTCACCCACGAATGCGGTTGGTTGACGACATTAACAGAATAACTGCATACAAGAAGAGAGGCCTATGCTCAGCAGTGGGCGATAACAGGTTCATAATGATGATGATGCTGATCTTCTTTTTCATACGTTGTTTACATATATTTAAATTATGTATAGGTACTCAAATGTTTATTTAATTTTGAACCAAATCTTTCTTCTGTCTTTAAATTGATTTTGCAAATTCGTAATATAAATTTTCATGAACAATTAAATTTAAAAGAGCTTAAGTTTTTCTGATTCAACGGTGAAAATAACAAATGTTTCGTGTGAAATCATTGATGAAAATCTTTACTTATAGCCCTTATTATACATATGTACATTGTACGTATTAACATAATTCACTTATATTTAAATTGTTTCGTGTTATTTTAAAAGCTTATTGTGCATATATAACGTATTCAATTATCATCAATATATATGACAATATGAATTTTCAGTCAAAAGTATATCTAGTAATACCTATAAGAATCTTATTTAGAGTGAAAATATGTAGATTATGCGCATTTTGTAACAAAAGAGGCGATCACGCTATCGCCTGGCAAAGTGCCCACAAGCGGTGATGACATGCTTGTGTCATCCTAATTGAAATAGTGCTGTTTTTGTTAATTTTCACACATTCATACTGCAAGCTTTAATTAGTAAGCAATTTTACACAATACAAATACTATTCCCCATTTTGACTACCTTATCTTTGAATTTTTTTACTGACCATTATACCAACTTAAAAAAAGGTTATCAAGTAGCGCCCTAGGCTGCAGAAATGCTTAACATCAGACGGCTAAAGTAAGTACTGATAGGTGTTTTATCAGATGGAGTAATATAAAAGCTTTAAGCACTTTATTAAATCCTTAACCGTCATTAAAAATAATTAACTATACGAGTACTATACAGGACCCACTCCCATAACTCGTCACACACTTGACCCTTTTTTATTTAACTTTAATTAAAGCAGTGTCTTTGTTTTAGAGAATTTAGGGTAAAAAGAGGGTATTTAAGGGTAAAAAGGTGGTATTTAAGGTTTAAAAGGTGGTCTTACGGCAACGATATTACCCATTAGATGGCACATTTTAAGTGAAAAAAAAAAACTATAGTTATTGAAAATAAAGCGAATGCGATGTTTTTTTCGTTGTAATAGAGTCTGGTATTTATAGTATAGTTAGGCATTTGTTTTATTGTTATTATTTAAGTATTTAGACTTTTGATTTTTCGTAACGTTTCCGCTCGGAAACGGAACGCCAATCAAAGACGTCTAACCCGTCATATTTTAACCAATGACAGCCAATCAAAGAAGTTCCAAAGAATACAACAATTATGCTACAATTGGTGTTTCGATTCCGAGTGAAAACGTTTCGAATTTATTCATCCTGCAGATCACTTCAAGGGGCATCGGTACATAATGGAACCTGCGGGAAAGGTAGAACATACTGGTTCTGGAAATATATTAACTTTTAAAAAACTAGGCTTTCGACTTAAGCTAATATCTGGAGTTAAGTGTGGTAATTAATTGTTCTTGGCCTATACCAGTGGGTTGACAAGGGCTGTAGATAATGATGATTATTATGCAGTCTAGTTAGGTATCTTTCTATTACATTGTCTATGTGCCAGGGTAACCGGGGTGTTTAAATCTGGCATCCTTGTAGATTACCTACTCTTATTAATTTCTTTTACGAGCCGTAATTAGGAAGTGGCGCAAATGGGAAACGACGCGGGATGGTATTATGTTTTTGAATGGTAACTTTTTTAATTGTACTTATAATGTTTGTTCCTCATGTTTGATAATATAATATATATTTGTGGGGACAGCGGAGCATCTTCGTTATCCATAATAGTAATTCTACCGGCTGGGCATGGGTATTTGGGCATGGAGAAATAAAACGTAGCACTTCAACTTATTGATGGTATATTACAATTTGTTGGAGGTTAAACTATGAAATACAACTGTAGGAAGATTGTCTGATATCTAATTACACTAATTCGGTCGACACTCCAACCAACACGTAACGCCACAACGCGATGCGAACCGATTGCCGTCCCAAGTAAGAATGGCGGTCTCTCTCTCGCACGGCACTAGCGCTGGTTGTTGCGTCAGAGCAGGGCTCCGAAGTTAGTCTCAAGTCAATGTCAGCCGTTATTGACAGTGACATAAACATTATAACATATTTCGAACATTGTGACAGCTGACAGTGACATTGAAACCAACTCGCCTACTCTCCGAATCAAACATTAACAACAACTTAAACACTCTTCGAATCAAACGCGCCGACACGGCCAGACTGACATTCGCACGTCCTCGTGCGATCCGATTTCTCTCGCAGCAGATGACCTGGAATAAAAGAAAAGACACAGCTGGGATCACTAATGTCATTTCGCTCGTCTATCCTGACAATTTCGAAAGATATAATTCAGTACACGCACATATTATCAGTATCTACTATTTGGCTTCGAGAAATTGAGATCACGTCAAGATGTTGTTTCAACTAAGTTAATTATCACACAAAACTTCACTATTCGACCTCGTGCGAATATGACCGTTCCGCTGCAGGGTGCCCCCACCACCAAGATCGCCACTCACCGGCAACGACAAGGAAGCAACGGACAGCCCTGCAGCTGCAGCTCCACTCCAAGACACTATTCGACATCGTGCGAATATTATCGTACCGCTGTAGGGTGCTCCCACTACCAAGATCGCCACTCACAGGTAACGACAAGGACGCACCGAACAGCCCTGCAGCTGGAGCTCTACATCACGACATTATTCAACTCCGCCAAACAAGCCACTGCAGGGTGCCCCCACCACCAAGATCGCCACTCACAGGTAACGACAAGAGAGCAACGGACAGCCCTGCAGTTGCAGCTCCACTTCACGACATTATTTGACCTCATGCAAATAAGCCACCGCAGGGTGCCCCCACCACCAAGATCGCCACTCTCAGGTAACGACAAGGGAGCACCGGACAGCCCTGCAGTCGGAGCACCTCTCTACGACAATATTTGACATCATGCAAATATCGCCAAATCTCTAGCTTCTACCCGACGGCATCTCATATGACGTGACGTTATCTCATCTGACGTGAAACCAACTAACTCTTAAGCAATGGTGTTGAATGATACGTAACAAAGTCACATCTCAAAATTAAATCTCTAATTCACTTCCCAATGCTGAGAGGGTCGCCGAGGTGGTGGTCATTGTGTGCGAACTAGCAACCATATCGTATCATCGTCTGATGAAACCTCCTCACTATTTTAACTTTGACCCGCCGTCTCGGCCTCCTCCTCCTCATCGTCAACATAATTAATCAAAAAGGTATCTACCTACTTCTATTAAGCCGTCAAGACTCCTAGGCACTATGCCCAGATTTTCGTGAACATCTTTATGAATCTGATTTTAACTATCTATCTTTTCAAAACGTGGGTACCTGTGCTGTATTACTATGCCTTCTATTCTAATCCCTACGCATAGTACCCAGAATTTGATTGTCTGTTTTACTATTCACTAATGAGTAACCAAAAGGAAACGAGCTCACCGGGAGTATGATCAGGTGTCAGTCTCAAGCAGCCCATGTTCGCGCAGAACGACGCTGACAGCATTCCTGCCCTGGCGGTGCTCAAGCTCATCAGCTAGAAGGCGGCATGACTTGCTACTGGCTGGCAGCGAGAAGTGACAACAGCATCCTGAAAACAGAAACGGATACGCGCCAGTACTGAAGCATCTAATATGGACCATTTAAACAGGGATGATTTCAGATCTAGTTTCATTTTAATTGCTCAGTACCTATCTCGAAACTCAACCCCTAACGGGCGCGACTCCCAGAAAAGCTGGACTGCTAACAGACCAATCTCAACGAATCCTGTCAAGATTTGATTTCATTAAAATATCTTGCGTAAAATAGGACAACACTCCTAACTTTTAAAATTATGACAACGCTATCTTAGATTGAATCTTGAATTTCAATTAAATTTCACAGTGCATAGCTGACCTCTTATGGGACATAAAACGACCTCACACTTATGTATCACTGCACAATCATTAAATAGCTACACACTAACAATCATCAAAAGATTGGCAATAATTTTTTTACAAAAAAATGGCTTTATCGTTACACAACATATTATATAGTGCTGTATGCTCGTAATGACTGGTATGGTTTTTCTCAACAACGCCTTTTAATCATTTATAACAAATTGCAACCAAATCTTACTTTGACAAAAGAGCATTCAACACCAGAAACGTAATGAATTTAAACAATATCACCTTTGATATCCGATGAAGTTGCACGCTGCACTCAGTCACCACTCGACCCTGGCTGCGCTCGCCCGGCCGCGTGCTACCACTGCTGCTTCATGTGCCGTGGTCGCCCGGCTGCATGCCACCACTGCTGCTCCATGGGCCGCGGCAGCTCGACCGCGTGCTACCACCGCTGCTCCATGTGCTGCCCGGAGCGCACGCCACTGCAGCGGCATCGCGCATCACTGCCACGTGGCATGAGTCTGCTGCAGGCGCTGCTCTTGTACTCCCTCACGATGCGGTCCATATCTTGTAATCTTCTTGCTTGTCAATATTTTTTGTCGTTTCTTTCGTAGTCTTTCTTGTACGACATTTCCAATTAGAAGATATAAAATTCCTACCAAATCCGAACAGCAAATCTTGTCTTTCAATTCACAGCACACATATTCGTAAATTTCAACGCAATTATGAAATCGCTTTATGGTCTTCTCTGGTCCAAGGATTATCGTTGCCGCATTGATAAGTTTCAGTAAAACACAAATCCCAACTGCTTTTTATCTTTCACACGTTTTTGTTCATTGACACGAAGAATTGATAATGATCGTAGGTCTGATTTTCACGTAGGCAGAACATGCATGGCTCCCATTGTGTTTCTCGGCGATCAATTATTTCTCCATTTTGCCATCATCCCACTTCTGATGTGGGGACAGCGGAGCATCTTCGTTATCCATAATAGTAATTCTACCGGCTGGGCATGGGTATTTGGGCATGGAGAAATAAAACGTAGCACTTCAACTTATTGATGGTATATTACAATTTGTTGGAGGTTAAACTATGAAATACAACTGTAGGAAGATTGTCTGATATCTAATTACACTAATTCGGTCGACACTCCAACCAACACGTAACGCCACAACGCGATGCGAACCGATTGCCGTCCCAAGTAAGAATGGCGGTCTCTCTCTCGCACGGCACTAGCGCTGGTTGTTGCGTCAGAGCAGGGCTCCGAAGTTAGTCTCAAGTCAATGTCAGCCGTTATTGACAGTGACATAAACATTATAACATATTTCGAACATTGTGACAGCTGACAGTGACATTGAAACCAACTCGCCTACTCTCCGAATCAAACATTAACAACAACTTAAACACTCTTCGAATCAAACGCGCCGACATATTTATATTGCATGCTTAGAAATTAGGGTATTTTTATTTGGTAGATTTAACATGTATGTAAGGTTCACTTTTAGAAGGAAATGTACGTCCGTTAGTTTTGCTATATTATTATTTTAAGTTAGTATTAGTACACTTTTAGTTTAGTGAACTTATAGCAATAAATAAAAAATGAAAAAATTACTTTACGAGTAGGTTATTTTATATTAAACCTGATTGGCATATGTATTAACCGCGTCTTGGCAAGCCAAGTGTAGGAAGACTTGTACAACGGTGGCTGGATGATATTGGAAAGTTAGAAGGAAATATCTGGGAAAGAACAGCGCAAGACAGGGATTATTGGCGTAAAAAGGAAGATTATGCCCAACAGTGGGCTCTAATGAGCTGATGATGATGATGATGATGAGGCAAATATAATTAAAAAATTCTGTCATTAAGAACTTATGAGCAGCTTCATTTGAGTGCCAGTTTTATCTCTTGAGAGGTGGAATATCTCGGTCCAAAGATGGACTTGGTTTTCAAACGAGGTCCTCTTAAAACTATAAAAACCGCTTAAAAACGCTAGTAAGTACAATTTTAATTACTTACTTAATAAGAGTTTGAATGCTCTCGACTCCACAGATCGCCACTCTCATAAAAAATAACTGACTTACCTATCTTTCTATAATATAAGAAGGACGGGCGCCCACCACGACGTATCTGCCCAAAAGAACTTCTCTAACAAATTGTATATTACGGAAGAGTCACGACCCTCAGTCATGAGGATAGTCAAGAAAGAGGATATGGTAAGAAAAACCATATTTAGCTTTAAAACCCTGTTTCCCTCCAGCGTTGTATTAGCGGAAGTAATTTCACAGTGTAATGCAAATTGGATACTAAATTATTTATTGACCTCGTATTTAAGGAGTTAATTATAATTTTATAAGTCTTTAGAGAGTTCCGCGCTTTAATAACTTGGATAATTTGTGTGTTTTTGGAAATGAGATATATTTATTTAAGATTTGCTGAAATCTTGCGGGAATGGATATTAAGTACATATGTCTGTTTATTTTATAAATTCGGTGGTGGCTTTTAGAAGCATGAGTAAGATCAAAATTATGAAATTAGGAATTATTTTAATGCACTCATATTAAGCTATGGTTGTGTGAGAATACAACACAAATATATAATTCATTAAGCTAATACGAAACCGTTACGTTACTTTCTGTCTTAATGAATTTGTGATTTAACTTTCAAACAGCAATATGTAATTATGAGTTAATTTATTAAGTGCTAAACCTGCACTATGGTTGATTAAATTAAACTTTTATTGGAAAATGAGCGAAAATAATCACGACCGGCAGGATTCGAACCTGCGTATTTCCGATTACCGTCCGGAACGCCTTAACCATTAGGCTACGGTCTACTAACTGCCAGGCGGCAAAATCCACACTCATTTCCATACACTTC
The DNA here is from genome assembly GCA_927399415.1 of Macaria notata. Taxonomy (NCBI): domain Eukaryota; kingdom Metazoa; phylum Arthropoda; class Insecta; order Lepidoptera; family Geometridae; genus Macaria; species Macaria notata. Next base: position 415,585 of record OV656747.1, on the reverse strand, counting down.
AGACTGAGCGGCTGATGGCGCCACTTGTGCTGTCAGAATATGTCTAACAAACACTCATATCGATGTAATATATAATTTTTCGGTCACCCAACCAACTAATTAATCATCGCGTTCGGATACAAGTACCACTTACATTTTGACAACAATCAAATAAAAACCAAACTAAAACTATAAAGCAAGATAAACAAAGTCCTAAAAGTCACAAAGTCCATAAAATATCCCAGCCTGTGGTTAACATCTTTGCTGTATAAAAGTGCTCAAAACTAAATAAAGTTAGGTCCCAAACGAAACCTATTTCTGTACCTAACTGCAAATGCGACCACATTATCTAGGCATAAAACTAAACCTAGGTTAGTGCTAGATCGGGGTATAGTAGACCTTGTGACCTAGAGGTCTTCCTAGAGGAAGGTTTGAAAACTGTGAACAACATGAATATTCTAAAATAAGCTTACATTATTTATGTTGGTGTACGTTCGATATAAACCCTGAGCTCCTCGCTAAGTACCATGCGGAACTTGTGTTTGTGGAGACACAGTATTCATCCTAATCGTTTAGTTAAGTTACTCTCATTACATTTCGTGTAAAGATAAGCAATCTTTATTGACACTGAAAAGATGCAACATACATCTTATAAGTGTTTATATCATAAAATATGCGCTACAAATTACAATCTCTCGTCAAATTGAATTTACTTAGCGCGCTTACCTCGAAAAAGCCGACAATGTTTTATTTTATGGCTTTGTGTGAAATGTCTAGCTATATTTAATTACTTTTACAATTCTGTTAGTTTATGCTTAGCAAATATAATTAAATTACCTTCTTTTTCTTTTTTTTTTCCATACCTAATTATTTTGAATAAGAAAACTAGTATTTTCACTTGATGCACAACCACTTTTCCCCGATCAAGTAAACCTAAGTTAAAGGCTGTGACTACAAGCTATAAAGAAAGCTGAGTATACGAAGGTACGCGCTAAGTTCAGGCTACAGTTAACGTACTTACTTTGTGTGGGTAGCACCTTCACTTAGATAGGCTTAAGTTATAAGACAAAGTAGTTTTTATATAATGTAACATTTGAGCTGCAGGTATGAAGGTAGGAACGGACTGCCTGATGGTAAACACTCACCGTCGCCCATGGACACTTGCAACTACAGGTGTGTTGCAGCGCTTTGCTAGCTTAGAGAGGTGATATAGATGCCCTTTTCCTGTCTACATGTTCGTCTTCTTCGCGGTGTTAGTCAATCGTTTTCCTAAACTTATAATATATATAGCAGATAGTTTAAAGCGACATAACATTTTGAGTGCTTTGTGGGTCGATGACATTTTACATTTTGTGTATGGTTCTTTATAATTTTTCTGCTTATGGGATGACTTTAAAAAATCTCTACACTAAAGTTGCCCACTCTCATTCATTCAGAAGAAGAAGCTTAATAACAGAAGGATAAGACTTTAAAAGACTTCGCTTATCGCTTATAACTTGACACCTTTCATAACTATCAAAATACGGAGCAAGTACCATCAAACTTAGAGAGCCCAATTTTCAACTCAAACTTTCACAATTCTTTCAAACCAATTTCACACTTACCTACTTACAATAGAGTTGATATTAGTATGTCAACAAGCACCTTCTTAGAATGGGAGAACATTTCACTTCGGATTGTGAAAATGTAGGATTCTAAAAGTTTTAGTTTCAATAACATTTATTATTCGACATATTTTCATTGTCCAAAATGTAATGTTTGAGTGAAACTGAAACTTTTATTCTGCTTGAGGTGTTTCAAGAGCTTTAAAACCTGATCTGATTTTACTAAACGACTGCTATTCTGAAATTGACGAGTTTTTAAGTTGGCTGTAATTATTTTTTTTAGTATTACCATAATATGTGTGAAGTTGTTAATGAGTTAGGTGTTATGTTTCAAAACTTTCAATGTCAGCACAGTTGGATTTCATTAGCTTGGTGCTTTCTCTCAGGTCCAAATCTTGAATCTTAAAATTTACAACAATAACTTACACACAACAGATTCAAAACTAAGACTAGTTTGGACGTCTGCTTTATATCATGGAAATACTTGATATAACGATTTTCCTATACATTATACCTATATAGATAGTTTTATTTCCCCTAAATTGTTTTGACAAATAACTCACCATAAGAAGGCTCCAAGGGTCAAGTTATGTTCCATCCCTCTCTGATCCTTACTCCATCTCTTACCCTGCTTTCAACAGGGGCGTATTAAGGAGATTATTGAGAGTTAGTTTTAAAGAAAATATCAATCACTTAACAAAACTCTTTTCTTCTTCTTATCGAATAAGAGTGACCAACTCTGGTGTCGAGAGCTTTCAACCTGCCCTAAGGGCTTTTGACATGGCTTAACTAGGCAAACAGCCAAATGGCCAAAGCCACGAGATAAAACAAAAATGCCCTGCGAAGTAACGTACAATTTGACACAAAATTTCGGAAAGGAAAATGTCTGAAATTTCACTTTAATTTTCAATTTTTTTATAGGATGACGATCCATTTAATTCTCCTGGCAAATCAATTCCTACGCTCTTTCATAGGTTTATTTTATTTGTTTGTTAGTGACAGCGCGTAGAAATTGATTTGATATAAGAATCAAATAGGTAGTTGTTTTAGAAATGGTTCATATTTATTTCATTTACTTATGTACTAACAGCTTAAGCCAACGCGCACATTAAGCCAACTACTACAATAATACTAAAGCATTTGGGTAAAACATATTATACACTATGTTACTTATAAATGTACAACAATCACAACGAAATTTCCTATATTAAGAACAGAACATATCTATGACTCTGTGCTGAGTAAACATTGCATAATCTACTATTCTAATCCCCCCCTGTGGGGTTTCTCCCGCCTCATTACTCCACATATCCGCGCAGTAATGATAATAAGCGAGCATCACGCCTGCCCTCTTCCTGCCGCTATTACTTTTCATACCACACACAGGGTTACCCATAACTAGAGTGTTTTATACATTTGGGAAGTTGTCGCTCGTAGAAGCTTCAAATTATTGTATATTGTAATTAAATTAATTAATATAATCTACTTAAATAATTAACAACAAATAAAATTTTATTTACTTAACAAATCTAAGTATCTATTGTTTCTTGTTGCATGGAATGGTAAGTAATATAATTATTTCAATAGAATACAAACTTGCGCATAATATGTATATTGTTTTAATATAGTCGATGATTGAAACAAGCAATACGAAGTAACTGCAACGCCTTGGTTAAAATTCGTCAGATTGCTTACTTTTCATTGGATTTATTTATCAGAAAAAATAAACCAATTTCTTTAAAATTTAGGTAAACAATCGATACTTTTCTCCTTTTCTGAGGTTGATCAAAAGAAAGAACTAACTGTCCTCTGATCTATTTAAACATGTTTTGTTGTTTTCAACAACGAACCCTGTATGCGATATTAAGGAAATTGATGCTCTTTATTTTGGGCGATAAAATCCAATTTTAATGTTAAAAATTATTTGACACAGGATATAAATATACTGGTGGAAGTTGTAAATTTACTCATAAATATAATGTACCTGAGTATATAAGTAGTAAATTGTAGTCTAAATAGTTTTCAAATCATTTATTTTATCAGATTACCTGCAACTAAAAGAAGCAACATGGGATCGCAAACACTTTTGCGAACTGATCTCCAAACTTCAATTTGAAGAAACCGTTTAATAATGATGATGATGTAAAGGTCGACGCAGTCAGTCCTTGGATGGGTGACCGAAAAGTGGCATTCCATTTTGGCGCTTCCGTGGGTCGGATGACACGTTAAATTGTAGGTCCCGGCTGTTTGTCTAGTACGGCAGTCGTTAAGCCATGTCACAGGCCCTCCGCGCGGCTTGATAAACTCTCGACACCAGAGTTGGTCACTCTCATTCGATAAGAAGAAGAAGAAGTAATGATGATGATGATAAAACAGATTTTTTACATAAAAGTACCTTATAGTAGTACTCATATGTTAAACTTTTTATTAATCTCGTAGATTGGATACCAACGAACAATAACATTAAGTATTGTGGTAAATCCAAGATCTTCTTCCAAAAATAATTCCAACTGTGTTCGTAGCTTGTAAGAGATCGCTCTATGCGATAAAGCCGCCCCTTAATTCCGCTAAGTACATTGCTGTAACTTGCTTAGAATGTTTTCGTCTTGCTTATATTATTGCTGTATTATATTTAATTCTTCTATGCTTGAAACAAAAATAAAATATTGTATACACTTTGCATACATATTCTATTAAATAAATAAATATTCCCGGACATTGCAAACAACGCCATCTAGCCCCACACTAAGCAAACGCTTAAACCCCACACTAAGCAATGCCTTTTATTATACATAGAAACGACCAGACTCAACACAATTCATTATAGTTTTTTTAATTTTAATATTCATTGTTACTCGTGGTATGCGGGATTCGAACCTGCAGCCCTAGATTAGAAGGCCGGACTTTAAATGATATTCTTATCACCATCACAAGAAGCAGGCGATCTAGGAATACTAACTATATCGTAAAGCACCGATAGAAACATCAATACAAGTAAATATATGTCTATATCCGTTACAAGACATTGATTCGGCTTTGATACTGCAGCGCTGTAGTTACGAGGATATTACCGTACCGTAATGTGTAATGTACATATGTATGTATATTATTATGTACCTATATATACAAGATAGGTACGATTATGAAATAAGTGCTTTAGCTAGCTTTAGATTGTGATTCACCTGTATTTTTAACTGACTTCATAAAAAGAAGGAGGTTCTAATATTTTTGCATTGAAAAGTATTTTATAGCTGAAAAAGTAATTTCGTAAGAGAGTGGCCAAATCTAATGTCAGAGTTTTCAAACCACTCTAAAGACTTGTGACACAACTTAAATAAAAAAATAAATAAAATAAAAATGTCTTTATTGGACAACCAAAATTGATCCATTTTTATTAGTATCAAACCTATATTCTGACTTCCTTAACATAAAAACGCTTAACTTTTCCGCCTTAGTTTTGCTCGATCTTCCTCCTATCTATTAGCGTCGTCTAGTCTAAGTCGGTTAGGTATAGCCTTCATCTAGGAGCCTCATTTTACAAATTAAGTCATCTGCGATAAAAAGGAAGTTGCCATGGAATTTACAATGAGGTAGAAAGAATGACAACAGTAAGAACTATTTCCACAACGACTCAAAATGTGTTTAACAGATTTATGTAGCTATTTTTACTAAGTTATTTAAGCACTAAGTGAGTTTAAGAATCATTGCGCAAGTGACCATAAATGTGTTACGAATACTTAGTATGTGTGTAGTGGCTCGGGATATTTACATACTTAACTATACATAATAATACAACTGTAGAGGTTCGAAAGTCTGAACATAAAAGATATTTAAAAAAAGTTTAGAGATACTTCGATTGATAACAGAAACGTTTTAACAATTTCTTGAAATTTTGTCTGTTTATCCGTGTCTCTGTTTATGTATTTATACACTCATCATTAAAAAACGGCTGAACGGATCACCATGATATTTGGTATGTAGTTAGTGTGAAGTGTCATAGGTTACTTTTATCCTGAAATGTTAATTAATAATAATATTATGATGTAGTGAAAAGCTTTGAACGTGTTTCTTATCGTCTCCTTACAGTCTTAACTTGAAAGAGCTAGCTCATTTCTCCATTAATGTATGGAGATAGTACAGGGTTCAGAAAGTTAATTTACTTAGCTTACTTTTTATCACAATATACAAAACCATGGGTATCCAATTATGCATACAATTAATAGTCTTCAATTGATTTTGCAATTCAAAATTGAATTTGAAACTACTATTACTCATTTAACTTAATTTTTAAGATGTCACATAAATTGTATGTTTTTTTAATCCTTAATTAAATATTAACATGGCTAACATATCGTTACTAAAACAACAAAATATTTGATGGATGGATTCATTACTCTAGGTATTTGAGCGGGAATGATTGAAAGCAGTTTTTGTAGCAATCAATTGACGTATAATATATTGCTGTGCTGTGTTTTGTTTTTGAAATGGCATGATTGTAATATCGTACATTTTCCTATTTTTTTTCGTTTTTAAAGTTTAAAAGCGTCACTAGTCTTATTTTATTACTTTAGGACGTGGCTTTTCGTCTTGGATTGAAACAAATACTTTTCTGACTTGCCGTAAATTTCTTTATCACTCATTTACTCACTGCTGAGTGTAGGCCATTCCTCACATATTCTAATATCTCTGCGACTTCCTTCCTGGCAGTAGTAGAGGCAAGTTAAAAACTCCCTCCGACTGCATAGTGCTGCATACCTTCGCACCAATTTGCCGATCCAGCGGGAGATAGGGAGAGATATACGGGATGGAAAAAAGATAAGGAAATGTGATAATATTTCTATCTATCTAAAAGTTTATTAAGTATCTTGTGCATAAACAAAACATAACATAAACAACAAGAAATAGGTACATATATAGATAATAAAAACAACACAATATAAGGTTAAATATTTCTTTAATGCACATAAAAAAAACATAATGAAAGAAATTTAAAAACTCACTGAGCGGCCTTATCGCCTTAGACGATTTCTTCCAGGCAACCTTTGGATGGTCAGAATTTAGAATTATAAATAGGCGGTGTACGAGAATACGTAAAACAAATAAGTAAAAGTACACAGATAATACACTAATAAATAATAATAAACAATACATAATATTATATGGATAATAAATAATTATAATACACTAGCTTTTGGAATATGCTTATAAACTTAGCTTGCCTAACAGGCAATGGCAACATGTTCCACAACTGGATGGCTTGAAGCTGAAGGAATGACTGTACATTAAGTTACATTATAAAATAAAAATGTCACATTAAAACCTTAAATCAATGTTGAAACGACCAAACTAATTAGAATGAAATAAAAATATAATAAATAAATAAATATCAGGATAATGCTAGCTGCTTAAAGCAACCAGCAATTCATGACAGAAGTTGTTTAACTTTGATAACTAACCACGAATAGTTCGCATCGCCGCTTCCAGAGAGCCTCCCGTGTGTTTCTGATCGGTATTCGTCGAATCAGACAGAAATCCAATTTGCGCTGCATTAAACTCGAACCACGATAATTGAACTCTACTTAAACTATATCGCTCACATTATCAATGATAATTCCCAGGATACATATTCTGATACATTCGTAGTAATTGGAGGATTTGTTTGCAAATTCTTCATAATCCAGCCACGATTTTTTTTGTTTATATTCAGTGTACGTTGTGGTTCAAAACTGTTTCGTTCGTAATTTGAATTTTTATTAGATTTTTTTGTACTTGCGATAGGTTTTTAAAATAGTTCTTCAGTTTAATTTATGAACAATATTGGTATTACAAATCAAATACCTGACTAACTAATTAATCTATTAAGGACGTTAAGCACCTTAATATAATATTGGATTGGCTCATTTCATTCCAGCTGTCAAAAAGTTGCTTGTGATAGTTGCATGCCTTAAATGCCTCACCGAATAGAGTTTACAGTAAATATATATATATAGGTCCCGTAAGTTTTTCATGCATAAATATACATTGTAAATTGCACCTACACAATATAACACACTACTAAAATTAAATTTATAATAGAATAAATCCTCAGATACACCCAAAACACTCGTCGGCGGTAACAAGTAACATCACAAACGTACATACAAATTATGAATGCATTTGCAGCTGACAGCCGAGTTAGAGGCGGCGCGGTGCGTGGAGGAAATACAGATCTTAAATAAGAGACGACGGGAATTGTAATGGAGGTATTTAACATAAGCATAATATCTTTATGGAACTCTCTACCTGGATCCCTGTTTTCGGAAATTTAAAACCCACTCTTAAGTCGTATTTCTCATGACTGAGGGTCGTGATTCCCCCTCAGAATCAATTCGTTGGGGGTCTCCTTTTGGGCAGATACATCGTGGTGGGCGCCCGGGTCCTTCCACGGAGGCAGTAGTCATAAAGTAAGCATATTCCGTTTAAAAAATAATAATACAGCCATAATTAAATTGCCCAGAAATACATCAATAATATATATTTTATTTATTAACTATGGCACATAAAACAGAATATGTTCGTACATAAATGAACTAATTATATAATTAGTTTAATATAATATGTACATTTTAAGCTGGTTTCGATGTAGAAGTTTCCAAAACACGTGTAAACATCTTGATCTAAATACTATTTTAAGATTAAAATAACGACAGAAAAAAAATTAAGCCAGCAAGAATATAATATTAACAATTAAGGAGTTATATTTGCAGGGTAATTTCTCTCTAGTAATTAAGTCATTATATAGAGCTTTGTTTTTATATAACAAGAACTTCGCTTGAATGTTGATAAAACAGAATTCAATATATTAATATTCAATATAATTAAAAACGGAAAAGGCTGTGCCTCTCATTCAATTAGACGGGATATCGTAGTGAAGATTATTCTTTTACTAGTGGTCACCCGCGGCTTTGCTCGCATTATTATAGTATAAAAAGTTGCCTATGTCACTCCTATGACCTAATTACCTACATGATGAGCCGTTTTTGCGTGATGAGCGTTTATATAAACAGAGATTAAATCTAAAAACTGCTGAAACGAGTTTTATTATTGATTTAATGTATACCTTATTTTTTTTCTAATAGGTTTCTTCTATGTTCAGGGTTTAGACCCTCTTCAGCTTTATTATGTATTATGTAGAGACATAAATATACTTTAATAAATAAATGTAAAATTACAGTATTAATAAAGATTCTTCATACCTTATCTATCTATTTAAGATACCTATCAAGCAAGATCGCCATAAAATCGACAGTTGTTCCGAAACTATTTAATGACAAGTTACGTTATTGATTACTTTTACATTATTCAGTTTGTAGTAACTTGACTGAGATATTGGCTAACTGTAACTTGACATGATACACGTGTCAAGAAATATACATTTGGCTTTTGGCAGTGACCTGGAAGATATCGCTCTTTGCGATAAGGTCGCAACTTGTCACCATATTGAGTTGGTTTTCTGTTGTCATTTTTATGTGTTTTGTGTGATACGATAAATTATTATCTTTCTAAAGGTTGCGTTCTGTATTATAGGCTGCTTATCGTTAAGCCATGTCAGAGGCCCCTAGGCTGGCTTAAAAAGTGTAACCAGAATTGGCTACTCGACTACGACTTTATTTCTTTAATCTATCTGTACATAAAAACTGAGATTTAACGTGTAATTTGACCTACAAAATCACTCAGACAGTATCGCTCATTTCTATAAATATAAACCGTTGATATTAATGTATTAAATTATTACCTTCCCCATTGTTGTAGGGATTTATTTATATTTGTTTGCGCGGCCAAACCGCTGAATTTGGGTGTTTATTCGAACTATTATCAGATAATTGCAGTTTGAATCACGCAGAGAAGGGGCTGTACAGACAGACATACATGCGGTCATACATTTTATGGTGCTTTAATTTTAATATTATTAGTGAAATACATGTGATTTCTTCTAGTCAGTAGAAAAAGTAAATTTGTATGAAAGTGACTTACTGACTGTAATGCCGATAGTTTTATAACCTAACTCCATCTTAAGCCGTAGCTTTTTCTTACCATCAGGCAATCTATGGTCGAGTGTGAACCAGTTTTATAAAAAAAAAATGCTTTCAACTGCTGTACTTATGACAGATAGCCGAAACCTACAAAAAAAAATTGTAATTAATTAACTCATCATCCGAATCGCGGAAGCGCCCTTACGGATAAATATTTTTGGTCACCAAGGCAAAATGGTTAAAGAATATAGAGAAGAAGGATTTAAGCCATGTATCTACACGTACGCATATGTAAAGAAGACACAAACATCAACAAGATACCGAAATCAGTTTATTTTTCTAGGAATGATAAGCAACAAAAAATAACTTCTACAACTTTCCTTTATAAAAAAAAACATTTAATATAACGCCCAACAAATATAAAAGAACCGTAATCGATGCATCCAATTTGTTTCTCTTCCATTCTCTTCATAAAATACGGACACCATTACGTTTCCCGGAAAAGTAAAATATGAAAATCTGCGATACAGATATTTCTCGAATCTCGCAAAACCACTTTTTCCACTATTCCCCGTTCTTTTTCATTTAACACCGGCTTAATTTTCAATCAAGAAACCACGTATTTTAAACCCGCACTGCATTCAGCGGCTAGAAAGGGATGCGCGTACATCTGTCTCAGACTTACTGAAAAATACACCTTTCAGAGCTTTTCAGATCAGTTGTCTCGCGAACCTCGTCGGCGGCGGACGTGTGTCGCTGTTCTAATTTGTAACACGTGTGTTCGAATTCCAAATTTGATTGTGACGTTACCAACTTTTTAAGTGGCCAGTGTTGTGCTAGATATAAGACTAGTGCGGCGAGTGTCAAAATAACCGACGAATATTTGTATTGGGGACAGTGTTGTGCTATTTGTGTCGTTCATTCATTTGACAGCGGCTTCGATTTTTGAAGGTAAGTTTTATTTTAGAAATAGGGAATGCAGCTGTTAGGTTTAGTCTTAAAATGATTCGCGTTGTTAGTCTGAGTTGTTATATATCGACACTAATTGATGTTTGTAATTAATTTAATATTATCACTATTATTACAGTATTGAATATAAATTAAAATTATGAACGTCTTATAGCTACAGAAAAAAATGGAAGTGGTGAATAGTTTAAAAAATATGAATGATCATACATATATACCGGACTATAAATATTCGCAAAACACTAATTTGGCGTCTGCTACTATCCGACCCAAGGTGTGTTATAGTTTTGTGATATCTTTAAATTTCATCTTTATTTGTGAAGTTTTTCAATAAGATAAAACGTTGTTCTTTATTTTTTATTCTTCTTTCTTATTTCACAGTGTGAAAATATATAGTTTTTTTCATTACTTACTGTATTATCTTGTGAGCGTTTCGTACCTTATATTTTGACCACAAAGAGAGGGGTAATATGTTATGTACCTAAAATAAATATGACCGATATTCTGTACATGTATGATGTCTGTTTGTCACACGTACAACACATGTACATACTGTACATACGTCAGTCGTTAAGTCCTGGCAGAGGCCTCTAGAGTGGTTTAAAAACTCTTGACCCGAGAGTGGGCCACTCCCATATACACAGTCTTAATTTTTACGTGTTTTTGTCGGGTATGGGTCCGTGTATTTTGTCATAACAGTTCCTTATCTCTCACACCTAAGTTCATATTATGTCGTATCCTCCATTACTGAGGGTTGTGACTCCCCCACAGAATTACTTCAATGGGAAAGTTCTCTTGAGCATGTACATAGCGGTGGGCTTTAGCACCTATTAGTTATGTAAATTATTTAAAACGATTTAAATTTATACACGTGTTAGTTAATATTTATAAGTCACAATAATTGAAATATTTAAATACTTAAATAAAATAAGCAGATTTAGCATAATGTAAAAATATTTAACAGTATATATTTTGATGTCATCTACCACTCTCGTTAACTGTGTATATATGCAAATATTTGATTCATTTTAAAAATTAAAAACAAGTAATCTATACTAATATTATAAAGCTGAAGAGTTTGTTTGTTTGAACGCGCTAATCTCAGGTACTACTGGTGCGAATTGAAAAATTCTTTTTGTGTTGGATAGACTATTTATCGAAGAAGGCTTAAGGCTATATAACATCACGCTGCAACTAATAGGAACGAAGAAACAATGGAAAATGTGAAAAAAAACGGGGAAAAATATTCATCTTTAAGGGGTTCTGTTGCGTGCGCTGCGAAAACGGTTCAAGGTATCAAAAAAATATGTATGAAAGAATTATTCCTCTTGAAATGATCTTACAAAATAACCGCAACATTATATGTCTACCTTTTAAGGTTAACTCACTAGAACCGTTTTTATGGTAGTAATTATTCCACGCGGACGAAGTCGCATACACCAGCTAGTGGTTAATAAATGTCACTAAAATCAGATTTTAAAATAAGGGAATGGTCTGTAAAAATCCAAGCCTTATCATGGCTTTACTGTAAGGAATAGGGTAGTCAAAATTAAAATAAAAATCAATTAAATTGTGTAGCCTGACGGAAGAAGAGACTTATTAAAATTACGTCTGAGTTTAAAACGTACTTGATTCACGATCTATTCCCAACCCAGGCTTGTTGTCACCGCAAACAAACAATCAATCAACTATATATTTACATATACCTATTTACTTATTGTATTTCCTTAGAATCGGCAAACTTATGGTACTTACTTGGGAAGTTTCCAGGAGCTTCTGTGGATTCATATTGAAGGGATGCTGTTAGTTAACTATGTTGACATAGTATCTATATAAGTATATAATAACGCTGAAGAGTCTAAGTCTAAACATAGAAGATATTAAAAAAAGTTTGAAGATAAGTACTTAGAATTGATAACAGAACACGTTCCAACAATTTATGGAATTTTTGTCTGTTTATCTGTGTCTCTGTTTATATATTTAAACGCCCATAACGTTTTATCAAAGTTTTTAGTATGTAGGTAGTATGAGGTCTTAGAATTGTCATAGGCTACTTTTTATTCTGAAATAATGCGATCGAAGCCGCGGGCGTCCACTAGTAGTAAAGTATAGGTATTGATTTTTCTCCTTATTGAGAGTCTTGACTCCCCTGTAGAATTAATGTCTTGATTCACTAGCGGAGTACTTGGATCTATATATCGCGGTGGGTCAAACTTCTTCCATAGAAATTTGTGGTCCTCAAAGAAGTCAATTTCTCGCGATGTTTTCCTTCATAACTTGATAAACAAATAATTGCTAGTGTTGGGATCGTATTGGTGTAATAAAATTGTCTAATAATAAAATAGTCGCTTTTACCATCACCGCACCACATTCACTTTTTGTGAATGTGACTACCACTAAACGTGGTTTCTAACGCAAACGTTACAAGCGTTAACTCAGTATGGGGCTAGATGGCGCTGTGTGATTTGTCCTGAGATATTTGTATATTTTTAACTTCCAAATATTTAAAACTCAAAGGTGACTGACTGACTGACATAGAGATCTATCAACGCACAGTCCAAACCACTGGACGGATCAGGCTGAAATTTAGCATGCAGGTAGGTGTTATGACGTAGGCATCTACTAATAAGGATTTTTGGAAATGCCACTTTCAAGGGGTGAAATAGGGGATGCAAGTTTTAACTTTTAATGCGAGCGATGCCGCAAGCACCCACTAGTTACTTATATTTACTCAAATTGGTGTGCTTCGTCCAGTCCGTCCACAGTTCTATGTCGGTGTATTAAAGGGAAATGTAGTTAGTTATGAACTTAGTATTGATTGATTCTGGAAACAGGAATCGAACTTACTTGAATGCCATAGTTTCTTGTGAATTACATAAGGAAGAATGTAATTTTGTGAGCTTTATGTATTTAATGATATTCTATGTATATCTAAAAAACATACTAAAATTTCTTGGTCAGAGTGTTATTTGGATTTTATGTGGTAAAAATTTAAATATGTATACTATATAATATTATATATTGCGTGCAGTATCTTTAAAAAAATGCAATAATAACAATAAAACTTAGGTACTTTCAGCAGACTTTCAACCTAGATTGTGCGCGGGGAAAAATTAAATACGACTTCTCCAGCGTTTATAACAATATTGAATATTGTAACAATATTGAGTAAATTTTATGTAGCAATAGATATAGAGGTAGATAACTACAGATTAAATGTGTAATACCACCTTTTTGCTTTAAAAAACTTCCGATTTTACAACTTAAAAAAGAACAACCCAAGTAAAACTTCTATTTAAAACCCTTCCTAAGCTCAGGTCACAAAGGTCACCAAGTGTGACCTCAAGTTGACCTTCGCAACATTTAAATTCTCCCCTCACTTGTTATTCCCTTGCAGTGTAACTCTCATTTATAATGCACAACTAGTTAAGGTGCACCCACCACGGTCAATTTTCATACAAACTGTTGGATAGTAAAACTCAAAAAATAAAAGTTTAAGTGATGAGTTAGGTTTATCTTACCTGTATGTATGTAAAAAAAGACCTCAAAGACCAAACAAGACCTCAAAAGAAGAAGACAAACCGTTTCATGTAAAAATATTGCCTGAGTTTTCATACAATATTTTTATAAGTTACACTGACCAAGGTGCATTTTATACAAATTTGCTTAAAAAGCAAGTCCCATTCAAGTACAGACATGATAATTATTTATCGATAACCAGATTGTCGCAACGGGCATTCATTTTTTATACGTGGGTTATATTTGCGTTCAAATTCAGCCCTTCTGATGCAGCCTAGGGTGTACACGCTTACCTAGACGGTGCCTCTATATTCTAGATTGAAAATACAAATAAATAAATGTACCCTACTCTCATATAAATTAACTAAAATTAAGCTTTTATTGGAAAATGAGCGAAAATAATCACGACCGGCAGGATTCGAACCTGCGTATTTCCGATCACCGTTCGTAACGCCTTAACCAACTAGGCTAAATTAACTAGCAAATATTTGTAAGACAATTCACCTAGATGAGTGTTTCTAACATGTGGCTCTCTAACTCTGTGTGATCTTGAATTTGGTTCTTTATAGTCTACATACATAGTTTGTTGAATTATTTGCAAACATTGACAATTTGTAACCTATATTGCTTGTTGTGGTTTTTTAACCGACTTCAAAAAAAGGCGGTTATGAAGTTTTCTGAAAGTTTTTTATCGTAGAATAAGATATAGTTAGATGTAGTATGTTTAGTTTTGCCCCTTGTTTTCATGTTTTATTATTGTATATAAATGATATTTTATTTCCATAATCATTTGAGATTTTTTTGATAAATTAAAAATATCACACAATATATATATATTTTTAAAATTTAATATATAATTGAAAACTAAATTTACTTCAAAAACCCGTCTATTTAGATCTAAATATTGTTCGTTAGTGTTTTGTTCCTTTTTTTGCAGTGAAATTCATTACTCGCAAAAACATTTTTACAGGTCATTTTTCAGTACTAAAATCATATTTTTGCCAGGAATATTTCAGAGCTTGTATTATATTTTACTTAAAACAAATATAAAACTAAACCTCACCGTTTAATCACCTATCCATTGCAAAGCATTTTCATAAAATGAGAATTATAATGGGTTTTTTGACGGAGTATAAATTAGTTGGTCAGCAGCTTTCAGCAATTTTAGTGAAATTATTAGAAGTTTAAAAAATAGCTTATTGAATTGACATAAGACATTTTTTTTAAATTAATTTATGAATATCAAAACTCACATGAATTTTTACGTCGGTCAATATTTAAATTTGACATAAAGAGGAGTTAACGTGGTATTTAAAATTTGCTCCACTGACTATAACATGCGTCTATCTAGTTTTATTCATATTTAGTAGGCACTTAAACGTAGCTGTTTTTATTTTTTGTTTGTATTATAAACCATACCAACACGAATGTCGATCATCAAGAATCAAATATGTCTGTAGCATTTTTGTTAAAGTTTAACATTCGAAATTTTAATGAGTGATTCGAAGTTTTATGATTGATTTTGCTGACGATACTGTAAATCAGCTTCCCAAATAACTGATTGCCAATCCTGAAATAAGCCCGTTTTTTCCTCATTACCCGGGTTTTCAGTGGCAATTCCTCTTTGTAGAAATAATTTCTTTGACGTTTTAAAAGCTTTCTGTTTATTTTTGTGCAGTTTGAGCTAAATAAGCGCGCAAACAAACAAACAGGACAAGTTTAAAAGGTTATTTTGTTTGTTAGAGCTCGATCTCTATTCGCCTAGATTATAACTTGGATTTCATTTTGAGAAAATGTTTGGTTTTTTTTAAGTCATAATTTTATTTATTGGGGCTTTGGCCAACATTGGCATGTCAGTCCCATCATACCTTAACCAATATGCTATCTTTATAAATATATACAAAGTTAAATTTAAATGTAAAGGGAATAAACGCTGCTTATTTTATAATAATTAAGAATATTAAGAATATTATTTATGCGTTATTTTACTGTGCGTTTTTTGGACTTATATATCTTTTTACAGCATTTATTTAATGTTTTTCTAATTTCATTTAAGTCGTAGAACAAAAGTGTCTTTGTAACGGGTATAAGTTCAGGTGACTGGACAGGTGGTCAAGTCTGTCTGTCTAGCGTATAGAGAACGAGTAAATACAACACGTGACGCCGCATGAGTGAGCTAGTGAGCAAACTAGTCAATGTCTCGCCAGTTCCGCATGAGGCGGTACAAATACGTGACCCACTTCCAGAGTATTCTAGGAGGGAATGTGAGTGGCGTGCTTTGGTGGCGACACATTTTGAACCTTGTACGGAATCTGTGACGTTACATTAATTTGTATTGAGTATTATAGTTCTGTTATTATTAGAGTGTGCTCTATAGAGTCAAGATATTTTGTAGCTTGTTTTTGAGACATTGACATTCTACATCCAGGCTTGTTTAACTATTGAAAATAATGGCATTTGTTGCATCAGGCAATCTGGTTCTTAAGAGATCTTACTAATATTGTAAAAGCGACAGTTTATTTGTGTGAGTGTGTCTGTGTGTGTGTGTGTGTGTGAACACAAAATGCGCTACTGACAAACAGATGGTACCTACAATTTAACGTATCAGTCAACTCACAGGATCGCCTAAATTTAATTTTATTTATATATATATATATATATATATATATATATATATATCATAGCATATCATATACCATTATTTCATTTCATAGTACATTAGATTCCTCCGCCATCTGAGCTAGTGGCCATTTCAATATAACTTGAGAGCCACATTAAGTAGGTGTCGAGTGACAGTGCTTGGGAATTTCATAGCAAGCAGTATCATATTACTAGCTTGCCTTGCGTACTACTGCCTGGGTGCTAAATAACAGACAGAATGTGTGGTATCTTACAATGATCACAATTTAGCATTTATTGAAATTGAATTTATTGAAAAAAAAAAAACTTTTAATTGAATCTGATTTCATTTACTTTACCGTAATTGTTTACAGATTTAAAGGTCATTTATACAAAATATTAACATGTCAAACATCATTTACATTTATGTCATATTAAAATAAAAATAAAATATACAAACAAACACACAACGAACAAAACATCACTTCTCGCGCGCTGAACTGAATAGCAGTGGAAACGCATTACCTTTATTATATTTTTGTATCTAGGTATGCATATCTGAAACAGGGAGTACCTACTGGCGTAAGTGGGAGGAGGCCTATACTTACCCTGCAGTGGGTCTCATTAGGCTGATGATGATGATGATCTGAGAAATAAGTCTTCTGATTTTATATACGTAAATTTATATAAATAAAAGAATCTTGTTTTCTATTGTAGCTTTTACTTATTTAATTTACGTACACACATGTAGTAGACTTTTACTTTATCTTTATCTTATCTAATTTAATCTCTCTCTCTTTGAGTCGTATTTCCTCATGACTGAGGGTCGTGAATTTAATCTAGCAGGTGATTAATAGTGTAAACAGATCGTCAAAATTACTAAAGTAGGTCAAATTTGCATAAATCACATACACGTAATCTTAATTAATGTAATTGGCTTTTGGCCGTTTTAATTAATAAATAAATAAATAAAATAAAATAAAATAAAATAAATAAATAAATAAATGTACAATGTACCTAACCTGTACATCAGCGGTTCTAGTGTCTTCTTTTCATCCAGACGCACCCTGGTTCGAATCCGGTCCTACACCAATGATTTAATTTGATAATTTCAAGTCAAGTGTGTATTTGCACACGCTTAACGGAAGGAAAACATCACCACACCACAATATCCAAGAACATGGTATCTTCCGTGGAAGGACCTGGGCACCACAATGTATCTGCCCAAGAGAACTCCCTAACGATTTAATTCTGCGAGGGGGAGTCACGACCCTTAGTCATGAGGAAATACGACTCAAAGAGAGAGGACAATGAACTTAATAAAAAAATCTTCGAATAGACGCGTAACGAAGTCCCGTTTATTCCTCTAACTAGCTTGCTTCGCCAGCGGATATTAAAGAGCCTCCCGTGAAAGCCTCTCGGAGCAAATTGATCTCTAAAAGCTAAAATTAAAGATATTAACTGTATGAAATAGACATTTTTAGCAAGGAATATCTGTAATATCGAATGCTTAGATTAGAACATTTTTACACTAAGTAAAAACAAAATGACGTCCGCTATTTTTTACAAAATCATGGAGTTTAGTATACATAGATGTACTCGTATACATATGTCGAAGCTAAATTTATTTATCGCAAGTTTAATCTACATGAACATATAAATTACCCCAGTCCTACAATACTCGCAGATATTAGTATAAACTTTTTACCTGATTGAGTTAAATCGTAATAAAATATTAAAAAATAGGTTACGAACAAAATGGCGTCCGCTATTTTTTACCAAATCAACAGAGTACAGTATAGATGTATCTGTCGGAGCTAAATTTATTATCGCGAGTTCCTGGCCCCGTCAATGACTTCCGTCGGCCCCGGGCGGCGATTGCTGCTTCGCACGCAGCGTAAGTAATAGCAGAAGTATAACTTGAAAATGTTAAGGATAGTTCTTCAAAATTTCATTCTTCGACTGATTCATCTGGCCAAAAATTTATTTTACTTTTAGGTGTGTAACATGATGTTTAATGGAAATAGGTATACTAAATAACATATATTTGGATGAGGGACTCGTTTCTATAAATTAGTTATTATGATAGGGACGTTAAAATATTTTGTGTCCAGATAAATCAGAATTTGTTACAGATGAATCAGAAATAGAAATACAAAAATAAAAAACAACTCTTTATTTAAAAAAATCATATTTCAACAACTGCAATTGTCTCATTTAAGGAAAACTATTATAAGTTATCATATACCTACAGTATACATTATGGTAAGATAAACAATATTATTTAAAAAAAACTAAGCTACATATACTTTTTAATTCTCTCTCTTTAATTGTGTGCAAGTGACTATTATAGTTCTGTATACTTATATACTCATTTTTCATCATTCTAAAATCATAGGAAAATGAAGGTACAAACGCGTCGCACCAAGTTCTGAAGTTCTGGAGAAGAAAATTAACATTACCACCTCACAACTAGCAGGATGGTTTAAGAACAACGGCCTAGCTCTAAACTTATCAAAAGCGAATTTTGTCCATTTTAACTTGGCCGGACATACCACCATACCGTTGTCGGTAAGCGTGGAAGGTAGAAGGTTAGACCAGGTGTCAGCGACAACTTTTCTCGGCTATGAGATCGACAGGGGCTTAACCTGGGAAAGCCATATTGACAAAGTGTGCGGTAGGATGAGCAGTGCGTGCTTCGCACTGAGCAGAGTCGCCAAAGTGGTATCTGCAGAAGTTGTAAGAATGTGCTACTTTGCCACCGTTCACTCCGTACTGCAGTATGGAGCGGAACTGTTCGGCAGAGCCGCGGAATGGGAGCGGGCGTTTAGGCTCCAGAAACGAGCAGTTCGAGCCATTGCCAAAATTCCACAGGAGGAGCATGCATGTCCATATTTCGTGAAGCTAAGCATCCTGACGTTGCCATCATTGGCGATATACCAAGTAGCGGTATACGTCCGATCAAACCTGGCCGCGTACCAAGTAGTGGGCAGCAGACACTCGTACCCCACCAGAAGGAGAGACAAGCTCGCGGAGCAGTCCCGCAGCCTGGCGCGGACGGACAAGTCCACGCACGTGATGGGTCGCAGGATCTATAACAAGCTCCCCGGGCAGATCATCATGGCGCCTTCCTTAGGTAGCTTTAAATCTCGCCTCAAGCGTTGGTTGATCGAGCAATCGTTCTACAGTTATGAAGAGTTTTATGAACTGTAATTTATTATTATTAGCTATGAAGTTGTTATTTAAGTTTTTAGTTTTATTTATATTTGAATAATGAAAATACAATCAGTTGTATATTGTATATCTACCATAAAATAATTGACGTGTAAACTTTATTCTTTACCAATAAATGACTTATGACTTAACTTTTCGCAGTGTCTTCCTCAAAGTCGTTTTCTTGATGACGAGATCTTGAATTTTTTGAGGAAGATGGAGTAATCATATAATCTTCATCACATCACATAATGTCAGATACTTTTGTCCGTTTACAGTATTGATGCTTTATAACCCAAATATATCCTCATCGTCAGAACTTGAACGATCACCGACAATTTTCTGATGAAGGGTCGATAGGACATCTCTGGTGAACTTTGGAGTTATAATTTTTTCATCTATTGAAGAAGTTTCTATCCAAAAGCTGTCGTCATCGGGAAGGTCAAGGTCTTCTTGGACTATATCTGAATCTTCTCTAGGTTGAATTCCAGTAGCAGAATTACGCCACTAAACAGCTCCTTTTGTGCTAGAAAAGGGAAAATCTATTTTTTTAATGATTCATATAGTGTTTTTACCATATCAATCAGGCACAGATGAATCAGAATTTTGCCTAAAATCATGCATAACTCATCACACATATAGATTTCAGTATTGTCATTTTTCTACAAGAATCTGTAACTCAAAAGTACCATACGAAACACAGATTGAAGTTGTAAAACAATCAGATAAATTTTATAAAGTAGGCATTGTAATCAGTAGCTCACCTGAACAAAGCACAGATAAATCAGATATTTACCTTCGTAACACTGCGATCTAATCCAACCAGCCGCACGTCCATCTTCCAGGTCGTTCGTTACAGGACTGCCTCCCCTCGTGCGGGAGTGCAGCCTCTCGGGATTAATACCCGATCAAATACGGTCAAGCGCAGCCTACGCCATATTAATCAGTATTATACGCCGGACACTTCTTATTTACTTATTTACAAACACAATTACATAGTTCTAATTAATAACCATTTTTTTTGTAAGAGACCGATTCATCTTCTTTCGATATAATTAAGTCTTAAATTGATTTATTGAAACTAAAATGCGTCATCGACCATTTTGTTCCGGAAAATGGCAAGCGGACACGCTATATGAATCAGAAGAACCAACTTTAAATATTTTTATTTTGTATAAAGACTGCAATTATTTCTAAAATATAATTTGTCCTACATAAGGACAAACCTAAACTGTATATAAAAAATTAATTCGTGCCGTTATGTAAGTTGCTTACATAAATATATCCATAGACATCGAAAATGTTGCCTCTGAAGAACTACCCTTAAGTTATTGTAACTTGTCCACGAGGTGAGCTTCGGTGTCTTTGGATGAGTAATTAAAAAGTAGTAGGTAAATAATAAAATAAGGTAAAAATAAATAAAGTAGTAGTATATTTCGTGTGTTAAATCACACGATTAGTTGTAGGTTCCTGCTATTATTTGTCATAGTATGGTCTATATTGAAAATTGCCAACACTACAGTTGGACACTTTCATATGAATTAACTATTCATTTCACTAAGTTTTTTATCATTTACCTATTCTTTGCTGAGTAGGTAACGGCTGCCTGTCACAGGTCACAAAACAAAAGTTGTTAATCGTTTATAAGACTGTACTTCGATACATCAATGTTGAAATAAATTTAACATAACTTAATAATAAATATTTTCAGGACATATCACACAGCGCTATCGAGCCCCTTACTAAGCTTACGCTTGTATCATGGGTACTAGATAACTGATATAATACATATATAATGTTCTTTCGTAAATATAGGTACATATATACCATACATAGACTCGACCAGATTGCTAGCAGATATTTATGAAAGTGCAAAAGCACCTCATCATAATCACATCATAATCCCCATATTCTGTGGCAACTTGTGCCTCTGCCCTGCATGTCGTGCGTCGCTCCCGCCGCTCCGGCTCGTTGATTGGAACTCTTCAAGATGTCTGCCGCTCAAGTGTTCCGATTCAACAGTTTATGTCTATTTTTGTCCCGTTTCAGGCGAAATGTTGCTTAATGGGACTGCAGATGGAATTCTGTTATGGATTGTTGATTTTCTTAAAGATTGTTTGTGCGAAAAGGAATAAGAAATTGTAGAAGGCATCTTATAAATGTTTTATCAAGAACTAAGCACGGTCTTTGACTTTTTTGTAAACAAAGAAAATAAATTTTAAAAGTAGACTAATATCCGAGAATGAGCCATTTAGTTAATTATGTCCTCTGATGCTTTTCAAAGCTTGGCTTAATTAAATATTTTCTAGTACGAAACGTTAAGGAGTGAATGCTTAGCTGTTTGTAGTCAAAGTAACACATAAACCTATCTTGTCTTACCATAAAATATAAGGTCGATAACAACTGTATAAAACACAAAATACAATAAAATATAATTCGACACACAAAACATAATGTATAACTAAAACTGAACCGGTAGTGATACTTACCATCAACCTTGCAACATGCTCGTATCGGTAAATCACCTCAAATTCAGCTAGTTTGAAAATTGTTTAAAACTTTTCTAAACTTACTGCATTTTTATTTGCTCTTTCCCGAACATAGCGGTGAGTTATTACCTAGAGTTCAAGTTGTATGCGGATGGAATTGGAACTAAAAAGTTTGCAGCAAGTTTCTTCTAATACTAACTGATAAGACAAAATTTATACATAGTAATTTATTTGATAGCTTTAACTGATTAGCTGAGCTGCAGAAGTTTGCTTGATGGTAAGCTTCACGCTTGCTATTTACAAACTGTCACATACGAGAACTTTATTAAAAACACCAACACAAAAGAAAAAAAACACAAAGAAACAAATAAAAATTAAAACTAGTGCCCTAATCGTCGCTCTTACCGCAAAAAGCGATCTCTTCCAGGCAACCAATCTGGAAGGGATCAGGGAGATAAATTTAATAACATTTTTTAAAGCAAAATTTAATTTTGATTTTTTTTAACAAGATTAATATCTATCACAAGTGCTGCCCTCATTTTCCCACCGAGTTATTTAGCCCTCGTTCTAGTGCCACTTTTCCGTGAGAATTTCCCGAGCAAACCCGGGTAAATAGGTCGGCAGTTTGTCACTACACCGACTGACAGACAGACAGCCCTTTCTATGTTATATTTTGTGCAACATTATCGCGAGAGTGGGTGGAAGATTCAAGATTGTTGGTAAATTTTATTAAATTTAAAGTGTGCCGATGTTTAACCAAAAATGTTAAATTTATATATTAAAAGCAACTATTAACAACGCTTGTCTATTTCAAATACGGTTGGCCCTTTTTAGCTGTTTGTCATTCGTAAGACACGTCGTTTTGTTCAGATTCAGATAAATAAATACATTTATTTACAACTAGTGGGTACTTGCGACTTTGCTCGCATTAAGAAGTAAAACTTGCATCCCCTATTTCACCCCTTTAAAAGTGGCATTTCCAAAAATCTTTTCTTAGTGGATGCATACGTCATAACATCTACCTTCATTCCAAATTTCAGCCCAATCCGTCCAGTGGTTTGGGCTGTGTGTTGATAGATCACTATATCAGTCAGTCAGTCAGGCAGTCAGTCATAGATATTTTTTTCAAATCTCGCTTCATATATTATTATATTATTTTATTTTATTAAAAATATTATCAATATAATGAAATATAGTTATGTTCATCATCATCATGATAAACTTAGATCTTTAAATTTAAACTTAAATTTAAACACTTTAAACTTAAAAACCGGAAAGTCACATAAAGCATATTTTTTTATTATTTGATTTGGCTCTATGTGACAAGTCATAAAACTTGTAAGCACCCTCTTCCGATACTGGGGATAAGTTAAGAAACGTTACGCAAAATTTCTTGGAAGCAATCATGATTCAAGTACTGATCGACTGTGCAGTACAACACAGTACATAAACTTTTATCAGTGAGTTTATAGTAAATGTTTATTTAAAATAATCTATACTAATATTATAAAGCTGAATAGTTTGTTTGTTTGTTTGAACGCGCTAATCTCAGGAAGTACGGAATGGTCCGAATTGAAAAATTCTTTTTGTGTTGAAGAGACCATTTATCGAGGAAGGCTTAAGGCTATATAACATCACGCTGCAACTAATAGGAGCGAAGAAACAATGGAAAATGTGGGAAAAACGGGGAAAATTATTCATCTTTGCGGGCTTCCGTTGCGTGCGCTGCGAAAACAGTTCAAGTCGTGGGTAACAGCTATAATTTATAATGCTGAAGAGGTTGTTTTCAAAAATAAATATGATGCCCAACATAACTATTTACGCGGACGAAGTTGCGAGCACAGCTAGTAAAATATAAAAACAAGGGATGAAAAACTAAACATACTACTTCTTACTACTATAAAAAGGGGCACTTAGAAAATCCTTAGAAAAGTAGTTAGTTTATTAGTTATTGTAGGTCCCGGCTGTTTGTCTAGTACGGTAGTCGTTAAGCTATGTCAGAGGCCCTCAGGGCGCGGGTGGTTTGAAAACTCGCGAAACCAGAGCTGGCCTCTCTCATACGATAAGAAGAAGAAGAAGTAAGTGTATCATTAATACTCCTATAAAAGACATTCATATAAAAGTATAGATAAGTTCAAATCAAATATTCTTTATTGTACACCAATATAGCAAGAGAATACAAGTATAAAGAAAAAAATGTAAACCATAATATTGGGACAGAGGGCGGCCTTATCACTTAGAGTGATCTCTTCCAGGCTCTCTTTTCTTCAAGTTCCATAAAAAATATGCCTTTTCTATTGACTTCAACATCAAAAGAAGTGAGATCTAAGAAGGTGACAAATTTAATAGTTAATCCAGATATTTATAATATTCCATGATTGTACGGAAAGCCATCTAGCTCCATACTAAGCAATATATTTTTATAACTACTTAAAATGTCTCTTCTTGGTATCATCTAAAATAATAATGCAATAAAATAAGAAAACACAGATGGATACTGTAGGGGGGTCATGATCATCAGTAATGGGGAGATGCAAATAAAAGGAGTAAAGTCGAGAGAGAGAGAGAGAGAGAAAACATTCACCTGACTAAGTATTCAACACATTTCTGTTTTCATTTGTTTCCAGTTATTGTTGGTGCCACTAGTTTCATTATAACTCAAAAATTAATTGCCGCTGATGTAATTCCATCAAGATATTTTGAAAATTATATTAAAGTAAACTAGTGTGACTAATATTACAGTCGAGAGTTCTCAAGCTGCCCAAAGGGCTTCTGACGTGGATTAAAATTAATATTTATTGAACGAGCAGGCAAGTTATTTCCATCTTGCCAAAGTTCACAAGATCACCGCTTGGTAGAAACTTGGCGCGGCGCCACCTGTCATACTGAGTGAACACTACGTTATGATCATTATGTTAATTAATACGTTAAAACTATGTTCGGGGACTGAGTGAGTTAAATTATTTTTATATCGATGGACTTTTATCTTTTTTCTGTATCAAATAGCAAAATAAGGTTTACAGAATTGAACATGAAAAGCAGTATTCTGGTATTCTAGCGCAATGGCTTACTGACATTCATATCTTAATAAAACGAAAATCTAAACACACTACTTTTAAATACTTTTCAATAAAAAACGCACCCGAACAATCATACAAGAAACAGCAACTACTCTTTCAAAATATACCAGACACAAGACACAAGACACAACACAATTTTACTTACACAAACATTTTTTTTTTACTAAATGGGTAAATCGTAAACTTTACTAAAATGCGCCTGATGGTTAGCGATCATTATGGTCTAGAATAGAGCGAGCTTACTTAGTAAGAACTAATTCCCTCTACTCAATAATATATAGCTTAAACTTAAAATAGCAACTTAACATTCTGCCTCTACGTCCATATTCTCTCCTAAACGCGGGAATTATTTCTTTTACTGTCATGTACCACTGGATTTGCATCGCGATCTAAATGAAGTATTAATTAACCTATTTAACTTAAATAAATAAAAAACTGAAGTAACAAGTTAACATTCTGTCTTCCCGTCCACATTCTCTGCCAGACATCTCGCAAGTATTCTCAATACGTGAGTAATACCGCCCGTCACGACGCGGGAATTTTTCATTTACTCCCACTCCGACACTTGAGGATTTGCATCGCGATCTAAATGGAGTATTAATTAACTGGCTTATAAATAAATCAGTACATAATCATTGTTTGCTTTTGATACATTAGAAAATATACATTTCTTATCATATATCTCCTAATTATATCAGAGTTATTTAAAGACTTAAATGACGGTCAGTTATGTTTTTGTATCGCAGTTATCTGCGCCATGATGATTATAAACATAGCAGGAGTATTATAAAACAGTACTAAAGTATGTTGTAAGGTTTTACTAAGATAATGGCATTGGAATACTCTGGAAAGGTTATTATTTTAAGTTAGGAAATAAATCGATTCGGGATTTTATACTACCAAATGACAGATAAATGCTAAAATATAAAATATAATAAACTCACGATGCCACGTCATTGCCCCGCTGTAACGTGAAAGCGGAACAAACAGAACAAACATTTATTTTATAACAATGATTTTATTTTTTCATATCGATACCTACATGGAGGTTCTTATCAAGGCGCGCACAAAGCAGGTGACATATTGAATGAGAGACTGACGGATCGGAAGATATTACGTATATTATATTTTCAGGGAAACGTGCGGAAGGAGGTATTGCATGCTGGTTGGTATACATTGTTACATTTATTTATATATCTTGCATATATGATTAGTTAGGTAGGTATTTATGTTTGATTTTATGTATTCTGGGTGTTATAAACTTTATTGTTTTCAATATTAGGGAAGTCAATCTAAATATATAAAACTCAAAGGTGGCTGACTGACTGATATAGTGATATATCAATGCACAGCCAAAACCACTGGATGGATTGGGCTGAAATTTGGAATGAAGATAGATGTCATGACATAGGCATCCGCTAATAAAGGATTATTGGAAATGCAACATTTGAAGGGGTGAAATAGGGCATGCAAGTTTTACTTCTTAATGCGAGCGAAGCCGCGAGCACTTACTAGTAAAACATAAACATGAAAATGTGCCATCTAATGTATTTCAGAAAAAAAAACTTTATTATAATTGAATGGTCCCTTCGTTTCGAAGCTGTTAAAAATAAATACCCAAAGCCTCTAAGTTGGTTACATTTCATATAAAATATACGATTTATTTTTAAATTTTGTACATTGCTTTGGAAAAACGAAACAAAATCGATACAAGCGTGGAAATGACAAATACATGAAAAAATCCGTCGACGTGGCAAATCTACGTACATAGAAATAAATGCGGGTTGTAAATCGTATCGTAAAATACGTAGTACGCACAGTAAAGAGTGAAACCAGGTGTGGTGTCTTGTATGTGGTTTCACTGGGTTGTGTCATAAATATATCAATAGGATTACAGAAATTCTCTCTCTCTTTGAGTCGTATATCCTCATGACTGATGGTCGTGACTCCTCCTCGCTGAATTCATTCGTTTGGGGGAGCTCGCTTGGGCAGCTACATCGTGGTGGGAGCCCAGGTCCTTCCACGGAAGACACATGTTCTCGGATATTGATGTCCTCACGATGTTTTTCTTCACCGTTAAGCCAGTGCAAGCCCACACATAATTTAAAAAAAAGTTTTGGTGTAGGGCCACATCCGAACCAAGGTGCGTCAGGATGAAATCCAGACGCTTAAATCACCGAGACTTACTCGCTTAACAGAAATTAGCTAGCTGGCAATTATCAAACTATTTCAGTAAACATAGGTTACAAAGTTTACTCCTTGAAATATTGAATTATTGATTATAGATTAGTTTATCCTGCTCAGTCAAAAACTCAATTTTACCCAGGGCCAGAGCCAGATTTCTAATTCTATAAGTATCAACTTCACAATCTTTCTACCCCTCCGTCCATTATTGTACAGAGGGCTGTTTGTCGTCTGTTTGCCAAGTATATGTACGGGGTACAACAAATACTTACGAACAAAGTAACACACAGCCTTCCCTTATCATTAAATACATTTTTAAAGCTAATACGGGTTTACATTTACACCCCAGTTAGCTTGATGGTAAGCAATAGCTATGGCCTAAGGTGGAGTTTGCTGACCCTATAAGAACCAGATCACTGTCGTTGATTTTCGCTGGTAGTACAAACCTAGGAACAACAAGTTGTAACCTGTTTGTCTTATACGGCAGTCGTTAAGCTATGTCAGAGGCCTTTAGGGCTATTTGAAAACTCTCGACACCAGAGTTGGCCACTATCATTCAATAAGAAGAAGAAGAAGGAATAACAACAGCGTAAATGGTATTGTTTATTTTCAGGTATAAACAGACAAACACAAGCTATCTCTGCAACAAATACAGACATATCTATACAATCCTCAGTCGTAAAGCAAAGGATGGTGCGCACGCCGCAGTGCGGTGTTTAGGCAGATTTGTATGAAATTGTGCTATGTATGCTGAATGGAGCTAGGTTCATAGGTAGGCTTACTGCATACGAAACTATTCTGTGTGTCATTGTTTGTATTTGTAAATTATAATAATAATACTATCCTAATATTTTTCCTTACTGTCTCACCTCTGACAATTGTCGGCCTCTGACAATTAGCCACAACTGTGACTAATTGTCAGAGGCCTTTAGGGCGGTTAGAAAACTGTCAACAATAGAGTAGCCCACTCTTATACGATGAAGAAGAAGTTGTGGCAACAGTACCACTTCTAAATAATCAAATGTACTCACAAGAAACTAAAAATCTTTTTTTAAATTGTATTTTAAAGACTTAAAGAATTCATTAGGAACGGTTACTTTGATGCTTATCACAGTAGTGCGTGTTATTTTATCCGCTTTTATCCGAAATAAAACTTATTTATATACTGAACAAGTTCTACATAATTCAGTCTTTTCTATTTCACTATGCAAACTATAGCAAATGATTTTCTTCAAAAGTTGTACATAACCTTTTTTCAGATTAGGCGTTTGCATGTGCTAGAGAGGACATTTTCTTACATTTAAGTACAACACATCCATAGATACGTAATATTATACACTGTGATAAAAATCGCAAACACAACTAGTCCTAAACCCCCGGTATAAGTAATCACCACCCAGTTTCCACTAATTTATTTACGTATCGTTAAACAAAGGAAAACACCCGGTTATCTCCCTACATCCGGTTTGTAGTGAATATATAGGGTTACTGATAATCTACCTTAACTCTTTAATGATTTTATAAATAAAGTTAAAAAAATGCTTTGTCATACAATTTTTTTGACACGAAAAAATGTTAGTAAGCTATGAGTAACTGCACTTGTTTTTGACAAAAATTAAATAATTATTTTGTGCCGTAAATGAGAAATTAAGAGTTTTAAAAGTAAAGTGACAGGTAGGTACATTACACGGTGAATCAAATAATTCAAACCAAAAATTTTGAGTATCTATGTTTATTACTTACAACAATTTCTAATACCGTAATTCCTGAAAGCCGCCAGTAACTCTGTATACCGGATATAGCTACGCATTCATAACATCCGGTTTTGTTTAGTCGGATAAGATAACGTTGCTTCTGAGGCTCTGAAATAATATTAGTATAGTTTGTACGAGGGAGTGTGTCATTCACCATTTTACAATATCTTGGTTTACATGGAATACAGCTATATATAATATGTACCTTCTATTTTTTTAATATTAGTTTTTATTCACAATCGTGATTCAAAATTTTTAGGTCGGCTTTTGTTCTATGATGAAAAATTTCGGTTTATTCCATCTCTGTCAACAATCGCACTTAACCAAAAAGGGAAACCAATTTCCAGTTACAAACGACCCTAATATGTAACATTTTTACAAGAAACGTTTAAATAAACTAAAAAATCTCTAAAATTTATAGCCTCAAAGGTGGATTATATTAAACGGATAGCATGTCATCGTTATTTAGTGAATCTTTCAAGATACGATATTCGAACAAAAAGACTAACAACCTCTCTCATTAAACTTCGCACAGTTTTTAACCCCCAGTAATCCTCTCGACATCTATCGGGCCGTACAGACCGGATGAACCGGTTTTATCCAGTTTCATTCGGACTTTATCCGGGTTTTATCCTAAACGGGAGCGTGGAAATATATCGAACACCATTACCCGGTTCATTAGGCCGTCGGAACACATCCGGGTGGGATATTGGCCGGGTGTGCCAGAAACGTAGACTATGTACATAGACTAGACACTCGTAATTGGTGTCCCCGAAATTATTGAACGTGGCTTATGTTACTAATTCTGCCAAAAAAAACGTAAAACCCATTCTTAAAAAGTTCTCATGTTTCGAAGCATAAATACACTTATACCTTATGTATTTAGTATCACGCTTTTGTAACAACGCAGTGCAATAATCATAGTAACAAGTGTCAAAAATCAACAATATTTTAGGTTTCATTCTTAGCGGAAATTTCATATACGTGACAGACGTAATGGAAAATTTGCTACGCGTACTGAAACGTAAAGGATAGCAAATTTGATTTAATGTATGTAGAACTTTCCAATAGGAGTCTTTTATTTCTCACATCTTTGCCTAGAGATGTACAGTGTCCGGTACTTTAGTCCAGCGTTGAGTAGTCAGTGCTTAGAACAGAGAAGCATGCACACTGACGGAGTAATGTATCGAATGATTTGTGAAGCTTCCAGATAGATCCTTTAACAGCTTTTAATAACATATGTTCATTTTTTTAACAAACAAAAATTTAGTAATGAAATGTTATCATCTTAATAATGAAACGTTTCATAAAAGTAAATTTGTGTGTTGATATGTTTGAGTCGTGGTCTGTAGATCTTCTCTGGTTTTCGTACGACCAATCATCGTAATTTTTGGTGACATGTTTATTATAGTTGTCAATAAAAAAATATGTATTTACATCTCTCATGTTCGGTAAGTAGGTCCTTATTACCCCCAAATGGGGCTTGTAAATAACCAATTAGCGCTCTAGGGTAATAATGTAGCTAGAAAAGCCCTAGGGCGGTAAGTAATTAAAAAAAAACTTTTCACTCTTTCAAAAAGTTTAAGTAGTAGACAAAGGAGGTCGCTTCGCTATTCAAACTCAAACTTCTTCGTATGAGTATATTAGTGATATTAGTCATCAATTTTAAATATCGAACGGCGATGTTACTGACAAAAAAAGATGAAAAAAGGCGGGAATAGAAAACTTTCAACTTAAATGTTGTTTGTTTTTTTGGATTTTTTATAAATACGTGCTAATTAGGAAAAAAACATGAGTTCTGCAAGTGATGACGATATATATTACGTAAGCTGCACTCCTGATTCAATGAAAATGGAAGCTGAACTAGTATTTAACAATATTTTGCTTGAAAGTTCTAAAGAGAGATATTTGAAAACATACGACGAGTTCATGAAGTGGCGAAAAGAAAAACGAGTAAGTTCTGATTTTGTCCGTGACCAGCAAATATCACAATCTCAAACATTTAACATACCCATAAAACACCTGTCCCTAAAATTTTAAAATTGTTCTCATTTCACTACAAATTTTAACCATTAAAATGTTTTATTTCATTAATACGGGTTTTTTTCCTTACCTCACAATCGAGATGTAAAGCAGAGTAGTTAGCTCGGGTGTAAGCATCAATTGCACCCTCGAACTATAGGCGCCCTCGCTGCGCTCGTGCGCCTAACTATCTCGGGCTGCAATTGATGCCTTACAGCCCTCGGCTACTAATCTACTATTAGTGTCCATATTTTAGTACCATAAAGAGTTTGAAAGTGATTACCCAAAATAATTTGAGATGTGGTGCTGGCGGCGAACGGATTCCATGGACGCGTTTCGGACAAATGCTTCCATCCTAAAAGAGCTTAACATAAAGCAACGCATGTCCGCCGTATGTCTGAAGCGAGTACTACAGTACTTTGGGCATATCGCACGGAAACCAGCGGACAATTTGGAGAAGCTCATAGTGACTGGAAAAATGGCAGGAATGAGATCCAGAGGTCGAAGCCCTACAAGATGGTCCGATCAGGTGGCTGAACACATTGGCGCCAAAGCAATGCCATATATGCTGCCATACACGAAGCTACCGATCGTGAGAAATGGCGTCTAATGGTCAACAATTTTGGTCGGGGTCATCACGATGCTCATTGAGCTGTCGCCTAGAGGAGGAGGAGGGACCCAAAATAACACAAGCAAAACTGCTGAGAATTACAATACAATTCAATTCAACGACCTTCAAAGTGAGAGTGAGTCGGTTCTTACTGAGTAAGCACGTTTCATGTTAGACCATAATGATTGCTTACCATCAGGCGAATTACGGTCAAGTGCAAACCCATGCATTGTTAAAAGATATCAAATATTTGCAATTACTAATATGTTAGTATTTTTCACCATTATTTTATGCGAGTAGACTAAGTACCTACTCCAATACATCAATATATATAAATGACGCTCCTATCATCCAATAAAGCCGTCTGAGCTCTCCAAGCTATAAATTCCACTCGCGTTATTATCTCTATCTGAGATTTATATTTAGCCCTTCTGGAAATCTGTTCTTGAATTATATACAGGGCTCTCCAATACCACCATAGTATTTAAAATCGCCTTTGTACTACTGTTGGGTAAGTTATCAAGTTATGTTTAGATGTCTGAGATCTTTATATTCTATTTAGATTTGTACATATTTGAACTAATTATTGAGTAATTTTGTAAGTTCGCCATTTTAAAAATAGTGCTAGAAGATTGAACTTTTTTTACGCATAAAAGAGTATCATATATTTTTAGGATAGGTTATAATTATGGTATATGCTCTGCAAGCTCAAGTGGAAATGGGCGGGGCATATAGCTCGTGTTTCAGATGGCCGGTGGAGCGCGCGCGTCCTACACTGGTACCCGCGCGACTGCACCAGGGGACGCGGCCGCCCACGCAGCAGGTGGAGCGACGACATCACGCAAGTAGCGGGGGTCACATGGACGAGACAAGCACAAGACAGGAAACTGTGGGCACGCATGGAAGAGGCCTTCACCAAATTTTGGGTGCCCTAAATATACCTACTGAAGAAACTGATACATCTTATGTAAATATGTAGATTACTTTGTTTAAAATTATTTTGTAAGTTTTTATACATTTGTAAATGGGCAATAAAGGCTATTTTATTTTATTTTTATTTTAATTTATTTATAATTATGGTGTAATATGACGTTAAAGGAATATCTACATAAATTGAATTATTTCTTAACTATATGATCTGTATGTAATGTAAAGTCGACATCCGGCCCGCAGTGACCGGCCAGATGCCAAATGACACGCGGGAAATACCGGGTTACTCACTCTTTGACTGTTGACTGAATTAGATCTTAGTAATTATTTTCATCTTTAGTTATTACTATGGTTTTGTGAGACTAGGATAGATATTTTATGTTATAATATAGCGCTAGGAACTAATGAGACTAAAACCTACCACGGTACCCCTTCGACCCGGCGGTTTTCACGAGCAAGCCAGCAAAACTCCTTTGCAAATGTAACTATGCCTGCCTGTCAGTTAGCTATCCAGCTTTGGAATATGACTGTGTTGATAACATTAGTATATTTGTCAAAAAATGTGCGAAACTTTCATGCTACATTGATACGATCAGTAAATTATACTAGCTGAATATGAAATACAATGTATACAGAAATCGGAATAATTGATAAAAAATGTGGTTCTACAGGTTACAATTGAAATTTTAGGTTAACAGACTAACAAGTGTTGTAAGGGGGTGTGACCGGAAGGGAATGGCCAAATTAGCTTCAATTTCTTTCCTAACCGGTCACGGTGTTACAAGGAGGGGTGTGACCGCATAGGAAAAATGGACGTACCCTATTATAGCAAAATATGTAA
Source organism: Macaria notata (assembly GCA_927399415.1). NCBI lineage: Eukaryota > Metazoa > Arthropoda > Insecta > Lepidoptera > Geometridae > Macaria > Macaria notata. The sequence continues at coordinate 381,763 of OV656747.1, read as the reverse complement.
ATCATATTTGTGATAAATATAATATCACAGTAGGCTACCACTAGTTTCTAAACATATCAACATATGTTTGGAAAATATCTCTGCTCCGTACATTGCACACAAAAACCGCTGATATAAGTTTGTCCCCACTTGTTCTTGTTATTGCGTTGCTATGGAAATGACGAATCACGCCTAATGCTGCTTTTTGTATGTCACACACATACAGAAACATGTCTGTCTGACGAATATTTTGTTTTAGTCGTTAGATCTTTGGATGAATGGAAATATATTCTTACCAACTTCAGAAAAGAAGGAGGTTGTTAACTTAGCTGGTAGGTATATATGTTATAGCTGGGTATGTTCGTATGTAACTGTGTTTTTTGTGATTTATTTTGATGTTTTACATCAACATGTATTATCCTTAATATTTTGAAAAAAATATAAAAGTGAATATGATTGTAAATAAAATTATTACACGTGTACAAAAAATAATAGCAAGACATTTTTAGTAGCTTATAACGTAAAACCAATACGTGAAATTTATTTCTACACTGAATATATTATCTAAAAAATGATATAAGACATGTCTTGAGTGAAATATAGTTTATCTTTTTGTCATGACAGATGGACAAACTGACTGTCTTGATTTCACGATACAAAAACTGATGTCTATACTTCTTATCCTGAAAACGTCTGAAGGCAGTCGTTTCCCATGAGATGGTAAAGAAAATTGTGAAAAAATATTGTTGTCTCAATAATTTGACAAATTATTTTTTTAATGTTATATGTTTGGTTCAGTATTATAAAGTCATATCATTACAAAACACAATTTTTAAGTAATTGCTATTTGATTCAAGTATTTTAGTTGAGGTGATAAAGTACAAGTAAGACTGTAGTTCAAACGTCATTATCATTTCCACATAGATACATTTTTTGTATATTCCAATCATGTATACATACATATGTTGCCATATATATATTCGTAAGTTTAACATACCATACAACATGTAGATATAAGAAAAGTCTACCAGAATAGTTGCAAACAAACACCGTCTGCCAACCTTCCCCCAAAATATGATAACACAAGCTTATTGCTACTTTCACGAATAAGCAAATTCTTACATGTCTTTATGATAAATCCCGAACTGAAAGGCGGTTCCATTTAGGTATTTCTTGTCTAGGGAAGAGTGAGTGGAATATATTGTATGGAATCTAGGCTCAAAGACATTCCTGTAGACAATTTCTTACTTATCTTAATTTATTATTTCTTTCTTTATTTATTGATTTTGTACTAGAAGAGAGGCCTATGCTCAGCAGTAGGCCATAACGCAGCGTTAAATTTCGGATTGATTAGGATGAGTTGTGGCTGTATTGAGGCGTTTCAACCTTTTTTTTTTACATTAAATAGGCGTACGTTTGACTATAGCCTGCCTGATGTTAAGCACCACTTGTATTGTGTGTGTCTCAATGAAGATATATCTTTCTTTATTTGTTTTTAACGAACTGATGATGATGATGAGGAGGAGGTTCAGAGTTCGGCACTTGTCGACCGAATTAGATAATTTTTTTTATCTGTTATTATGAATATGTAGAAAAAATATTATTAAATAATGGCTTATTATAATAACTGGATTTTCAATGGACGACACACATTTTGTGATACTCGTTTTTCGATGCGAATATCTTCATAATTATCATATAAATATATAAAACTAGCTGTGCTCGCGACTTCGTCCGCGTGGAATATTTATTTTTGCAAACAACATCTTCAGCTTTACAGATTATAGCTGTTACCCACGACTTCAACCGTTTTCGCAGCGCACGCAACGAAAGCCCTCAAAGATGAATAATTTTCCCCGTTTTTTCCACATTTTGCATTGTTTCTTCGCTCCTATTAGTTGCAGTGTGATGTTTTATAGCCTAAGCCTTCCTCGATAAATGGTCTATTCAACACAAAAAGAATTTTTCAATTCGGACCAGTAGTTTCAGAGATTAGCGCGTTCAAACAAACTCTTCAGCTTTATAATATTAGTATTGATATAGATGTGTTATTTGGTTCGTTTGTTCATCTTTCAATGACAATGGATTATCGACATTTTTGTTCATCCACTAACTTGGTATAAATACTTATTATTACTTACTAACACCTACACAAGTATCTTACCTACACTTATTACATCGCTTGGAACTTTATTAGACATCTTCAGCCCCAAGGTGGGAAAATGTCCAAGTTTCCGAGCAAAATTACCAATTTGCCATCTCATGATTCCCGACAAATATTTAGGTAGAAATTTTGTTCTTTAAGTTTTGCATAAACTGTGAATACAGATATTAAATATACATATGTTTTCTCTCTTTCTACTTTTATTAATGTAATCTGAAAATATTAGACAGGGTGACGTAATTGAGTGGGTATTCAATTTGTTTCACTAACAGTAAGTAGCAAAATACATGTACTAAATTGATAAGACATTATTGATACCATTTTATGTTCCTATATGAACCATATTGGACTAAAATCATACAAGTATTGTGAAATTGGGGCATCTAATCAATATAAGTGGGTGTGGTTCAGCGGTTCCAAAGCCTGCTATTCATCCAGACGCACCCTGGTTCGAATCTAGCCCTACACCAATGACTTGTATTTTCAAATTATGTGTGGATTTGCACTCGCTTAGCGGTGAAGTAAAACATCGTGAGGAAGCCGACATTTTTTTTTACTTGAAATAGGCTCACGCTTGACTACAACTTGCCTGATGTAAGAGGAGTTGACATGTTTGAGGACTACAATATCCGAGAACATGTGTCTTCCATGGAAGGCTTTGGGCGCCCACCACGATGTATATGCCCAAGAGAACTCCCCTAGCGAATTAATTCTGCGGGGGAGTCACGACCCTCAGTCACGAGGAAATAGAACTCAAGAGAGAGACAAACATATTTCTATAGATAGTAAAATTCTAATTAAAGTCATGTTTCCAAATGATATTACTCTCAACACTAAATTAAGTGTACATTAACTTGTGCTTAAAGGGATTTCTCAGAAATTGCTATTCTACCCTCGAGCTTAGTAATAATAAAGTGTTTAGCGAAGCGTGACGACATTACAAATAAGTAGACATCTAATTGAAGACAAAGAAATCAAGACATACATACAAGCTTTATATATTTTATCCTTCCAGATGTTAATTTTAATATGTAAAAGAAGTAGGTATACTTTTAGCCAATTTTTATAAAACCAAATCAGTGTCTATAAGTAGAATGACAAAAATTAATAATGTTATTTGCTTAGATTTTATGTAGATACTAGTGGGTGCTTGCGGCTTCGCTCGTATTAAGAAGTAAAACTTGCATCCCCTATTTCCTGCCTTTAAAATTGGCATTTCCAAAAATCCTTTCTTAGCGGATGCCTATGTCGTAACATCTACCTGCATTCCAAATTTCCAGTGGTTTGGGCTGTGCGTGAGATAGATCACTATATCAATCAGTCAGTCAGTCAATCAGTCAGTCACCTTTGAGTTTTTTATTTATAGACTAAGTTTGATAGTTTGATATCGATCCACTCATCAGAAATCCCAACTCAAGTGTAAAATAAAAAAAAAACAATGATTATTACATTACTGTGCCAATGTGTTTGTTCATCTGTTTTTTCCATTTTTACATCACAACCGGGAAATTGATCATTATAATTTTTGGTGTGCTGATAGTGCAGTAAGAGCAAAAGTGTCACAGGCTACAACTATCACGATATGTCTGCTTGTTAATTGGTCAGTTATGGACGCGTGATAGGTCTAAATGCTGATTGGTCGGCATGATATATCGCTATACTCTATGATCTAAGAGATAGTTTATAAGTTATAATGTCTATGGCTGTGTAATGGAACGTACTCACTTAACTTCTAACTTAATATTTGGGTATCAGATATAAAATTTAATATAAGGTTATTTTTGACAAATCAGATGTTTCCGAGAATACTCATAGGGTTTTAAGATTTTATTAGAGCAATTATATATTTTTCCATAAAATACCAAAATAGCTTTATTTGATGATAGGTAAATTATTATATAGTTCAATGGTTTTAGCTTTTTATTATATTTTATTTATATTATTTATTATATTCGTATTTTTGTAATGTTAAAGTAGTCAGAACATAAAACTAAAACCACTGGAACATGCTAAAACTGAGGTTACTATGGTAAACTTAATATTTGTGATTAGTTAAGTAATAAACTAATAAATTAGAAACTTAAACTCGTTATTTTAGAAGCTTTATTATAGATTTCTTACGACGTAATTACGGATGGTGAATTTGTAGAAATGGCAGGTTATCAATTCACAATCCATCGGAATTTCAAACGGCTACTGTAAAAATAAAACCAGTCACCCATTTACACCTTTTTCGCTTTTCTGTAAAAGTGGCGCGCCTGAAAACTGCGGCTGCAAGCCACTATTGGAATTGATAGGATGCAGCCCGCACTCAAACAAAAACTCGGTTAAAATCTCAGAACGGCGTCAAAGAGAACCGAACTCATGGATATTGAATAGTTAGACTGGCTTGTTGGTTGTATTCCTTTATTACTAAGAAACGCATGTAAATTTTATGTAAAATATACTGCTAACAGGAAATAAAACTTTGAAAACTACTGAGTGAAGATCGTGACTCTACCATATTTAATATTTTAGTTAGTTTTTGTTCTCTGTAACAAAAACATGTCCATGGGGGAACTAATATAATAGCTTACTTATGTCTAAAGACTTAGCCTATGTCCTTCCAAACGCGGGCCTGAATTTTGTCTTCTAACATCATCCTCTGGTGATTAGTAAAGCCTACCAAAACTATTTGACATTCAAGTTTCTGCCAGAATATGACATCACATAGTCATCACAGTAGTTGTGCCCTATCAGTTTTTAACTAACTAGGTACGTGTTAACAATAAACAAGATTCATTCAGTATTTGTTTTTCAATGCTAATTTGGCTTACTTATGTTTTTTTGTGGCACTCTTTTTATTGAGTCGTATTTCCTCATGACTGAGGGTCGAAATAATACGTTAGGGTAGTTCTTTGCCAAGTCCTGTCCTTCTACTGAATTATGTCGATAACTGAACCTAGTTTCCAGCTACCCAGCAACTGACTTTAGTTCATCAGAGGTATAAAAATATGTAGAAAGAACAGGTTTTAACTGCATTTGATAAAAGAGGATATTCACAACTTGGTTTATAGTATCGCAGTGTATCACAGCATGTTACTTATGGATTTATTTGCCTAATTCTACCATTGTTTCATAAGCTACAATATGTGTCCTAAGCAGTAGAAAACGATATTATACAAAAAGTTTATTCAAAACTCTTAATTATGTCCATTTGTAATGATGATTATTTAATGTCGATCAAAACTCACATATTATTTTAATAACACGTTAAATATGTAAGTTTCGATCGTTAGTAAATAATACACTATTTGAGCACATGACATTCATAAAGACAAAGATTAAGTGATTACTTGTTTTATATCAAAACCGATTTTCATCACAAACTAAAATAAAATCAGACAAGCAATCACTACTCTTACCCCACAGACACAGACAGCACTAGACAGTCAAAACTAAAACCAAACCTGTTATTTCCAATCACAGTCACACTTTCAACGCATCGAAAAACTGTCAAACTCACATACCCGTATCTGCGCTCAAATAACGTGCAGTAAAACTCGTCCCACTTCAACCCTCACTATTTTAAAAACTCGTCCCTCAAACCGTGCCATTTTAAACTCGTCCCGAAGTTTCGCGCTTTCCAAACGAAATGGAGGTTGTTAGCCTCTACGCGGCATAAAATTGGTCTTCACTCAGAGCCCTCTAAGAATTAACAAGCTGGAGTTTTGAGATGGGGCGAAGTGAACGATGCATCTATACGTCACTAGTATTGTAATAAAGTAAATTAATGTAAATACTTTTGCATATTATAATGATATGTAATTCATTTGTGAATTCTACCGATTTAAGCAAAATTAGCTAGCATTCCATCCATATAATTATTTTTATTAATTACTAGTGGACGTCCGCGGCTTCGCTCTTATTATTTCGGGATAAAAAGTAGCCTATGACACTCCTAAGGCCTTATACCTTATACCATACCAAAAACCATTATGATCCGTTTAGCCGTTTTTGCGTGATGGACGTTTAAATAAACAGAGACACAGATAAACAGATAAGCAGCGAATTCATCATTTTAATTCCAATAATATGTAAATTATTCATACACATGTTCTTGTAAAATATGTATATTCAAATTATCTCTTAGTGCTACATAGTAATGTACTAAGTAGTATAATACCTGCAAAGCAAATATAATATATATTCATTACAAACATTATGTGATTGAATTATCTGAATTATTGGATGTTTAGTAAACTAGATGTATTCGTTTCAGGGTTACTTGTAAACTATGAAGGATGTAAATGTTTATAATTTACAAACTCGTTTATACATATCATCAACTCGTTTATACTTTTGTACTAAGACTACAATAAAAAAAATTGAAATTTAAAACTGTTCTTATAAATTTTCGTTATCGTATTTTGAATTAAAATAGACGTAGAATGAAAGTTGTTGCTGTTTTATTGATGGTTTGAGTGGCACCCGCGGCTTCGCTTGCACTACTTTGGGATAAAAAAGTAGCCTCAGACCTCATACTACCTACATACGAAAAATCATGATGATCCATTCTGCCGTTTCTGCGTGATGAGCGTTTAAATAAACAGACTAACAAACATAAATATAATATACTGCTGCAACGTGTTTTATTATTGATTTAAAGTAGACCCAAAAACTTTTTCTAATATGTATATGTTCAGATTTTTGACCCTCTTCAGCTTTATTATTTGTATAGATTTACTAGTACTTATTGCCAGAAATCAATTTTATGATATCTAATAAACCTCGTGGGTTTCGCCATTCATAGTTCGGCATTACGCCAATCATCATGATTTAGCAGGCATGCGCCCCGCGTCTCCTTATTATCCACAATAGCATATTTCTCTCGAATAGCGTCCTAGCTACAATAATCCTTAATTAGCAATCAATAACTCTGTATAAGCAACACTATTATTAATAGTTCTACGAAGTGTAGACATCTATTTAGACGACAGAGTATGTTGTTTAGAACATTAATATATGATTTATGTTGGGTATATCATAAACTAACTATATTTTACTCGGAATTTATTTTCATGAGCGATTGTTTATTGTGTTTATATACACAGTTTTGGATTTATTAGAATTTATTTTAGGCTTCAGTTGTTTGTTACGTTACGACAATCGCTAAGCTATGTCAAAGGCTCTTAAGGTGGTTTAAAAACTCTCGATAACTTGTCTACTTTCATGAAACTTTCGAGTACCTAAAAAAAATTAATATTGGTTTGTTATTTGAGAAAAGCGTGAATATATATGAAAAAACCATAATTATAAATTATACTTTTTATACACAAATAACAAAATCCAACCCGAGTAACTTTATTCATGGAAATAAACATAATTTTAAAATATATTTAAAACAAACAATACTCGTTAGATTGCACGGAAGTAAATTAATTCAATTAAAACATAGATACTTCGCTCCTTGGCTAAGTTAATTTCATAATCTGTTGATTCAAAGCTATCAAGATATCTAATTAATATATTTGACATCATAAAACTTCTGATTACGAGATCACTTTGGGAAGGTAGATTTTGGTAACAAACTCATATAGATAAAATTATTATGATTACATAGAAATCAGAATATTTTGAACTCAATTGCCAATGCCCACCATTTTAGAGACTAATTTAATTTTATTACAAAGTTATAATATTTAAACTAAAAATGTCACCAGTGAAATAAATTTGTCATATTATGAAAATAGTGTGACTCACCTGTCTTAGTATCAGGGTAAATGTTATTCGTCTTTCTTTAGACTGTGAATATTTTAACTCACGTTAGTTTTCATAAAATGGTCAACATTCAGATTGATTTTTATCATTATAATTTTATCGTTTTCTTTGTAAACTGTGAAAAACTGTAGAATCTACCTCAAAAAGAAGTCCATATAATTGCTGCGTTCAAACGCCCGGATTCACTCGTCTAATTGAATCCACCTAATTGGGCCCGGCTTGAGACTCAATGATGTCACACCCATAAGACGGCTATTTGCTCTGATATTTTATATCTCGCCTCAAATATTTGATTTTGTATAGATCGATATGACAACCCACCACATTGGAGTTTGAAATAAGTGCAGGGAGCACCTGGATTCAATCTGCGCACGACCGGGACGAGTGGCACACTAGAAAAGGGTGGATGATGATGATGATGAAATTGACGTAAATCCTTGTTAGATTCACATTTGGTTTCCCAATACATTTTGTCGGGTTGCGATGGACTTTTTGTAAGGAACAGCTGTTTATATCCCTAACATTTCACTCCGCTCATCTTTACCATTCTTTACTTTTGTATTATGCGTTTGCTTAGTGTGGGGCTAGATGACGCTGTGTAACAAAACTCAAAATATTTATTTGTGTTTATTTTTTAATCAGTTCTTAGAGACCGTGTTCAAATAGTACGTCTTCTCTAGTTATTGTCTATGGTGCAAGTAATAAACGCCGCGTCTGTGAATGGCCTCACGTGACATACGGAGGGATTGGGAGTGAGCCGCAGTATGGGATTAACGGGATTAACATGGAGGCCGTTAGAAAAGGGCGGGAATAATTAGGACCTTTGCACTATTTGTACAGGGTTTCTAATAAAGCAGTGCGGGTGTGGACCTAGATATTATATCTATGAAAGGAAAATAATACCATTATGTGAAATATATATAAAAACATGCTGTTAACTTACGAACGATTGCTTAGTTAGAAACAATGAAATTGGCTCTAGAAAACAAGCCGTATTAATGTAATATTTTTTTCACAAAAACCACAATATCTTCATTCTTGAGGCGATGTTTTTGTTAGGTTATCTTTAACGAAGCATAACGTTTCATTTAATCTTTTTTAGTTATTAAATGTAGCTATAGAACACATTGTAAGTAAACAAAAATACTACGAATATCTCAATTCATACAATAATAACTTTATTAAAGTTACGAGTAGCATGTTGAGTTTTTGATGTTTTTATGTAGGTATTTATTGTAAATACATTTTTTTAGCAAAAAGTCTTGTCCAATTCCACACCACTAAAAGAAGTAAAACAACAATTTCGGTGTACCCGGGCCAAGGACGAACTTATCTCGTTATGACGATAGTAGTCGTTTTAACAAGCGGTTACTGCCGCTATGTACTTACTAAACTAGGGTTGTACAGGGTTCATCATAGCTGGGTTCTTCTCACTGCTGGGTATAGGCCTCTCTCTTGTCATGCAAACCGTCTTGGTCCTCTTGCAAGTTTTTTGGAAACTCACACAGAACAAGGGCGGCTTTAATACGACAAAATGTAAAAAAAAAAATATATCTTACTTTCTTTTGAAATTCGCGACAACCATATTTTTGTTCTCCATACGTATGTTCATGCATGCTATTGTCAAATATGTTTTTAAGACCTTTAAGCCACCCTGGAGGTTTCTGATATAGCTTAATATTATAGTATGGTCATTTTAAAATTCACAAAAAATATGTCATTTTCATATGAATAGTTCTATACTCCGTAGTACGGCATCCGTTAAGCTACTCGCTAAACTACGATTAGAAAAAGTGTTAGTCACTAGTATCCCTGTATTCAGCAACTACATAGCTTGGCCACAAAATTAGTAATTTTGTAGGATGTAGAAGCCGTTCTAGAAAGGTGACCAAAATATGGCATTCCATTTAAGAGTTTGCGTGGGTTAAATTAAGATAGGTGAGATTGTTGATGATGTTGCTGAAATGTTACTTTTTATTAAAACAGGTTTGTAATTGAACATTCGTAGAGGTCCTTAGGGCGGCTTGATCGACTCTCAACACCAGGGTTCGCAAATCTCATTCGATTAGAAGAAGAAAAAGTTGAACATAATTTGTATGTTAAGCAGGAAAAATCGGTAGCCATTACTAAATTCTAATACCTATATATAAAGTAATATAAGTAATTTATTTGTATATATATGTAAATTACTTCTTATCTACTGTTTTACCAAATTTTGACGTAACTGTGTTAATTGTGTAACTAGGGCCTAATAATTTTAACCAACAGATATAATCATTTTCATTGATTGTAAAATCTTTCCAACAACAACTAAAACAAATATTTATTATTGTGTTATTGCGTACTGCCAGTGGTTATAAAAACCATTTTTCTATTTGAACGTAAAAACTGGGTAAAACTAGAACAACAATAGATATACGACATTAAACTAGATTTATTAGTTTAGGCTTTTGGAGCAGTCTAGTTTTATTGCTATTTTCTAAATCCAGACTTGGGTGTGTTATATGAAGTTTCACTTAGGATTTAGTTTGATTTTTATCAAAAATAACTGATATATTTTATGAGACTGGTCTAACTTTGAAGTAGGGAATTTTCAAATCTTTAGCACGTGTGTTATTATTTAACGACTATAGAATGATTTATTCAGTTACAAAAATGGAAAATAAAATAAAAGTTAATGTGACTTTGAATTAAAGCATAATGTAGTCACACTAATATAATTAAGTTATCTATACTAATATTATAAAGCTGAAGAGTTTGTTTGTTTGTTTCTTTGAACGCGCTAATCTCAGGAACTACTAGTGCTAATCGAAAAAATCTTTTTGTGTTGGTTAGATCATCTATCGAGGAAGGCTTTAGGCTATATAGCATCACGCTGCAGTAATAGGAGCGAAGAAACAATGGAAAATGTGGAAAAAACGGGGAAAATTATTTATCTTTGAGGGTTTCCGTTGCGTGAGCTGCGAAAACGGTTCAAGATATCAAAAAAATGTGTATAAAAGAATTATTTCTCTTAAAATGATCTAACAAAATGTTCCGGGAGTATAATATGTCTATCTTTTAAAGTTAACTCACTAGAACCGTTTTTATGGTAATAACTATTCCACGCGGACGAAGTCGCGCGCACCAGCTATTGTTAGTATATTAGTATAGTGCTTACAATGAAATATTACTAGGGTCACCCCGCGGTGTTACCTGCGTTAACCAGTGATTAAAAGTATAAACCCAAGCTTATTTCATGTAAGAAAACCTGTTAATCCAGGATTTAATCTACCACCATACCGAATTTCATACAAATCCGTTCGGCATTTTGATCGTGTAACAAAATATTATAAACCCTTACACGAGCACAATTTTTTACCGTTTATAATATATGAAAAAACAAAGCACTTACATAGATCAAGAATCGATACTTATAAACGGAAGAGGCACTCACCTGTTCTTACTGTCCTAAGTAAACTCAACTACAATAGTGTGTGAACATTATATTTGTACGGCGATGTACCGTTTGGTAATGTTGCCAGTGGATTATTTAAGGATGTTTTTTTTACAAATAATAAATATTTAAATATTTCAGGACATTGCACACAGCGCCATCTAGCCTCAAACTAAGCAAGCACTTGTGTCGTGGGTACTAGATAACGGATATAATACTTAAATACTTTTCTTTTGCAAAAACATACTTACATTATGCACCAGTTGTGAATTATTTTGTTAAAGTACTTACTGGATATATACAATATATAATATGTATGTTGATAATGTTTTTAATAATATAATTAAAAGTATCCATTCGATCATCTATATATGACTCACTGAATTTAAGATATTGGTAACTACTACGGTCATTGTAAAATAATAATAATATAATATCTAAAAAATAAGGAGACTGAATATAATAACAAGTGTTTTACATGCTTTGCTATAAATCATATAATATACAAACAAAGTATTGCCGGAAAATATATGAACATAATATTTTCTGCCATCGACCACTCTTTAATTAAAGCTTTCGGCAAACACTCATTTTGATCATGAATAATTACATACATCTTAATCAAGTGACAAAATATCCCTGTTCTATATTAGTCCCAAACAATATTTGAGTTTGGCAACACCAATCCTATCCAAATATGCTCTGGCTGGGCAAAATAAGATGTACGCCAGTTCCGAAAATATTTTCGTGTGTTCTTCATTCAATGAGTTGATGGTGGGTAGAAATAAGGATAAGGTCGGCAATTTGGACGGAGTCATGTAGAGGTATGTATAACTCTTTGTATTTATTAACAGCCTGCCTGATGTTAAGCACCATTGTAGTCTAAGATGTTGCTCATTGGCCGGAGAAACCTACAGCTATAACATGAGACATATTCAAAAGGTTTAAGAAAACAATAGCATATATTTAACAATCAACTAGTTGAATTTAGTCGTTAATCTAGCAAGAGCATATAAACTACTCTCTCTATGATTAACGGTCAAGTATGTACATATAATTTAGTTTATTCGGACAGAAACCGTCCATTTTTCTGTTTATGTCGAGCAGCCCTCTCTACTCCCAAACTTCCAAACATTACGGTATGGTAGCCCCTGAATTTGATGGAAAACTTGATGGAGCGCCCTTAATACTGATAGAGGAGGGGACAAGAAGGCTTTGTACGGGACAATAGTCGGTTCGAGTCCGGGCGCTGAGCTTTATCGATCGTTATTTTGGAAAAATAGTGCTATCCATAGAGTAATATAATATACCAGAAATAGGTGCTATCGCTGTTGAAGTAGGTACGAAAAAAGTATTTTTTTTTAACACGGGATAGGCTTCCGTTTTACTACAGCCTGTCTGAAGTTAAGCAGCATTGTAGTCTAAGATGTTTCACTTTTGCCTCGGAGTAACCTATTTTCTCTGAATTTGCAGACCCCTGGGTTATAATTTTCAAGAAACAGGGCTGCAGGTAGAGAGTTCCATAATCTCGCTGTCCTTACTACGAAGGTAGAAGCAAAGCGCTTCGTGCGAGTCTTTGGTACTACCACATTAAACATTAAAACAGAAGCTTGATATAATTTATGCATTGAAGTAAAAACTGTTGTGACTAACATTCATAACATAGTTTAGTAGTGCATTATTTACATAATCATTTTTACTAAAATGTAAGTATTTATATTTGATTAATGCAACAGAATAAAAATCAAATGTAAATTTAAAGACACCAACAGATTGGTTTCCTAAATCTACTTGCAAGTTCTGATATCCTCTACATTGCATTCAATCATGTTACTAACCTCATCTAAAGTTGGGCTGGATCTGGGTGTGACCTATTTTCACGCAATCCTGCCAACAGTCGGCAAGTTACATTTTTGTAAGTTTGACTTCAATTTCACCTGTTTTTATACTACGCTTTTGGTTTCTATAACATGTGTATGTGATCTTCGTCATTTATTTTGTTCTTCTTTCAGTTAATCTTAGTAGAATCAGATTTTTTTATAATAATATTCTAATATTCATACAGAACTATATCCAGAATTGCCTAAATAAACTTAAAATATTATGAAAATATATCGTATAATTAGCCTACTAACTGTAATGATATATGAAACAAGTGCCTGCCCACAGCTTCACATTACGTTACAGTAGATACGTAACAAACAATTGAATATAAGCACTCTGTAAACTTTTATTGTAATGAAATGATTGATTTATTAAAAATCAAATTATGTCATATCAGTTATTTTATTTTATTTGATATATTAACGTTTATTTCTTTTAACTACAGCCCGCCAGATGATAAGCATTACTGCAGCCTAAGGTATATACAGCATAAGGCGCCATCAGCCGCTTAGTCTGAAGTGTATGGAAATGAGTTTGGATTTTCGCGCCTGGCAGTTAGTAGACCGTAGCCTAGTGGTTAAGGCGTTCTGACGGTAGCAGAAATACGTAGGTTCGAATCCTGCCGGTCGTGATTATTTTCGCTCATTTTCCAATAAAAGTTTAATTTATAAGGTATCTGTTAAATATGGGCTTGAGCACCTGTAAAAAAAAAATAGTATAAAAATAAAATTCCATACAAATTATTATATCTCTTATGTATAATTATGTAATCTACTGATGAAATTATCTAACGTAGAGGATTTCATCAGCATTAATGTTGTAACCATAGTAACAAACTACATCTAAGACTGCGGCCTCGGATGTAACAGGCTGCATTCTAAATTGCATGTGGTGAGATGGCACTGTCAATTAGTTTATTGGCAATGTCTATTATAATTTATTTCACGATTTTTTAAAGTTGAAATTCAGAATTCATTTATTTACGAAATGTAAAATAGGTGTATGCTAATAATATGCAAAAATAATACTTCAAATTCTGACTAAGAGTGACAAAGATTAAACAATGCATATTTTAGAGATAGTTTTTATCAGTAGACTAAAATATCGTTATCTTTTTTTCACGTAAATTGTAATTAATTTCAAAGAATTACTCAGATACGAAATTGATGTTTTTAACTAAGCTATCCTTTTTTTCTGTGGTTTATCAACAAATAACCCGCATATACGAGTATTTTCTACTAATACGTATAAAATTAAAAAAATAAATTGGTTTTAAAGAACTCACAAAATCTCCTGTCCTCTAAGATGGTACAAAACTAATTCCACCTCGTGGTCAGTTTACAACACATTGTAAGCGTGTTTAAGCTACAAGAGCTCCAACATAACGAGGTAAGTACGCGTCTGCTCCAGGAACTAAGTTAACTAATTTGTGCTTGTGTTTACTTACTTATAAACTTAGCACTTGCACCTGTGGGGCTATGGTGAACATAATATACATTGGTATAGCTTTTAATAAACTTGATAGATGCGAAACTCACCGATAAATATACGTATAAACTAAGTTTGCGAAATTGAATAACAGGTGTTATTGTTTAACTAATGAGTGCTCGCGGCTTCAACCACATTAAGAAGTTAAACTTGCATCCCCTATTTTACCCCTTTAAAAGAAGAATTTCCAAAAATCCTTGCTAAGTGGATGCAAGTCATAACATCTATATACCTGTATGTCAAATTTCATTCTGATCCGTTCGGTGGATTAGGATGTGCGTTGATAGATTATGTCAGTCAGACAATCAGCCACATTTAATTTTTATATGTATTAAGAAGAAATGTATTATTTTTATTATAAATAGTTACCAGTACAAAAGTAGTTCATTTGTTTTATCATACAAATGCGCTTCAAAAAATCGGCGTAGATCTAATATTTGGAAAAATATCATGCTGATTTTGGATTTGAATTTTGTAAGTATTTAGTTTTTTTCAACAAGCGACAAATATAACATGAAAAACAGAATCTAGACAATTCATTCAAGTTCATGAGACATATGTATGTACATCCGAATTAAATGTAGAACTATTATTTTAGTTGCCTGTTGACTGTATTAATATAGCGTCAATTGACTATTTACGAGTTACTTATTGCCCATTTGACATATACACTTCCCCATCAATCGAGTAGTGGTCAAGTGCAAGCCCATATATTTAAAAAAACATTCGTTGCAGGCAATAAAGCCGTCTGTTGGAAAACATCGCGATGTTCATGTCTAGCTGTAATCCAGGGCATTTATCACAGCAGGGCTGACGATATGGGACTTTTAACTCACTAAAAGAGGATTTTAATTTGACCTGCGCATTCATCATCATCATCATCAGCCTAATGATACCCATTGCAGGGTATAGGCCTCCTCCCTCTTACGCCAATACTCCCTGTCTTGCGCTGTTCTTGCCCGGGTGTTTCCGTCAAACTTTCTAATGTTTATGTATATCTTTACGTGTAATCAAAGTTTCTTTTTAATTTAAAATGTGTACAAACTGCTGGTTCTGAATGAAAAGGCTACTAAATTATTATAATAAGTAAATGAAACCAAGTCAAAAAGCCTAAGGGATGTTTGAAAATTTTCTTTCTAATGTTGTATTGTATGCTTACCTCGATAAATAGAATTACGTATATTACTATAACCAGTAGACGAACGTGATTTCGGTTGCATTATTTCGGGATAAAAAGTAGCCTATGACACTTTCGGGACCTTATCTACCTACATACAAAAAATCATGAAGATCCGTTTAGCCGTTTTTGCACGAACTTTTACATAAACAAACAAACAAAGACACAGAGAAACAGGCAAACATACAAAAATAATAAATCTATGAATAGTTGGAACGTGTTCTGTTATCAATTACAAGTATCTACAATTTTTTTTTATTTCTTCATGTTCAGACTTTTAGCTTTTTTATGTGTAGGGATAACATTATATGAATACAGGTTGACTAAAGACTGGTGCAAAAATAAAAATGCATCGGTCTGATGACGCTTTAAATTTTCAGCTATTAATAAAACGCAAAAATGGGAAGTGCTTTTAAATATTTGTGTTTTTACTTGACAAATAAAGCCGTCCATTTTGTTGATTACACTTTTTATTATATGTATTTAAATTTTAATATTACTCAGTAAAAAATTGTATTCCTTATAATATTTTATGTTTTCACTGGGAAATACTTTTTTCATTTATTGTTTATCTTTTAAATTGCAAAATCAAATCGAAGATTTTAATTCATGAATATTGTGTTTTTTTTTCAGGTAAATGGCTGAATTACTTTTCAATTACTTCTGTTAGTAAGTAGGAAGTACTATAAATAGATTTATATATTTAATAAAATCACATCGCATTATTACTATTAACATTTTAATTATGAATGAAAACTCTAGGTGTGTTCTTGTCCCAGATCAATCCAACCTCAGAAAATCAGACATACATATGTAATTAAAAAATCGATTGGTAAATAAAAAAGAATTCAACCCATAAAAAATCAACAACCCTAGTTTAATGACGGCATAATTTCATAAGTAACAAAGATGAAATCATCGTATGATACGTTAATTTAAATACTTTACCATATTACAATAAATAAACAAGTTAATTTAAATACATGAATATCCGCGGGCTTAAAGAGGCGATAATGGATTGGCAATACAGCATGTAAATATGAACCAATGTGCGTTCATTTCTGGCTTCCACGAAATTAACACTTTGCAGCCGTAGCTGGGGAGTGATCGCTTCATTTACTTGCCTTAAACTGGTATTATAGAGACGTTCAAACAAATTCAGTAACAATATTTCTGGAGATTTAAGTACTTATTTATGTAAGTTCGTTTAAGAGCGGCAAAAAAGGATATTGAAGAGTATCTAAATTCGATGCCATTGAATTCAAGTTGAAGTTTGTCGTAGCAAGTGCTACAAGCTACGTTCGTTGAGCATTTCAATAGCGTAGAGGGTCTACGAGTTTTATTCCAATAGATTTTTTCGAAACCTTTGCAGATTTGTTTGTAAATTTGAGTTTTAAGTACATGATAAGATTGAAGGGCAGATCAGGAGTCCAGTTTCACTGCTGTAAATAACAAAAAATTTGACACACAAGAGATTTTTCAAAACTGCAATTAATTTCCGTAATGTAACGCCTGTTTCAATATAAAATATTAATAAAAATCTCTATTTACTCAAAATGGTCTATTTTATAGTATATGTAGTGTTTGCTTTACTACAGATAGCTGGAGCCTGTATAGAAGCAACTTTTAATAACATTCAACTTAGTAGTAGTTACGCCACATTATTTATTTTGAGGACATAATTATAATCAAAACAGCCGATTTCGCTCAACCTACTTCATGCATTAAATTGTCCAATAAAGCTTTATAATTACAACCTCCAGTATGACATCATTACAACATAATTTTCCCATAAACATCCCATCAAATCCCTTGAAGCCCTTCAACAGAATTAAGCCTGCATCAGAGGATGTATGAGCGAGTATTGTATTTACTAAATCCACTAAATTTACTAGATCAGTAGACAAAGGCTTTATGTATGAGCATCGTGATGTACTGTCAAATATGGAGTAAAATTTAAACAGTGTTTTGTGTTAAACTTATGAAGCATATAAGTGACAAACATAAGAAAAAGAGAAAAGGTTCTTAGTATCTTTGGAGTTAAATGTAATGAAAACGAAACTGAAATCAGTAATAAAACTTAACTTAGTTATCAAAAAATAATACTTACAAGATCCCAAACTTGTGAAAAAATACGGTTTTTTTTCTTAGCGCTAAGCCCGCACTAAGATACCGTATAATATATTCACAAATATATATTATAATATATCCACAATGTGTAATGATAAAATATTTGATAATGAACTACATGTTACACAGCAAAAAGTATTTTAAAAATATTTGCAGTTAATAAAGTTTAATTATTTTTAACACTTTTTCAGCATTGTTTATAACGTGTGTGTGTGTTTTTTGCTTTATGTTGTTTCGTGTATAACGCAGAAACAAAGATATCTTCACAGAACACAAAATAACATAAGAAATATTCAAATAATATCTCACTCTAACTAACAAACGAACAAACCAACCAACACCAAGCTGCAGAAAAAAGAACTCTTTAAAATTCTTGTCGTAACCAAGAAAGGTTCTTTTAATATTCTTGTCGCATTTTGCCCAAATATAATAAGGTCATCTTCTTACCCTCATTAATAAATATGGAACCTCCATTTTCACGGTCGGCTAGCTTAAGTTACCGTTTTTTATTCTAAATTGGTTTGCGCTTGACCGAAATTTGGCAGTTATGGATACATTTCACACTTAATTACTTTTGTGATTACATAAGTGATTTAGCAAAAATAAATATTAAATAATTTTGTAGCTCTTTGTTGTCTGTAAAAAAAATTAAGGCTCGATTGTAATTTCGATTTATGAAGTGATTCTACCGTAGTTCAAACTCAACTGTTTATTTATTCTTCGGTAAGTTTTAATTATCTACTAAAGTTATGGCAACACTTTGAGGGGGCGGGCAGAAGTAACAAACATCTGTCTCTTGAGTAGTAGGTATTTCCTCATGACTGAGGGTCGTGACTCCCCCGCAGAATTAATTCGTAAGAAGAGTTCTCTTGTGCAGATACATCGTGGTGGGTGCCTAGGTCCTTCCCCTGATGTCCTCGGATGTTGTGGTCCTCAAACATGTCGGTTTCTTCACGATGATTTCCTTCATTACAAAGCGAGCGCAAAGCTACACATAACTCGGAAATACAAGTCGTAGTGTAGGGCCGGATTCGAACCAGGGTGCGTCTGGATGAAAAGTAGACACTGGAATCGCTGAGCCTTACTTGCTTTTTTACAACAATAGTGTACGTATCTATAATGTGAATGGAAGAATGAAATGGAGAAAAGTCCTTATGAAATTACAAAATACACAACACAATGCCACATAATACCTTCATTTAAAATTGTCTCAGCCGTCTCCTCCAGTATAAAAATGCAAAGCCCATCTCTTTTTACGCGATCGGTTCACAAACCATTTATCTTACAGATAAACAGTTTCACTCACACCTTTTTAATGTGAAGATTTATGGACTCCGCGAAGGAAGGAGTCAACTCGGTTTTTTGTTCACTCTATCTGTCGTTTAGGAGTGGGTAATGAAGTGATTGTCGTTTGTTTTAAAGCACATTACGGAAAAAAAGAAAAAAAGAGCAAAAATATACTCTCATAAAAGCAAATATATTTTATCATAAATCAATAAACAATTCATTATTAACCTAACTTCTTTTAACTTATGTTCATTTATAATAATGGTTTGTGAATTAGTAATTTATATGGACTTGTAATTCTGTTATAAATATAATGAATATGAATATTGTCATATCGCGATATAAATGTAGGAAGTCGATTTCTCGACGACGTGCGTACATTAGCTTAGACCACTACAATAAATTTATAATCGTTATATCATATGCTCAACTTCATAGTAAATCATCTACAGGCTTCTCTATCCCACTGCTGGGCATAGGCCTCGCTTATATTATAGATAGATATATAATTTTTATATATGTATATTACTTGAAAAGTCCTATCTGTGGTAAATCCTAAGTTATTTTTTATTTATTCTGAAAAACTTAATTATTTACTTATTTTATTAAAAGTTCGAATTGTTTTGTTTTATTTGGCTTTTTACCTACTATTCGCTTAGTAAATCTTAAAATTTACCAAAACGCCCGGTAAATGTCAGGTAAAATATAAGATTTACCAAACTGGGGTGTTTTATATATAGATTAATACAAAAAACATAGAAATCTAACAAGTGCCACAAGTGATAAGTAAAATATATAATTATTTAGGTTCAGATAATTACAACAAAGTCATATTTGGCTTGTTATTAAAATAAAAATAATAAAATAAATATTCCGGGACATTGCACACAGCACCATCTAGCCCACACTGAGCAAACGCTTGTGTCGTGGGTACTAGATAACGGATACAATACTTATATACTTTTTTGTGTAAATACATACTTATTATACATACAAACAACCAGACTCAACACAAGTAAGTACTAATTATAAATTTTAAAATTCATAAATACTTGTGTCACGCGGGAATCGAACCCGCAACCCCTAGTTTAGAAGGGCGAGCCACTACCAACTAAGCTAACGGGCCAGTCATATATAATATATATGTATGTAGGTATATATATATATTAATACTGTGTTGTCTACTATTCTGTTTGTAAACTTGCAGTAATTCTCCCTGCAACTGCATTCTATCCCAGGAGCTATAAACGATGACACATGTGAGCTATTCGCACGGAGGGACCATATGTTACATGCAATACTATTTCTATGCTGTATGGTAGTTTAACAGTGTGTTTAGAAAATAGTGAAACTGTAACGATATATGTATCAACTAGTGAGTGCTAGCGACTTCGCTCGCATTAAGAAGTAAATCTTGCAACCCTATTTAACCCCTTTAAAGTGGCATTTCCGAAAATCCTTTCTTAGCGGATGCCTACATCATAACATCTACCTGTATGCTAAATTAGCTTGATTCTTCCAATGATCTTGGCTGTGCGTTGATAGACCACTATGTCAGTCAGTTAGTCACCTTTGAGTTACACTATGAGAGATTAAAAAAAAAATATAAGTAAATGTTTATAGATATATAGTAATGATATGCCAAAGTTGATATTGTGCCTTTCGTAACTAAAATATGTTTTAATAAAAATACATACATATTTTAAGCATTTTTATGTTGTATAAGTTTGTGTTTGTATATGAGAATGGTTTTACAGAATCCAGTTCTTTGTAAAGATACCTACAGTTATGGAAATAAATCATCGCTGAATATAATTCAAAATGTGTGTTTAATCACACAATGTTTTCTATATCTGTTTGTGGAAGGACCTGGGCGCCCACCCAGATGTATCTGCCCAAGAGAACTCCCCTTACGAATTAATTCTGCGGGGTAGTCACGACCCGCATCATACATACATACATCATACGACTCAAAGAGATATATTCTATATCAGCACAACCATCAAACTGACTTTGATTTAAACCCACCGAAGTGGTATATAATGCGCCAATAATCAATATTAGTTAGCGCCATCTCTCAGACAATACGGATAGCTCGCGTTAGAGGCAGTCTGATTGGTTAGATACTATTAAAGCACTAGAACAGAGATGTACTATACATACAGTGCCGTGGATATGGTATCTTACTCGTTGTATTGGAGCTGTGTTTTTTATTATCAAATTGAATGGCGTGTTGCACCAGCAGTGTTAAATGAATCTTTCATCTCGTCTTTAGGTCTATATCAATCTTATTATATAAATCATAACTACCCGTTATTTTAATACTCTGTAAATAATTAATTCTGTATCCGTTTAAATTAAATCACACCATAATGACGCTCTCTTTCGGCGTTACCCGCGTTCCCTTAACTTTACCTAATAAAAACCGGCATAAGTCTATTTATCTATTTAGATTCATCAGTTAGACCATGAATAACTAACTGAGTTTTGTAAAGCGCAAACCCAACCCACATAAAAAATTAAGAAGATGAAATTGCCACCTCCATCCAAGTTCCATCGTACATCGTTGTACATAACAGCTTCGGCGATTACCCGCAATGGATACAAATAGTGGTCGAGTAATGAACGGTACCTAATGTACGTAGTACATACGTACTACACTTCTCACCAGATACATGTATACTACTGGCGGCAGCACTTTCGCCACGTATCACAACATGACATTGTGTTCATGTCTTGGTCCAACATTGTGCTCATGTCTAGGCTAATACTTTTAGTTGCGTTTTTCTCCGTATGCACAGTTATGTTGGGCGGATTTAGTATGGCATTGAACAGCGAATGAACTGCTTGGAATGTTCTTTACTTTGTTTGCTTCAGAATGAGCGATGTGAAAAAAGTTCATTGTGCTTATGGTTACCAAGAGTTACTCTTACTTATATTGATTATTGTAATGTATGTTTACTTAAATAACTACTCGTAATTAATGACTAACAAACGTAAAACTAAAGTCAGATTTTATCCAATGTTTCTTTTCACAAATTCTCAAAAAAAAAACTAGCTCCTTTTCTGACCTAATTTATTAAATCTAAGTTATTGTTTTAATTCCAGTGCCAAGAATGCAAAATCTTAGAAAAGAAAACATTCAAATATACACGTTTTATTACACAAAAACTTACGCAAACTTTCGAGTGAAGCTTTAAAAAGCTCTTAGATCGCCCTCGTTGTGACATCAAAACATAACTTTTGACTCCTGAGACCAACTTTAATAAGCTTAGCATGGCTAAATTAAGTGAATCACAGTCTGAATCAGTGTACCATGCTAACTGAGCAATGTAAATTTAATTGTACAGTTTTGGGCTGTAAAATGTGTTTTCATAAGTTTTGTATAATTTTATGCGTAACTGATATCTTAAAGATCTGGTTGTAGGGAAAAACATTAATTTAAAATCTAAATAAAAAAGGGAAAAATATGAATTATATTCCATAATTTATACCTTGTACAGTTACTTTTATTATGTTGTTTTATTTCTAGCACAGTCAATACATAAATAGTTTTTTTTACATGAAATAGGCTCACGCTTGACTACAACTTGCTTGATGTTAAGCAACGTTATAATCTACGGTCTAGCGCGCTTGCCTAGAAGAAACAGGTTTAGTATATAAGTCGCTTCTGGTGCTTACTTGTAGTCCAATCAAAAATAACGATATATGAGTATTGCAATGGAGTATAATCATGTTACTTTTTATGGCAAACTGTTATTGTGGATTTTCGCGCCTGGAAGTTAGTATCAAAGTCAAAGTTATTTATTGGTAAGTTATTTTACATGTCATTGATTAAATCTTAATATTTATATTTATAAAATTAGTAATGTATCTGATGGTAGCAGAAATACGCAGGTTCGAATCCTGCCGGGCGTGATTATTTTCGCTCATTTTTCGATAAAAGTTTAATTTAAATCATGCGGGTTTAGCACTTGATAAAAAAACGCATACTGTAATGTATATGCTGATGCAATGAAAGTTTCAACCAAATTCTATCTGAATCAAATAAAATGTACTCAATGTGACCACTGTGACCAGTGCTAAGCCCCCGCATCCCAGCTGACATGTCACCGGAATGCGCAATCGAATGAGTTCCCAAGTTGGTGCCAAGTTGAGCTGCATGCATACTTGAGAACTTCATTTCATACCTCGGGGTCAATATTGGACATGGATATGTTAAACTATAGAGGAATTATTTTGCGTTTAAAAATTTAAATAATGTATGCATGTGTACTACCAATTTAAAAAAAATATCCGTGTGTAATTTTTAAAGTACTTTTATGTTTAAATATTTAATTATTTTAATTTGCCCCCAGTAATAATCTAATATGTATTGTTTGTGATAAAAGGTTGTTCAAAAACTATAAACTAAAATAATCCAAATGAATTCACGAAGTTGATTGTTCAGTAAGCGGAGGCATTCGCATTCGATTACCAATGTTAAGCAAAGGGTCGGCGCTGTCCGTGACGCTGTCAGTACAGCAGTCGTTAAGCCATGTCAGAGGCCCTACGGCGGCTTGAAAACTCTCTCAACTCATTCAATAAGAAGAAGAAGATTGTTTTTCAAGTTATCAAAAGTCGTGAAAAATAAGTTTTTGGTATTTATGTATGTCCCCAAGCAGCCATTAAAATGCTTTAGTCACTAGTAATCCTTTAATGCAGTTAGGATTCTAGGCTTATTTTATCTATGACATTACCACTGCGGGTCGGAGTTAGGGGATTCAAATACTTGTAACATACTACTCACTAAGTTCTTGTGATGTGTGATAGTGTAGGATTACATGGATAAACTACTTTCTGCTTACTGATAACTTATTTCTGGGTAAATTACTTACCTACTGAAAGCGCCAGTAGCTCAGCTAGCAGCGGCTATCACATGCGATTATTATCAATGCTAAGCAACTGTCGTTGGAGAGGAGGCCTATACTCAGCAGTGGGTAAACACGGGCTGACATGATGATGATGATGATGAAGCTTCCGTGAATGTAAAGACATGTTAAATTGTAGGTCCCGGCTGTTTCTCATAATTGCTAGTTACTCAACCTCCAAAAAGTGTTCAAGATTTTTTTTAGAGTGTTTGTTTATTTGAAGCACATTCGCCTTGATTGCCTCTCTATTTGGTATAAACTAATATTACTTTTATGAAAACAATTAAATTATTATTTCTATATGTACTGACTACGTGCCTGTACCCGCCCCGCTGGAAACTTGAATTTATGACTAAATGATGATGTAAGAGGTTTTCAGGAGCTCATAAATTATGCGGAGCATCAACTTATCGGGCAGCGGAATGTTCCTTATTCGCTGATAAAAAAATATTTTCGAGATTAATAAAGTTATGGTTTTTTGATATTTTTATTATGTATGTTGTTGGTTATGGTTGATGTTTTAGTTATGGTTAACATTAGAATTTTACATTATTTATTTTGTGATAGTAGGTAATCTTATAATGTTATACGTCAGACAAAAGTGTAAAAGATAAGAAAAATGCTAAACTTAAATCTATCAAATCAAATCTTTAAAATTATGAAAGAAAAATGTTACTTCTATTTCATGTATATTGGTTATTTTTAATATACAGGTTAAACCTAATTTAGCAGTTCAAGATACGTTTTTATACCACGTCTTGTGCAAGCGAGATAATAATTATAATCAAAGTTTTGCTAACCAATCTTATATTTAGCTGATCAAAAAATAGCAACCTAGTGTGATGTCAGTGTATTTAAGAAATTGGCAACTTGAGAGAGGAACTAAAAGGTTCTTAACATATGATACATGAGGTTATAGATTAACTTAGGTACTATTTGTGCAAGCTTTTGAGATTTTTTTCATTTAGTGATTTTTTTTATCGCAACACTAATGGAACGTAAAGTTTGTTATGCTTTTATTTTTAAACGCTAAAATGGTTTAACCGATTTGGTTGAAATTTACTATGGAGTGTGACTGAATATAATTATCATGTATCTTTTTTATTCACATTTTATGTTGTTTCGAATACCGAAATCATCTTTCTCAATCTCGTATTTATGATATTACGAAATTGCGTTTTTATCTAATCAAAATTCAGTTTTCTGTGTGAAAAAGTTTACAATAAAGTGAAAGTTTACAATACATTCATTTATTTCATGTAAGAAAATAATCAATTTATATCATTTACATAAATAGCAAGAGTATTACAAATATGACTATACAATAAAAAAAACCTTTACAGAAGGCATTCTAAAAGCAAGTTGGTAACAAAACCGACAGTTACAAACATTTCCCGTTTCCTTACCTCACCAATTTGGCCAACACAATGTTCCAAACTTCACTCACAGGAACAAAATGTTACAAAGAACACTATTACACAATACACAGACTCCACATAATGATAAAAATAAAATTACAAACATTAACGTTACGTTTGACAACAAACAGCTAAAGTTAAAGTCCATTTCTAACTTGCCTAAATAAACTGTTTTCTGTAATTTTTTAATTAACAAAAGTTATACAGAATGAAACCTAAGAAATTCGCGATCTAATGTGTTGCAATTAATATGCATATGAATTAGTACGTGGCCATGTTAAGATAAATAAATAAAATTAATATTCCGGCACATTGCACACAGCACCATCTAGCCCCACACTAAGCAAACGCTTGTGTCGTGAGAACTAGATAACGGATATAATACTTATAAATACATAATATGTACTTATTATACATTGGATTATATCGTATATTGCGCAGAGCTGAAAATATGATCAACTAGTCTTTTTTATCTCTAATATAAAAGACTTTGCCCTCGCCGTTTAGTTATTCGTCATTATGTATAGTTAAAAAAATATATAAATTCGAAAGTTAGGTCTAAAACTTCCTTTGTCGTTGATTTCGCGCGTGAACGCGGAATCTTTTGCATGAAGCCGGTGGTCATAAAACGTGGATTTCGCCGCCCCTTAACGGCGGGGGTTTTGTTTTATTTCAGATTCTGCCCGTACACGTTACACTTCACAGATTTGCTTTCTATTTATAACGTTTCTTTGTAATATTAACTAGTCTGCTCTTGGTGAGCCCAAGCTTTTGTGCGATAGAAATTCACTAAGTTATTTACAAATTTCTTTCATGTTAAATCAAATTTTATTAAAAAAATGTCTTCTTCCTTTGTGATGTGTAATTAATTAAATGCCAGTATGTACATACGCGTATTACTAATAACTCATAAGTCACAGAATGGATTGGATTAAGAGTTAAGTGGCTCTTTTTATTCTCATAGTTCAAAATTAGATTCAACTAAACAAGTGATACTTACCTAAATTGACCTTGTTGTGAAAATGTACCTATCACTTATTTAAATGGTTCATTTCATAATTAATATAAAAACAAATAAAACTTAGACTACTACACTAATTATTAATTTTATAATATTAACTTTTTCTTTTTACAAAAAATCCATTCTCTTGTTAAATTAGTATATTTTTTTGAGAAATACTTCCCATTTTAATATATTTAAAAGATTCAAAACCTCAATATCAGTAATGGAAACAAGTCAGCTTTACAGCACATAACCATTACGCCGGTTGACAGCCGGTTGTAAACCCAGCCGGAACCGGATCTGAACTGGGTGTACTTGCGGCAACGACATTAATAATACCTACATACTTTACCATCCAAAAATACAAGTCGACATCTGTTAGATTTAAATGTTACGAAGTTCTAAGTAAACATCGTAGCATAATTGTTAAAACAAGATAGGCAATACAAAAAGTCGCAAGAGAAAACGAGAAAACAATATAAACATTAATCAGTTGACACAATCGCGGCGAGCCTATTGTCATTTATTGTCATTGCAGAATAGGGATAACCATCCGGCAAAATTTGCCGAGACAGTTATCTTTTTGCCGGATGCAGTAACTGAATAAAAAAACAACTTGAAAAATTGTTCAGTTTATTTTTTAATATTTATAACATTGCTATAGAATAATAGAAATAATAGAATAATAGAAATTTATTCACCTTATAACATCTCGTTACATTGGGCAAGTCAATTTACATTTTCTTAATTATATGGTACATAGGTACTTAAATTAAATTAGTAAACTTATCAAACAATTTGGTCATACACAAATGATGATTCTGTCAAAGGCAATCTCATGTATTCGTTTAGTGTATAAAATGGGTTGTTAATAAAGAAGTTTTTAATAATGTTCTTAAAAGCGTTTGGAGGCAAGTTAATTAATGTATGTGGCAGTTTATTAAACATACAGACTTTATTATAGATCCCTTGTTTTTGTACTTTCTTTAATCTGGTGTTTGGTAACCTCAATGCGACTATATTCCTTAGGCTGTATTGGTTATCTTTTTTCAGCGCGGACTTTTCATTATAGATCTCCAGTAAACATGTGTAAATATACAGAGATATAACAGTCATAAGTCTTTGTATATCAACACAGTTTGACACAGAAATGAACTAATATTATATGTGAAAACTTATGATACAACTTTTATATGTATATACAACTATTATTAACTATACGCAGTCAGATAAAAACGTAGGTTTATAAATAAATATAAAGCTAACGTGAAAAAAAATATTCACCGTCGCCCTTAATTATAAAATACAATCTGGCCAATGTTATGGCCGGATTGCCGGATACGATCGAACTCTAATGTACTAATGTTCCATTCCATGCTAAAAATGACAAGTCATGATTTCCTTGTCGCACTAACCGCAATCATATAAATCTATCTCATTTTTCATTATTTTGCTCAAAATGTCATAACAAATAATTTGTTGTAAAAATTGTTACTTAGGCTCACAATAAATAACGATAAATCGTGCAGAAATCAGTACTAACGCGTGAAATGTGATGCCTGAAGCTTAATGATGTATTTTACTGCTACTTTTACACTTTCGGAAAGCACAAGAAGGCATTTTTATTATATTTATGGATCGCGTCGCATGTCTATGAACATCTCGCCTCATTCGTGGCCGAACACAGAATGAAGTGCCAAGTGAGAGAATTCACTCAGTTTTTGTATGCTTAAACTTTGAGCTCGGCTAGGCCGGTCCATGTAGGTATTATTAATGTCGTTGACTTGCGGGGACAATGTACTTCGTAGCCTCGTTTGGGAGCCAGTTTCATTTGGTATATGCTGCTTTGACTAGAGAGTCATTTGTGCTGGTGTCGAAGCAAGCGGTTGGCTGAGCGAATATATGAGTGGCCCATTCTGTTGACAAAGGTCTTATTTATTTATTGTATGTTTGTGTGTATATATTTGTTAAATGTCTGTAATTCTGTCTCAATATTTTTTTTTCTATTTCTATTTTAAAGATTTCAAACTACCTTAAAGAACTTTTGAGATGGATAACGACTAACTACTGCCGCATTATAACGAACAGCTGGGACCTACAATTTGAAGTGTCATTCGACCCATGGATGCGCCTAAAATAGGTTACCACTTATTTTGTCATCAGTGAAAGTTTGCCAAAAAACATGGAAGATTATAGATTTAAGATTATATAAGATCTGACCACCAAAACAGTAACACAATTCCTATTCCAGAACATTGAATTTTTTTTAAAAGTCAGCTAAAAGTCTGCACAACATGTGCGCAAACCTCGCAAGGTTTTCCCGTCGCCATTTTATTTTTATTGTTTTTAAAAATAGCCTCCGGGTATGGGTCGATGAAGGGCTGATGGGAAAATACCCATCGATGTGAAAATACCCATCAGGAAAAGGGCCTGTCGGACCGACTGATGGAAATTCCTTTAAATTTCGGTTTGTCAAAGCTATTTTCTGAACCCTTGAATAATAGATTTGAATATAATGTGACTTCTTAGAAATAATTAGTACCTAATTTTCGCACGTCTTGTTTTCAGTACATATTTGAAATAGGTCGTGATGAAATGTATTGAAAGATTTATCTAAATTTCAAGTTACCTACATGCTAGATAAATACATTCATAATTGAAAAAAAATATAATCATTTATACTAAAACCATTTGAACTAGTGTAATGACAGTGTCGGAAAAATCTTATCTTATCTTATCGGAAAAAGCAATTATACGAGTATTAAAAAAACCTTTTAAAAACTTATCAATATTTACATTTTTTCTGGGTCAACTCAAGTAACACTAGGGAATGCCACTAGGTCACAAACAGTCAACAACATCCACAAAGTTTAATAATACGACTTGACGATGTGCTCTGTCCTTTATATCTAATAGATTTTCCCCAAGTTTGATAAAATAGCTTGGCGGTGTACTGTTCCCTTTACACGGAGTCGATCAAAAACGATGGAATTACATTTTTCATCAGGGAAATGACATCAATCTGGGTTTAGGCGAACATTACACCTCACAGACTCCTCATTATTTGAGAGAAAGAAATCTATGTATGTATATTGAAGAAAGAAATCTATATTGACAGAATAAGTGAAATTCGAATCAAATATGTTGTATTATAAAATATATAGATAACGTTCATTTGATTGTTTAATTTACAATAATATGCTTCATATTCCTACGTAATAAGTCAGTGGAATACATCTTTGTCAGAAGTGGAATGGTCAATTATTTAATCCAGGATAAAAGCTTGCTTTTTCGTGTGTTAATCCATAGTCTTATCGAATCCAAATTTCTACAGAATTATTTTAACCGTTTGATCGCGAAAAACAAGCAATCACACCTATGTACTTACTTACTTTAATCCTAATAATGCTAGTGTGATGTTGGGATAAACTTCAAATTGGCCTTGATTTGCGAGATGAGTGTTTAAATAAACATACAAACGGAGACACAGACAAACAGATAAACAGACAACATATCTAGATATTATTGCATTGTGTTCAATTCGAAGTATCTCCAAACACTTTTAAAAAATCTACAATGTTCAAACTTTCGACCCTCTCCGGCTTTATTAAATGAATAGATATACATAGGTGTTTAGATTACATTGTCTGTGATATTAGGGTCCGGTGCCGGCGAGAGGAGGCGTTTAATAATAACTTGTGCTTGCGATGTTTTGTGATTTGTGAACTCAAGTTATTTCGGGAAAACATGTATTATAATGTAGATACTTATTACAATAGCATTAGAAATGTAGAAGTTTTAGTAAGAACAAGAGTTAAGAATAAATATTTTGACACGACACATAATATAACATAGTAATTATAGTAGGTACTCGAATAAATTTTAATTCAGATAAGTAGGAGCATGGCCTATGGATTTTCAAGAACTAATGTTCCAGCGATCTTCAAAGCGAGAGTGAATCGGTTCTTATCGGGTAAGCACGCTCCATCTTAGGCCATAGCCTTACTTACTATCAGGTAAACTATGGTCAAGTGCAAACCCGTTCAAGTTAAAAAAAAAGAAACCTCCAATGCCTATACTACATGCCTATACTATATTCCTATACTATCTAAATTGTTTACTACTCACCATTTCAAATCTAAGCTAAATCAAATTCGTCCCCACTCAGATCTAGGTCCAGTACTAACCCTGCAATGTCCACTGGATCTACAAAGCTAACGCTGTGGGTCCACAAAGCCAGTTCCCAGATAAAGGGGACCGTATCTGGCCACGAAGGAATTCCGGTTGGAAACCGGAAACCCGCCGCCAGCCAATAAAAACTGATAAAACGAGAAACGACCGACGTTGGGAAAGGGTGAAGGTTTGTGAGGACAGTAAGGATTTCAATCTAGAAAAAAAAACATTTAAAAGTGATAAAAAATATATAATAAATAAAGAAAACTACTAATCATGGCAAATTGATATTTATTGGGATCTCAGCCTTCTAATTTGTATTGTGTTATAGTCAAATTATATTATCTTTTGACTGAAAATTGATTTTATACAGTAAATTTTTAACCTTTCAAGTGAGATCCGGATCACGTATGTATGTGTTTCCTAAATTTGAATGCAAACGGTAAATAGTCAGTAGAGTAGAGTAGATGGTCAGTTAGGCTGCCGTAGGATCTGGATTTCGAATGTTTGCTACAAATCCAATTACCACGTTACATTAGTGAAATATATATAAAACATAGTTTACTGCGGCGAAAAATACTGTGGCCCTGCAACACAAGACCCTTGTGATACTCAGTGCAGAGCTCAGTAAACCTCACCAACATCCTTCAGAACTTACTTGTTGTATATTTCATTTTAGTGGTACGTATACACAATAGTCATACATAAATAAACGTTTTTTTATAATATTATAATGCGATAGCCAGCTAGTCAGCCAAAGTACAAGAAAATAACAGAGAGTCCGTACTGCTACTAAGTCCTGTTTAGCAGGCGCGGTGTTGAAATGCCGCAATGCCTTCCTTCCAAGGTCGCCCGGAATATGGCTGTTTCAGCACGCCCGTGCTTTGTTGCAAGGCTTTGCTACGCGATAAGTCAGTGATTGCAAAATGGCTGACAAAATTGGATTTTTAGATACCTATCATATCAAATAGAATTTAAACCCAGTTATGTTATTAATGGTCTTATATTACCTTTTTATTATGCTTTTTAGTGAAGTTTTAAAGAATGTGTGTAATGTTTTGGAACAATTTATTGAGAGTGACATGTTTGACAATTAATCATCAATAAATGTATATTTTACGCAATTGCTCCCATAAGACATATACTTTCATTTATTTTTTATGAATTCATAACATTTACTTATACTTCTTAAATAACATATGACTATTTAAATGATTTCAATGTATAATATAATACAAACAAATTTGCTTTGTTTCAGGTACTATCCCATACTATACCACAAAGCTGGCTGCTTTTATATCATAGCTTCTATCTATAGCTTTAGTATCATAGCTTCTCAAGTAAGTTTGCCTCGTTTCACCGGCCAGTTATTATTTAACGACTTAAACGCACTTTGAAAGTGCGAAGTGTTTAAAAATGTACTCCGATGTACTCGTCTTCCCTGTCTCTCTTACTGAACATACTTTAAGGAGCTATATTTTACTGCTATATTTAGACATCCGTTAATTTAGCTATATGTTGAGATATTAACGCTGTTTTTTGAAATAAAAAAAAAAAACAAATTTAGTCCAGTTTAAACTTATAGTAACTTTACGTTTAAGTCAAATATTGAAATTTACCTGCATGTAAAATGGAATTGAAGTATGTTTAGTTCTTGAACGCTGACTGAAGTAGCAGTGTAACTTGTTACATATTGTTATAAAATTTGCCTGTTTTATCCTTTGTTTGTTTCTTCATGCTATTAGAGTTAAACAAATGAAAAACCAAAATACCTAAAAGAAAACATAGAGTACACTGACACTTATTTAGTGGTCGGAAAAATCTACGGAATGAAATAGGAGAATAATTTATTTTTACTTGATTGTCCAGTGTAACTACGATCGAATACCGAAATGCTCTATCTTAGATCTTAGCTACTGTTTACCATTTTGCTAACTACAGTCAAGCGAAAACCGGCTGTTTAATAAACTAGATACAATAACAAGAATATTGACCTAAACATACATAACATACCTCTAACTACTACACAATAATAAAAAGGGGGTACTTAGAAAATCGTTAGAAAACTCTAAAGATGGTCTAAGTACTTCAACTCACTGTCAAAAGGCAGCGTGACTGGTCGCATTACCACGCTGGATGGCAATGTTGATACGAGTACGTTGATCAAGAAAAAAAAGTAAAATATGTTTATTTGCCATTTGAAAACTTAACCTACACATATTACAATATTTATATTTTGTTTAACTTACAATACAATAATAGTGTTAACTGTAGACCCCAAACTAGGCGTTAGCCTGTATCTTGGTGGTCCAATTATAAAAGATCCTGTTTTCCAGAAAGAAGTTGACGCAAAAAGGGCAGCATTTATTTTAGGTCCCAAAAAATTATTAAACTGATAAATAACCTAACAGATGTACAAAAGGAAATACTATGTATGCCACAGCGACCTACATAGACAATGCAGTACAAACAGGTTAGCACAGACCTCCTCTCCTGTTATCGCCTTCACACGCCAATTATTTTCCGCCATTTTGTATTCCATTCTTCTGACATTGCAGTATGGGAGATCTAAAGACAACAGATTGGATTAATGATTAACTTTGTGCTTAGAATGCCTTGTCAAAGCTAAGTAACGGTTTTTTGGTCAGTCATTGAATAACTAATAATGCTAAATGTCTTAGTCTTGTGTCATTTCCCTTCTTTATAGTTGACGTAATAGCATAAAACAATTGTTAATAAGAAAACATTTTTTCATCTCACTAAAGTTTATTTTACATCTAAATTTAAGTGATAATTGATAAATCCATCGCCCGGTATGTAAGAAGTGTATTGTAAAAGTGAGTGTTTCTAAATGTATATAATGTCTCGTTTGAGAATCACTTTATTCGCATTCTATGTAATGAGTACCGAAATGCTTCATATTATCGTTTGTGTGAGTTTCAGTTATTATTATTTAGATCATGTATTGTCCCATTGTCGGGCAACGGCCACTCTACCCGCTTTCCATTTATTTCTGTCAAGTAAAAGTTAAGTAATGGTGACAGTCTGATTTTCATTCAACCGTTGTTTCAGAAAAAGTTTTAATAAAATAACGTGACTTTGAACGGCAGATTTATCCCAAACGACAGATAACGCTCAGTCCTCTCAGATATCAATACTAACGTACTGAATAGGCATCTAGGATTTCCAATAAAATCACTCCGTTTGTTCTCAAGAGACATAAAACACAGGGTTACTTATGGAAAAAAATATTTTTATGGTTTATTCTCTAACTCTACTTATCTAATCATTTTTGCTGTAACACTACAATTTGTTAAACCGTCAATACCATGACAATTTAATTTTCCTTAACTTCGTCATGCGACACAATCTACTATTTACCTATATTGTCTGTTTTAATATTATTGTATGTACTATTGTGATTACAAATCTTCTTCCTGCTCATAAGACTCAATTTCTTTTGATGATTACATCTTGTCGAATTTTTTTTTTTCGGGAAAGCGGTTCTCGTTTACAAATTTTCAAAAGTCATAGATTACTAACTTACCAGTTGATGTTTGTTGGTATTATGTATTGTTGCTATTTATTTAATAATTAATAACCACCCTTTTTATATTGATTTAGTTAACAGTTACCCAGTATAAGTCGTATTACTTACCAGTCTCGTACAGTGACAGCTGACAGCTGACAGCTGACAGCCAGTGATGTGATGTTAGTCGATGTTATTGATTTTTTCGAGACAATCGCTGAGGGCGATAAGGCAGCTTCACATAGTATAGATACTCAATGAAAACATGAAATTACGGGCAAATTGTGAGTTTGAGGTACCCTTTGCATTGTAATGCAATTATAAATTTTATGATAGACGCTTACTCGAATGAAAAATTTAATTTTAGCTTTTACACAAAGAACTAAGGATTATGAGCTACACAAATGTATATGATTTAATCCGTATTTTAAATTAATGATTATACATATAAAATTATTGAACTTATTAATAATTTCTATAGTATGTGTATATATCTCTAGTATCTTATATAGTCGATAACGTCAAGTCTCCATTTTATTATTTCACCGGAAACAGCTTCCTTCTAATTGGACCTTGCATAATGCACAATTGGTGTCTGAATAGTTTTATAATAGGCATTCGCGTTATACTTTCCCAAATATCTTTCGAATAATAATCATGTTACTAACCTTCCCTTAAAGATAACTTCACTAATCACGTATGAGCATCCCAGCCAGCAAAACAAAGAGTGCATCTCCCATACTGCTATAACTGGAGCGTCCGGTAGAGGGCGCCGGAACCGGCTGCGAAAGTTTAATGAGTCGGAATGCATGTAATGTTTACTGAGGAACTAATGACTCGGGACAATGGTCATCACAATGTTAATCACTTTTTGTGATCACTCTGTTTTCTACTACCTAGTATAAAAGACACGCGAGGTTTTTTATATGTAACATGGAGAGAAAAACGGTCTGTGTGTTTAGCTTAAAATCTAAACATTCGTGGCAAGCTTTTTGTAAGAAAAGGTAAGTAAGAAAATTTGAGCGATTTAGAAATTAAATGCTTTGACCATCACCGCAGTTGGCATAAATAAGTCGAAGGCTTACTGACAGATCAATTACTTATTCTTCTTAATATTTTGATATTACATACATTAAAAACTCCATATTCATTGACGTCTTTAAAAAATAAATCCAATAAGTTCAAGTTCAAGTTCAATTTATTAATAATAATAGGTATTACAGGTCACATCTTAAACTACGAGTACTTACTTAAAAGTATCATACGTATAATTTCATCTTATAAAATTGAACAAAATATAATGTCAATAATTAGATTAATAAAACAATCAATAATATCAATAATCAATAATAACCAATACCCAAGCACCCACATGATAATTTGTCGTTCAACGTTTTAGCTAAATAACGTATTTACTGGGAGCGAGGCTAAATAACCAGCGACCTGCGAGCCCAATAAAAATAAACAAAATCTTGTTTTGGAAGACGCGCGGATATTGCCTGCATGGAATGACATATTACACACCAGACGCCATATTACGACAAAAAGAACACATAAAATTAAGGCGGGTACTTTTAAACGTCAGATGACAATTTTTAACTGAATTGTACGGACTCTTACATTCTTATATCATCATCACAAATTTAAGGGCAAGGCCCTTGTCTGTGGAGCATACATCTTATAGGAACTTATTATATTATTACTACATAGTATAAAGCTAAATCGCTTCCCGCGTGTGTCTGTATACAGTACATATGCTCAAATCCATAAAACTACATAGCGGATTTTTATGCAGTTTTTTTTAGTGGATAGAGTATAAAAACATATTTAAGATAGAATGGAAAAACGTTTATTATATGCGCGCAAAGCCGCAGACAAGGGTTAGTAGCAAATATAACCTTTTACGATATTTTTAAACAATTACATACATGCGTTATAAAAAATCAAATGAAATTGACAAGAGAAACAGGTGAGATCCTGAATTATGTTATAGAATACTTATAAGAAAACATATGTATAACACATATAGATATTAAGGAATTTATTATTTACCTAGTCTATACATACACGTCAAGTTAGCGCCCTATTTACGGTCGACGTATTCCTAAATTGCTCGTGATCATAAGTAATGATTGCTCGAAATTGGCTCAGCCGGCAACGGAAGGGCTGTGATTTAAAAAGTAGATAGGATTTATGTAGGCGCTGTTATTTATTGACAGAGCAAATAAAAATAAAAGGAACGGTTCAACTTCTTACTATTGTGGGTATTTTCGTATGATACAACTTAGTTGGTAGTGCCGTATATACTTAAACCGCCATAGGGGACTCTGGGAATGGTTGATAATTTCTTTCCAATGTTGTTTGCATTATTATAACATCAATTAACAAACGGCTGTGTTCTAAAATTTAACTTATTGTCTGAACCTAAAAAAACAACTAGAAGTAAAAGCAAGCTTTTCTTATACTTATAACTTTTAATTAAATTTGATGTATTTAAACATCTACAAAAGAATGATGTACATATATATCCGTTATCTGGTACCCACGATACAAGCGTTTGCTTCGTGTGGGGCTAGATGGCGCTGTGTGCAATGTCCCGGAATATTTATTTATTTACTAATACCATACTCCACTAACTCTAAAAGACAAAATTAACACAAAAATACATCTCATTACATTTTCACCTTCATTTAAAACCTTTTCAGCCCTGAATAAAAATGTTCCCCTCCCTTAAACCGAGTATAAATTGTCACATTGTTTGTTTAAACTGAAACAGTTAATAAACACGTTTAATTTAAATAACCTGACAGCTGTAACAAAGGTGATTTGCTAAATCTACGCCCGAGTTAAAATTGTCCCGAAAGGTCGGGTCTTACTAACAGCGGTTTAGCAAAGGCTTTGTTCAAATTACAATCTAACGGTACCTGGAATAATATACAAGATATAGGTCGTTAAAAAACGTTCCCCGGCTTTTGAATTTAAAAATCCGGTATCCTTTTGCATCACTACAAAGACAAACGCTATTATCAC
Source organism: Macaria notata (assembly GCA_927399415.1). Classification (NCBI taxonomy): domain Eukaryota; kingdom Metazoa; phylum Arthropoda; class Insecta; order Lepidoptera; family Geometridae; genus Macaria; species Macaria notata. The sequence goes on along the minus strand of OV656747.1, from coordinate 344,395 downwards.
GCCGAAATAACTAGATCAAACTTTTCCTTTTTCACTCGTGTGCCAACTTATTGATACTTAGCACTCGTTTAAAATATCAAAAATTGCCGCGTTGATTCATTTAACGATATATTTTTAAATAAGTGACACGGCACAATATGTAAATAAATATGGTTTAACTACTGTCTTCTTGATTGACACTATTCATTAAAATACGACACGTTTGATGTCCGCACACACGCTCGCTACCTGTGTGACCCCACCCTATGCACCACAAGCCGTCACATGGCGTTTTGCATAATCAACAATTTGGCGAGGGTTGCGTCTGTTTGCTGTCAGAATTAAAGATTTTATCTCGCTCTTGGCCGCGCTGGGATTCAGTATTCAAGGTACAACATATATACGTATGTTACTACATGTCTAGCTATAACTTTAGTTATTATTTTGATGTACCTATATGTTACAGCGAAAGTAATAAATCCAGATATTATATATACTATCCAGCTATTATAAATAATATCTAATCAATTTAGACAAAGTGATAATTGAGGCAGAATTAATCACGTTGACTAGCTATTTTATAAAATATCTTGCAACACGCGGATAATGTAATAACAATAAGTTATAGTTGACCTCAAAACATGAACATGGCATAAGAAGGCTCGAAAGTTAGGTTAGGTTAGGTTAAACATGTAGTCTTATTTTAAATACTTAGTTATTATTATAAATTTTATTAATTTTATAATAACAAATCATTATAATCACGTCAATTACCATTGTTTATTGAATTGTTTGTTAGAACATAACCTAACCTAACTTTCGAGCCTTCTTATGCCATGTTCATGTTTTGAGGTCAACCGCGAGAACATGCCACGTGGCAACGGAATGGCGGGACCCCTCCCGCTCCTCATTTCGTTGCCACGTGCAAATCGGACCATATATTTTATTACTTTGACTGACTTTCGCCTGCTATTATAAATAATATCTGGATAAGGTGATAAATATATCACATTATCTAGACAATTTAGTCATTATATATAATGACCAGTCATTATGTATAATAGCTATTTAATCACTATGACTGTAACATATATACATAGTTGTATATCTCAGTATCAAATCAAATCAAAAGTTTTTTTATTGAACTTAAATCTACCTATTTACAATATTTGTAGCTTAAGACTAAAATAATGAAATATAACTAAAATAATTTAAGTGCTACAATTAAATTATGAACTGGTGCCTCTGAACTAAGCTAGGCTTGTATCTCAGGGGCACCACTTCCCCATGTGTGTTGACATTATGGTGGTCACTCCCACGCAGAACTAAATGATTGGGGAAGTTCATTGGAACATTGTGGTGAAATGAATCCAAAATGTAGGCAGTATTTCGGATTAATTTCAAGCCACTATTGCAGTCATTTTTATACTTTGTGAAGGAAGACTAAACTACGTTTTGTAATTAGGCCCGTAGTGTCTTCTTTAATAAAACCACATCAGGTGCCTAATGCTCCTAAGCCTTTTTGAAATCTTTCAAGAACAGAATTGGCTAGTCTCATACAAACTTAACTTGATATCATGATGTATCTGTTGAAGAAACTCCTTTCAGAAGGTCAAAACCGTTTTGTAAAAAGCGTAAAAACAATGAAAATATCATTCATATGTAACCAACTTGCTCAAGTTTAAAACCATAGTTTGGCTTCGCCATTAATTATGTCGACACCAAAGCAAATTTTCTGTTAATTTATAACTGTACTCGTAACTAGAAACATAATAAAAGTAAAAGTTTTATTAAAATTGCAAATAAAATAAAAGTAGTTATGTACTCTGTTTTTCTGTAGTACTTATGTTACAATTACGTTTTATTTCATCACGAATTGTTAAGCGCAATAGACCTCGTTATCTGGAACGAATTAATGCTGCGAAATAAAATTTAAAATCTTCGCTTCAATTATTTTTATTTCGTCTATTTTGTGTTTTGTTAATTGACGGGCTTAGGACAGGGCTTTGTATAAATGTAGTATTTTAGGCATGAACATACCTGAGAGTTTCAAAGAATTATCATTTTTGTTTTGGCACTGCTGAAAAATGTACATTATCTACTTAAACAAAATAGATCACACCATTATATGAGAATACAGAAATAACACTACTATCACTGTAAGGATACGATATAAGAAATTACATTTAGCATTTTTTCTATACAGATAAACGTTGGTAAGGATATAATTGGAAATTAAATGGTTGCGAAAAAAACTCACGAAATAATGTCTTATTTAATATCTGTACTTTTCCCATTTAACAATTTTACACGCACATAATCTGTAATTCAGAAAATTCTGTAGCAGAGGTCACCCAATGCGGTGAGTTGACGACATTAGAAAAGCTTCAGGGAGCACCTAGATTCAATTTGCGCAGGACCGAGACGAGTGGCGTACTAAAAGAGAGGCCTATGCTCAGCAGTGGGCGATAACAGGCTAATGATGATGATGATATATTATTTGTAATCAACTCACAAAAATCTGTATATATCAAATCATACAATATATTTAATTACACATATTCTTAAGCATGGTCAACTCAACTTCCCTCTTGAAATACATACATGTGTAAAAGTCCCGTAAACTGAAAGCCTCCAAGTTACAAGGATTGCTTCCGAGAGATTGTTCAGAGCAGGAACATTACAGGAAGATAAGATTGTATTTATAAAGGGTTACTGATAATGATTATTTATTTACGAAATTATGTAACACTTAGATATTTTACAAGCTTAAAAAAAGTATTACGAAAATCTTTAGAAAAGCTTAGAAATTATTATTTAAAACAACTGTAAACACGTGTCAATATTATAAACGCTGCAACCATCTCGTATTTGTACCTTTGTAGTGTTAACGACAAGTAAGTAGCTTTTTTTTAAGTGAAAAAATTACCCAGGATAAGACAGCACGAAAATTACAGAAAATGTTGCAAACAAGTGAAATCCATTTAACTTACAAAGAAGGTAAATAACAAAATATTTACTAAGCTCCTTTCCGGAATGCGACCTTTCAAAGAGGCTTTTTGAAATTAAGCCGGTCTCGGTGAATAAGGCAAGGAATTAGGACACGTATATTGCAGTTTTTTAGTTATTTTACGTTATTTTTGTGATAATCTAGTTACCTACATATTATTACTGCAGCACCTCTGGAGTTGCAAGTATCCATAGGCGACGGTGACTGCTTACCATCAGGCAGATCGTCTGCCTTTTTGCCACTTATATATAAAAAAAAACAAAAACTTTGAGATATGACCTGGTTTTTTTAATAATTTAATTCAGAAACAGGGAGCAGCTGTTTCTAAGATTTTACACAGTGTTGTGTTATAATTGTAAAGTAGAATAGTACAGTGCTGTGTTGTAACTGTTGTAGTGTGGTGATAGATCATAAATTATACTTTATTTTATACTAAAGAACGCCCGCGGCTTAGCTCGCATTATTTTGAGATAAAAAATAGCCTATGACACTTCAAAGAACCTCATACCAAAAATCATGATGATCCGTTCAGCCGTTGTTGCATTCTGGGCGTTTAAATAAACAGACAAACAGATACATAAAAAACAGACAAAAATTCTAAAAATGCTGAAGCGTGTTCTGTTAAAGTTTTAAAGTATACCCAAACAATGTTTTTCTAATGTCTTCCATGTTCAGATTTTTAACTCTCTTCAGCTTTATTATATGTTTTTTATTATATAGATAGAACTTTTGTATGCAAGTCAGTGTAAAATAAAAGAAAATCCCCATAATATCGTATTATTTAATTCCCGCCAGTCATTTGTAAGCCGTTTATCGCTCGGGGGCAACCACGGAACTGCCGAGTCAGCGAGGGGGGTACTATAGCTTGCTGTTTGTATTTTGAAACGATGTGATGTTTTTTGTAGAGGAAATAAAAGAGGATATTCGATTGCTTCTTTTATAATTTAACACAAACGTTTGCTTAGTGAAGGACTAGATGGCGCTGTGTACAATGCCCCTGTTTTCTGTGTACAATGTTTTTTTAAAATAATAATCTGTTACTTTTTTAATAATTGTAATAATAATCTCTGTCGTCTGGTACTTCGCATAAGTGTGGTATTTTTTGGTATGATTATGTTTTACAGGTTGTGTGTAAAATAGTTAAGAATTTGATATGTTTGTCTATTAAATAACAAATTTAAATTTATTATAGTTGTTGTGAAGAAAAGCAGGTTACTTAACAGAATACAATTGAATAAAATCGTTCATAATTACTTAAGTTAAACAACATATAGGGTGTTTTATTAAATCAATGTAAATAAACTATTGCAGTAGAATAGACACTAGTGTATCAATATTTAGACGTAAGTGCAAGATCTCGAACATGATAGGACAACTAACAGTCCACCAAGCTTGACTTGTCATCTCGATATTACCGTCCGCCACTTTTATACCATACTAGTGGGAGCTCGCGGCTTCGCTCGCATTAAGAAGTAAAACTTGCATCCCCTATTTCACCACTTTAAATGAGGCATTTCCAAAAATCCTTTCTTATCGGATGCCTACGTCATAACATCTACCTGCATGACAAATTTCAGCCCGATCCGTCCATTGGTTTGGGCTGTGCGTTGATAGATCACTATATCAGTCAATCAGTCACCTTTGAGTTTTATATATTTAGATTAACAGTGATTTTAGACTATACTTATACCATTTTATAAACATTTACCAAGATTTTCCAGTTATAAAATCTCATCTTTATCTTAAATGTAATCCCTCTGATACATCCTGCAGGTCACTGAAATACTAAGTAAAACAGAACTTGAAATCTAAGTCCTACAACTTATAAACTAGAGTATCAAAAGGCAACTTGCCTTTCTGTGGCTTCTCACTACTGATGAAATTAAGCTTGTAAGGAGTTACTACGGACAAAGCAATTCATATTCAGTATTGTATAATAATAACACTGAAAAAACACGGGGATAAAACTATACATACTACTTTAAATAAATAAAATAAAAATGATTGTTTAAATTATTGTTTTGGTACTAATGTGGATAAATGTTTAAATGATTTCAAACTGTATTGAAATAATTTCAATTAACTGTTAATCATAAATCACAATTTCTTTTGTTTTTTGTAGACGAATCAAATTTTAGTCAGAACGCAGGCAGTTTATTGGATCTGTTGCAAAAAAAATATAATTGATTTGGTAGTAATATTACTTGCCTTTTTATTTTGACACCTACATTATCTTAGAACTTTATAGTAACTACTACGTGATCCCACATCGATTCACACTCTGAATTGTATCAAATAACTTGTCTTTACACAATACACGCTGCTAACTCCGCTGTAAGGGAAGACAGAAGCAAAGTGATATCAATTTGACTTCAAAGCCTTAGTTTGAGTTGAACTTGCCCGTGCCTTGTTTTACACCCCTTTAATCTGACAAATTATCGCCTCACCTCGGATTTCTGGTGTTGAGTAGAAAATTATACAGATATGTAATTTGATGTTTAGAATAAGTGTGTGCTCTCGGCTTTGCTTGCATTTTTTCAAGATAAAAAGTATGGCATATAAAGCCTATATCACTCCTAAGATCTCATACTACCGACATATCAAAAATCTTAATGGTTCATTCAGAAGTTTTTGGGTGATAAACGCTACGTGTAGTAGTTTTAACTATTGCCACATAATACAGAAGTGCAACAATCGCCATAACAACTATTTCTCTGACAATTATATACTCTTAACCGGTACCGTTAGCTACTTTGATGCGCCCAAACTCAAATAATTAATTTAAGCTAATTTACCTTTTAAAAGTAATACAAAACCAAAATGGCTGTCATTAATATGTTGACAGAATAAGGGTCTGATTTAATAAAAATAAGTAAATACCATGTTGGCTGCGTGGTTAATTGATTGACTTGCTAATCGTGAGGTCATGTATTTTGTTCCCGTGCAGGCTAAAATTAATATTAGGTGTTGGTTATTCTAATCAGCTTAAAATTATATTTTTGGTCATATTTCAAATCCGTAACAGGAAACGTTTTAGTAGTTTTAAGTTTTTGTCTGTTTATATAAACCCTCATAACGCAAAAACGGCTTAACGGATCAGCATAATTTTTGGTATGCAGGTAGTATAAGGTATTAAAAGTGTTAAAAGCTACTTTTCATATCGAAATAAAGCGAGCGACGAAGCGGGCGCCCAATAGTATTAAAGTATTGAATTCACTATGTATTAAATTATTATGTTTTTCTTACAAGGCTCATATTTTCATTACATTTCCCTGCAACCCAGCCTCCCCCTCCCACTCCCCCTCTCCCCCGGTATCCCGGGGTGTGATAATGGCTCCCGATTCATCACGCCGCATTACCACATTACGGTGTGCCACTTCATTTACTTATCGATCTGTGATATACAGGTACAAGTGGTGGGGATTTCTTTGTTTGGTTTTACATAGAATATACCCTTTAGGTTACATGAATGCACAAATTTTGCCTAAAATTCAGTACTTTTAGAATACTTTTCATGCTTAAATTGTGTGATTTTGACTTTTGGCACACTCTAAAAATGTCTTTTTATTTCATTTCATTATGAAACAAAAGAAGAAATTAGTCATGTTTTTAATGTAAAACTATTTAATCTCATTAAAGCAGGCACAATAGTACTAACTAATTAACTTGCTTTGTTGTTAATTGATTATTTTGTTAATAGATTCTTATTACTATGGTCATATTTTTATGCTTGATTTCTGATAGGAAAACTGTTGTTTTTTTGTTGTTAAGAATAAGGCCCTATATAGAGAGAGAATATATAAACAGAGAATATAGATCATAAGTATTCAGTGCCAGTTATACAACGGTCAAAATTTAAAATACTACAATGTTTCTTAAAATATGAACAAATTTTCTTCTCAACCATATTTTCCTCATCAGTCTTTCTGTCTGTATTCTAGAGTCCCTCGGGTGGATCAGATGAAATAAAGCCACAGAATTAGGGTCGTAATTAAAAAATAGGATTATCTGTCGACTGACGAATTTGCACCATTAGTGGGAGACGGAGCGGGAATTGTAAATAGGTAGAGGTGGGACATTATTGTGGGAAATGTATCGATAATGTTATAATAATAGCGATGATATTGTTATTTTTGCAAAACAACAAAAAATATATACGAAAAAGCGCTAAATGACTTTAAAGTAATAATTAAAAGTAGCACTAAGCAATGAAGTTTATATGAGAATAGCACACTCTAGTGTAAGAATTTTCAAATCTCCTGTAGGGCTTCTAACATGGTATAACTACTGTGAGCTACTGTCGTACTATGACAGTCAAATAATAAAGCTGTCAACTTCTTCTTATAGTTTTTGTATGGGTAGTTGCTTAAACGAAACTCTTTGGTGTTGCTATTATTGGTATTTAAATATAGCTTATATACTCCAATTTTATTACCTACTCCACGCTCCACCTCATTTAAATAAAATATAAATAAATTGTAAACAAAATATTCAATTTATTTTATCATCAATGCACTGAAAATCCTCCACTCCAACCCGTGTCAATCATCACTTACACACACATTTTACTATATCGACAGTTAATCGACATATTCTCGGCATGTTATCGACAATTCTATTACCACGCGTCAATCACTAGTCATTCTATCGACGGTGAAGAATTGAAACTATGTCAAATGCGAAAGGTATTCTTGAAAGACATTTTCTAATATTAAACGAAGGATTTGACACAGTTTGAGAAATCAAAATGATTACATATTTTTTTTACTATCTGAACGTCAAGGAAAGCAAAACACCAAAAAGCTAAAGCTTCTTATTGAATAAGAGTGGCGTTCTTTGGTGTCGAGAGTTTATCAAGCTCTAAGGGCCTCTGCTATGATTTTTATACTAAAGAGCACTTTATTACCCAGTGTGTCACTGTACCTACTCGTATTATGTTATCGAGAGACATGGTTGGAAGGTTTTAATGCTCAGTAATTTAATGTAAAGCATTGTTCATTCAACTGGAACACATCAATGTAACACAAAAGCTTTTTGTAGGTCACAACCATGCTATATTATATTAGTTGTGGTCAATCGTGAGCCTATCATGAAAAACAAAACTGTTTGAAATAAGGCGCACATGGATCTGATAGTGGAGGTATTTATATATAAGCAAGCTATTAAATAAATATAAATAAATAAATATTTCAAGACATATCACACAGCGCCATCTAGCCTTATACTAAGTTTACGCTTGTATTTATTATGTCGGATACCTTCTGATGCTTTCGTGGGTCAGATGACGCGTCTTTAGTGTAGACTAGTATGTGCTCGCGGCTTCACTCGCATTAAGAAGTAAAACTTGCATCCCCTATTTCACCCCTTTAAAAGTTGCATTTTCAAAAATCTTTTCTTAACGGATGCCTACGTCATAACATCTACCTGCATGCTAAATTTCAGCCCGATCTGTCCAGTGTTTTGGGCTGTGCGTTGATAGATTACTATGTCAGTCAGTCAGTTACAGTCACCTTTGTGTTTTATATATTTAGGAAGTTCAGGGTTTGAAACTCTAAACACTAGAGGTAGCCACTCTCATACCATAAGAAACCTTTAGATATTGATATATTCTCTCAGACGCTCTTGTATAATATATATTACGTAATTGTGTATCGGTTTTTTACTATGCGTTTTGTCGACTGTGTCCCAAAGAAGCGTTTCCGAAAAATCCTGATGATTGAACACCTTCTCTCGTAATAAAACTAACGGTTTATGTCTCGGTTTATAGCTCAGGACAGGGACGGATTTCGGTTTTAAAATATGAACACAAAACGTATTTAACGTAAGGGAAAAATAGAATTACCTACTTAATCGCTTTTTTCTGTCTGTCGATGCAGTCAATATTAGTAGTCAGTGTTGTATAGGAAAAGGACAAATATATTAATCGGTTTATTTATCTATCTGTCCATCTATCTGAGCTGTTTCTGATCCATCGCTTCAACTATTTACAGTAAATACATACAGTTACAAACGAATGTTGTACAGTATACATTGAATTTAGAAATTATTGTTTTATAACGTGTACTAGCTGTGCCTGCAACTTCGTCCGCGTGAAATAGTTATTTTTGGCATTAATTTTTCCCTCGATTTTTCCACATTTTCCATTGTTTCTTTGCTCCTATTAATTGCAGTGTGATGTTATATAGCCTAAAGCCTTCCTCGATACATGGTCTATTCAAGACAACAAGAATTTTTCAATCGGTAGTTCCTGAGATTAGCGCGTTCAAACAAACAAACAAACTCTTCAGCTTTATAATATTAGTAAGATATAAATTCGTGTTCGCTTAGCATTATCAGACTAATTCTGGTGTGGAAAATAGTTTTAGTTAATAGTAAATACCTATACAAATAACTCAACTGAGAGCTTTAAAAAGGGATCATCCTTACTCCATCCCAGTTCTGGCTATCCTATTTGACTGATATTTTTGCTGGTTCCAAGTCCATGAGGATTTTATGGCTCATAGAGGGACGGCACAGTCCATAAAAGGCTTAAGTTAGAGCCTATTTCGCTATGAGTAACAGTATTAGTAGGCATTTGTCGGAGGACAATGTTATTTTGTGGCTCGCACGATCTTGCGGAATAGGTGCGGTATTATTTTCGGTATTGTATTAGGTTTGAAGTGGATATTACGGTTATTAGACTGTTGTTGAAGTTGGGTCGTTTTGCGACTTGGATATTTTCATGACATACTAATTTGTTAATTCGTCATTGAATACAGTGGTTATCTTATTGTTTACTTAATTATAACACTACACCGGCTGTGAACGGTTGAGGTGTGATTATAAAATGTAATGTTATTATTGTGATGTATTATGCTTCTCATATAATAGGATTATGTTGTTTATATTCATATCGAAATAATGATAATATTTTGAACCAGTGGTTCGAAAAAGTAGTCACCAAAGTAGGTCACTCTCATATCTCAAAGAAACTTATTTATCTTAATAAAATGTTTAGATAGCAAATTTATTTCATATAACAAAACATATCAGGCAAATAAAAATAAATCTTATTAATTAGACTAAACATTATCGTTCAATTACTTTTCTAAATCCATGTTTATCAACCAAAAGCTCTAGCCAATTAGCAAAAACATCGTTCAATACAGTCTATTTGCGCGCAGACATTATAAAAAACACTTCAAAGCGCTGCCGTTCCAAAATAAACAGACAGATGGTCAGACATTCACATTTGTGGATGTGGGTTAAGGACTGCAGACGGAGTGAAGTCATAACAAACATACATACATGTTCGCATTCATACATATTAACTAGCGGGTGCTCGCAGCTTCGCTCGCATTAAGAAGTAAAACTTGCATCCCCTATTTCACCCCTTTAAAAGTGGCATTTCCAAAAATCCTTTCTTAGCGGATGCCTACGTCGTAACATCTAACTTCATTCCAAATTTCAGCCCAATCCGTCCAGTGGTTTGGGCTGTGCGTTGATAGATCACTATATCAGTCAATCAATCAGTCAGTCAGTTACCTTTGAGTTTTATATATATATAGATTTATTTACATAGATGAATTGTGTTTACTATAATAATTAAACAAAAATAAGTGAAAACTAAACGTACTCCTTTTTTTACTTTAAAATAATAAATATAATACGTGTAATTTACTTATTAATTATTATTACTAGTACCTAATGTATAATCTCATATAGGCGGCTTAAAAATGTCTTAAGCTAAAGGTTTTCTTCAGCAACTTTTGGTAAATTTTCGTAAAATAATTATCCAGACAACATTATCGTCCACAATATGTAAGCATTATCGACTTTTTTTCGTAAATCGTGCTCGCTTATACGTGAACTAAATATGTCGTCTTTGTTGGTTAGATGCCAAGTTACATTGTAGGTCCTCGTAAGGTTTATTTGAAAACACTTAACACCAGTGTAGGCCACTCCCATACAAACTACAGGGTAGTTTGCTATTAATAAATAAGTCAGCAAAACACAGTTGTCTTTTAAACAAGTCAAAATCCTCTTTGTGTAATAGGTGCTATAGAACCGCCTTAAATGTTTTATTTACAGTACTTTAGTGTAATCTTATTTCACTCAATGTTTGCTCCCCACATAACACGTCCTTACAATTATATTTATAATCATCAAATTACTTTACTGTACCGTTATAAGGGTCGTTACTGCGGTGCTTGGGGTTAAGTATAACAAATTGTGGATGTATCAACTTGTATGGAGTTTTATGAAACAGATAGCTTTGAATGAAACGAAATGATAGAGTAAATTTGCGTCAGATTTTTTTACAGTTTGTTTGTTATGCTGATTTACAGGTATGGATATAACTTATTTATTCATCATTTTGTTAATTGGTTTCATTCATCTCGCATTCTCGCGAAAGGTTGTAAATTACATTGTTCTATTTATTAATAAAAAATAAACAAATCAAAGCATAATGTATGTAAAGACACCATTTCTCTCTTCGAAGTACAATCACGCACAAAAGTGCTCATCACTGATGGCAGCCAATAAAAATGGCGGCAGTCAAGCAAACTGCTAGAAATAACAATAGCATTCAGCACGAGATAGCATATAATAGCATATAATCGGCTTTTTTGTCGTTGGAAGCTCGTTATCTGATACAAATTGCCGAAAACCTTGGTAAGGGTGGGAAAGAGACAAATAGATTGTCCATTTAAGTCTTGGGTGTTAATTTTTTCCTTCAAACATAGAAAAAAAAGACTATATTGTGTATTTTTTTTACCTGAAACGGGTTTGCACTTGGCCATAGTTTGCCTGATAGTAAGCAAAGTCCATGGCCTAAGATGAAGCGTGCTTGCCCAATAAGAACCAATTCACTCTCGCTTTGAGGATCGCTGGTTTCTTCATTTAATCATATTTAAAGAGTTTTTACACATCGTATCAAGTTTCCCGTTGCTGGTTAAATGTATATTTTTATTTTTATTTGTATAAACTTTCACCTATTTTACTAACGGAGACACAAACTGTATTAATTCGGTATAGAAAGTAACCTACACTCTAGTTCAAGGCTTAAATAATATAATATGTTAAATTATGTTTATATATTATATTGATATTTTTAAGATCAAACAGGAGGCAAGCGTCATGTCGTATTAGGAGGTAAAAATGGCCGAAATTCGAGGCGAATGGCGCATACTCTACAGACAAGAGCATCGTTCGTAAATTTTGAATGAATTAATGTTTTTATTATCGAACAACAAATTAACACGAAACAAAATTAATTTCCTAACAAAATTTCATGCTTAAAATATCTGTTCAAAGTAGTTCAGACGTTGTTAAACGTGAAAAAACAATCACAAATATAAACTTATCACATTTGTACTAAATATTGCTTTGACATACCATTTTAATGAGCAAAACATACCACTTAAACTAGTTTGACATAAATTAAAGTCTAAATATAGATTTCCAGTCTAGTTCGAACTAAGATAAATTTAACATAAGTCAAATTAGCAAAGGCTTTGTATCTCTGAACACGCCACATTGATCTACGCGTTCTACTGATCAAATGTTATATACATATAGTATGTAATTGAATAAGGCCTCTAAAGTTAGTAATTTTGAGAGATCCTTCTCATGAAGATAACTTATACATCCCTATGCTACGAATTGAATTAATTATAAACTTAGAATCAAGTCATATTGTTTAACATTTCATCTTATCTCGATCGACTTAAAATGTGCAAAACGATCATCATTGTAACAGACATTTATTTTTTATGTTTAGCAATAAAAAATAATTTATACATTATGGTTTGAAAAAATGCGCTCAATTCTGTTGTACACAAAAACATTTCACAAATTTTACGTATCTTTTAATTTATATCATCGCTGTATCCTTATTCAGATACAGCAAAATGTTAAGCATCGCTAACTAATCTAGAAGCCTCCCTTACAACTACAAGCCCTTGAACTACAACAAAGTTATCAGAAGTCAAACTGTGTAATTCAGCTGTCAAACGTATTTCAAGTCTGGCCATAGATTGGCATCAATATTTAATTAAAACTTCAGTTCGTGTGCCGGGCGCGGGAGGGAGTAGTGAGATTAATTCCAATTGAAATATCTATATATTTCATATCTATATACCTATATATTTCGGGACAGGAGGGCCGGTAGTATTAAAACTCGTATACAGGTACATAATCGTTAGTATAATGTGATTGGGCCTTATTTTACAATTTAAGCAACTCTAGGCAAAATATAAAGCGATTCGTCGTGGCCGTGGTGCGCTGACACCGCCCTCTTCCAAAGAAGTTCCTTTTTAAAGCTGGGTGCCCCGCTGTCATCGATACGACGCTCCGCCAGAACAACCATAGAGGTTGTTCTTCGTATTGAGGTTCGTTTACTATTTTCATCAACACGGCCGCGGCTGCGCCGTCATATATTTAGGTTATGTGTTCATCATCAGCGGGTGCTATCTTCTATACATATAATAAAGCTGAAGAGGGTCAAAAATCTGTACTTAAAAGATATTAGAAAAAAATGTTTGGGTATACTGGATGTATTGGGTATTTGGGTTGTTTAACATTACTTGTGTTAAAGCATGTCTAACCATCGTCAGCATCATCATCATCTAAAGCCGGTTTCGTCCCATCGCTGGGTATAGGCCTCTCTCTTGTTATAAATTGTCGTTTTTTATTATTGTTGTTTAGGCTTGATAACCTCTCGACACCAGAGTTGGCCCCTCATTCGATAAGAAGAAGATACAAGTGATATTATTGTCTGCCTGTGTCTCGTTGGTCTGTCTACATCGGCCACCAGGCTTAATGGTAGAATAATACGAAGTTACAACGCCTCGGGTGTTAGTGCTATGTAGGTATTAGTACAGGGTGCTTGAACACCTAGTGCGTAGGAAATATGCTATATACATAATATATTACTTTTTAACTTATTTTGTTTACGTAAGAGCAGTTGATTTCAACTACATTATTTCAAACTAAGAGTACTTTTTTTTAGTAAAAAATACATTATACTGATCAGTAAACTAAACTCAAATTTTAATTTTCTTAAAATTAATCTCTATAATGATGGCTGAATTCCTTTACTGCGCCGTTTAGATACAAATAATAAGGAAAAACTAAACATTCACTTCAAACACGAGTGTATTATCCTACATTCCTAAATAATTAATATCTTGTTATCGAATAATAGTGGCCAACTCTGGTGTCGAGAGTTTATCAAGCCGCCCTAAGCGCCTCTGACATGGCTTAATAATTAATATGATGGGCAACAACAATGAAAATAAGTAAAGTTCCTTTCGATTTAACTCGGTTTCAACGTAGCTAGTAGCGCGGTGCTGGGCTTGGTGCAGATTTACCACAACCTGCTGGGCACTGGACTTAATACTGTACACTGAATTGTAATTATGGGGCTTGTTATTATACTAGCTCTTCATAGCATATCTTTCAAAATATATAAAGAAAAATTATATGCATAATGTATCTGAATCTTACGTTAGTATATTTACAATAAAGGCACAATAAAATAAGAATAAAACATTTATTGAAACATGAATCAACACAAAAAAGAGAACACAAAAAATAGAAATCGTTTTTAAAGTATATATTACAAGTATATTGATTGATTTAATAGCAATAAAATCTGTGGAATTTTGGCCTTTATTATATTAATAATACATGTAGGTAGTTATTTTTATATTCCAAAACTTTAAGTGCATTTGTTTCCTATCTATGACAAGATTTTTAAACCTTACCCTTTGGTGTCCCAATAAGTGTTAAAACAAAAGTATGAGCATTAATATTCCCGCTCATATATACCACATCACTATTCCACTATCATCGCTCCATGCTTTCATAGTCCTGCCCAGGCCACAGTGTTGGTCTTCAGCTTACAGTAATTCAAGTAGAAACAGTAAACTTAATATCAAGTGTGATTGTGAATGTGAAAAGCATTTTTTTTGTTCTTTATTGCTTGAAATACATTATTTTGAATTTGAATGTAATTATATAAGATTAAAATTGACTACAATTTTCTTATGGAGCGTGCTTATCCATTAAAACTAGTTTAATCGCGGGTTGAATTTCGCATTTAAAATACTGTTATTTTTATATTTTTAACGTATAAAAAGAAGAAAAAAATCAACATACCCCTAACTACTACATAATACAAAAATATATCTTATTTTTTGACCTTATGTGATTATGTTGATATGAATATAACTGTAAATTCTGTTAAAGAACCTTTATTGATCCTATAAAGTTGCAACACTCATATAAGTGCTTAAATATATGTAATTACTTGAGTTGAGTCTGATTGTTTGTATGCATAATAAGTATGTATTTACAAAAGAAAAGTATAAGTATTATATCCGTTATCTAGTACCCACGACACAAGCGTTTGCTTAGTATGGGGCTAGATGGCGCTGTGCGAAATGTGCCGGAATATTTATTTATTTCATTTATGTATTTAAAGAAAAAACATAGAATATGCTACACAAATTTCAATATCTCTTCAAATTGAATTTACTTAACAAAATTTACTTGTTCCAACAAATATCTTTTTCATTTTTCTCTATACTGTGTCCAGCGGTGTGTTTCACAATGAGTCGGATACGGATCCGATTCGATTGAGACGGAAATCAATTGGCACGGAAAGGATTTTTCCAAATCACAATGATTCCATACGAATCTTTTAACAAATTTATTCATCAGAAAAATCGGAACCGTTCCGTGAGCCAAAAGCTAGCGGATTCGTTTCCGTCGATGATAAATTCGATTTTTTTTTTCATGATATTTAACCCGATTTACACATAATTATACATTGATTTATTTCTATTTATAATTATTCATATGAAATCTACAGTAAAAATGGTAAAATTAGCCTTAAAACTTATATTTTAAATTTCTACCATTGTATTTAATTTCTACCATTTTTACTACGAGCGGATCGGATCATATCCGACTCATTGTGAAACACCATGCTGGTCCTCATTTATGCATAGCCCAAGAAGGGTCCCATGTAAGACTTTGTGCGAGTTTGTAAGGACGTCCCACGCATACTGAGGGATAGGTTCCTTTCTATGATCACTGCTTTGTTGGGCTGGAAGGGAGAATTTGTGAAGGATGGAAAGATTTTGATAACTGTTTTTTTTTATAAGTTGACTTCACAAAAATCGAAATGCTAGTGAATATTTTTTTAAGTTACCTATTTGGCCTAGAGACCTACAATTTCAGATTAAACATAATTTTCTTTTAGTTTTACCATGAAAATTTGTGTGAATATAGGTTCTAGTTCCTAAATTCTCGGCAAAGAGTTTGTTACTCTCATTCGAACTTATGTTTACTATACCTATATACTTATTTCTACATTTTCTACTCACTATCAAACTATTTTATGAAAGCGTGAAACTTATTGGTTTGTGAATCTTCGTTCCTCTATCACGCTGCTATAGAATCACACATCTTCGAGTTTAAATACATATCATTCATATATCAGAGTTCATCATAGTTCAGAGTTCATAGTTTATGGTTCCGAGAATTACATAACCTACTGTTTTCTAATAAAACGAGGGTGATACCATGAGGATCCGCAAGTTTAAGCTAATTCATCAATATAGGTAACTATCCATACTTACGTTAAGGCTGTATCAGTGTTCAGTCACGTCCTTCGAAGCCTCCTCGCAGGCTGCGAGGGTTTAATTCGTCGCTGTAACGACGACATCAGGTGGCACTTGTTAGCGCTCTCAAATTATCTTTTAGTTATACCGTGTACTATACATAGGTATGTTTTATTGTTGGCTAAAATATTTTTTACTGACGACTTAAATTAATTGAGATTAGCTAATTTTATAAGACTAGCTGTGCCTGCGACTTCGTCCGCGTGGAATTGTTATTTTGGGCATTAATTCTTTGAATTTTGAACCGTTTTCGCAGCGAACGCAACGGAAGCCCTCAAAGATGAATAATTTTCCCCGTTTTTTTCACATTTTCCATGGTTTTTTAGCTCCTTTTAGTTGCAGTGTGATGTTATATAGCCTAAAGCCTTTCTCGATAAATGGTCTCTTCAACACAAAAAGATTTTTTCAAATCGGACCAGTAGTACCTGAGATTAGCGCGTTCATACAAACAAACAAACTCTTCAGCTTTATAATATTAGTATAGATTTGTAAATAAATATGAATTTGGTAGACAATTTTATGAACGTTGAGAAGGTTTAATTTTAAGGTTAAGGTTTAATTTTGTAGTAAATAATAGTAAAAAGATATTGAGATGGTTTAGTTTTGTTAAAACATCGAAATAGACTCGGAGATGTAGGCAAAAGCTATGTACCTAGCTAACGTGCATTACAGGTTATTTCTTTGTGTCATTTTTATCTGTTTTAGCTTATCTTCCTGGTCATGAAGTTTTGTTTGGTCCGTCTGATAGCTTACACCCCATAAAAAATACTCAAAAAACCTTCGTTTAAACCTCAAAGCAAAAAAAGGAAACCCCGCCACAATCACTCCCCAATAAAACATAAAACCCCCTAGATCCCACAAGTCCTATCCAAGTTTACAACCAAGAACTATTCCGAACAAATATTCGAGTATTTGATGTTCTTCCGGAACTCACGCAGTTATTTCTTGACAACTAGTTTCCTATGATATTAACTTTTTCCTTATTTGAAAGCAATATAAAGCCGTGCAATGGAAAACAGTGAATCAACTTGTCTTTTTGTAAGAAAAAGAAAACTAAATCATAAAATTTCATTTTTACTGATACCTTATCTTTTCTTTATTAATTTAATTTATTTGTGTTTTTGTGACGTGTATCAAATATCGGATAAATAAATGACTCTGACTATGACTTTGTAATCCGAGCTTTTTCTCATTGGTAGTTTTATTAACATGTGAAAAAAAATGTTTTTATTTTCAAAATAATTTTACGAGAGAACTTAACTTTACAACTTAACACAACACAAGTTTAAGAACCTAGAAATCTCTATTGAGTACTAGTTTAGGTTTCTAAATTAACAGTATAAATACGTTTGTATATGCTGAACTATGTTTTAGTGTGGCCTTTTCTTTGTTGTCAGGTAAATAGAATTTCCGAGTGTGTGAATTCTACAGCAAACTCTAATTCGACGAAGCTCTAAGCTTAAGCTTGAAGCTCTAATTCACTTTAGCTTTGGCCATTCACTATTTCGAGATTATTAGACACACCCTTTTATTTTATTTACAAACAAAATGTAAAATACAATCTAACCTAAGCGTCACATTATTAAGACTGTAAAATCATTTGCACCTTTATCCAAATAATATATATATATATATATATATATATATTCCGGGACATTGCACACAGCACCATCTAGCCACACACTAAACAAATGCTTGTGTCGTGGGTACTAGATAACGGATATAATACCTATATACTTTTAAATGCTTACCTATTATACATACAAACGACCGGTGAGTCCGGTACAAGTAATTATAAATTTTAGAATTCATAAATTGTGTCACGTGGGAATCGAATCCACGAAAAAATACAATCATAACCAAATGATAAAATGTTACTCAATCATTTTTGCTCGATCAAAATTTAAACTACAACTCCATATCTCTGACCGAGCCTCTACATTTCGATCCCGTACACAATATACCGCGATATTCGCTGAAACGCGACACTGTTAAGGTTTGTCGCTCAAAGCAGGCTTTTGATAAACTCCGTCGAAGCCTCCAGTAAATCTATACATATAATAAAGCTGAAGAGGGTCGAGAGTCTGAACGTAGAAAATATTTAAAAAAATGTTTGAGTATACCTTATCTTAAACTTTGACAGGTTACGTTTCAGCAGTTTTTAGAATTTTTGTCTGTTTATTTGTGTCGCTGTTTGTCTGTTTATTTAATCGGTCATATCGCATATACGACTGAACTGATCATCATGATTTTTGGCACGTAGATAGTATGAGGTCTAAGAAGTGTACGCATATAGGCTACGTTTTATACCGAAATAAATCGAGCGAAGCCGCGGTCGCTCACTAGTATAAAATATACACCGATTTATTTGCTTCCGGTAGTCTGGAATATTTCCGAAATTGTATCGCACCTGTCTTTTTTCACTGTGACTGTAAAATAAGGATTTATATTTAAGTGGATTGGTTTTTATTGTCAAATTTTATATTGTCGAATAAGGTTGCTGTTTTAACAATATGAATTTTAAGAACATGCATAATTCATATTATGCTATTATTGTGTTACCAGCGAACTATAATCCAGGGGTCTTCAAATCTAGAGTTAATAGATATTTTCTATGTTAGCGTGTTACATCCTAGGCTACAGCAATGCTCAACATCAGGCAGGCTGTAGTCAGACGTAAACCTAGACCACGAAAAAAAATATAAATGTATATTATTTTATATCAAATAGTTTGTTGGTTTGTTTCATTTTTTTGTGCTAAGTGACTAATAAGGAATAGGTAACATAGAATAAACTCTGGAGTGAAACCTCGGGTAGCGACTAATATAACGATATAATTTATTGGAAAATCTCGCATTGTCTTTTGTAGTGATACACATTACATAGTCGTACATTTATGTTATTTATAGTCCACTAGTTCAATTTCGAAGAGCAGAGACGATGTGTACATAAATGTCATTTGGAGTGCGCAGTGTTTACTTCCAGTCAGTGACAGATGGCCAGAGATATTGCTAGCGTTTAGGATTTAACGCTTTTGTTTGTAGAAGTTACATACGTATCATAAAGCAATCGTATGGATAAGTGTATTTTCTTTTGTTTTGATAGATTTAAATGATTAAATCATAGGAAAAGAAGACCATATTAATATTCATTTTTTCATACTCTCTGTACATGTCATTATTTTACAATAGTCATATTACATGCTCATAAAATTAATTTCATTAATTATCATGACCAATGAGGAGGTACTGGGCATAGTTCAAGAACAAAAAAACAATACTGACCACAATAGAGAACAGAAAGAAAAGATCTTTGGCCACCTTATATGACATGACAACTTTATGAAAACCATTGTCGAAGGGAGAAGCATGAAGAGGAAGAGAAAGGCCGAGAAGGACTTATATCAATCAAATCAAAGAGAAGGCAAGCGTCATGTCGTATAAGGAGGTCAAGGAATTGGCCAAAAACCGAGGAGAATGGCGCATACTCCACAGACAATAGCATTACTCTTAAATTTTGTATTGAATGTCCAAAACAACATTAAGATTTAGAATAGATTTATAATACTTACTAACTCAAAACTGATTTAGAACGATGTTAGTTATCCGTTAGTCGGATGACACGTTAAATTATAGGTCTCGGCTGTTTGTCATAGTACGGCAGTCGCTAAGCCATGCCAGAATCCATTGGGCGGCTGATAAACTCTCGACACCAGAGTTGGCCACTCAACTTCGATAAGAAGAAGAATTATAGTAACAGTATATAGTCCTAACGATGTCATAAGCTTCTTTTCACTCCAAAACAACGACCGCAGCCACTAACATCCACTAGTTCCCTACAATACATCAGCCGTGAGTCGATCCATCGTGTGACGTCACGCAGCAAGTATCTCCGCGTGACAGATATTATATTGCCTCTTTGATGGCCCCTGTCACTCTAGAAGGGTGTAGTACTGGCTTCATTTGTGGCTGTTGACATATAAATATAAATTTGTAGTTATATATTATAGTACCTACATGGAATTATTATAACGAGAGGGATGAAATGAAAATCCTTGAGTACCTATATCCATATCAAAATGATAATTTTGACAGATGTCACCTTTTTTTCCGTAATGAAAGGTACGCCTTTATATTTTATTATTGTCAAGCCTTAATAGACAAATTATGATAAAAAAAATAAAAAAATGCTAAACAAATTTAGTCATGAGCCGCTCAGTCTGAAGTTGTATGGAAATGAGTGTGGATTTTCGCGCCTGGCAGTTAGTAGACCGTAGCCTAGTGGTTAAGGCGTTCTGACGGTAGCAGAAATACGCAGGTTCGAATCCTGCCGGTCGTGATTATTTTCGCTCATTTTCCAATAAAAGTTTAATTTAAATTTAGTCATGTTAAATAGTACCTACCTATTTTAAGTAAAAATAGTTAATACATATTTAATTTGGTAACTACAACAAAAAATTGTCGCCGTCATTATCTAGTACACATTACTACATAATATATTACAAGAGTATTCGTAGTATTGAGCTAGGTGGCGCTGTGTCAATGTCCCTATATGTTTATTTATTCTCAAACAGCGTGTACTACACGCCTACCTTAATAAACTTCTTATATTTTATGGATTTTATGGATTGAGTTGGGGTCGCCTTTGATGGCTTTGTCCGTGCTATAATTTATTTCCGATCCGCGCTTTTAGCTATTTTACACGATATTTGATATTTGCTCACCGAAAACGATCCTTATTTGAAGACAATAGAGGCTAAAATAGATACATATTACGTGTGGGAATTGAAAAACTGAGGAGGTGAAGAAAATTGGCTTGATTTCTTTTTTGATGTTTTCAATTTT
Organism: Macaria notata; assembly: GCA_927399415.1. Lineage (NCBI taxonomy): Eukaryota > Metazoa > Arthropoda > Insecta > Lepidoptera > Geometridae > Macaria > Macaria notata. The sequence goes on along the minus strand of OV656747.1, from coordinate 322,889 downwards.
AGGACTGTGTGTGTTTATATGTCTGCTTTTGTCTTTTGTTTTAGAAAAAAAACTTACGTAAAGAATATTATTATATTAATAATATAGATTTAATTTAATGGCCTATTATATTAGGCCCAGCAGCAATACTTACCATCAAGCGAATTGTAATCAAACGTTAAATATATCTCGTAATAGGACACACTTTTAAAATTCAAAACAAAACATAAAAATAAATTAATAAATATTTTTTCCGGGACATTGCACACAGCTATAAAATGTCGTAAACAAGACAAGGGTTCCATATAACATTATGCACGATTATATATACCAAATACAAGAAAGTTTCGAATGACAAATATAAGAAAACATTGTTTTAAACAAAAGAAGAGTTGGTGCTGTTATACTCAAATAAACTTATTATATCCAAACTATTAAAATTTACAAACATTTTATGCGGCAGCTATATTTCTTAAAACTTAAGCAATGCAATTTGAGAAATAAAGCATGATATTTTCAACAGAAGAAATAACTGAAAGCAACAAGGCTATATGAAAATTACTAATGCAATCAAGCATTCAGCTCCGTTTGTGAGTTTATCAAAACGACTCGTAGAGTTTCCAGGAATGTTTGTAGGTCTGTTTCCTAATTTTACTAAAAAATCCATCTCGTCATATGTGCTTAAAAAAAATATTTGAGATTTTTATGGCGGCTTAACATATCACGACTCCACAAACATGCATTGTGCAAACACACAGGCGAACCAAGCGCAAAATGCATTCTTAATTTTTTTTCTTTCGTAAAATTAATATTTTCACTCCACACACGTACTCGTACACTAATATTTTTATTTCTGCAGCCAGTAATTTGCGAAACAACGATTTAGAAAGACTTTGTGTTACCATTTGGTTAGTTACCATAAGGCGGCTTTCTATGTATTTTGTGTGCATTCGTGCAAGCAAAGCGCGGTGAGAGAAATAGCGTAATTTGCTGAACATATTCAACTGCCTTCAAATTTCAACAAGCTGCTTTTCAATTTTGTAAGAACAAAATGGTCTACGAGTATGACTATCATGTATTTTATGTGTGTGTACAATAAAAAATATCTATATATCTAGATATATAGATATTGTAAGTACACACAAATAAAATAAAACACAATACAGACAAGAGAACATAGAAATCTAATGCCACAAATGGCGGCATTATCGCTGAAAGCGATCTCTTCCAGGCAACCGTAGGATGGAGAGGAAATCATAGAAAAGAGAAAACTAGACGGGGTGTACAATAGAGAGGAAATAAAATTTATCTACATATATTTATTGTATTTGTTGTGATTTTTTTTACGGGATAAGGTGATATTGTACTAATTAATCAGATGTTGTAAAGACATACCTAGGTATACTTATTGTGTAGATGTATTTTAGAAGTATTGTTTCATTGCAATTCCTTAGTGTCAATTAATATGATTTTACACAAAATCATTTTCACAATGAATACATTTTACCTAAATATCTAAAGTTAGGCAGCATCGCATCAACTTTATTTATTATTCTATAATTCTTTATTTAAAGTCTTACTAGTCCAACAGTTTAAACAAAAATGTGTTCGGAGTTACGGTATCTTAACTAGAAATGTTATAGTAGTTTATCTACACTGATGTTGTAACATTCTACTTATGTTTCCAATACTTGACTTATAATTACTACTGTTATAGCGCAGACAACAAAACACTCAATTTAAGCAATTTCACATGATGTTATAATATCCACATCGATATCGTAATAGCTCATTATAACATCGAAAAAGCGTGACCAACCTGATTGCAGGGCCAATCAGGTTGGTCGCGCTGCGGTCTCGTGGGTTAGATTTTAATGGCGGCAAAATCACTGTGACAATACACGTACGCGTGAATTTAATGTTTCGCATTGTGTTTTGTTTTTTTATACAAATTAAAAGTTAAAAATGGATAGCGACGATGATATTTCTACGCCTCCGGATATTCTAGAATTGGCAACATAAGTAACTCACAATCTTTTGCCAGAAAAATCTAGAAAATTATATGAAAAATTAACTATTGTCAGCTTTTACTCTTGTTGTTAGATTAATTGCATTAGTGAAGATAAAGTAGTGTATGCAACTGCATATAACACGGGTATTAAAACACTCGTTACTATTATGAAACGAGCGCAGCGAATTCTAGAATATCCGGAGGCGTACAAATATCATCGTCGCTATCCATTTTTACTACATTTAATTTGTATTTAAAAAACAAAACACATTGCGAAACATTAAATTCACGCGTACGTGTATTGTCACAGTGATTTTGCCGCCATTAAAATCTAACCAACGAGACCAACCTGATTGGCCCTGCAATCAGGTTGGTCACGCTTTTTCGATGTTATAATGAGCTATTACGATATCGATGTGGATATTATAACATCATGTGAAATTGCTTAAATTGAGTGTTTTGTTGTCTGTGCTATAACAGTAGTAATTATAAGTCAAGTATTGGAAACATAAGTAGAATGTTACAACATTAGTGTAGATAAAAATTCATACAACATCTTTGTATCTTATTAGCACGTTATTGGAATTTTCACTGGATATGTTTACAAATTACAGCTGTTATTATATCTGTGTAGTCGTAGCGAGGCAGGAGCGAGCATTTCTACTCTATTGGTATTCTAAACTTGTGCTATACAATACTGCGCCCCCGGGATCGTTCGAGTTTATTTTGTACTAGCTGTGCCTGCGACTTCGTCCGCGTGGAATAGTTATTTTGGGCATCATATTTAGTTTTGTAAACAACCTCTCCAGCTTTAGGAATCATAGCTGTTACCCACTAATTGAACCGTTTTCGCAGCGCACGCAACGGAAGTCCTCAAAGATGAATATTTTTCCCGATTTTTCCACATTGTCCATTGTTTCTTCGCTCCTATTAGTTGCAGCGTGATGTTATATAGCCTAAAACCTTTATCGATAAATGGTCTATTCAACACAAAAATAATTTTTCAAGTAGCACCAGTAGTTTCTGAGATTCGCGCGTTCAAACAAACAAACTCTTCAGCTTTATAATATAAGTATAGATTTATATTCTAAACCGTTTAAAGTGTTGAAACAGATATTTGATATTGTTTTTTTATGTATTGGTTGGCTTGATTGTTATGATAAATATGGTAAGAATACAGTTTACAGATTACAGATTATCATTAGTTACAGCATAATTTACAAACTGAAGTGTGTTTGTCCTGTAAGTTTTTAAAATCTGTCACAATAAATGTTTTCTTTCTTTCTTTCTTTCTTTCTGTTTGTTAATATGTTCGTTCCTCGTTGTGTGTAAATATCTTTGAGGTAAGCAATAGCTTCAGAATGATGAAATCAGTGATTTATATTTTTTTTTTCTTCTTTATCATCATCATTTACTGTTCTTGGGATTCTATTGCTGGGTATAGGCCTCCCAGAACTTCTTCTCATTCATATTATAAGGTTATTGTTATGTAAAACATTGAATAGTACTATAAAAAAAGCTCTGACACCAGAGTTGGCCATTCTCTTACTTATTACTTTTATCCCTTCGTATGCTCTTACTAAATGAAGCGAATATTTTCAGTAATTCTGTTAACAGTCTGTTCCGATTGTTTTATGAGCGAGCCGAAGTTCAGAGTTTGATTCGCAATATTGCTTATTTAGACAATTTGGATGCACAAACTTTTCTCAAACAGAAAAGTTTCTTGGTTTTTGAAATAGACATTGAGATAGAGATGTATTTACTCAGAGACTATACAAGTTTATTTTTTTATAATGTGATATAAAAAGTCAAATAATATGATGTAGGTAAGGTAATTTATTTCCTATTTGTTTATATATCATGTTCTCATATAGTACATGCATATATTTTATACTTGAAGTTCCCCCAAAATGTATTTAACAGTAAATTAAGATATTTATTTTTTTGAGTATATATGTTTTTTCTTAATTTTTTATGTAATATGTATGAATATTAAAATTTAGTAGTTTTATGTTAGTAGCCACTAAATTTATTAACCTCCACAAATTAATATGCCTAAACTGCGCGCGTCAAATGCAATTTTGATGCAAATTTAATGACGATGAACACAAAATTCAATTTATGTTGAGCCAAATTATTATTAGTGTCTAGTAAATTTTGCCTTGATATTTTGTGAGTGTGTATGTATGTGTTTTATGTTTGTAGTGACACGTGGGTCGGATGACACGTTAAATTGTAGGTCCCGGCTGTTTTTCTAGTATGGCAGTCGCTAGCCATGTCAGAGGCCCTTAGGGCGGCTTGATAAAATCTCGACACCAGAGTTGGCCACTCTCATTCGATACGAACAAGAAGACCTAATGCAGTAGTGATAAAATTATGTTCTAATTTTACATACATTCTTACTTAATTAAAAAAATGAGCTTAAAATAGAAGAAGGTCTTAAATTTTTCAATTGTAATGTCATATTTTGGGTTACTCAGATTTTTGATGATTGTTTTTTTAAACTATTAGTTCCGATAGTTCTCCCTCAATTCTAACAATGGCATCAATAAGAAAACTATTACGTCGATTGGCAAAGCGGGAACAAATGTTATGATATAGAGAGAGTATCATGGAATATGTCCTGGGGAATAGTTTGGAACTAATTAATATATGTTAATATCACGTGTTTTGGTGCCTTAACTATGGAAAATCTTACGTAATTCTGGTTCTAGAATCATTTTTACATTCTTACTCCATTAATTTTAATAAACCTAATTAATTATTAATTAACATCACTGGTGACAAGTACGCCGGCAGGTTCCTTGCGCAAAGGATTTCAATAACAATCCAGCGTGGGCATGCAGCCAGCGTTCTTGGCTATATACCACGTATGGATGTTTCAAATTTTGGTTAAATGTACATATTCATTGTAAGATTAGTGTAAGTATGTTTACTTATTGTATATTATATGTATTTTAATGTATATTTTTTGTAAATAAGTATACTAATCAACAACATTGTTATCTCTATTTTTTTAATTCTCTAACCTCACCAACCCACCATTTTTTTCTACCCAAGCGCAAGATTTTCTTGTAAAATACCTACCTAAAATACCGTCACCCTATCAACTCACTAACTAACTGGACAAAAAGAAAAAAAACTCCAATCCAATATCCATTAACAGACGTTTCTAACCCAATTACCAATTTAAAAAAAATCTCTCCAAACCTCACTAAACCCACTATCCAAGCGCAAGATTCTCTTGTAAATACCTAAAATACCGTCGCCATGACACATTGGTAGCGCCTTGACCGGCGCGCGCGGCTCCGCGCCAACTGGCCGAGGTCGACGTAACTATATGCAATAGGTAGGTATTGTGTTGGTCGATCTATATTATGTAGGTAGGTATATTGTTTGTAGCTGTTACTAGTTAGTGGCTAATTACAGGGTCAGAGATTGTTATGGTTTGGAAAACAGCTGATTATACTTCTTTGCCTCTCTCTTCTGCTTATTATTGTGCATAAATTAGTCTGTAATAATGTACTAGCTGTTATATAGCTGTTATAGCATCATTTGTTACTAGTTAAAATACAAAATCAGAGAGAATTTATTATTGTTAAGAGCACAGCTGACCATTTCTTCTTCTCTTTCTTTTTCAATACAGATAATCTTTTATTGTACATAATAATGTACTAGGTGTATGTGAACATCTCTTACCATTTTATAGGTTACTCTAGTTATTTTACAGAGAGTTTGTTATGGTTTTAGCACAGTAGATTATTATTTCTCCTTTTCCACTTCAGCCTGGCAATCCTAGCTACTTTTATAGTAACAACAACGAAAGTAAACTACACTCTCTCTCTCTTTGAGTCGCAGTTCCTCATGACTGAGGGTCGTGACCTCCGCAGAATTAATTCATTTGGGGAGTTCTCTTGGGCAGGTACATCGTGGTGGACGCCCAGGTCCTTCCACGAGTTAACTATACATACTAATATAAAACAGTTTATGGTATAAGGGCGTTGTTGATTAGTTTCTTAAAAAAATGTTTCAGGACCAATTTCTTCTTTTTTTCGTTTCAAAGAAAAATCTTAAATTTAAAATATGTAGTGGATATTTTTTTTACACTGTTAGGCATTTGGTCACTAAGATATCTAAAGTTTTACCAACCAACAGGCAAATACTGTGTTACAAGGTATGATGGAATTTGCTGACAAACGGAACTGCCGCAACATATGTACATACGTACACACACACATAACCAAAATCGGTTTCAACAAGAAAAAAAAAACATGTTATAGTACTTCAAATCGCTCTCTCTTACAACTTGTACCATCATCCAATGAAACGTTAAAAACCTTTGTATTCCCCCACTGCCTTTATTTCTGCACTAATTGGAGTTGCAAGAAGTTACTTGCAAGTCGCCATGTTGCTTACTTAATTTTAACTTAGTTTCACTATTCATTCACTTGTTGTTTACAAGGAAATGAGAAGAGGGAGGTTCCTTGAAATTTTTATTGTATTTTTTAACTAAATCGGGCTTGCTTTGCCTGATGGCAAGTATTTATAGCATACTAAAGTTATTTATGTTAGGTATGGGCGTTGCTGAATTGATTACAAACTGTATTCAAGGAAAAACATAGTGAATATTTTTATATCCGTGCTTTTAATGGTTCACGTTGTTCATTTATAATTGATTTTCAAAGCCATTAAAAATATTAATACAATATTATAGTTCAAACATGTATAATCCAAAATTCTTAGTACATTGCTTTACACGTGCCAAATCCACAGTTTGTTAGAGTCATAAAATATAAAACGACAAATTATGAACTGAATAATTTTGCGTAACAGCATCCGCTTCGGAGATTACTATAAGACGTTTCAAATTATTTACTTCATAATATAATCGAGAGATTATAATATAATCGAGAGATTATAATATAATCGAGAGATTATAATATAATCTCTCGATTATATTAATAATTATACACTTACATTATTTTAATATCCACAAGAAAAAAATGCATAACGGAAAACCCAGTTAGTAGTGTTAAGTGAGCTGGTATTATTTATTTTATATATTGCTTTGTTTCGGCGAGAAATCGGAACAAACAGACTAACAAAGTAACAAAAACATTTTAGCTTAAATTGAATAACAAAAAATTACCGTATACATAATAATATATACATATACATACCTATATACATCATCATAAAATATTTTTTCTTAAAATTTTGCTAGTTTCTTAAACTATGCTTATAAGTAGGTATAAAGCAGTTTGATTTTGTGTTATGGTAACCCCACAGACGGTCAAATTGTTCGTCGGAGTATAAATTGTTAACTTGGAACTAAGTTTTCACATTAAAATTCAAATACGAACATTTGTCGAAGTTGAGATGGATCGATAGGTACTTTATTTAGGTACCAGAGTTAGGTTCGGAATTTTAAGTGCTTCAACTTTGACCTAGTACTTATTTTGTGACCTGAAATTCAAATGCTAAAGTCTGTTTGATTAAATATGCTAATTTAAACTTTTCTTTTTGAGCATGCAAAGAGAAAAGTTGTATTTTGAGCTTGTTTAAAGTGTTTTTATGATGTCATTTTACTGTAGGTAGTACGGGTTCAGAGTTTAATATTTTATAAATTACCTGCGTAATCAAGAATAAAAGTTTTGTGTATGTGTGTCCAGGGCTTACTCTATCTAATACTAATTCATAAGTTTCACTTTTTAGATCAATGTTTATGGTCTAAACTTACATAAATACTTACCATGAATACATAACCTTAAATACCATATATTGTTGCAAAAAAGAGGAGATTCTTAATCCTCTTTAATGTTTTTTTTATGTAAGATGACGAGAAAATTTGTAAGCCTTCAAATCTTAAGTAATCAATAGACATTTCATAAAATAATATTTAATTAAACCATCCCCTCTCCCATACAAAAAACCTACTCAATAAACCAAGGAAGTAGTCCCAACTAATAGACAGGGTATACATACATAAACCCCCGGCTTTCCCCGTGACACGGACTATATCAGGCCTACAAAAGCCACCCAATTAAGGTGATTAAGGGAGAACAAAAAGTCAATCAATCCGGGAGCCTTATATAGACAACCGGACACTGACCCGATAGTAGAGTAAGGAATGGGTATATTAGCTAGTGAAGAATGTAGTACTGGTGTTTATTATATTAATGCATAATTTGTTTGGATATTTGGGTTTTTTTAATATGTTAAGTGTGTGATCGAAAAGTTTTGTTTTCGTTTCAAAATATAATCGTATCTTATTATATTATTTCTGATTGTTTTAAAAAATATGCTGTTGTCTTGTTATTTTATATATTATTTTCTAAACGAATGGTGGTTCGATGAAAATTAGTCGATTATATTTTCAAAAGAATACCCATTAATCTTCTTCTTATCGAATAAGAAATGCCATCTCTGGTGTCGAGAGTTTGTCAAGGCGCCCTAAGGGCCTAGTATACCCATTTAAAGTAAAACAGTTCTTGTCTCTGTAATATTTCAAAATTGACCCCGTGAGTATCTGGACAAATCATGCATAAATGAAACAATTTCATACATAATTATACAATGCTTGTTTTCTATTTATCGTACTCTATTTTTCTAACTATCCAAAAAACTCCATACAAAATCCCTCAATTCCAAAAAGCAGTACTACATCCCCAAATCCTTAAGTCAACCATTAATTCATGCGACATCCCCGGTGTCAAAAACACCCGCCTGATGGATGGGCCTTCAAATGAAACCTCCTTGATTCATGGGGGTAGCACTCGACGTATGGAGGCTTTGTCACTAACGTTAAATGAAAGGTATGGTGGTTGTGTGGTTTGACTGGTAACCAGTCTGTATTCTGAGCGGAAATTTATGCCAAATCATTAAAAGATTTAGACTGTTGTTGACTGACCCGTAGTTATTTGCTTTATTAACAAATTTGCTTACCATGGTAACAATTTTGTGTGATATACGTAACATTATTTTTTATATAAGATAATCAGGCGTTACTCTGCGGAAATCCATCCTTACTGAAAGACTAGAGAAATATTTAGTGTTTTTGGTGGAAGCGGAAAAACACTACATATTTCTCCAGAGTTTCAATTATTTCTTATGTTTAAAATGTTTGGAAATATTTATTTTAGATCAAAAAAGTAGTTGAACCAAATGGTGTGTATACTACGACCTTTCAAAATTAGCAAAAGTCAACTGTTTTTTGTAAACAAAATATGTATTTCATTCACACGAACTGATTCACAAATATTGTTTCAAATAATTATCGTAAAATAGCTTAATATAACAGAACAGTAACAGTTTATATGGCTAAATTCGTAGCAGCGTAGCAAGTTCGTAGACTTTGTTGCTACGCGCGTAGACATCTTGTAACTTGCGTAGACCTCTAACTTTTGTAGAATTCTGTTTGTTTATGTAGTTAGTTAGGATAGGTTTATCTTAAGAAATCAGCCCAATTTGCTCGATTTGGTTTCATGTCGCTTATAATAGAAATTACGTCTCTCAAGCCACAATTAACATAATATTAATGGTGTGTTTGGGAAGCCTTGTTTGTGCAACAGTTTAATTTCAGCGTAAGTATGCTCCACCCTTAACCACAGTGTTGGTTTAGGTAATCTATTGACCAAATGTGTGAATCTCGACAAAAAATAAATTAAACCAATACAAAATTTTAGGTAAAATAAAGTTTAAAACGCATTTATTGATCCGGATTTCGGAAAAGATTCTTACTTTAACTTCCTGTTACTTCAATACATAAAACACAAACAAACAACCGCGGAGTTAAGGCAAAATATCAAATATCTCAGATAAGCCGATAGCTTCTATATCCCACGGATATTTGATACAAAACTTTGTTCAACCCGGCTTTATACCACTCGCAACACTGAATATTTCAAATGCTTTATATTAAAGGGAAACAATATTATTTTATTCATAAATATAGATGGAGTTAAAGAGATTGACTTTGATTTAAAGTCAATAGTTTGACACGCCTTTTGCCTGTAAACAGTAACACTTGCAAAAACTACATTGTAGTGAAAGATCGGATAATGCTTTTACTGTCATAAAAATGGCTTCTTTTCATAAGAAAGAAGAAACATTTATTTCGGTGGATTTAACAGACAAACAAAAACAATTAAGTACATAAAATGACAAACATAAAATCTGCCACAACACCGCCCCAACTCAGCATAACGTGCATGGTAATGCAGTGGCCATACAAAATACACTCACAAACACCTAATTTAATTAGGTGTTCGTTAAAAATGAAGGTAGTTTTAACACACAAGGTAATATAAAAAAAACAACTCAAGTAACAATTATAGTAGTTTATGCAACTGTCATATAATGAAGGGTATTAAAACACGAGTGTGAGTTTATGAAACGAGCGCAGCAAGTTTCATAAACTCACACTCGTGTTTTAATACCCGTGTTATATGCAGTTGCATACACTACTTTATCTTCACTAATGCAATTAATCAAACAACAAAAGTAAAAGCTGACAATAGTTAATTTTTCATATAATTTTCTAGATTTTTCTGGCAAAAGATTGTGAGTTACTTTTGTTGCCAATTCTAGAATATCCGGAGGCGTACAAATATCATCGTCGCTATCCATTTTTAACTTTTAATTTGTATTTAAAAAACAAAACACATTGCGAAACATTAAATTCACGCGTACGTGTATTGTCACAGTGTTTTTGCCGCTATTAAAATCTAACCAACGAGAGTGCAGCGTGACCAACCTGATTGGCCCTGCAATCAGGTTGGTCACGCTTTTCCGTTGTTATAATGAGCGATTACGATATCGATGTGGATATTATAACATCATGTGAAATTGCTTAAATTGAGTGTTTTGTTGTCTGTGCTATAACAGTAGTAATTATAAGTCAAGTATTGGAAACATAAGTAGAATGTTACAACATCAGTGTAGATAAAATATTAAAAGGTATTGTTAAAACCATTTCTATTAATAACTAACCCATAAATATTATCGTTTTCTATTATCGCAGTATATCGTAAAATGTACGAAGCCACAAACATGGTATAATAAAAATACAAGCAGATATTTATACCGGTATAACTAATACCGGTTTAGGGTCGTTTCTTTTCTATCACTTCGTGGGCTTGTACCATTACCTTAACTGTTAATACATATTTATTTTTATTTTAAATGTGTTTAATTGGGGTACTTTTTACTTTTAAGTATTTTGTTACTTTTTGATGCACGGGATATTATAAGCTAAATTGCATTTTGACAATCGTGACATGAATTTGTACACTGAAAAATATGTAATTTGTGAGTCAGATGACTCGTAAAATTGTAGGTTCTTGCTGATTGTACAGCAGTGATGAAACCAAGTTGGAAACCCCGAAGCTAGTTTATTTCATCTTTGATTTGATTTCATTATCACAATGTGCTACTCTCAGACGCACGGACATATTAAATACTTACCTATTAGTCAAGACTCTGGTACGGTCCCTACATTTTCTGACCAGATAAACAAGATCTATAGCACCGTAAATTCCCTCCTCCTTAACCTCAATAATACGGGCTTGCCCTCGACACGCAGATCTACTTATTCTGGTTCTTATTCTTACAAAAAATGTAATAGAGAGGTCGGTAGATAACATATTGGTTTGTCGACAAATATTAACAGAATGCTGATCTAATTATTTACATACATACACAAATTACTCAAACTAACAGAAGATCTAATTTACTGATCTTGATTTATTACATTTCTTGAAACTGGGACCGTGAATCCATGCGTCTTCAAATCTACCGTAAATAGGTTTCTTCTAGGCAAGCGTGTTGCTTTACATCCTTAAGCCTGTGGTCTAACGTAAGCCTATCTATCAAGTAGTTGAAAAGTCATAAAAGTGTGCATAAAGTGCTTAGTTTTTTATTATGGGACATCACATTAGTTATAATTTTATCATGCTGTGGTACTTGTACAAAATTATAAATCACGCCAAAGGGACTATGTATGTAAGTCGATAAATAATTTACCAAAATTTGATAGTAAAAGCTACAATAAAATTTATTGCGTGTTTGATAACATATAACAATTTAATCGACAAATGTAATTTATTATTTATATAAATTATGAGTTTACCACCAATAAATAGCCCTTGCCAATTGTTTAAGCTTTCACAGTCGATATTTAAATACATATTCCTACTAAATAGCACCTATCGTATATTTAAATCGATGTTTTAATTCACCTCGATATAATTTATCGCTATTTTATCGCAGTTTCTCATCCCTAGCGGACAGAATAACAGAAATTCGAATATTATTGTTATGTAAATGATAATGGCTAGATTTGTGCTGTGATGTGATCATATTTTTTTACTTCCTCGTATTTCTGTGAGTAACGGATGAAGTTAAACGCTCCAGTACACTTGCTGCTTGCTTATTTCATGGGTTGACGCTTACAGAATGTATTTTGTATATTTTATCTTACAAGATCGTGTCTATTTTCATATTTTTTTCATTGCGACATTATAATTATGTTCCAAAATGAACTAATTCATTATCGCTTCAAAAATATGTATATTTTTTCATGGAATGGGTTTGCAATAGATCATAAGTCGCATGATGGTAAACGATCATTATGGTCTAGAATGGCATGTGTACCTAGTAAGAACGGATTCATACTCGCTTTGAAGATATCTAGATTATAATCACGTGCGTTTAGTATTAAAAAACACAAATAATTTTATGGATATATTAGTCATAACTACACAAAATAAAATAGGACCACCAGCTTTCACATAAAAATAATCATCATAATCGATTCACAAAACTTTGAAAAAAATTATGTGAAAAGTTATAGTAATAAATAATACATAAAAAATATGTAGCAAAATCTGTCACTTCAACCTGAAATTTCTTTCACGCCATTTGCAATCATTATAACAAATTATATTTTCACCTAAAACCGAAGCGATTTAAGCTCGGTCTCAGTTAATTGCGCTCATTTATTAAAAAGCCGAGAAATAGCAATTAGTAAAAGGTGTGGAGCGACCGCGGTCAGATTGCAAGCCTATATTTGCATATTTTATTATATTATAGCATTTTTATTTAAATTCGCTGCGTGAATTGATGAAATGATTTGTTTTTGCGCATCGGCTGATGTTTTATTGTAGCACGATTGATAAAAACTTCACTGTACTTTTTGTATCAAAACTATATTTTAAACATTACTGTCTTTAGTTACCGATGATCAGCATCAAAACATTATGAATGGCTATGATGCTCATTTTATTGCAAAAATAGTTGCAATACCATAAACTTCAACTTAAGACTTCATTTATTTCCATAGATACGTGCAAGTGTCAAAATTATAATATTTCACATAATATGTGCATTATAGTATCCTACAAATATTTTTTTAAATCTAATCGTGATCTAGGCCTGTGTGCCATCTGTCAAGATACACAAGCACTAAAACTCATGCAAAAAGCAGGACACGGGTCTGGTAGCAGCACTTGGAGTCTATCAAAATTAATAAGTTTCTAGTGAAATAAAAGTACAACATTTCGTTTTTTTAGCTTGAAATCGTCTCATGTTATAAAAAATAGTTATTAATGTTATATAATTATAATTATTTATTGCAACACAGATAAATCTGATGTGGCGGCTTTATAGCTAAAAGCGAAATCTACCAGGCAATCTTTGGATGGCGAACAATTAATAAAAGATTAAACTGGACATAGACCAAGATTCATACAAACAAACATTGTGTCTTATTCCCTACAAGCTTTTAGTACCAACCCCACCCACTCACCTAGCTTAGCTCAGTTCTATCTGGTGCCAAAAATAGCAGCCATTCATTGCGAGATCTCCGCAGGCTCGATATAAAATCCTCGCCAGCTCCCCGGGGCGTCGTTACTCTGGAGGGAAGTAGGGTTATGATTTTTGTTCGTACTGCACGTGTGAGTAGGTATATACTTATATAAAGTCTTTTTAATTTTCAAAGTATGGTTACTATAACTCTAACCGTCAGATTTGAATACTCTTTTACCTGTGAAGTTATTTATTTTGTAGTTAAATTCCTATTCAACACTTGTTTGCTGCTTTTGTAAATATCCTGACTATAAATAATTTAAAGTATGGTACCTAACAATCTATGTATGAATGCCACAGACGTTTCTAGATAATATAATATACCAAAATCTTAACATTGTTAGTTAGTTTAGTAAAACTGCTGGTACAATAACTGACTGAAGTATGGAGCAACAATGCATATATGTAACAAATATAAGGTAATTCATTAATCAAATATTCTCATAAACACAAGGAAAAGATGTAAAAATCTCACTCCTTGTCTTCATCCGCTTACTTCCAGTGGGCCTAAGGCGAAAAAAAGGGCCAAAGATAAAAAATATATTAATAAAATGTCGGCGCAAAACGGATTCTGGTTTTAGGACTTTGATAAGTTTGATATAATCCTGCTTTATTATTGTAGGCGCCCGTTATTTGGGATTGAAACTTTGCTTCTACTAAAAATATGGGTTGAAGGAATGCAGAGGCAAGGAATGAAGAGGTTTTTTCGTTTTTTTGTGTAATAATTCGTTGTTTTGTTTTGTAATTAAAACTCTGTCAAATATTGTATTTTTTAGTTATTTATGACTAACAGAAAATATTATAAGGTTGGTACACGTACAAACAACAAAATCTTTTTAACCTAATCTAGAAAATTTTAGTAATTTCATAGAACCCTTTTTGGGTTTCAAAAACAAATATTAGTTAGATAATTTGATTCCAAAAGCAAATTTAGTTAAAAACTTGTATTTTTAAAAATGAGGCTTAAAAGCTCAACCCATCAAACGCAGGTCGGAGTAAATTGACAGAATATTTTAATATACAAAATACATAAAAAGCCCATTCTAATATTGTATCTAATGGGCTATCTCGTTTTTAAACGACTCTTATCATTATTAATTTGGACAAAATCACTTTCGGAACCCTTTTTGTGGTAATTAAATTCTCTTTTTTTAATTAAAATAAAAGACCTTTATTTGGGCTCCTAAATGAGGTTAATTTTTGTGGTGAACCAGTTTAAAAATGTCGGGCTTTTTACATTGTTCCGCGCTTTGGGGTGCAACTGTTTTTTAGGTTATGTTGTTTTCTAGTAATACGAGCAATTTTTATTATAATAATTTTAAGATTTGCTTTAAATTGTAAAATTTAATTACTGGAAATTTTTATGTCGGTATAGTAGTCGTAGCAAACTACATGATCTTATCATCAGAGATACAAGCTGGATCTCCATATTTTTAATAATTTACAATAATGTAGCATAGTTTTTTTTAATTGTATGTATTTAAAAAAGTTTTTTTTTTTTTTTTACATGATATAGGCTTACGCTTGACTACAACTTGCCTGATGGTAAGCAATGTTATAGTCTACTATTATTATTATTATTCTATTGTCTTATTTTAAGTTTTTGATTATTGTTATTTGAGTGCCTTAACACCAAAAAGCATTGACACAAACATCACAATTCATCTTTCTTTCCGACACAGATTCTCGGGTCTTATTCTTTCTTAGAATTTAATTTAGCGCTTCTGAAAGCTGGTGAAAAAGCTTGATACATACAGAGAGATTTATTATTTCCTCTCAAATGAAAGTATTCTTATCTTCAGATGGGACAATTTAGCCGCGGAGCTAATGTTGGCACCATTTTATCATGTTTTTAATTTTTTTCGGGCGTTTTCAGTTATTTTGTGTGAAATTTTTATAAAATAAAAAATATAACCAAATACAGCCTACAATATTTATTACTTCTTCTCCTTAGTCATGTTTCCTCATGACTGAGGGTCGTGACTCCCCTGCAGAATTAATTCGTCAGGGGAGCTCTCTTTGGCTGATAAATTGTGGTGATACTTCTTAAATGTTGGTATAATTATTGTTTTCTTTAATTACCAACGATAGTACAGATTACTTAGTTTCTATGTTTGCTGATGTCTCTGGCCTCGTATCACAGTCTAACGCGTGATTCATAAAATGCTGTGACTTTTTATTACGTCCTTTACAAAAGTACTTTCTTAATAAAATAAATGTGATTTACGAAAACCTACTCAGTTTTTAATTTCAATACTGAATACGAAACCTTTAACTGAACAAATCTTTAAACAACCAGTAACCAATCTTCAATAAAGAAATCTCTTTCCTTCGCTAATGTTATAAAAGAGACATCGGTCAAGGCTACGGCGTATAAAGCACAAACGATGGCAATTCATCTTTGTTTATCGAACCTTCCAGAAACGAAACAAACTAAACTTGTCGGTACTTTTCAAAGAAATACGACTTGCAGTTTGAGACACACTGTTGGTTGGTTTGATAAACTTGCAAAAGGAAGGTCTACGCATCGAATTTTGAACGATTACCTTTGTTGACCTAGTCCTAGTCGTTTTTGAGCAAATAATACAAACTACCGAATCAGTATTTATTGAAAGTGTAGATCAGTTTAGTTCAGTTAGTTGTAGTGATCAGTGCAAGCGAGATGACAATATTTATAGCAAAAAGACGGCAGGAATACACGGGTCAACCTTAATAAAAAAACTCTACATAGGTAGAGTTTTTATAGACAAAACTTACAATATTTTATCAAAATTGGCTCAGGCATTTGAGCATTAAAAACTTCTTAGTTTTTAATGCTCAAATGCCTGAGCCAATTTTGATAGCTTCTTGATTTTGATTGCTTCTTAGCAAGCTTCTGACTTTTGAAAAAAAAACCATATAATTAGTGTTACTGGGACCACGTTTGTAGTATTAGTGAGATGAACTGAGAAGTAAGACAAGAAATAATACATCGTGTTATACTCTTGAACTAATTTACTAATAATAATAAACGTTCTCTTGTTTTATTTCAGGTAAATGCCCAGCATCCCACCTGGCAGTGAGTCACAAATTGGCACTTTAACTTGGCGCTTACTTCACTGGCCCAACAAGTTATTTTCAGCAACTTTTACGCTTTAATAAAAGCAGGTAAGCTGCTTATTTATACATCACGAGATACAAATTCATTTCGAGCTAATTATAAATGTTTCTTTTTTATTTCGATACTCCAAGTTTTGTGAAAAATGTTCGGATGGTTCGCTTTTTATCGAGTTGGTGAAAACTGCCGATTCTTAATTTGTAGGGGGGTGTATTTTTTAGATTATTATGTAAAAATGGTCAGAAGTGTTTTGTACTAGCTTTATATCATGCATATGTTCTAAATAACATTGGTGTAAAACTACATAATGTGTTGAATCAATATGTGTGGATTATATTGTAGAAATATAAAACAAAGAATGTCTAATAATTTGTATGTAATAAAATTTCAATTCAAATATAATATTATATATTTTTTTATGTAAATAGTTATACAAAATAAAAGCATGACATTGCACCTAAAACATAAACGGCCCATCTTACTAAACACTGCTAAAGATGGCTATAACCCGCCAGCAGATCAAGGATATATCCTATTAAAATAACAAGTTCATAACTCTTTCATAGGTCGTAACTTCTTTAATGTGCTGTATTGTTCTAGAAAAGTAACAAAAGACGTCTTTTGCTTGATAACTCTGTAGGGTTACTTTTGCTGGGAGAATTGTGTCTTACACTTTTTCAATAGCAATTCATATAGCCTGGATTTTAGCTGTTAATGAGAACGCATAAAAAATGTTGCTTTTCAGTTACGTTTGGTTTGTTTCACAGAGAGTTTGTTCTATCAGTTCATACCGCAAAGGAGCGATGGATTATTGTGATAATAACATTATAAACTTATCAAATAATAAAGAGTCCTGAAAATGACTTGAAGCTACTTTTTATCACAAACTAATAGGAAAGAGTCGCCGGTCAACCTCTAATCATCACTTGTTATCAAATATTCATACAAAATACGTGTGTTTAACATACATAATATCTATCCATTACTAGTGGACGCCCGCGGCTTCGCTTGCATTGTTTCTGGATAAAAAGTAGCTTATGACAGTCCTAAGAACTCATACTAAATACATACACGATGAGCGTTTAAATAACTAGATAAACAGACAACATTTCTATAATTTGTTGGAATGTGGTCTGCTATCAATTCGAAGTATCTCCAAACATTTTTTTAAATATTTTCTATGTTCGAACTTTTGGCCCTCTTCAGCTTTACTATAATATGTACCTATATACTCAAAAATGATATTAGAAATCAAAACACTAGCTTTTCAAAATGGCTGCCTCACCAAAATTCAAATAATTCCATTCCTAATTCAAATAATTCCACTTCTACATGAGATTGCGTAATCTTACAAACTCCCTCTCATTGGCTGAGCTACAAGCGAGCCTAAAGTGATGAGTTCTGCAGAATTATTTCATAAAATTACCGAATATAAAAAGTACTGGCGCTCGTAAAAGAAGGCTTAGTAGGTACTGTTCTGTATGCCAGAGGAGACGTTGTAAAGAAGACGATGCGCGAGAGAAGTGAATTCAAGAAGTTTTTTTTAAATTGTGGTGTTAAAAATATTTTTTTTTTAAATGAGAGCATTACGTTTTAACTTAATTATTAGATAATCATTGAACTATAATTGTATTGCGTATTTTTTCTCAAAAGTTATAATCTAAGCTACATTGGTGTACATTTACCTGGATTTACGAAGAATTAACGTTAGTATACCTACTATATATTAATTTTCATAATTATCTTAGGTACTTAACATCACAGAATACACTCAATTGGATTTTTAACTATATACATTATATGCAAATAATTTTTGGTTACCTCTGATTATATTTTTCCCCATCCTCTACCAATGCACAGGTGTACAGTGGGCCTAGCAGGAATATTACCATCGCAGGATCCGACAATTTGTCGAACCATATTTCATACAAAATTCGTACAGCGAACCTGGTGGCGCGTAACTGAACTATTTTACTTTCAAATACGTTAGCTCCGTAGGATTCGAAATATGATTATGTATGGACGTTTACGTAGTTTGTGCGATAGAAATCGTTTTTGACAGATGATCCGTGAATACCAGACCCAGCCTTCGACAAATAATCGGAAGTTTTCTCACCTAAATTTTTTCAGTGAGAATCATTGTCGACATTTTTGCCATGGATTTTTAATGGATTATTTATTAATATATTTTGATAAAAATAATTTAGTACGGACAAATGTTACTTTATTAATTTATGTTTAGCGAAATGTCATTGTAAAAATAGTCTGTGACACTAGTAATAATAATAATAACACAATACAATTGTTGTTGAAATTGTTTTGCTGTTGTTGTCCGTTTTTGTTGTTTTGCTATTATTATTAATTTTTTTGCTTTGTGTTGTTTATGGATGTTTTCTGTTGTTTATTGTTGATTATGGTTGTTTCTTGTGGTTTTTTGTTGTTTTTATTGTTTTTTGTTGTTTCTTGTTGTATTTTATTTTTTCTTGTTGTTTCTTGTTGTATTTTGTTTTTTCTTGTTGTTTTTGTT
This sequence comes from Macaria notata, assembly GCA_927399415.1. Lineage (NCBI taxonomy): Eukaryota > Metazoa > Arthropoda > Insecta > Lepidoptera > Geometridae > Macaria > Macaria notata. The sequence goes on along the minus strand of OV656747.1, from coordinate 303,410 downwards.
GTTATTTGTGGTTTCTTGTTGTTTTTTGTTGTTTCTTGTTGTTATTGTTGTTTTTTGTTGTTTTATGTTGTTTTTTGTTGTTTCTTTAAAAATAAATTTTCAATACAGATTATTAGAAAAGTTTCAATATGCAATTTAATCAGTTTTCTAAAGTGGGAAAATTATGTAAACTTCGATCACCGCGTAAATTTTAGTTTATTAAATTTGTTTTCGAAATGTTTTAGAAACTATTCTAAATTTTGTATGTTGTGGTTTTAATATAAGTTAAATAAGTTTTTTAAATATTTTTTTTTTAAATTTTGCTCAATATGGCGTTTTAGAATGGATTTAAAATTATTTATTTGTTATGGGTACTTACGGTCGGTAAGAGTTGAAAAACTGGTTACACTATTTGTACATACTCAAATAAATAGGTTTTTTACTATAAATTATAATTTAACTTAACAGTCTAAAAAACATACTTTTAACTTATCTTTACGAATGTATGTATGTATGGCTTTGTACGTGTCGTTTCGGAATGATAAGCTTACCACTTTCTACTTCTTAGTCTACGAGTATACTACAAGCATACTAAAACACAAGATGATCTTTCGGTCCGTTGCGTTGGGGCGTAAAAATGATGACACAGTTCTACAAACGTTGCACGTTGGTTTTTAAAAACACATTTATTATAAGAGAGCAACATCGAAGCGTGAAAATACTACTATTCCATTTGGGGATTTCTGTGGGTCGGATGAAACTTTAAATTGTAGGTATGTGTCTAGTTCTAGCTGGTTGATTGACATTGTACTACAGTAGTTAAGCCGTGTCAGAGACCGCTAGGAGGATTGCAAATTCTGACAACAGAGTCGGCCGCTATCGCACGACCTTACTTACTTTAACTGTGGAAACTAAAAACATTTGCGCTCTCAAATGATCTGAAAGGATCTTTTCAAAAGTTGCTGAAAACGACAATATTCTTAACTTGTTCCACTTTTGCAAGTTAAAACTACATTCTCACAAACCAAACTATATACAGGGTACTTGGAAAGTTTATAAATGAATAGAATGTTTCATTTGTTGTTTTTTTTCTTCTTCTTGTAGAATGAGAGTGGCCAAGTCTAGTGTCGAGAGTTTATCAAGCCTCCCTAAGGGCCTCTGACATGGCTTCATGATTTATTCATTAGTAAATTATGTTCTAAAATATCCCTTAGAAGATTATTCATTACCTAAATATTAGTATCTCAGTACATATGCAACTGAAAACAACTTCACAGTAAGGGAGCGCTAAAATGTTACTGTCATCATAACGACTATATTCATTCTTTCAAGTTTTACGCTCGCTAACGTTCGCCATATCTTGGTGACTTCTTTTGAAAAACAATCTTTATTTAACATTTCAATGTAGTTTTAGAAGAAATCTTTTTTAAGTGGGATAGGTGTGCGATTGACCTGCATGATGTTAAGCATTGTTGCAACCTAGGGTGTAACACGCTTACCTAGAAAGTACCTATAAACTCTATGTTTCTGGGAGTTAATAAAAAAGATGTATTTCCATAAATTTAATTGAGTAGCACCTTGATTTAAGATCCTGACCGTTTAAAAGTGTGTATGTTGGTAAACTTTTGAGGCCCTTAGGGACGATATGAAAAGTCTTGATACTTTAATTTGCTAATTTCATGTGAATTATCTACTTTTCCGTATTAGAGATGTCAACGAGAAATTCTTTGTACCTAATTTTACCATTTCCATTTGAAGTTACTAATATAAGTAGTATTCAAGCGTGAGCCTTTATTAATAATAAAATCCGATTTAGTGGAATTTCTTGGAGGTAATAATGCGAGTATTTCTAGTAGATTTGATGCCAAGGACTTTTAGTTTCCGAGACAGTTGAGAGGTTAGATCATTGCTTGCAGAGTAGGTGACCGGACAGATGTATAAAGTCAGACAGAATTCAAGATAGTTTAAAAGTGTAACTCTATATGAGTACAATGAATGTGTAGTACTATGCGCTGTGTGCAATGTCCCGGAATATTTATTTATTTAATGAACATAACATAATAGAAAAATATCTTTAACATGGAAAATATGTTTTATAGTGTTGTCGAGTCAGAATAAAATTAATATACACCAAAAAACAGACAGACCAACGAACATAGCACTACTTCCTGCAGTGTGTTTATCTCTCTAATTATGATTAAAAAATATAAAAATAAAGGGAAATATTTAAGTAATATTAAAAATATGAATTTATGCGGTGCAAATCAGTTTTTGTTGAGAAGAAAATCTATAACTTAATTAGTGGTAAATTGTGAAACCAATGTGAACGTTAAATTATTACGTTGTTTGCACCCATGTTGTTATTTTACTAGCAATATATAATAACATTACCTACTGTTGAAAAGGCAATAAAATATTCTATTTCTGATTATTATATATCAATCAATTTGCTACAGTTGTATAGTCTCTGTACATTATATATTTTTCTCTCCGTTGCTCCTCAGACATATAATTTTTTCCATCATCTCAGGTCCGGGCGAGATGCCAAATCTCACATTCCGAATGTCTAGACAATTTAGGGGGTTACTATTACCACCGGACATGCAGTAATACTATACATTTAAATAGGCACCTATACAAACCTAAGCCTATAATACCTAGTCATTCTATATGAGTTATAATCCAGAATTCTTCGAATCCAGAGTAAATATAGGTTTCTTCTAGTGAAATTATCTTGAGGTAAACTGTTGTCAAACGGAAGCTTACTAAGCGGTTAAAAAAGCGCTCGTAGAGCTGTGCTTGATGGTATCCGTTCTCGATCACCAAAGTTAACTCTAATAGCATTGGTGGGATAGCCAATTGCTAAACATATTAATGGAATTGGTTTGTGAACGCTTTAGTGGATTGGATAACGATTATAAAGTCTGTCTTTTACCATATTATAGTTGTTAAATTATGTCAAACGAGCCTAGGGTTCTACTACATACCTAATACAGACGGTTTTACTTCATTTATTTTAATACAAAACCATTATTTGAAATTCTCTCACGTTTTCTAATGTTTGATACCATATAAGAAGTACACAGCGTGTATAAATCGTCCAAAATCAACACCTATCCCATGATATCTTTCATCTCATAGTATTATATCCTAGTGCAAACTGTGAACTCCCATAATGACGTCACAAATTCGTACATTGTGAATATATTTCTAGCTCTGTTACATAGGATTGTGGCTGCCAATGAGTGGCCCGTTTTGATACAATTTCCATGAATGAATAACGTTTAATGTACAATTTTCAAGTTATGTTAAATTAGTATTTAAGAGTCTTAGATTTCAAAAGTGTATACTTAATAATAAGTGTAGCTTGTAATTAAGTTTGCTTGCAAATTAATTTAGCGACACTCTATGTCGTACATAAGTACATGGCTTAGCTACAAACTAATTTATGTCAATGTTTTGCTGAATAAATGAATACTAAAAACATAGAATCCTAGAAACTATGATAGACCTTAAATTAAATTAAATTTGAATTTGTCATTTGTTTGATCATTTAAAAATATAGTACTATGACGGACAGTAACACTAACTATTTAATGAATTTTCTATAAATAAATGTATATTCAATATGTTATTTAAATAATTCAACGACGTGAATAGACATGAAACAACCTAAGAATTACATTTCAGTTGAATTACTTGAGTCAGTTTTGCTGGTTTTTTGTTCTGAATAAATTCGCCTGGTTAAGCAACAATGATTAATTTTTTCTAGTACGGAGTTTTTGATGTCAACAAACAAACCAACGCCCTCTTTCTCTATGCTAATACCTTTACCAAAGACAAAGTCAAAGTCAAAGCCTCCTTCCCTTACATTACTGTAATGGGGCAACCTTGTTGGGTTAAATTCGATTTTGTTCGCGACCTTTCTGGATGATATTTTTATAAACGGGAAAGTCGCTTTATCGGAAACTTGCAGATATTTTAGGCAGTTTGTAAACTGTTTTCATTGTATATGTTAAGTTGGTTGGTTAGATTTCCACCTATTTCAATTATATATGCTACAAATCCGACCACAGTGTCGCTTTTTGTGTAGGTTTCGCTATGGCGACCTGATAGTTAAGTATTTTATGTGTGTGCAAATTCGGTAAAAGCCTGGATTTTTTCTTTAAAAATAATTACAGGAACTAAATTAATTAATTAATTACGTTTTTATACAATTAAAATACGCAGACAAAACATTGTGGTAGGATGCGATATTCGCAAATATTTGTTTTTAGTTCCAAGATGAAGTTTTTTAGATACTTCATTATCTAAATTAAAGTAAGGTTTTTACCCGCATTATACACTATAATATAGCTATGAAAAATATCTAATGAAAATATTTTAGTTCAAAATTAGGATAGGTACCTAGTTTATATAAAAGACTACAAAACAACCTTTGTTTTTATCTGATTTCTTTGAAACTGTACGCAGAATATCCTTCATACAACATTTGATATTTCCCCATAGCAAAATCAAATAAGGCCAGCCAGAGCCACTAATTTTTCCGCCCCATGAAATAAAGTTTTCGCGACGAAATCGCGGCAATAAAGAGGGAGCAAATAGCGTAATTGAATAAGTACTTTTAATTTATCACATCTCTCTGTTTCCTCTTGGCAGCGACTCTTGACCTATGGGGTCATACTGGTGATGTAGTTGTGTATATTGTATACAGAGTTGTTGAAGTAAGGGTAACTCCTTTGAAGGTTTAGCATTAGACCACTAGATGGCGTGGTTTGGAAAAGTAATTTAGAAATTATTGTTATCACTACAAATGTAGTATACAGCTGAGTCGCTCTTCGTGTCGGTCCTTATGAACTTAAAAAGTACGCAAGGGCTTATGATGCAGTTTTTTATAGATAGAGTCATTCAGGTAATAAAATGCTCTTAAATGAAAAGTTTATTTACATCAAGATTTATTTGTACGTTACTCGTCGTGCTAGATTTTGTCGAATTAATTAATTCTCTTGCTCAGTTGCAGTGGAAACGAGCGATTTGCACAATCATCCAACTGGGAACATCCAACAACCCTATTGTCATAGGCTGTTTTTTTTATTTTATTTTTGACTATAAATGTAAGGTCTCTAGTTCTTCTATACTCCTTGGTCCGACCTCAATTCACTTGGCAGCCCCTTGTATGTCCCACACAACATGATAACGTGATTATTTCTGACGAAGCCATATTTATGGAGGTTTTCCCTTATTCTTGGTTTGCCTACTTTTTGTGACATTCGACTAAGATGATTACTGAACTGATAAGTGTTGGTATAGTATTTAAATGGTTAAGGATTCTCTGGGATTTCGTTTCTGATTTGGTGTAGATAGTTTTATATTATTAACCAATAAATAAAATCATAACAATATCATCCCGATTTCTTCTATTGAATTATTTTGAAACCAAAAGATATAAAAACCAGCATCATTACTTTCTGTTATCTAAATAAATAAACACAAACAAATTACTCTTATTTTAACCTATTTTATATATCCATAATTTCATCATCACCATCAGCCTAATGAGACCCAATAGGTACAGGCCTCCTGCCTCTTACGGCAATACTCCCTGTCTTGCGCTGTTCTTGCCCAGATGTTTATGATTCTACCTTTCTAATATCATCCAGCCACGTTGCACAGCTCATCCTACACTTTGCTTACCAAGACCTTAATTAAAAAATACTAATAAAAAGCACTGCCTTTCATACTTACTCACTTATCGTATTTTCACAAAGTTTTTTTTACGCGTCCGACTATACAAATACAAAGTGCAAATATGTTTGTTATGTAAATATTGTAATAATAGTATCTCATTCTTATTGGTGATTAAATTACAGACCCTCTGTAGATCTAGTTTTAGAAAAATGAACAGGGGTTGTTATGTTTTGCCTTGGAGTAAGTCATGGGTACATAATCTTTTTACTTATTGGCAAAAATATACCTACCTACTTAGAATGTTAGTGTTATGATTTGGTACCACAAAAATATTTTTTTTATATTGTTAATGTCAGTTAAGATATCTTTTCAATAAGATATTTAAGATATTTTTGTAACTTTGGTAACAAATTAACTGAATTAGGTTTCTGGTCGAAAACGTTTTTTTTTTTCTGAAAATTCATTTCCCATTAGATTTAAAATGGATAGATAAATACTACATTTTATTTTTCTTCTTTTTAACACAATATAAAATTACGAATCCCTCAAACAAATTTAAAGTTATATAAAATCCGCGGCAAAGCTGAGAATTTCCGCCCTTAACTCGCAGAATCAAAGGATACCCAATTATACTTTAATTTATTTTTAACTCTGTTAAAACAAGTTTCAATTTTAATGAGGTTTTCCTTTCATTAGTAGTTATAATTTTAATTACAAATCCAAGTTTTTAATAATAACAAGGAAAGGGGAGGACAGGACGCGTGTTTGATAAATATATGTAGTAGTGAGTATCGCAAAGGTCGACGCGGTCAGTCCTTGGATGGGTGACCGAAAAGTGGCATTCCATTTTGGGCGCTGCCGTGGGTCAGTTTCTATATTTTTAGTCGGTTTATCTGTTAATCTGTGTCTTTGTTTGTCTGTTTATTTCAACGCTCATCACGCAAAAACTTCTCAACGAATCGTCATGATTTTTGGTATGTGGGTAGCATGAGGTCTTAGCTAGCAGGTAGCATTAGCTCTTGACCGTTATCGGCTACTTTTTAGGGTTCCGTACCTAAAAGATAAAACGGGATTTAGATCCCGCTGTCTGTCTGTCTCCAGGCTGTATCTCATAAACCGTAATAGCTAGAGCTAGCTTAGCTTTTCTTTCTTACACACACATAAACACACACACACATACACACACACACACACACACACACACACACACATACAACACAAAACAGAGTAAACATATTTTTCCAATGTGAATAAGCAAGTAGCAAATCTAAGGGTCTTGAACAAGATGTACCTACTTAGTAAATTGTTAACCTTGTGACTTTTCTATGGTAGAATAGTTTCATGTAGTCACATCATACATCAACAAATGTCTTTATAAAATTATTGTAATCATTTTATTCTACTGGAAAAGCGCGAATTTCAAGTATGGAATTGAATTCAAATTTGGATCACCGAGATACAGGTCTCGGCCTAGTTCGGGGTCCGTTGTTATGCACATAATTAGTTATTGATCAATTCTATGCGAGTTACAAAATTTTATATTAATTTATTTACGATAAATATCAAATTTGAGTTTATATACTATGTACTAGTTATCACGTCATTTATAATTTAAGATAATTAATCATTAAGTTTTATCAAACAAGAATGTAATGAATTATTTAATTATTATGTATCAATTTGTGCAAACCATGAATTAATGTTTTTGGAAATAAATTATTTTTATCTTTATCTTTTAGAAAGCTGAAATGTTCACATATAATGAATTTCCGTTGCCGCTATAACAACAAATACTAAAATGAATTAATTAAGGGGGGGTGTTAACAATAAACGTGTTTTTGATAATGCGTCCCATACTTATGAATATTGGTATATTTTCATTGCCATTTTGCATTCGTAAACGAATAATATTAAAATTTCCAGTGCGTATATCACTACAAATAAATACAGGTATGCCAGTTTGTCTGTCATTTGCAGTTTCATTTGTGTCTCAAAGACTTCAAAGGGCTATTTGACCAGGCTGTGATTAGGAATTCTGAACCAGAGGACTAATATAGGTACAGCAAGTGCTAAGTTTTATATTTCAACGTTGCCTAATGTCCTTAATCGACAACCGAATGTAGTTTACATTTTCTAATAATATGATGTATATTTTTTCTACCAAGTACTATAATCTTTGCTGTACCTATAGTACCCAATTATTTGTATCTTGAAATAGATTTTTCATAATAATAAAGTATTAGGTTTTCTCTGTTATAATATTTTGTACGTCAATTTGCACCAATGAATATTTATTCTTTCTTTCTTTCTTTTCTTTCATCTACAACTTGGCTCTAAAACTACACCAGTAAGAATTACCCTCTTAACACTCTCCTTATATCATACTGCATAAATCCAGTCTGCCTGTCTCACCACATTTCAACTGCAGATTTAAAACTAAGAAGTATGTTAAACACTTAAGCTCAGTTAAAGCTATTAAGGTGTGAACACAAAAGGTTTCTCAAAACAAAGCGTGGAAAGCATTTGAAAGGAATAAAAATATGTTGGTGTGATGGTGGTACTCCTTTCATGTCGTCTGGTACTCGTCTGCGGAGCCCGCGCCTCTCATGTGGCGGCCACAGTGGGAATTGACAGGAGGGGAACTTTGATCAATCTACATATTATATGTTACAATTATAACCCGTTTTTAGATAAAGCGCGTTATGTCGAGCTCGGAGCTAATGGGACTCCACTACTGACTAAAACCTACCACGATGTCCCTTCACCTCGGCAAGGACGGGATTCGCGGGCCAGGGAGCAATAAAAAAATAAAATAAAAAGCGAGCAATACTCCTCCGCAATTCCCGTCCTAACCGCAGTCCACTGTCCAGGTGGACCCGCCTCAGGAGGACACCCTCCCTCTTGCTGTGCGTCATAACATGTACCTGGTAAAATATCAGAACACGTTTCAGCCGTTTTTAGATTTTTGTCTGTTTATCTGTTTCTCTATAAGCGAGTGTGGCTCAGCGGTTCCAGTGTCTGCTTTTCATCCAGACGCACCCTGGTTCGAATCCGCCCTACACCAATGACTTGTATTTTCAAGTTATGTGTAGATTTGCACTCGCTTAGCGGTGAAGGAAAAACATCGTGAGGAAACCGACATGTTTGAGGACCACAATATCCGAGGACATGCGTCTTCCGTGGAAGGACCTGGGCGCCCACCACGATGTATCTGCCCAAGAAAACTCCCCTAACGAATTAATTCTGCGGGGGAGTCACGACCCTCAGTCATGAGGAAATACGACTCAAAGAGAGAGATCTGTTTCTCAGTTTATCTATGTCTCAGTTTACGCTCATCACGCAAAAACGGCTGAACGGATCATCGTGATTTTTGGTATGCAGATAGTGTGAGGACTTAGGAGTGTCATAGGCTACTTTTTATCCTGAAATAATGCGAGCGAAGTTACGGGTGTCAACTAGTTAATAATAAAACGTCGAATTCCCTCTGTATCCCCTCCACTGCCAGGCCGCCACGTGTGAAGTGGCCATTAAGGTCTCGGCGCCAAGTTATTGCGTCTTTGTTCTCAACTTTATTGTTTCAGCCAACATGAGATACTATGTAGACTGTAGAAGTACTAGTTATGTGTCTAATTCTTCTTCTTATCGAATGAGAGTGACCAACTCTGGTGTCGAGAGTTTATCAAGCCGCCCATGTCAGAGTCCCTTAGCCTCTGACATGGCCTAACGAATGCCGTACTAGACACAACAGCCGAGACCTACCGTGTCATCCCAAAGCGCCCAAAATGGAATTGCACTTGTAATTAATTGATATTAAAACAATCTTGCATATTAATATTTACATATATTCCACAAGTATATACAAAAATGAACATACAGAAAAACTTATAAAAAACAGATATTTTTACAAAAAATTCAGCACACCGTCCATGTTATCGCTGTGCGGCAGGATCCCAGGATGCTGTCTATCTAGCATATTGTCTGAAACGTAGACCATGCACTCATCAGCAAACTTAGCGATATGTTTCCACTTTTATTTATTTTGTTTCCAGTGGACGCCTGCAGCTTCACTCGCAGTAGGTTGGAATAAAAGTAGCCTTTGACACTTCCAAGACCTCATACTACCTACACACCAAAAATCACGAGGTTCCGTTCAGCCGATTTTTGTGTGATGAGCGTTTAAATAAACAGACAAACAGTCAAAAAAACTAAAAACTGCTGAAACATGTTCCGTTATCGATTATATGTACTCAAACCTTTTTTTATATCTACTATGTACCTTATTAATTTATGACCTTTTTTAGCTTTATTATTGTATAGATAGATAGACATTCACAGCCCATACAAATATTTAAAACAATATTACAACACCCTCCCTAGACAGGCGATTACCCTCTTCCCTTTCAACGCAAAGAATTTCCACAAAAGGAGCCTCAAAATAAGCGAATAACCAAAGAAATTGTTTCTTTTGTTTCAGGTTAAACGCCGGAGTGACGGACATCGAAACTTAGCTGGAATAAATTATTCTTACCAACTTCTATTTGATATTAAAATTACAGTGAAAATTTAAAATTTTTGCTTCGGAAAAAACTCTGCCTTGAAAAGCCTGAATTGCCCAAATTATTACCAAGAGTAGAATACCTACAATTAAATATTTAATGCATTTTTCTATAAATACGGTTATGTGATTATGCTCTCATTAATCATTGTGTTAATTTTTAATTAGCTGTCAATTCACAATACAAATATATCATTTTGCAATCTATTTTGTAGTCAATCATAATATATTTGAGTGTTAATATATATTTTCTATTATTTTACAGCATTAAACACTACCAGCATCTCAAATTACAATATGCGGTGTTAAATATTATTCTCAAGTTCCCGCTATAAAAATAACAGTGTACCAAAACCCCAGTGTAATCTGTAGTATACAGCCGTGACTCGTTAATCATAGTACCTACAAGCACCAAACCGCAAACTTACTCTCAAGTGACTTCTAGAAACTAATATCACTCAACCAACCAATATCACTTAGTGAATCTCGACGTATCCCAGTGTCTCTCAGTGACCAGCAACTCTTAGTAACTCACAGTGCTTCACAGTGACTCCCAACGCCTCTCAACTTTTTGCAGTACCTCCTAGTAACTCTCCACAACTTCCAGTGCATCCTAGCTCCTGCCAGAGTCTCTCAGTGACTCTCAGCGACTACCACTGCCTTCTAGTGACTCCCACTGCCTCCTAGTGACTCCCACTGCCTCCTAGTGACTCTCACTGCCTCATAGTGTCCCCCAGTGCATCCCAGTGCCTGTCAGTGTCCCGGTGATGCGTGTGTAGTGCGCGTGGATGCCTGCCTCGCCCCGGATGCTGGCGGGAGGGCCGCGCGGCCGGCAGGTCAATGACACCGCCGGCTTTGCTCGTGCTGTTCTTGGCACATGGTAAGTTATCACAACTTATTATCGCTTTTTAGGTTTATCTTAAGACGGTGTTAATTATTGTTTGGAGTTATAATTAGGTAGCAAGGCAATATTATGGAGAACACACTTAGCGCTTAAATAAATCTCGCCACTTATGATCTTGAGTGCGCGTATCCACAATTTTGTTCCAAATTGTTTGTTTTCAAATTGAGCAGCAGTTTATTTAAAGCTTTTTCTAATATAGAATCAATGCTATTACAACCAATCTTATGTAGGTAAATAAATTCCCTACAACAAAGCACATTTTACGCATCTGATAAGTCTGCAAGGAACTTATTTCCCCATTCAAATAAAATAACGTAGAAAATAACCAGAAGTAGGTATTTACAGAGGTCAATAACTACAACTCAACGTGATAATCTGCTTCTACTGTTCATGGAAATACACGAAAACAGGGCTTGTACCAGCACCTGTGTAGGTAGAACATTACGTAAAAATATGGAGAATGCAGTGAAAACTATTCTTGTTTTAGGAGTTTATCTATCCACTGCTGGGTATAGGCCTGGCACTGGATTTCAAGATCATTTTCCGACAGTTTTTTAAACTTAATTTAGTTTTTTTATTACGAGAAATTAAAAAATAAGAGTTTTGAAGTGCTAAAGACAAGAAGAGTTATATAACAAAAAATAAGTAGTATTCATAGGCGTGGATATCGAAATCTATCTAAAGTTTGCTAGCATAGCTATATCAAATTAAACATGTTCTTGGCCCCAAGAAAAAACAAACATAAGGAAACCCAGCCTTGAATTTCTTTAATTCTATAATAATTTGATAGATAGATAAATACTTTATTAAAACACCACACATAAAGCAACAAAAAACATAAAAATTAAAATTACCGTCTTAATTGGCGGCCTTATCGCTAAGAGCGATCTCTTTCAGACAACTAATCTGGCCGGCATGTAATAATTTATGAGGTTACCTAGAAGAAGTACAGTAACTAGTGCCAGTAGTAAAGCCTGTGCCATGAAGCTCACAGTTTGTTGTCATAACTCCTCAGATAAGGCTCGCGCTGAAACCTTCATAAATATCTGTGTTAGTACTTGTATCTGATCTAAAAACATCGACTTATAATGTAATGGACGAGTCATTAAGGTGCACTGTCCTGGACGCATTTTTTATAAGCTGTTGTGTATTAAAACTCAATAACTAAGCAAAGCTGTGAGAAAGGTTAAATCTTAAATTGCCGGTTTCTTAACATAATTATGTAATTACCTGGCCTTTAAAAAGGAACCGTTTAGGTTTTGTATTTTGTAGTCACATGCGTTAAGTATTTAATTTAAAATCATATATTTTCGGCTATGTTACTTACAAAAATCAATTAAAAATTGCATCGTTTCAATTTGAACTACTTCTTTAAATGGTTAAGCCAGATCAACATCCATTTTGGTAATTAGTTGTCTCTAGATTACATTATCTGTGCCTTCTTTCATGAATTCGCCTTCAAATTATAGTTTCCTTGTAGATAGTGGCGCTCCCTAGTTGTAATGTAGTGGTGACAAGTGGAACTAACTTGGAGCTATAAAAACAGTTGTTAGTTTACTAAGTAAGTTAAACAAAATATAAATATTGTAATATGTTGGTTAAGTTTTCAAATGGCAAATAAACATATTTTACTTTTTTTTACTATTATGTCTCTGTGGAAGAGTTGATTGAAAAAGTTTTTGTCGATGAAAAGATAAGGCAGATTCTTACCTGATAAAATACTAAAATAGTATGTAATCACTGAACTTTGACCTTCTTTTTCTTTTTTCTTATTGAATGAGAGTGGTCAACTCTGGTGTCGAGAGTTCATCAAGCCGCTCTAAAGGCCTCTGACATGGCTTTACGACTGCCAAAATAGACAAACAGCCGGGAACTACAATTTAACGTGTCATCCGACCCACGGAAGCGGTCAAAATGGAATGCGACTTTTCGGTCACCCATCCGAAGACTGACCGCATCGACCTTTGTTTAACATTGGTAATCGCATGCGATTGCCTCCGCTAGCTGAGCTACGAGCGCTTCCCTTACTTTCCCAAATTAATCTTAAGATTACCTAAAAATAGTGTCCTCAATTCTAGTGTCGGGCGTGTCTCATTAACAACACATTATTATGCAGCACGACTGCTGGAGCCGGCCGCGGCTACACGCAGGTGTTGTTAGATATAATAGATAGAACATAGTTCTTGGTGATAGCAATGATGAAAGGCAGTTAAATCATAAATTAAATCCTGTTTAACTGAGAACCGTTACTTCCTCAGAAATTTGATTCAATAGAGAAATACTTATGGATATTTTTTTTGGATTTCTTTCACACATTATTTTACATCTGTTTACATCTATGTCACATATTTTACATCGCAACCAATAAGTGTTTCTACTCATCTTTGATAGTTATTTTAAAATGCCAGCAACGTTTAAACAGCTGGTATTACACACCGACATTGGACAAAAGGTTGTAATAAATAAATTAACTAAACACTAATGTTACCTTACATATGAGCAATCAATACAGATCTAACTCTGATTTCCTTTGGCATATCGTTGTTTATTTGTGTTGTGTTGTACAAACAGTTGTTAATCAATCTGTCTGTCGATACAATGATGTTTTACAACTTCGCACACTGACGCAGGAGTAGCTTACTGATCTAAGTAGGTACTTACGTATATATTTACGATTTTCTCTCTTTTTTTCTCCTTCAATTGTATACCACGTCCTTTTTGATCTCTTATCTATTCCTTTCCATCCAATGGTTGCCCGGAAGAGATTGCTTTTAGCAATAAGGCCGCCACTTGTGGTATTAGTTTAGGTATTATTATTTTTATGTAATTAATATCATGGGTTGCCATAAAGAATTGTTTATCTATATATCAATATTTTGTCTCTTTTACTGATTGTTAGTTTTGCCAACCAAGGAAAGAGACAAACTTAAACTGACAGATAAATCATCAATATTCTTTTTAGGTAAGGTGCAATTCAATTTAGAGTCATTAGAGGAAAAATATAATCTCATTTGATAAGTCACACGCTTTATGAATAACAAACAACGATGAAGTAGTTGCTCAAATAGTTGGTTTTACCCACATAACGGTTAATTAAACATCTGATTAGGTTGAAAAGTATTTTGTCTATTACATTTGTAATGGAAACTATAAATACGATAGAAACTCCCGGAGAACCATAATGAATTGCTAACAGTGTAAAAAATAATATATTTCATCATTTTTTATATAAATTAGCTACCTTTCTATGATTTTAGTGTGCGTAAGAACTAAATCCTAATTTATAAGCCAAGGTCTTGCAAGGGTTTAGTTTATGTACCAAAAGGGAAAAGGTTAACGATTGCTAAATTTTTACCTAACACAATACTTCAGGTAGGCTGGAATTTTGGTCAAATACTTAGCAAATTTATCTAAAAATATTTAAAACCTTTGTAAATTTGTTTTTTACAATAAACTACAACCAAATATTTTTAATATTTATATTGCTAAAATCAGTTCATACATTTGGTTCCACTTAGACGCGCAATAAATGTTTGGGGTTGACTCTTAATCTACCTAATTTGATAAAATATTTATCTGTTACTAGAAAAAATAGTAATAAAATTAAGGCGCTTCCGTGGATGAAACGTTAAATTGTACGCTCCAGCTTTTTGTATAATACGGCAGTCGTTAAGCCATGTCAGACGACTTTGGCGGCTTGATAAACTCTCGACACCAGAGTTGGCCACTCTGATTTGATAAAAAGTAAAAGTATACTATCAATATTAAATAAAAGAGATAATAAACGACAAAAATATAATTCTAAAACAACTACAGACACGTCAAACTTATAATACTTTTTTTTTTGGTTTTTGACTACAACCACTTGATATTAACCACTATTAGTCTAAGATGTAGCACGCTTGCCTAGCAGAAACCCTGTTTACACAGAATGTAAAGCCCTCTACAAAAAACAAAGTAAAAGCATTATAAATTAGCCAAGTTATAGACAGGTTTAAATAAATTAACAAGGAACAAGTTCGGACCCTTATCAATGCTGATTTATGTACTTGGCCGACATGGGGGAAATACTAATCAGAATGTAAAACTTTTAAACCCCAACAGAAAAAGATAAAATAAAATAAATAGATATTCCAGGACATTGCACGCAGCGCCATCTAGCCCCACACTAAGCAAATGCTTGTGTCGTGGGTAGGTACTAGATAACGGATATAATACTTACTTACTTGAATAGGTATGTACTTTTCTTTATTAAATACATACTTAATAAGAGGGGCTTCCATTATGTTGAAACATTGTTATATCAATATTTTTCTGCTTTTTATCGTGTGAGATTTGCCTACTCTAGTGTCTATAATTATATCTTAATTTTGATAAGAATCATTATCGTCAGCATTTTGCCTGTATCTACCCACTGCTGAGTAAAGGCCTCCTTTCCAATGCTAAATCAATATAGAATCCAATAATAAAAGGCGAAATCTTATTGGTTTGTATGTAATTTTCACACGCTTTTAGAAAGGAGGTATGTTAAGGTTATAGACTTTTATCCCTAAGAGATTTGAGATAGTTGTAAATTCTGTGAAGTAACGAGCAAAATAAAACATGATTTGTATGTCTCGTCTCCCAAATATCAATAGAAGACCTAAAATCCAATAAAACCTATTCCTTTGCCACCAATATGTGTAATCCTAAAACCTATTTCACAAATACGAGATATATTTGTGAAATAGGTTTACACAATACAAACAAATAGACTTTTGTATGAAAGATCGTTTTTGTGACCTAAATCAGATTCAATTTTCTATTTCCCGTTACCTGAGAACCCTTTTTTATCATTTCTGAGTTTTTTTCCGTCTAGACTTCGACTATTATTCATCTACAATTGTAGGGTCGATGTACAGAGTTATAAATGTATACATATAATAAAGCTGAAGAGGGCCAAAAGTCTGAACATTGAAGATATTTAACAAAAATGTTTGGAGATACTTCGAATTGATTGCAGAACACATTCCAACAATTTTTAGTTATTTATGTCTATTTGTGTCTCTGTTTGTCTGTTTATTTAAAAGCTCATCACGCAAAAACGCCCGCATGGATCTCCACTAGTTTATAGTAAAGATGAGATTATGGCAAATGGAAAAAAGAAATCCTTTTTGCTAAATGTACTTAAGAATCGTTGTGTAAGCGGGTTAAAGTAAAAAAAAAACTTGCAAGTACATAACACTGTATACACTTCTCTTCTATATGCCGTTCCGTGATAATACAAATCGATCTTCGACAGAAAAGCGTCTCATTTATCTCCATACTTATATAATACTTTATCTGTATCCTGTGCCTATAGGTACCTGCATATATGTATCTATGTAGCATATATCTAAGAAATTATCCTTTTCTTCCCGTGCGCGGCTCAGCGCAAAAATTATATCATTTCCTTTGGGAACCGTGCTAGGGGGTACTATTAAAATTTATGCGCAAGTCATTTTATTTCAATTTTCGTTTGTATTTTTAACTAGTAGATATCTTGAATTTTATCACACACGTTGTTTTATGATATCATGTGGTTTATGTCAGTATCGTTGTTCTATGCTACCACCAGACAAAACATGCTTATGATCGGTTGCTTCGTTGCTATATGAGAATGCAACAGACATAATAATAAGACTAAGAAATAAATAAACAAATAACTAACTACCATTATACAAAGGTTACATATATACGTTTTACATATTAACATTGTTTATTTAAACGTTAAAAAAATAAAGATTTTTGTATTTGTGTAGTATTATAATAAAAAAACCGAATTATGTAATATTGATTTTAAAGCATTTTCATACCTATAGTAGTCCCGTCATAGAATAAGTAGTTGAGTTCAGAGAAGCGCTTTCTTAACGATATAGTAGTGCCTAATGTTTCGGCCGACGTAATATTACGAGGGGGTACGATACATATTGAGGAGGCGTCTATTTTTATGATTTCCTAGGAAGTTCGGCTCAGGAAAGATTCTTGTAGTATTTGCTGAGGTTTTAGAAAACTTTTCTTTAGTAATAAAATGGTGGTATTAACTAGGCGCTTCACAAAAGATTGAAGAAAAATTTTCTAAATACGAAACAATTCTATCTAAAATTCAAAATAAGCAGGAAGAACAGGATAAAAGATTGGAGGAAATGGATCGAAAATCGAGACAGAAAAATGTAATTTTTTTCGGTATATCCGAAGAGGAAAAAAGCTATTCTGAACTGGAAGATATAATATTACAAATTATTAATATACAAATGGATATCGAGATAGATAAAAGGGACATAGAATTTGTTGGTAGAATGGGAAAGAAAGGGAATAAACCCAGACCTATAAGACTCACCTTAGCTACTTATGGGAAAAAAAATAACCCTTCTCCAACGAAAATCGTCATTAGAAGGCACGGGTTCATATTTAAAAGAAGATTTTCCCAAAAATGTTTTAGAACTCAGGAAAACATTAATACCGAAGCTACAGGAATATAGGGATCAGGGTATCCCGGCCGTCTTGAGATACGACCGCATAATTGTGAAAGAAAAAAGTAATAACAAGCGACCGCTTTCAGTTAGCCCGCCAGAAAAATCCTGTAATATTTGTACACTTTCCAACAAAACGGTACCCTCTCATAAGAAATCTAAAACCAGTAGCACAACAGCTTCATCTACTAACAACAAACAGACCTCGAGTGTCAAAAATAACATAAGTTCGAGCCCGTCCATTGCTACATTTATGAAAAAGACACCGCAACCTGTAAAACAAATACCTACAACCAGTCAGAACAAAGAATAGCAATCACCTCGGGCACTCCAATACTATAAAGCTACCTCTCGGAACAACAGAACTATAACCAAGAAACAAGTTAGTTATAAAAAACACTTACAACTCCCAGTACCGGTGATCGCGGTGGGAGTTTCAGACCACAACCTTCCTTGCAACTCGAATTCTACACCTACTCTCTCAACAATTTCAAGTCAAAAAAAAGAAATCAATCAAATAAACACGGAAAAAACTACGAAACAACACCTGAAAATATGTACTTATAATATCCGATCATTAAAAGCGAGTAACAGACTAATTGAACTAGAAAATGTACTCCAAAACATTAACTACGACGTTATAGGACTTTCTGAAGTAAAAATAAGCGGAGAGAAAATAATTGATAAAACAAAATACCTACTTATGTACAAGGGCGACAAGAAAGGACGCAACGGAGTGGGCTTTATAGTGGCTCCTCACTTGAAAAAATGTATTGTCGACTTTCGTACATTTTCAGATAGAGTTATTCGACTTGACCTGCAAATCAATGGTTCTAAACTATATATCATACAAATATATGCTCCTACAAATACAAATAAGACCACAGAAGCTGAGCTACATATTTTTTACCAGGACATACTAAAAGCCTTGATAGAGACAGGAAAAAACACGATCATAATGGGAGATTTTAATTCAAAAATTGGAACCCCATTACCGGAGGAAAAAGATGTATGTGGCCCGTATGGATATGGAGAACGAAACGCTAGAGGAGAAACCCTATTGAGTTTTTGTCAAGAATACAGATTTGCCATAGCGAACACATTGTTTAAAAAACGACTAAAACGAAAATGGACTTGGCAATCTCCAGATGGACGTACGCGTAATGAAGTTGATTTTATAATAGTAAAGCAGAAACAAAAAGTGTCAAATCTGGAAGTCTTCTCTACAAAGTTTCCTACTGATCACAGACTCGTCAGAATGACGTATTGTTTTGATAATACTTCGAAAAGTCGTAGTACAATCCGTCATAAAAATAGAAATTACTCGCCAATTGAAGAAGAGTCTTTAAAACACCTTATAACTCTACAATTACCAAATACGGACAGCAAAAATGTCAACAATCTATACAACTCTACAATTTCAGCAATCAAATCTTGCATAACAAAACTACCACAAATTATGAATGATGAATCAGACCCAGAGATAATTACCCCGTATGTGAAAATTCTGATAGATGAAAGAGAAAAACTGAAAAACATATATCCTCGAACAAACACACAGAAAAACAGGCTTAAACACTTATACAAAAAGATAAGTAAAACAATAAAAGAAAACAGAAACAAAATTAAACAAAAAAGCATAGAAATTGAACTGGAAAATCGGAGCTCTACAAAATATAGCAGGAAAAAATT
Source organism: Macaria notata (assembly GCA_927399415.1). Taxonomy (NCBI): domain Eukaryota; kingdom Metazoa; phylum Arthropoda; class Insecta; order Lepidoptera; family Geometridae; genus Macaria; species Macaria notata. The sequence goes on along the minus strand of OV656747.1, from coordinate 284,101 downwards.
CGATCACGACAAAGAGTGGATAAAAACAATAAAAAATGCGTCGAATGAAATAATTACAAATAGAAATAACATTTTGCAGATCGCAACAAAGTTCTATTCTAATCTGTACTCCAACCAAGACAAGGAGAGCACCTCTTACCACACAACTGAAGAAAACCAAGAGGCAATACCTCCTCTTCTGTACTCAGAGGTAGAGCGCGCTATTCGTCGATTAAAAAAGAATAAGGCCCCTGGTGAAGACGGAGTTACCAACGATACAATTCAGGCGATGCTAGAGCCACTGGTGATTCCATTAACAAGCTTATACAATCAAATTATGGAAACAGAAGAGATCCCGACAGACTGGGAATATTCGATTATAACTCTATTGTATAAAAAAGGAGATCCTAAATGTATGGATAACTACAGGCCCATAAGTCTGCTGCCCACACTCTACAAGTTGTTTTCCTCGATTATACTATACCGAATCACAAGAGCGTTAGACGAGCAGCAGCCCCGTGAACAGGCTGGCTTTAGATCAGGATACTCTACCGTAGACCATATGTTCACACTCATGCAATGTATCGAACGATGCAAAGAGTACAATAAAACTCTATATCTGGCATACGTCGACTATACAAAAGCTTTTGACTCATTATCACACAGACAACTATGGATTAGTTTGGGAGAGCAAGGTATAAACAAAAAATACATATCGATACTGAAATCAATATACAATTGTTATAAAGCAAAAATAAGAACGGAAACCATTGGACCGCCGTTTGATATTAAGAGAGGAGTAAAACAAGGGGATCCAGTGTCCCCAAAGCTGTTTTCAGCCATCCTAGAGTCCATGTTCCGCAAGCTAGATTGGTCTACGTACGGCTTGAATATAAATGGAGAGCAGCTCACACATTTACGTTTCGCAGATGATATTGTAATAATGGCTGAATCACCTACAATTCTAGAACAAATGATAAACACTTTGGATAGAGAGAGCAAGAAGATCGGCCTCTATATGAACTTGTCAAAGACAAAGGTAATGACAAACGGTATTCAGAGCGCAATAAAACTGCAAGATACTGTTATAGAGTATGTTAGCGAATACATCTACCTTGGGCGCATTATATCTTTCGAAAACGCAGACGTTAAGGAAATAGACAAAAGAATAGCCACAGCATGGAGGAAATACTGGGCTAATAAGGATATCTTTAAAAGTCGTATGCCTACATACTTGAAAAAACGGTTGATGGATAATACGATCCTTCCTTCTCTACTATATGGGTGTCAAACGTGGGCGCTGACACAAGACTCAGTCGATAAAATCGCTAAATTCCAAAGAGCGGCAGAGCGTTCCATGCTGGGCCTTACTCTTATGGATAAAGTAAGGAACAAAGAGATACGTCAGCGAACCAAGGTCTTAGACGCAGTAAAAATGATGTGTCGCTTGAAGTGGAAATGGGCGGGACACCTCGCCCGCTCTACCGACGGCAGATGGAGCGAGCGCATCGTACACTGGTGCCCGCGGGACACCACTCGTACGCGCGGCCGAAAGAAGAAGAGGTGGAGAGACGACATCGTGGAGGTGGCTGGAGTCACGTGGACCAGACTAGCCCAAGACCGCAATGCCTGGGCCAGCAAGGAAGAGGCCTTTACCCGCTTTTGGGTGCCCTGATACAAGAAAATATTATTATAAGTAATCAAGAACTCAACTTAATTATTTTTTTTTTTTTTTTTTTTTGTAAATAAACTAAGTAACTATAATATGTAAATGAAATAATTGAATTCAGGAAATAAAGGCTATTTTATTTATTTTATTATTAACTAGGCGCTTGGTTCAGCCTGATTTTACATATTATAGCAACACGTCGATTTTAAATTCTTCAGGCTAGTCGCAGTTAATAAAATCATGCCATGATTACAAACCGGGAGTTTTTCTGTTGGTTCATTAGCTTGTTACTGTTTGTTTGTTTTTCAACAGAACAAACGGTTATCGGACGGGATTATTTTCTTACAGTAATTTTCATCCAGTTGAAGTCGATTGTAAATTTTGTGTAAATAAAATATGTATTTAAACGAAGACATAACGCTATATAAATTTCAATAAAATTTACAATAGACATAAAACCTACTCATCATCATCCACAGCCTTCTCTATCCCACTGCTGGGCATAGGCCTATCTTTGAATGAGACAGCTGCGTCGATCTTGTGCAGAAACAAAACACACTACCGTATCAGTTTTTTTATATAAATTTTTAATTTCATCCCGAAACGCACATAAAAAATCCATGTCCCTGACCTAATTACAAGTGCCCCAAATAAACTACGCTCCCATTATTTGCTGTCTCCATTACAACTGTTGACTTGACTCACTGAACAAAGACTGCGTTAGGTAAATACGCAGAGCTAACACGCCTGTGCCTACTGTACGGCACATAGACTTTGTAATATATACGAGTACATCTCACTAGAATTCAAATAAAAATAAAAATTACATTGGTAAATTGGTACTCTCCACCAGAAACAGTATTTTGAGAATAACAATTCAGAGATCTTGAAATCTAGTGTACCTTCCTTGTTAGACCTTTACTTCTTGGTAAGCGTGTTACACTCTTAGACAGCAGCAATGTTTTACATCAAGCGGACTGTAGTCTAACTTAAGCCTATTCAGTGTTCATAAAAAAGAGAAAATAGAAATAAATGAGTGAGTTATTATAAAACTGGCCAAATGTAAAACGGCTTCCAATCGCAGCGGTGAGCTCCACCAGTCTTGTTTGAGAACCAGTTCCATTTCAATACCACAGTGTTGCTTGCAGATGTTGTTTCGTGTACCTGGTTAAATGACTTACTCTTCAGTGAAAAATAAATTATCTTAATCTGTTCAGCAGTTTGAGCATGAATACATAACACACACACACACACTTTTATAAAACATATTAGTAAAAAGTGTGTCAATTATCAATCAAATATTTTGCTATAATTAGACATTTATAGAAACTGATGTCATTTGTTCTGTGCCGCCTGTTTGTTTAATCTACGCCTGCTCCGGCGGAATTACAAAGAGTATGCGTGACTGAATAGAATGTAAGTAAAACTATACATTTACGTATTTATTGGTCTCCTCCTCTTCGCATTGTTTTCTTTGATGTTACCACGTGAATTCGGGATAAAAATGAGTAAATTATTAACTAATTTATTTACAGAATTTAATTTAAATCAGTTCATCCTAGTGTCATGTGAGATAAAGGAATTTTATCTCGCTTCCCTTCAGTGAAAATTGCTGTTATTATTTCTACTACTATCACCTTTAAATATTTTGTTGTGTATTATATGTATTTGTATATAAACATTAATTTTATTATATTAAGTATGTGTATTGCGTATTTATATGTATATATATATATATATATATATATATATATATTAGTAAAATTTCTTTTTTCCTTTTTGTTGTACACCACATTCTTCTTTTTTTCTTTTGCTTATTTCTCTCCAGCGGAAGGTTGCCTGGAAGAGATCGCTTTCAGCGATAAGGCCGCCGCTTGTGGCACTAGTTAAGGTGCAATTTGTTCTATGTACTGTTTTTTTTTAATATGTGTCAACAATAAAGAGTTAATCTATCTATCTATCTATGTGAGAAAATATGTACATAATAATAATAAGTAAAGAAATCTCAATTTATCCAACCTTTGATTTAGATTTACAAATGAAGCAAACCTTCGAATAGTTTAAATAGATAACTTTCTTGGCTTGATCAAAACGTAAACATGTAGGTATGTACTTACTGATTAGAGTAAAACTTTATTTATTCAATGGTAATTGTTCAATAAATTTACTAGTTTATTAACAACATTTCATTCAATCGTAATCTCCATTATAGTCTAACATGTAGCACGCTTACATAGAAGAAAACATTTTACTTTTGGGTAAAGACCTCTTGTCATCAGAAAATAGGATTTAGAGAGTTTGTAAGTTTTGCTGTCATACTACGAAGGTTTTAGCAAAGTAATTAGTACTCTCCATCCTATGATTGTCTGGAAGAGATTGCTTTTAGCAATAAGGCTACCACTTGTGGCACTACAGTATTTTCTGTATGTAATTTTATTACTTTTGTTTTACATAAGTATACATATTATGTGTGTGACAATAAAGAGTTACCTATCTACTATGACATAACCTAGCCAGCTATAAACGTACCTATTTGTAAGTCTGGAACACGTGCGTGTAATTTCCCCTGTCATTACCTCCTAATATGAAATAAATTATCCGCTGAGGGAATATCCATCGAATGTGGGAACATGTCGGCTTTATAAACTTGCAGGGATGAAATAAGGGACTCCTAAAGGGCGAGGTAATCATATGTTGTTTATACAAAAAGAAGTTTATGGATTTGATTCAATTAGAAGTTTTAAAAATTACAATTTTGATGTGGCATCATGTGGTATAGTGTTTAAATTATGCAAGTTAGTTTCTTTGTTCCATACACTTGTGATAAAAACTGCCTAAAAGGAGCATCGAATAATTGTAAATTGTGGGCATATAAACAATAAATAAATAAAAATCGCTAAAACCTAATGCTGTCATTGCACAGTCTATGAAATATTAACTAGATAGAAATAATGGTTGTTTATGATCAGATTGAAAAAATTGTCAGAGTTTTCAAAACGTTCTGTTATGACTTAACAACTACCGTAATAAGGCAAACCGCCATTATTTCATTGGTGTTACAAAAACAATGAAATCTTCACTTACAATACCCCTACTCCAAGCACCCTAACTCCGTCCCCTTTGTAAAATGATTGATGTGGCACCTCGCGGCAAATGTATGGAAATGGCACCTCGACTACCATTCACGCAGTATCTGCTACTTTACAATATTACGGAGGATGGGATGGCTTTTCAATTCCAAACACATTCTCAATGTGGCGGGATGTGAGTGTTGCAGGTTATGGGAGTTGTCTGTAAGTTACTGATGCAAACATGAAGTTAAATTTTAGGATTCTTTTTATTTAATTTTAGCTCTTGTTGTACTAAATTTACTTTAACTAAAGACTTATAAGTGGCTTGTGTTTACCTTTGGTATCTAATGTTTGTACATGTATGATATTTAGGTAGACGAAGGTTATGATGAACTAAAACATTCTATAAGGTTTAAATACTTTGTTTTCACATTAATATTACAGAATAATCGCTTGCCAGTTAACATTATTAAAATTTAATGGTTTTTCGTACGTCGTTTCAATAAAACTTAATAAAAATTAAATCGAAACAAATAATATGGCGCTTTAAAATACTTAACTTTAATACTCGTAAGATGTACAAATTATGTTTATCATAAAATATTCATAGATAAAATATAATATGGGCTTGATAACTAGTAATTACATAATAAAACCACCATTATAGCTTTTATATATATATATATATCTACTGTGTACCACTTAAAGGCAATTGTTTTACCATGAAAGAAGTCTTTAAATACATAGTTTAAAAATTCTCGACGCTCAAAGTTTGACTCTTCCTATAAACTAACTTTTAGTTTTGTAAAAAAAATCTGTATAATAAGACATCGTTTATCCATTTCCGACTCCTCTAAGTGGCTTGAACAAGAATAACACCAGAGGTCACCACTCTCATATCGCCTTTCTGACTGATCTATGCCTGTTAGTAATTTGTAAAATAAACATCAAGGTAAATATTTGTTGCAATAACTTTTATTGCATGTTGGCAAAACAAACAAACAGAATGGTCCATCAAAATTTATCAAGCGAGAAATATGGTTATATACAAGGATAACTTTTCTTGTTCGTATCTTTTGTTTTTATACGGAAGTGCAGGAGTATTAGTTTGTGTAGCAAATCATACAAGTAAACTATAAAACCGAAAGTTTGTGAGTGTCTGTGTGTATGTTTATAATTCTTCACGTCAAACGTCTGAAATTTGGGTAACAATTGTTCTGTTGTTAGTGTTCGATTAATTAAGACGTCTCGCCACACATTATGTCAACGTCAGATCTCATGGAGAAAATCTTCGCGGGATTCGCTGTGACTCTGACAGTTGCTGTTCCCTCGCAATTCCGAACGGTGAGACCTAATTCAAAACGATAAAACACTGTTGTAGGCGCGCTAAAACCCTATTTACAGGACAGTTAGATTAGTTTAAAATGAGAAAATAACTTTTAATCCAGGTTAATCCCAAAATATTGCTTGCTTTTTACTCGCGTATATTTTTTAAGTAGTAATTTGTTTCTGTTATACTGGAATGAGTTTGCCCTTTATAATGAGACCTTCATATCATAAAATAATCTCGTCTGCATACATAAAAGCACAATAAATTAACTCGTCGTTTAATTGTAGTGCTTAAAGAGGTTTGCAAACTTTCGACACTAGAGATGACTTTTATTATGATCCTGAAAGATCAAGAAAATAAACAAAGAAGCCTGGAAAAATAAACAAATAAGTACCAGATTGTTTTTATTTTTTTTCTGCTACGAAATCCAAACGAAACTAATTAGGTTTTAATAAACAAAATTCAAGAAGCAAATTATCTCTAAAGGAAGAAAAACAATACCTTCTCAAATGAATCGGAAACAAAGTCCTTCCGTTCAGTTACCGAACCAAAGCCAATTAATTTGGGTATCTTAACGAGATATAAATAATTATTTCAACAGATACAAAACCTGTTTATTTGGTCAGCTGATTTATTAATTTGGTAAGCTATGGGCCAAATTAAAAGATTGTTCAATCTATCTAAATATATAAATCTAAAAGGTGACTGACTGATATAGTGATCTATCAACGCACAGCCCAAACCATTGGACGGATTGGGCTGAAATTTGGAATGAAGGTCGATATTATGACGTAAACATCCGCTAAGAAAGGTTTTTTGGAAATGCCACTTTTGAAGGGGTGAAACAGGGGATGTAAGTTTTACTTATAATGCGAGCGAAGCCTCGAGCACCCACTAGTGAATCTATAAGAGAAGTATGTACTTTGAATATGTGTCAGTTTACTATTTACAGCCCAATCCGTCCAGTGGTTCAGGCTGCGCGTTGATAGATCACTATATCAGTCAGTCAGTGAGACACTTTTGAATTTTATATAATTTAGATAAATGAACTGCTGTGGTTAATAATTTCTAACTAATTTCATGATGGTAAAATTTAGAAATGTGTAGCTGCCCAATAAACCCACCCCCAATAATTATTTAAAGAGAGCGGGTGGATAAATCCAAGCAGTGTCTTCTCTCTCGGCGCCGCCCCGATGATTTATTCACCGCTGTATCTGCAAACTTTGATTTACAACTGTAGATAATGGATATTCAATCCTGCATTGCAGGTATAGACAAATGTCAAAACTTTAGAACCAGGAGTAAGAATAGAATATTTTATTTCTTACCTTAAACATAACTTAATTAACAGAGTTTTGCATTTGTTATGAATAACCCTTATACCAGTGTTACCAGTTGATATTGTGCTAAGTACCCTTCAAGCGTTTATTTTAAATGTTTTTTTACTTGTTCATATTACGGTTAATAAAACTTTTGGTTTTATAATTTTATTGAAGCTTTTTGTGAATGATAATTTTAAACCTATGTTTTTCCATTTATAATTATTAAGCCACTATCTTGATCTTGTGCCTATTTCATGTACTACCCCAACAATCTTTTAAACATGCCTCATCTATCTCTCTCTAATTCACCGTTGTATCGGCCTTCGCTTTCAAAGCGCTAATCTGTGATTTGTGACGCGCGCTGTTTATTTGGTTACTAATTGGTATTACAGGTTTCATTTATCTTTTTGTCATTTAAGTAACTATTTAAATGACTGATTAACTTTGGTAATCACGAAAGAGTGGCACACCACATTAAGCATATCCATTAACAACCATAGGTGTGTTACTATTTAGACGCTTTCGTTAATCGTATGACATGTAAAATTTTAGGCAGAAATCAGAGATTTAATTTGTATGTACCATGTAAAGCTTTGCAATAAATATGTTTACGTTCAATTATTCCTCACGGCACAGCCAAGTCGTCAAATTTTAGTTATATCAAAGCCCTCAGGGCGTTTTTAAAACACTCAACACACGAGCCACTCTCATACAATAAGAACCAAAGTTTTTGAGACTGAGGCAGTCTATTTATTTTCCTTAAGTCAACAATTTTCTCACGCAACCTTCATAATAAACTAGCTAAACCTACCTTATCAGTACAAACTAGCGCCTATTCTGTGTCTCAATACATAAAAAAGGTAAAAAATGTATCTCAATTTCTTCCTCAACTGCACTATCTTTCTATCTGCCATCGTCACGTCTTCGGAAGTCATAAATATGAACTTGACAAACTTATCTGTGAAACGGTGAAAGACAGAACTAAACGTTTCAGAATAATTTTCTTTAAGAAAGTGACAGTGGCTCCCTCGATTATTGTAAATATATGTTTGGTTTTAGATTTGTGCTTGCGTCAGTGATGGAGGCTGTTACATGGGGCAGGTTAGGGAGGGATTACACGGGAACTGAAGGTTTTATTATTCTTGTTAGTAGTTTTGTTACAAATTGGACTTAAAATTTATCAAAAAGATTTATCAAATATTTTCTGTATCAGTCACAATTACTGGAAAACAACCGCCAGTTTCAAATTTAACGTAATCTACTAAACATTTTCTTCACATTAAATCCTATTTATTTTTATTTCAGTCAAGCATAGGTTTCGTTTGTATTGCACTGAAGTTATAAATATATAAAGAAATATTTTTTTTACAAAAATCCAGTATTTCAAATGCCTTATATGGTTAAAGAACTCGGGAAATTGCCACGTGAAAACAAACCCAAACATATCTATTTGCCTTTGAACGCCCCTATTTCTTGATCCATATTCCTCATCACTGAGGATCATGACTCCCCCTGCAGAAAAAATACACTGTGATAATAATTAATACATTAATTGAACACTAAACCTAACCTAAACCCCCAGACTATAAATAGTAAGAACACCCATTCCATACAAACGTGTTAAAGCCCCGCCTCCAGTGCAGCGAACAAAGTGCTAGCGATGCAAGGCGGTAACTATAGATTTATTGGTATTACGCCCTAAAGACAGGGTGAGGAAAACAATAGGTTTAGTTAGTTTTTTTGCCACTAATATAAAAAGGAGGGTGTTTGTTTATTAAGAGTCTTTAATACCTAATAATTATCTGCGGCTCAGTGTCTTGTATGTCCGTCTTTAATGCATTTCATTAAATTTTGTTTAACGTAGCTACTAAAAAGATAAAAAGATAAAAAGATGGATGGATTTCGACATCAAAAATCGCGATGTTGAAGATACCCGATACAAAGAGGTGGGCTAACCTAACACTAACCACTAAACACGTAGGTTTTTCGCATACATTTATTTATGGGTTTGTAATTTCATACGACATGTCAGTACGATAGTCTTTTTTTAGGAGACATGTAAAACCATATCGTTTTGTACATTATTTTGAATTTGAATTATGCGTTTGGATTTCTACACACGAGTTTTTTATTTGTATTTTATGTAGTATTTCTACAGCCTTTGGTTAGGTTACGCATCTAATAATTATCACTATATCTTTTATAGTTTTAGATTCTAACGACAACAACAATAGTAAGTATGAAAATGCTATCGTAAAGACAATCGAGACATATGTACAACTTTCTCCCTTGTGCCTTTATTTCTGCTTACATCTGCAGAATTGTTCGAGGGCGGAGCAGTCATTAGTTCGATGGTAAGCGACTTTTATGGCCCGAGCGAGGTAATAAAGGTAATGTTAGTTTACCCAGCATTTGATTAATCAGCTGCTTGGAATGCTATTTGTCCTGTGAAAGAAATGGTAAAAATGTTTAATTTGGTCAATATTATTTTTTGACTGAATAACGTTATTTACCAAGGACATGAAATTAAAAGTTACGAAAGGTGGTGGAATAAGATATGAAAAAAGATACATTTAAGCCTAACACAGTTATCTAAATGTTACCCTACATGTAACGTGTTGAGTGATTTTTCAGCAAATATAAAATCATTTTATTTGTCGCCTAATATCACAGAATACATAATACAACTACATAATGTTCAGTTTTGTAAAGGTTAAAACAATCTTGAAATTTTCGCTTCATCTAAGCTAGTAAATTTCCCGGATCTCAGCCTGTTATCAAACAAAGTAAGCACACTAAGTATAAGTAAGTACTCAGTAAGTAGGTCTAAGTATACAGGGCTACATGAAGACAGCAGCTATCTAGTAAGTAGGTCTAAGTATACAGGGCTACATGAAGACAGCAGCTATCTAGTAAGTAGGTCTAAGTATACAGGGCTACATGAAGACAGCAGCTATCTAGTAAGTAGGTCTAAGTATACAGGGCTACATGAAGACAGCAGCTATCTAGTAAGTAGGTCTAAGTATACAGGGCTACATGAAGACAGCAGCTATCTAGTAAGTAGGTCTAAGTATACAGGGCTACATGAAGACAGCAGCTATCTAGTAAGTAGGTCTAAGTATACAGGGCTACATGAAGACAGCAGCTATCTAGTAAGTAGGTCTAAGTATACAGGGCTACATGAAGACAGCAGCTATCTAGTAAGTAGGTCTAAGTATACAGGGCTACATGAAGACAGCAGCTATCTCCCAGGACTAGGTAGCTAATCATGCAATAACTTAGGTTAAACCATTTGTAGAAATTGGAGAAAAAATCAGCAGTTCCATACAAAAACAAATCGTCCCATGACAAAAATGAAATAGCGTATTTTATTAGTTTCTTCTAGGCAAGCGTGCTACATCTTAGACTACAGTGGTGTTTAGGCAAAAAATCATCAGGTGAAAAAAAGTTCTATGGCTATTATTAGTAATAAAAAAATCTATTTCATACAAAAAAGTTCATTGCTCCACGACCATAGAAATCTAAACTTAAACTTTTATGTCCGGAACGAAATGTATGAAGCAAATTATTTTCGTCGTAAAAAGGTCCTATAAAAAACTTGTAATAATATTTTAGCTACCTAATGCTGCGATGTTGCTGGTGTCTTTAGATAAATGTAATCTTACGATTTTACTCGCGTTTTTACATAAATGTAATCCTACGATTTTGCTGATATTTTTCAGGTAACCCAGTATAAAGTATATTTAGTTAGTACCTAAGTAGGTAGACTAAGCCTGGCTTAGTCGCTGTGTTACATCCTAGGAACATTGTTAGGCTAGGCTGCGACACGCTGATTTACTTGCTATTTCAGCCGTTTTCGTAGTATACGAGTAAATGGTGGTTTGCATTATGTAGCTAACAGGATGATAGAATTTTTTTAGTTTTTTGTTGCACGAATAAAAGTACGTTAGGTAAAGAAAATAGATAAATGATAAGCTTAAGTTTAATAGGTAAGTACACGTTTATTTAAAAAACGCAACAACTTGCTTATTTACTTGCTATACATATAACCCAAAATATATAATTTGAAATCAAACATGAAGTTGTTCTAAAAATTTCTATTGATTTATTAGAGTGGTTACAACACAACGATTATTAATTGTATATTTTAGGTGAGACGAGATCGATAGCCTTAAAAGAGTCTAAAGATCAGATAAACGACAATATGTTGATTTTCACATCAATTTCAGTATACATGGAGTATATTAGGTTTCCTTTTGTACGACACTTTTTCATCCCACGTTATTTGTTGATGTGACAATGACAGTTAAGTTTTTCACTATAAATATATGACTAAATCTTAATAAATTACACCACAAAACCCTTAACAACTTATTCCATACGCTCGAAGCGAAGAAAATTCATTCATAGCAACTTAATTCTCATGTTGGTTGTTCAAAAGCCAGCAGATTTCAGCGAATCTAGCCTAGTTGAAAGCATTGTTGATGTGACAATGACAGTTAAGTTTTCCTTTATAAATATATGACTAAATCTTAATAAATTACACCACAAAACCCTTAACAACTTATTCCATATGCTCGAAGCTAAGAAAATTAATTCATAGCAACTTAATTCTCATGTTGGTTGTTCCAAAGCTAGCAAATTCCAGCGAATCTAGCCTAGTTGAAAGCACACACAGTATTCTAATTTGAGTGTTCTATGCTTGTACAGGCTTACTTTTTAAAAAGGCAAGACTTTATTTAAAAAAATACAACTTTATCTAATAACGTGTTTCTGGTAAGTAATGATATAAAATATCCTTCTGAGGTTTGCTTTATTACATCTAAAGAAATAACTCTTGTGCTATGACTGTTGATTATGTACGAAAAAAAATGGTTTCTCCTTACATTTAGTCAATGAGTCAGGGGGCAATGAGTCACAAGAATGATGTCAGAGACCCTAAGGCTTGACAAACTCTTAGAACAAGATACAATTTTTCATACATTTTTGCAGTGGATAAATGAACTTGTAAGTTCCTAAAAGTCGTAGAATAGAAATTGTTGTTTTTGATGTAGACAGGTATTAAAGTCACCTCTTAAATGTTGTGTGTTAGTTACCTCTAACCCAGTATAAGTAAGTAAGCCACGCATTCAAAGTCATAGACTGGTGTAAGCTTTGCTTTGTTTCACATTTTCAGATAGATTAGTGTAATATATTAGAAGATAATGCTTGGATGAAATGTTGCTATATTTATGTATATAGCTTTGCTACATAGATTATATAATATGAAACGGCTTAAAGGGCTAAGTTGTGGTATATCTGTCTTCTTCTTATCGAATGAGAGTGGCCAACTCTGGTGTCGAAAGTTTATCAAACCGTCCTAAGGGCCTCTGACATCTTAACGACTGCCGTACTAGACAAACAGCCGAGAACTACAATTAACCCGGTATATCTGTAAGTTAACCGTAGAACTACATAAGTACATAATTTTATCAATATCGAAATTCAAAACAAACATGGCCAGTTTAGTATTAGTGGTATCTGTTGTTATTGCCATTGTTTGAAGAACTATATTTTTTTTCAGGGGTCTTCAAATCTAGAGTTAATAGGTATCTTCTAGGTAAGCTTGTTGCACCCTAGGCTGCAGCGTAACATCAGGCAGGCTGTAATCAAACTTAAACCTATCCCACGTAAAAAAAAAACTGTTGACTTGCATGAAAAGTCTGTAGCGTAAGCGATTGAATCTGCTTACATACTTTCTGCATTTTATCAAACAAACATTGTACAAAAGTATTAGAATGATCAAAGAAATATCATTAATAAATATTATTTTTGGATTACGTAAGATTCAGATATATCAAGATAATAACAGAAGTCCTTTCGCAACGAAGCTCATCCAAAAAGCTCATTACATTGTGGAACGTTAAAGCCGTGCAGTCATGTTAAGGCTACTCCCCACTTCTCATACTTTAAAAATAGGATTTGAATTAATTGGTCAGCAGAGTAATCGTATTAAAAATATACCTAGTCGGCCTAAGTGAAATGTGGGGTAGTGGTTTGTAGTATAATACTTTATAAAGTGTTGATTTTTTTAAATAATTAAGCTTGGTTTTGGTTTTGTATTTTTTTTTAAATACAATATGGTTAGAGTTTGATATAGGTTACATTGTTATATTATGTTAGTTTCACATTAATAAATCTAAACCTTTGTCAATCTTATTAATTATACTATGAGATATTGAGACATTCCTTATTGTTTGTTTTCTATAAAATTTGCAAATGTGAATTCTGCAGCCGAAAAAACTTTTTCAGCAATGAATATTTTTTTAAAGGTAAAGCTGACCAATCTTTAAAATGGCTTCCCAAATAACTGCAGCCTATTTTTAAAAAGCCCTGCCTTACTTTGCATTTTTACCGCGAGGTTTCGCTAGGCTTTTTTCTAATTAATTTTGTCAGCCGTATGAAAATGCCTTTGTTTTCAGTTTTTATTCAAGAGCTTAATTTAAAAATGCAGGCTGGTGGACAAAATGGTGGATTTTTGTTGAGTGTATGTCAACTTTTTGTGTGCTGCAGTTTTAAGATAATTTTTTGAGCAAATTTTGCTGTATTTTTTGTGATATGTCCATGATCATCATTTTATGTTCATTGGAAAATATTATTAGCATGCCAACAAAAATATACTAGCCCTTTTAACGTTTGTAGTTATTTATGTATTTCAGTCTCTATATACTAAAAATATTCGTACTATTTTAACTGTATGTCTTGACTGCCAAGACTAGCTGTGTAGATAGATAGCTAGATTTCAGCTTTCCCATTAAAAGCGAACAAAATATGAACTGAAATCCTAAGAGATCAATCAATATATACAAAACTGAGCACATTTTTGAGTATTCTTAAGTAAATCATTTCTAATTTTATCTAATTCCAACAACGCCAAATAAATACAAGTAAAATTGGTAACCGTCTCTTACACAATAACTTTTAAAACATAAGCATCATCTAACAATGTATTCTTAGTACTTATATCTATATATTGTGTTGAATATTTTCCTAATGAAGTGGCTGGTTGTTTAGTGAAGGTCGCTCACATGACGGAGCTGGCTGCTTACCGCTACAAGGGAGTGTCTACGTAGTGTAGGAGATGACGGATAATATGGTTACGAGTACCTTATTACCTATATTAAGGTAACAACAGTAATTGTTTCATATTTCATCGTTACAGGATCCTAAATATAGTTACGGCTACGGTATATTCACAAAAAAAATCATTTTTTTATAATCCTAGTGATTTTAGCGAGAAACCACTTAGTTCAATATTAAATAAAAACCCACGCATGGTTTTTCTTTTCACTTTGTAAACAAAAGTATTAAATAAACCATTCAATTTATCTAAAATAATGCTATTGAAAAATTTCTTCAAGAACTAATAAACGTAGCACTATCTTGAAATCTCTCAAAAGCAGACTGCATCATTTTTAAAAAATACACGACTTTAACAAAAACAAACAATATTTTTTAACTTCCTTGTTTTGATGAGAGTTAATAAAATAATCTGCTGAAACTAAACCAAACCTGGAAACATAAAGAGAGCTGTCGTCATATTAAGGCTGTTCAAGTTTTTTTTATGTTTAGTAATTATTCCAACCCTCATCTCCCGACCTACCTAACAGGTTATTTGCCCCAACATCAAACGATGGCCATGTTTACGAGCAGGGCTGTCAATAGCGACCTCAGCGAACAATAAACACAATGTATTGTCCCGTGACAGCCCTGGATAAGATGGCGCTTTGTTCTCATTGATATGAATGTGGATTGTTATTAGAAATTGTTGCTGGGTATTGTTGATAATTTACAGGTTATGATGAGAGTTGAGTTCTTCTAGGCAAGCGTAGACATGATCGTATAGGTAATTAAACTCTGAATAAAAACTAGCCTGTTAATACGATTAATTTATTAATTACGCTATGATACATTCACAACCCTTCATTTAATATACCCAAGGTGAAAATACTTATTTCAAAATTTGCATTGTCAAGATTTATAGAATAAATTTCCAATGCTTTAATAAAATAGATTCTAATATAAAAACTTCACCTTTATTTGTGGGTTATAAGAATCAGTATCACTTTCCCGTAAACCGCTGGCAGAGCCCAACATACACGTGTATGTACCTACTACCCAATATTAGAAAGAAAGTAAACATTTATTGAGACAGATTTACAGAATACACACCAAACACGCAATTACACATGAAACATAAAATCTGTCACAACACAGCCCCAACTGAGCATAATGCTGGTTGTGTGGAAGCAACCAGCGCTGGTCTTCCGTTGGGACTGGCTGCGACGTCACTCACGTTATATCCTCGTTTACCCGACTCGGTTAAAAGATGACTCTTTGATCAGTTCACATTACAATCCCCTTACCGCTCCTATTTGAATACGATCCGGATTTAATAAAGCTTGGCCGCAGTCCAGCTCCACAGATGGGCCGCACATGGGGCAAAACATGAAGGAAAATAGAGGGAGAAATAATAGTGTAGGATAGAAAGGGTACAGCTTTGAAAAAAAATGTTTTATCAGATTTTTAGTCCAAGTGCAAGCAAGTGACTGCATTGAAAGTTTTTTTTTTTGTTGATTTTGTGTATTTTTTTTGCATTATATCCATTATTTTTCATATTACAATAATATCTAGGAAAGTTTAGTATAGTATCTGCATTGATAGTTTTTTTTTGTGGCGTTTGTGGCTATTTCTTACACTTGGTGGACTATTTCTATAATTAAAACGTTTGTATTTGACCAAATCTTGTTTGATCGTAAGTAATAACTAATGTCTAATTTTTCTTTCTTTATATATATATTTCTTTAAATAAATGACTATGAGCATGACCACCTAATAATATAACCCACTCATGACAATTATTTTCGAAAGTAGAGAGAATTGACTACTGGCTAGAAGATACCTATTTGGTCCAATGTCTGAAAACAACTTAGGTACTAAGGAAACAGGTCCTTGTTCAAATAATGGGCCTAACATATGTATTTACATAAGATGATAACACATTTGTGATACAGAAGCCGCCGTCACAAACACCCACATCGAGCATTACACTCCATCATGGCACTACATAATCGTACTTTTAATCTCAAAATGACAATATGGGAGGTAACGCGACAAAAATGTGGCAAAATGTTGGTCCCGAGCGCTAAATGCCACATATTTTGTGTCACTCGCGACATTATGGCCAGTTACTTTTAACGGGACAAAGAAAACGTGTGTTTTAGGTGCAATGGCAAAGGGACAGTTACATACAAACTTTTAGACATTAAACTTTTTCAGAGACGTGCACATAAAAATAAAATCAATAATTATATCAATATCAGCAAATATGTACATCAAAATAATTTAAATACAACAGACCTCAGTGTATGTTGGTGATAACCTTTTTTTATCTAAAATTGAAATACCCGATTATGAACTTACGATCAGAAAGAATTTTTTTCGGTTTATTATTCACTATTATAAAATTTCAATTATTATTTTCTTTTTTATTTCCAAGCTTCATAATTAACTTCTAGTTTAGTTAGATAACAAGACTCAATCTTCGTTAATAATAATAAAATCCGTATTTTGTATGAACACTCACCTTGACGAGTGAACCTTAGCCTATTTCATACTTACATATATCACGCGATACTCACTTATCTGTTTAGGAGAGTTAGATACAATAGTTGGAGGATATAAAAATAAATTTTATAGCACTTACTTGCCGCCTTGCAGGAAATCTGATTGGGTAACGATTCATGAAACTTTTATGGATTTTATGAATATACATAATAATATATTTGTGTACAGGAATAGTCCGTGAATTTGAAAGAATATCATACGTTTTTTTTTTCAAAATGAGTTTATACACACAAGACCACAATCTGCCTGATAATAAGCAATCATTATGGTCTACTGTGATGATGAAAAGCAACCTTATATTATTAAAATTTCAATCAAAAGAAAACAAAATAATGTACCTGTATCAATGAAATAACTCTGTTTGTAATGATGCCACAAGCAAACGTTAAAAAGCTAACAAGATGTAAATAAAAAGCTACAACTGCTTTCTCTAAATGTTAGCTTTTTTTTTTTAACTTGAACGGGTTTGTACTTGACCATAGTTTACCTGATAGCAAGTAAGGCTATGGCCTAAGATGGAGCGTGCTTACCCGATAAGAACCGATTCACTCTCGCTTTGAAACTAAACGTAAGTTATTTATTCTAACATCGCAGTTTTATTTTACAACTTATGTGTAGGTTGTACAGTTCTTTTCCTTATTTTTATCGCATATAATATAACATACGCATAAATAACTTTACGTTTTCTTATCCGTTAGCAATTGGTAGCAGCACCTTGATCTTCAAAACATATTAATACTAACATCACTTTTAGTAACAAATAAGAGAAGCGGCCGTAGCCCAGCTAGCTCAGGCAATCAAAGCAAAGCAAAGGTTGACGCGGTCAGTCCTTGGATAGGTGACCAAAAAGTGACATTCCATTTTGGGCGGGGGCGGATGACACATTAAATTGTAGGTACCGGTAGTCGTTAAGCCATGACAAAGGCCCTTAGGGCGGCTTGATAAACTCTCGACACCAGAGTTGGTGTGTGACTGTCATTCGATAAGAAGAAGATATAAATGCCAGCATCTTATGTTTTACAGAAAGTACTGGTTTAAACCTCGAGTAGCGTCTGAGACATAATGAGGTTCAATGTACTAGTGATGGCAACTTGCGGCCACCAGAGGGAGTGTTTGCTGTGTAGGGATGGGGTAAAACATATCGATAATACTCGTAGTTTATTAACACTGAACACTGAGTTTAGTACAACTATCAGTTAGGTACATGGTATACCTACATTTTATTTCACAAAGTATTATAAACTGTATCAGACAGGCTGTAGTCAAACGTTACGCGTTAAAAAACCCCAACAATCCAAAGTCAAACACAAAATGGATTATACTTTAATAGTTGATGGATTTACTAAAATGCCTTTTATCATGTAAGCTCACATTTTTTACTGCCTACTTTTAAAAATATCTGTTGTTTCTCGTGTTACTTGCAATACAAATAGATTCCCGCGGTTTGACTCCCGATATGTAGACTTAAAAAGTAACTTATGTCATTTTCAGTATCTTATTTTACCACAAAACATTCCAAAAATCACGATGAGCTTCTTTCATGCGACGTAAAAGCAGAAACAGCCCGACTTATCAACCAACAATCACTTAAACATTTATATTATCGCATGATTGTATACGATGGTGATGATAGTATGATTATCATCAATATAGTGGATTATAGTATGATATTACATTGGTTATCGACATTATGCCCCCCGTCCCTAGTCGCAGTTCCCTCGGGCCGCGCCGCAGGTCACAACTAATTTATTCATCGCTCACTTTGCGCTAAGTGTCGGCGCATCTCTACGCTAAACCACGTCGATAGAAATACTGCACGCGGGTGAAAACTAAACCAAAAAGCTATAACAAAAATGTGACTTGAAAAATTACTCCGTGTTTAAAGTGCTGCCGTCATGGCATGTAAAGGTATCTTGGTTTTAACTAGATGCTGTGGAAAGAACTACGAGACTTATGTACTAAGGTTTTGTATGAAGGAAACGTAATTTAGTTAAAAGTTAGTTAGTTAGCACGGTACTTAAATATCTGAGTTATGTAGGTACATACCTATATCATAATCTGAAAGTACTTGGTTCGATACCGGTCCTACACCAATGAATTATGTTATCAAGTTGCCCAATACAATAACAATAGTATATTACATACCTAGGGCAGTAAAATAAGGAAGGTCTCAGATCACATGTGATCTGAGGCTTCCTTATTTACTGCCCGCGGTGTGTATACAATTTTTCTCATCGACGGAGCCGAAAAGCGACAACTTCGTCCCGCGTAGGGGGACGAAAGTTGTCACTTTCGGCCCGGAGGTGAGAAAAATTGATAATAAGATATTACTCATACTTTCTGAGAAATCTGTTCACAAATATTACTACATCCGTTCCACTGTTTTGTACACGTGCTTAGCAGCTTATGAAAATTATATTACTTTTCTTTCATTTAGGTGATATCACATACCTTTTAGGTCGAATAAATAACTTTTTATTCAGTATTCATTTATTCAGAAAAACATTGACATAAACTGGTTTATAGTTCAGACATGTACCCTGTACATAAATAAATAAATAAATAAAGCCATGTATTCCCAGTAACTTAATTAATATTTTGTGGTTATGGGGTTTACGTTAGTAACACATTTTTCATTCTAAATTAAGTTTAGATTAGATTTTAGTTTAGATTTTTATTGGGCACCCAAATTATGGACAGAAAGAAAGACCAATGAAGAAGTGCTGAGCATGGTCCAAGAACACCGTACAATAATGGCAGCTATTGAAAGCAGAAGAGGGAAGATGGTTGGCCACCTTATACGACATGACGAATTTATAAAAAACATCATGAACATCAAAAACATTTCCATCAAATTATGATTTTGTTCCGACATTTTTAAGTACTTGTGGCGATCTCTGTGTATTTGTACTTGATTTATATTGGTTGTGCCAAGTACTATTCAACTCAATATATTTAGTTTGACCAGTACCCGCCAGATGTCGTTGATGTAAATAAACTTTAAAATGTTCACTGGGTGAACGAAGTGAAGTTGTCTCACAATCCGTATAAATGTGAGCCTGCGCTGATTTATCGTCCGGTGACGCAGCAAAGGTAGCTACTAGCAACCAGCAGCATAGTCCTTTCAAAAAAAAAAAAAATGATTTATCGTCTGTGCTCTTTGGTTATTGTTTATTGGTTGATATTCGAAAATGTTTGCGTTCTTGGCGCTAGTGGTCTACGAAACTGTCGGTTATTTGTAGTTTTGTTTACAATGACATGTTCATCTTCAATTCAAACGTATAATTATAGCCAATGCAATTATTATTTTCTCAAAAACAGTGGTATGATGTTAAAAACAAGTTTTGTAGTGATGTTTATGTTTTCATTGGTAAAAATTACCTACTTACAGTCTCTGTTTCTGTGGTTCATTTACCGGCAAATTATCCTTATATCGTCCGAGTTCTGTTGGGATCCAATTGTATTGTATTGTTGTAGTTTAGTTTAGCTTTTTAAAGTGTAATTTTATTTCATGTAATGGAAACTCACAAAGCATGTTTCACGCCATGAAATTACGTGCCGTCTGCCTAATTCTACAGAATAATTATATAATTTAAAAAAATTATTACATAAAAAGTATTTGTTTCCGCAACTTAAAACTTTAGGTGGAGGCTAACACTATTATAGGCTACCTACAAAAAAAACTAGGTTCAAAATCGATGATCGATAAAGTAAAGTCGAGCCACTTAGTTACTATACCACTCTAATTCTTTCCCTACGAAACAACCTCCCTTTAATAAAGAAGTTGGCTAAAAACCAATGCATATTCATCATTATAATACAATGTTTCTTGCAAGTCAAATGCAGAGAAAATACATACACAGTATTTCATCTAAATAATGAGATAAAAGTTCCAGAACATCTAGGTTTCTATCTCGGAGTGAACACAGACTGACTAATGATGTTTGCATTTTCTAGCTTTTCTTGGAGAATAACTTTAATATGGGTTAGAATAAAGAGTTGTGAAAATGAGACAGTAAAGCGGTTAGTATGACTTGTTGTTTATCTTCAAATATTTTTCATTTTAATTTAAAGACAACACAATATTATGAACAGTAAACGCCGGACTCATTTTGGACTATTTAGTAATTATTATAGAATATTAAAGATCTTCTCATTTTGTAGTTTGAGGAGTGTAAATGGTTAAACAATTAATTTTTCAAGGTTGTTGGTAGATTATGAAGACTTTTTGAATACTTAGAGAAATGGACGCAATTAGCGTAAAACAGTTCCAATGGGAATTTTATCTAAATGATGAGGCTTGAGTACTTTAGATACATATATACCTACATAACATTAATATTCATGTATATAACGTTTTCTAAAAGCCACAAAATTTAGAAAAAAAAATCTTTAAAAAGGCAACTTTTTTACAAAACAATTCAAGAGTTTGACTTATCGCTAAAAGCCTGGTTTTTTTCGATGACTTGATTTAGAAAACATATGTAGGACAAAACAGTTTTATTAGCTCTGGTGTTCATTAAAAATATGAAATTAAATTATTTAACTATAAATTACGTTATGATACATCCACAACCCTACAAATAATATAGAGGGAAAATACATTTCAAAATTGGCTTTGTCAAGACTTATAGAATTATTTACAATAATGGTTTCAATAATTTAGATTCTAATTTAAATAGTATACTTAAAACTTTACGCAACTTAAAAAAACTTATTTTTTATTTACTTATCTTCTTACTTTTTCACGAAGTAAAGTATTATGATATTCACTACCTTCTATTACTAAAGCGCCCAAAAGAAGGCTTCTCTCTAGAAATTACTCGAGCACTCATCTTGAGAAAGGCCTTAAAATTTCATTCTTGAATTTGCAGCTTTCAGCACATTTTTCTTCATCTTAGTATTCACTTTACACAGAGCTTTGAGCTTTTAGATATAAGCTGGAGCTTCGGGCTTCATACACTTAGTAAATTAGTGGTGCTTAACATCAGGCAGGCTATAGTCAAATGTAAGCCTATTTATTGTAAAAAAAAACTATTTCATAAAAGCTAAGTGTGATTCTGTCGGTTTGTCTGTTTGCTCCTCTGTCATGTCAAAAAATAAGTGACGGATCAGCGAGATTTTTGGTACAGAGATAGTTTAAGATCCCGAGAGTAACTTCGTTCAGTAGAGTTTTGTTTGATATCTTAAAATAATGCGAGCAAAGCCGCATCCATTCTCTAGTATTAAATTTGAATAATGAGTGTACCTTTTATGGTTCACTTTTGTTCCACCGCTGTCTTTCGTATCAATATTTTAGTACATTACGCTACGAAAAATGATGGTATGGAAACGTAACTCATCCCTAAAATAATTCCACGAGAAGTAAATGGCCGGTAACGTGGTTGAGTTGATGGGTGGGGCTTAGTCCTGCGCGTACAATCATAAAAATGTTTATGTATCATTCTGTTTTGACAATATTTGGCTATATCCGCCACTACTTATGTATACTTATGTTTAAGTTATTTGTGTACTTATATCAGAGAGATGTATTGTAAAAGCATTTTCAACTCGAAATTTGTTTGTAGTTACATTTCTATATTATTGTTATTTAACAGACATTACGTATTTTTCTCAGAAAGGTCTCCCAGTGTTCGTGGGCTCCATTTCATAAAATAATGGAGAACATTCTCGAAGTCATTTCTCTCATTTTTCTCAAAATCCTGTTCATTTGTCTCCGTCCACAACCCGTATGCCCTGATTTGGAGGGTTCTTGTGCATTAAATTTAAGCTGGTAGGTATTTAATATTTAAACTGAAAACGCTTTTACATAAATTTAAATTCTTTAAAGATAATAACATCATCAAATTAGTATCGAACAAAACAAGATTTTGAGCATGTGAACAAAATATACCATTTAAAACACTTGTTGTGCTCATGGTCGCCAATATAATAAGTTAAGTTTAAATAAACGTTTCTTGATAAGTAATTAACTTTAACTCCTGATAGTAACTATCGTTGTTACTACAGTAGGTACATATATAATGTCTACCCATTGCTATAAGACTGTCCCTTTAGTTGATGACATACAGATAAAATAATGGCATGTTTAAAATAAATACATATCTTTTAAGAAAATATGGTCTAAACCTAATTAAAATATAAATAAAATCTAATTAAAGTATAAAAACTGCAACCTTTATTTCAATTATAATGTTTTCGTTCAAAATACAACTGCTACATGAAAACATCCGATTCTCAACCAGTCTAATGCACAAGCACCGTTTAACCTTTCCCCACTTCAATACTTGTTGAGTGATTACTCGATGACGATCATTTCTACCCCGAGCCTAACCAGCGTTAGATTAATGTACAAAAACCCTTAGTAACTGAGACCCCTTTTATTTTTATTAAACTGTTCCAACCTACACGTGCGAGATGTTTTCAATCACGGTTAAAACGTGACTCGGCGTTGCTGTTGAGAATTTTTAGCTAAAAGTAGGTAAACGAATTTTTCAGAGAAAATTTTAAGTTGAAGCACTATTTTTCTCTTGTAAGCTTACTTGGTAATTTATAGAGGATGATTGTGCATGGTGTGATACAAAAAGAGTTATATTAACTTTACCTGTCTGAGTAATGTTTAGTAATACTGCTGAGTAGAAATAGAAATAGATAAAAAAATTAAAAGCCTAATTTACACCATAGAGAAAAAATACTTTGTTGATTTGATAGTAGTCTTCAAAATATAAACATTGATAATACGCCATAAAAAAGGAAGGTTATTCTCAATTTGATTTAATTTCATAATCTTTTTCCATTTTGTAGTCGGTTAAGTCCCACTTTTAAAGTCCATACTACATTAACAATTCTCCTCACTTATTATTTAATGACTTGTAAAGTCTAAGCCCAAAAATTCATCTCGCATTGCTAAGCAAAGAGTCATAAAGAAATTTTCAATTATTTTTTACGGGCGTACCTCGTAAAGTGTTGCTACATAAAACTGCAATCGAAAGTTAGCGCTCACCTTCATTAATAAGTTACACGTTGAGGGCATAGAGGGCGCCACGTTGTAGGGCATATTTTAATAAGCAGTATAATGACTAGAGATAATGATTGTAGGTATATGAGGATATGTTTTTAGTTAACAAAGACATATAAATTATCACATACGCCCAAATGTTAACAACCTAATTTATCGTTTAGAGTACAAAAATGATTATCACTGGTTGATAGCTCTTAGCTATTTCTGCTAAAAAACACAAATAATGTAACCCCTTAAATAAAATCACAGACAATTATTACAATATAAGCGCATTATTTTTTCCTTTCGTCAAAACTGTCTTTACAAAATAATTTCGCGATAGTTAATATTCAAGCGGTTTACAAATTTTACAATCTGTATTATCAGGGTTTTTCTCTTGTTTCAGTTTGTTCATCATTCGGCACAGTGTCGGGCCCCACAGCTGATTATGACAACAAACTAACCAACAAACCAACAATGGGATATCACACAACCAACACACATCTACAGAGATGGACCAATTATCATAGAAATCACGAAAGCAATAGCAACGTTCATGTAGATAAAATAAGTGACGAATTATACAAGTATGATATTCAAGATAATCTTAACGTAAGAAATGATAAAATAAATGTAATATATGATGAAATATATGAGGAATCTCAAGATAACAATAAATTAGATGTAAGATATGATGTAATCTATGATGAACCAGAAAATAGTAAAAATAATGTAAATACTTTAACCAAACATAAAGTAAATATAAAGAATGAAGATACAAGCTTAAGAATATTTGATGGGAATGTTAAAAAGAGGAGTAAAAGAGATGTAGCTAATGATGACGACGGGAGGAGTAAAAGAGACGCACCAGTAGACAAGTGTGCGTTGTTTAAAGAAATCGATGATATCATTGAACATCCACACCCGAATGATAAGAAGAACACCACGTATTATAAGAATGCAAACTGTGTTACTACAGTAGTAGGTACGTAAACTGTAATAGCATAAAAACATTTAAAGTACAATATACCAGTGAATTTCAAATCTAGAGAACAAGAAACATGTTAACTATGGAAAATGTTTAGTATAGTACCGCTGGGTTTTGAGTCACAGGTTCACAAACAAATTTATTTGTTTATAAATGTGTTATCATGTACAGTAAATTCCGCAAAGTAACGCCTTATTCTATATTCTTGTAGAAATACCTAAAGTTGAATAAATTCATTTGTGTGTTAGTTATGTAATTATAATACATGTATTTTATGTTTTCAGCGGAGAAGAACCAAGTAATAGAGCTTACATTTATTGACCAGTTCGAGATAGAATACCATAAGGACTGTAACTACGACTATTTAGAGGTATGTTCAATCTTTTTGACACTTTATTTGACTTATTTTTTACAATTATTTATCATAAGAAAAACTTGTTCCTATGTAGCTGACAAGACAAATTAAAATTATCTGCATGTATTTAAATATTTAGTTCCGCTTCTATAACGATTCTTAAACTCATTTCACTGTTATTTGGTCTACATTTATGTTTAAGAAACATTACCTTACCGATAATTTTAATAATCATTACATTTACTCGTACCAGAGTTTTATTTTGTGAAATGTGACAGCTTCCGTGCATGCACAAAGTTTTTACCCAATGTATTTAAACACGTATTGACTTGACATTTAGGCACAAGCGATGCAGTGTTTTTTACTGTACCTACTCGTAACAACGTAGTTAAGCTAGCAACTATATCATAGTTTCTATAATAAGATTCCAAATGAAATCATGGACCTCAATGAAACTCGCTTTAAAAAATATGTTAAAGATTACCTTATCAAAAAAGCTTATTATATACTTGATTTACATTAC
Source organism: Macaria notata (assembly GCA_927399415.1). NCBI lineage: Eukaryota > Metazoa > Arthropoda > Insecta > Lepidoptera > Geometridae > Macaria > Macaria notata. The sequence continues at coordinate 258,198 of OV656747.1, read as the reverse complement.
ATACACATTACACTAAAGATCCACATGTGTGGTGGTTGTCTAGCTCTGAACGCAAGCAATTAAAATTAATGAAAACTAATGTAGTAGGTACTAATTTATATGAACGTACACTGTGTACCTAACTATGTTTATTTGACGAAGCCAAGTGTTCGTAATATCCAATGGAATGATAAATATATACAATACATACAATTCCAGATCCGCGACGGTATAAAGGGCTACGCCAAGCTGCTCGGCCGACTGTGCGGGAACACGTTCCCCTCGCAGATCCAGACGTCCGGGCCCTACGCCTGGCTCAAGTTCAAGTCGGACGACACCATCGAGTATAATGGCTTCAAGATACAGGTCAACAAGAGGAATGGACCGGGAGGTATGTGTGTGATTGAAAACATATATATAGATCTTTTAACAGTTGGACATTTGACCAATTAAAATAATCACCGAAAAGATAAATGTACATAGTAAAGTATATAATTATTATGTACTGGAGTGAACTCAGATAAAGCTGCAACAGATTTAACATTTGAGGGTAGTAGCCAAACAAAAGCTAAGTGGGTACCAGCCGATACAATACAATTCTTTTTTTTTTATTGATGACACACTTGTAACAGGACATTAATTCCAAACATTAGAAAAACCTAAATATAAAAGTGATAATAATTATTATGTCACAACATGATAGACATTGCTTGCTACGCATATGTGGTATGAAGTATTCAAATGACTGGCTTGCAGACGCTACAAGATCACGTTGTTAGTTGCTTGGTATCACAATTACATACATAGGTACATACTGGAAAACTCTATTATTTGAATAATAGAGTTTTTCCCCAGTAGGTCCCAGGTTCCAGTAGGTGTTGTGTCACACTGCAACGAGGCGCGGATCAGTGAGATATACATGGTTTTAGTACACATTCTGAAAACTGACAAAGGCTACTTACCACAACCATAATTGCTTGTAACTCGGTCCCCAGGCAGTCCCCCTGAAGCGTGCTACCTCAACGAGCGAGGCAAGCGGCACGGCGTGCTGAGCATAGACACCGCCAAGGTGGAGTGCGGGAAGGGAGACAATGACATGCTGGACATACTGTGGTATATTGAAACCACGCCTAAGACTAAGGTGAGTTTCAAAGTTGTTCTTCTATCGTATACTTATACAAATATACAAATTATTTATTGATAATACCACATATTACAATATCATTCCATAGGATCTAAGATTTATACAAATCGATCCCGTGTAAAAAAAATGTTATGAACTGGACTCGTCAGATATTACATTTTAAGCAATAACTGACTTACGTATTTGGCAAAAAAAGTCGACCGAAACATGCGTCAGTATTTGACGTATACTCACTCATGCACAAACTTTCGCCTTTGTAATATTAGTGTGATAATTTGATGTTCTTTTTCTTCTTATCGAATGAAAGTGGACAACTCTGGTGTCGAGATTTTATCAAGCCGTCCCAAGAGCTTCTTACATAGCTTAACAACTGTAGATAGTTTCATGTGATTTCAATAATCATTACTAATATTGTAAAGCTGAAGAGTTTGTTTGTTTGTTTCAACGCGCTAATCTCAGAAACTACTGGTCCGATTTGAAAAATTATTTTTGTGTTGAAGAGACCATTTATCGAGGAAGGCTTTAGGCTATATAACATCACGCTGCAACTAATAGGAGCGAAGAAACAATAGAAAATGTAGAAAAAACGGGGAAAAATATTCATCTCTGAGGGCTTCCGTTGCGTGCGCTGCGAAAACGGTTCAAGATATCAAAAAAATGTGTATGGAAGAATTATTTCTTTTGAAATGATCTAACAAAATGTCCGCAACAGTATATGTCTATCTTTTAAGGTTAACTCACTAGAACCGTTTTTATGGTAATAACTATTCCACGCAGACGAAGTCGCGCGCACCAGCTAGTGTATGTAATAAAATGTGTCATGTTTCCAGATCTATTTGAACTTCACAAAGTTCGTGCTGGCGGCCCCCAATGAGTGCGAGCTGAACATCGTCGAAGTGTTCGGGAACCATCCTGAAACGGATAATAGGTGGGCTTAGTTATTATGTATTTTCGTGTTGATACGGAACTGAGAGTAATCTTGTGTTATTTTATAGTTTGATATAACTCCATATCAAATTGTATCTAGATCTGTTAGCCTATTTAATCAAACAAATAAGTAATCGTGTTATTTAAAATACCATTAAAACATTTCGTATAAATGAGAACCATGGTGACCTCTTTCTTCTTTTGAAGTAGTAAAAACCGAACCCACTGCACTTTTGTATTCTGGTTTTTACCCTGTATTTGCTATTCAATGACTTTGTATTTTCTAGGTTAGTCCAATACTGCGGCTCGATAGCCAACGCGGTGCAAACTAAGGACGAGAAGGACAACAACAAGGAACCTACCAACGTGATGCACGTCCGGGTGTTCGTAGCGCCCTCCTCGCGAAACAAGACGGAGTTTAAAGCGACCTATATAGCGTATAGGATGCTGAATCCTAATGATCCGGAGGGTGAGCTAATAATCAGGAATGGATTATAAATATGTAACTTCTTCTTATCGAATGAGAGTAGACACTCCTGAGACCTCATAATACATACATACCAAAAATGATGATGATCCGTTCAGTTGTTTTTGCGTGATAAGCGTTTAAAGACAAACAGATAAACAGACAAAAATTTTACAAATGACAAAAATCGATAAGAAGAAGATCTTGAAATAATGCGAGCGACGCCGCGGGCGTCACTGTTACTACAGTCGTTTTTTTATTTTATTTTGGTTGCCTTATAATATACCTAATGTAAAAATTGTGTTGCTTCAGATAAATGTGACGACGCGACAGAGTTCGACTGTGAAGACAACACTTGCATCGCCAAGGAGCTGCTCTGCAGCAAGGACGGGGAGGCGCACTGCAGGCTCAAGAACGATGAGGATCCAGACACATGCCATGTAAGGTCCTTGTAGTCTTCTAGGGCAGTCTCGAATGAGAGCTAGTTTCATATAATAGTATAAGTTATACCATAGCGTTGTTTGCGAAGATAGCTACATGAGACTGTTGATCGAATGCCTTTCGTATGTGTAAAAGAAAATGTGTACACATTGAGCTAGGATTATACAGAGATACAATCTCAAACAAAAAAGCGCAGGAAAGTGTCCGAACGCTAACATCGTCAGCGAGCGCAAACAAAAGACTGCTTGTCTCTTTCACTCTTACATATTTTAAGAACGTGCAAAAGAGATAACTTGACCGTTATTCGCCTGATGTTAAGCAATCTTTACGGTCTAGGATGGAACGTGTTTACCCAGTAAGAACCGATTCACTCTCGCTTTGAAGATCGCAAGGTATTATTTCATGTTTAATTATGTTTTCTTTGTCCAGGCCCCAGCAGCAAATACCATCAACCAGCCCCACATCCTGGTAATCCTAGTCATCTTCTCCCTCATCCTCTCTGCCATGAGCTTCGTCTTCCTCTTCAAGTGCATCAGGAAGCTGGTCGAGGATCATAAGATTATCAAGGTATGTCATCATGATATATTGTAACGGCTTGTTTGTTATCTACTTTATTAAGACTAAATTAGTTTATCATAATGTTAGTCACAGGGGCAATACCTGTCCCAAGAAAAAATAATTTCTGCAATCATCAAAGTGTATATATTATTATAGCCTAAATGTAACAACTGCTTAGAAATAACATTTATGAATAGACAAAATATAATGAACGTAATTTATGTAAGTAGAAAGTATTTTCAGAGGATGAAAAATCAATGCTTAATTACATAATATTTGTCTTCAGATACTGAAGGCCAACTAATTTTTTGTATAACTTAAGAATCGTTCATTTGTTCATGCATCCTAGCACATAAAATATTTCAAGCGCTCTTATCAATTCACTATAATAAGTATAATCATCTAAGTTCACACGACTTTCCACAACCAAAAAATGACTCCTTCATTCTCCATCATTCAAATGCAGAGTAAGCAGGTTTCTTTTTGGCAAACGTGCAACATCTTAGACTACAGTGCTGCTTAGCATCAGGCAGGTCAAACGTAAGCCTATTCCGTGCTTAAAGAATCATATAAACCGTGACATCCCCAGGAGCACATCCGCGAGTCCTGCGAAGACCGCCTTGACGTGATCAGCAGCCGCCTGACCCTGGACGCCAACAAACTGCAGCGAGACTCTGAGCCTCGCGCCAGCCTGGAGAGAGAGAACAGAGCCAACGAGATGTATAAACGACGTAGAGATAGCTTCTCTAAGAGGAAGGTCAGTTGTTATTTTAGAAGGGGTCACTTTCTACATCTTTTATGAAAGAAATTGAGTCTCTTTATATGAATATAAGTCTTCTAAAGAAAAATATTCTTTGGTCCCATTGACTACCTTCTCTTGGTCTTCCGGGTTGGTAAATAGGAAGATACCTAAGTCTCTTTGACCTCTTGGAGTAGATATCTGGGTAAGAGGAAGGTTAGTCAATACATTTAGAATAGCTAATGAATTTGTTGGAGATCTTAGAAGAAGTACTAGGTAACACGAGATAGGATTCTCGTGGTTTTAGTCGACATGTTAATGAGATGTTAACAACAGCTAACATGCGAATCCAAATATAGTCTCTATCTCTGACGAGAATCCAATGTTTTTTTGTTATCTGTTTCGCGTAGTCTTATCATTGGAGTTGACAAATTACGTGGCGTAATTTTGTCGTTTTAATACGATCTGAGCTCGATGTTGCGAATCTTACTCGTAAGCCACTGGTCATTTGAAAAGCATTCAAAAGCGAAAAATATTTTTCCACGTGTATCGGCAAAAATAGCACAACCAAATCAAAACTTGAAAAATCGTGTTAAGCTTATTAAAATAATACATTTCCTTACTCAAACTAAGAGAAAGTAAATTATAAACTACGCCTACTCATGGTATAATTCGCTCTCAAAAAGCGCTCGAAATTCTTTGATGTAGATAGAATTCCTCCGTCAGATGTGTGCCGAAATTGTTCTTTAATATTCTACCGCCGTTACTTTATCAAGTTCGTACAGGCAGGATGTTTCCTAGTTAGTTTACAGAGTTATTGGAAAAGATATACATAAAGGTTTTTTAAGTGGCTGTGGTTGATGATGATGATGATAAGTTGTTTTTACAAGTAAGTTTGAGAGAGAGTAACGAACTCTAGTGTCGAGAGTTTTCAAAAAGTCCATGAGAGTTCTTACGTGTATTAACGAACTTATGAGTTTTATCCATCTGGTTACCTATAGATGCTTTGGGTCACCCATCTAAAAAACTGACCGTGTCTCTACTTTGGTAATCCCATTAGAATACTTTACCCAGCTAATCTATAAGCATCCAAAATACAACATCACTGTATAGTATAAAAAATTGCTTCACTTTTTAATATCATAATTTATTTCTTAGAAACTTTTAGATAAGGAAGACATTTTGAGGACGTGCTCGACTTGAGTCGTCAGCCTGAACGTGGCATAAGTTAAGCTTTGACAGGGATCCTAGACATATCTTTATCTTGGGCTTTTATATTTTCCTCGTTTTTATGGATATTGGGTAAGGGTGGGCTTGATATTTTGGGAGCTGCGTAGATAATAAGACACTTTCAGACAGTGCCTCAGATAAGTTCTTAACTTGTATGCCTAAAGCAGAGATTGGACATCTACTTTGTCTTCTGGCAAAGTGTCACCACTTTAGATCGAATAGCAGAAAGGCAAAGTCGATGTCATTGTCAAATCACTTTGGTGTCAACACTCAAGAGGTTTATACTACGTTAGAGTCCAACTACCTAATACGAATCTAAACGGATGCATCTCAATATGTTTCGTTTATAGAAAATAATTCCTTTTACTATTGCATTTCGTTTTTTTTTATTTCTATTCTTAATCCTTTTATTTCTACCCACAGCCAAGCAGCATAGACTCAGACTACATCCAAGAGACCCACCTCGATATCGACGAAGAGCCGTGGAGGAGGGAGTCAGAAATACCCGAGGCAGAAGTCAGGATAGAAAGGAACGGCAGATCCAGACACAGTCAGAAGGAGAGGCACGATCGACGCAGCGAACGAGGGAGCGAGAGGAAACATGATCGGAGGAGTGATATTAGTAGGAAAGAAGAGTCTATCAGGTCAGTTGAGATTATTCTATTTACTTACTCATACAAAAACAATTGTTTCGGTATATCGTAGATAACTAGACAAATGAGGAAACTCACTCTGTTCCACAAAACAGGTTACTAAACTGACTCTGTGTTCAAGTTACATAAAAAGCATGCCACAAGATATTTATTTATCGGCATGAGTAGAGTGTCATAAAATGAACACAAAATAATGAATGAACCGGTCAGATATATCTGTTTTTTTAGCTGATATAAGCTCACGCTTGACTATAACTTGCCTGATGTTAAGCAACGTTATAATCTACGATCTAGCGCGCTTGCCCAGAAGAACCGGCTTGACTTGAAGACCGACAAATTATAGTTCAAGGGGAATAGAGATTCGTGCAAGGAGTTCAGCAGTTTGTCTGTTCGCACGATGAAAGTCGAAGCAAAACGCTTGGTGCCAACCTTTGGAACCTCAACTGTATAACGGTGTATTTGTATTTCTTGCAGGAGCAAGAGAGAGACAGAAGAGCCCGAGAAGAAAGAGATAAGAGACGCGTCAGTGGGACCTCCAGACACGAAGGAGTCCAGCTGTCAGACCAGGGAGAGTCTGTTCCAGGCAGATGCTCCACCTAGCTCGGATGGTAAGCGCCTTTAGACATGTAGTGAGTATTTAGGTCACATCTCGAGGAAACGATAAGACATTCTCGAGAAGCTTATTGTGAGCGGAAAAGTACATGGTTGCAGCCCCATGGGATGGTCAGATTTAATTTGCCCCATACGAGCACAAATTTTATAATAATCTAAGAATGTTCACTGAGAGAAATTTTCAACAAAATAATGTTGAATTCAACATTATTTCAGGTTAAAATAGCGCCAACCTGCTATAAGGTTACAGCTACAAGTTACATCTTGTTAAGTCTAACTTGTTGACACAACAAGCCTGTCGACATTTTGTTTCTACATTACGAAAGGGTTGAATCTACATTACGTTTGCTTGTAGTTTTAACATGCTTTAGAGGTTGTTTTGACATGCTTGCAATGTATTTTTAACATACATTACTTGTTACTACAATCAGTCACCTTGTTAAATCTACGGTCAACTTGTAGATTTGTCTTGTTGTTCTTACATTCCGTGCTTGTTACATCAACAGTTTGCTAGTTAAATGTACATTGTGTACTTGTAGTATCCACGTTCTACTTGTTAATTTGTCTTGTTGTTCTTACATTCCGTGCTTGTTACATCAACAGTTTGCTAGTTAAATGTACATTGTGTACTTGTAGTATCCACGTTCTACTTGTTAATTTGTCTTGTTATTCTTACATTACGTGCTTGTAGCATTAACAGTTTGCTTGTTAAATGTGCATTGTGTACTTGTAGTATCTACGTTCTTATTGCTAATTTGTCTTGTTGTTCTTACATTGCGTGCTTGTTACATCAACAGTTTGCTTGTTAAATGTGCATTGTAAACTGGTAGTATCTACGTTCTAATTGTTCATTTATTTTGTTGTTATTACATTACGTGCTTGTAGCATTAACAGTTAGCTTGTTAAATGTGCATTGTGTACTTGTAGTATCTACGTTCTTATTGCTAATTTGTCTTGTTGTTCTTACATTGCGTGCTTGTTACATCAACAGTTTGCTTGTTAAATGTGCATTGTAAACTGGTAGTATCTACGTTCTAATTGTTCATTTATTTTGTTGTTATTACATTACGTGCTTGTAGCATTAACAGTTAGCTTGTTAAATGTGCATTGTGTACTTGTAGTATCTACGTTCTTATTGCTAATTTGTCTTGTTGTTCTTACATTGCGTGCTTGTTACATCAACAGTTTGCTTGTTAAATGTGCATTGTAAACTGGTAGTATCTACGTTCTAATTGTTCATTTATTTTGTTGTTATTACATTACGTGCTTGTAGCATTAACAGTTTGCTTGTTAAATGTGCATTGTGTACTTGTAGTATCTACGTTCTTATTGCTAATTTGTCTTGTTGTTCTTACATTGCGTGCTTGTTACATCAACAGTTTGCTTGTTAAATGTGCATTGTAAACTGGTAGTATCTACGTTCTAATTGTTCATTTATTTTGTTGTTATTACATTACGTGCTTGTAGCATTAACAGTTTGCTTGTTAAATGTGCATTGTGTACTTGTAGTATCTACGTTCTTATTGCTAATTTGTCTTGTTGTTCTTACATTGCGTGCTTGTTACATCAACAGTTTGCTTGTTAAATGTGCATTGTAAAGTGGTAGTATCTACGTTCTAATTGTTCATTTATTTTGTTGTTATTACATTACGTGCTTGTAGCATTAACAGTTAGCTTGTTAAATGTGCATTGTGTACTTGTAGTATCTACGTTCTTATTGCTAATTTGTCTTGTTGTTCTTACATTGCGTGCTTGTTACATCAACAGTTTGCTTGTTAAATGTGCATTGTAAACTGGTAGTATCTACGTTCTAATTGTTCATTTATTTTGTTGTTATTACATTACGTGCTTGTAGCATTAACAGTTTGCTTGTTAAATGTGCATTGTGTACTTGTAGTATCTACGTTCTTATTGCTAATTTGTCTTGTTGTTCTTACATTGCGTGCTTGTTACATCAACAGTTTGCTTGTTAAATGTGCATTGTAAACTGGTAGTATCTACGTTCTAATTGTTCATTTATTTTGTTGTTATTACATTACGTGCTTGTAGCATTAACAGTTAGCTTGTTAAATGTGCATTGTGTACTTGTAGTATCTACGTCCTAATTGTTCATTTATCTTGTTGTTATTACATTACGGGCTGTTACTTTTTGTGTACTTACCTACTTTTATTTATCTACAGACAATTTTTAACTTTATTTGTTGGTATTTCGTAATTGTTATATTTTATATTTCGTAACTTTATTTATTGATATACAGGGTTACTGGTAACTAACACAACGCCTTTTAAGGGTAAAAGTCGTTGAACAAAAGTTGTTGGTATATATGTACTAAAGCCACCCTTAAAAGGCGTTGTATTAGTTACCAGTAACCCTGTATATCAATAAATAAAGTTACGAAATATAAAATATAACAATTACGAAATACCAACAAATAAAGTTAAAAATTGTCTGTAGATAAATAAAAGTAGGTACACAATTCACATTCTAAAACAAACATAAAAGAATATAATGAACAAACATGAAATAACAAAAACATAGTTCAAATTATCTGTTGATAACGTAATAATAGTACACAATGCTAATCGAAAACAAGATAAATAAAAAACAAGAACATACATGTAATACAACAAAGTTACAAACTGTCCCTAAATAATCTAAAAGTGCACACTAAGGAACATCACTGCAGATGATTAAACAAGCACATTGGAATATTAACAACGAACCTATCGAATAAAAAGTAAACCAGAAATAATTTGACAGGATAAAAATCTTCGCAAGTAATTTATAGTTATAATAATATTGTAATATAGCTCCTATTAGAATTATTGCCTGAGATGAGTACTTCTATGAAAATAAACAAACAAAAAATGGTTTTAATCTTTTATTAAAAGTATTATACCCACTATTATAATTATTATATTTATATATAAGTTATTTACAGCATAGAGGCTATCTACTTCTACTTTCACATTAAAAATAATTATTTAGACTCAAGCTTGGACATACCTATAAAATCTATAGCTCCTAACTACGGAAAGTAAGTACAGTTTATTACAGAAATTACTTAGTAAAATAATATTTTAAAATTCTAAAAATAATTCTAAAATTCGATTTCTTCGGCTCTTTCGGCTCTGATAAGTGTGCGTTCACCTTAAACCAGCTATTGGTGCTGGCTCATACCATTACAAATGCTATAGCTTTCAGTAGGATATTAAGCCACAATAGCATGAAATATTTTAAAAGTCACATCAACAGCCTCACTTAGTATTGTGAACTTGTAAAGCGTATTGTCACATACTGTGAAGGAGACACCTGACTGGCGGCACCAAATTATAAATGGTTGGAGGTTAGTACCTAGGTTTTGAAGCTTTTGGCGACGCTCCTCAATTACCTCTTGCACGTCCGCGTCAGCATCCACGATGGTCACAAATCCATCCAATATCTCCGCTCGTGAAGCTTGCCAGTCTTTTCTAGATCGACGGGCAGAAGGAATATTAAAGAGACAGCAGAGTAGCAATATCGCTGCTATTAATTTTGTCTCCGGTTGTTCATCTGGAAAGAAATTAATAATAAGTATATTTGACACAACACATCATCATTAACTGAGCAAATCAAGACAATAAAAAATCCTATATAAATAAAAATGAATTGCCGAAATGTGTGTCCGCCCGATAATAATCTTTAAATTCTTTTTGGTCTATTATATATTTTATAACGGGTAGGTGCTCGCCCACCCGTGCGACTGGGAGGGCGAGCACCTAGAACTATATAATAGGATCATTTCCTTACCGTCACAAATTGCCAATGTGTCAGCTATTTTTCGACGAAGAAACTTGTCCTTTGTTGTGTTAAGCTTCTGCTGAGCAGCTTTTAGTATGTTTTCCGTTGAAGCATCCAAGGCGTCGAGGCCCCCGGATTTATCAGGGACCAGTGTTTCGTAGTCATACGTCAGGAGTCGCCATCCATCAATTGACTTCAGGATAGGATACTTATTGAAGTAGGTACTCCTGTAATGTTCCTTCCTCGTAGTCGGTACAAGTACCGGAGGCGAGCTCGCACCGTCTCCCGCCAGAGTGCACTGACCTCCTGCCACGAACCAGGTGAAGGACTTGACAGCTGCTCTAATGCTGACGCTACGTCTTTTACTTCACCTGCACACAAAAATTAAAACGATTAATAATGTGTAAGCTCATGCTAGCAGCTTAGTAGGCTTGTCAACTTACTTTTAAAACGATCGATGTAGCGTTCCAAATTCCACTTCTTCAAATGATCACGTGTGGGAATATCCATTTTTGCACTTTTCTCACAAAGTTTAACATACACGTCCTGAGTCGTATATACCTAGTTAAGTGACCAATAATTCACCGTTTTTCACTGCGGGCACCAGTTTATATTATATGTAATATCATTGGCAGGCACTGATAGAATTATTTATTATGTCGTACGTACGACCGACCGACTGAAGTGGTGTAGTAAAATGGAGCGCGCCCGCGCCGCGAGCGGAATGTGAGAGAGAGAGAGAGGAAATAAAATTCCGTCACCTTTAAATTGCAGGACATCATTCAAAATTTGATGCTACTCATAAAATATGTTACTGTAACAATAATTTAGTAGGATTCACTTAAAATTATATGACTATAATATTGAACTTTGATGCTTAATCTAAAAATATGAGTACGGATTCACGTAAAATAATATGACTGTAATATTAAGAAATGATGCTTACTTTAAAAATATAGTTTAAAGCATCATAATTTAGGCAGATCATCGTATTTTTAGAGATACTTCTTCATAATAAACTATGAAATCTATATAAATTACGATGACTGTCATTGTGTTTTAAAATTAGAATCTTATTTATAATTATCATACTAATTTATGGGACAGTGGACCATTTTCTATTACATTGTGATATTATTTGAAGAAGACAATGTTATTTTATAATTACATTTTTTACGATGACAAAGTATCATAATATTGCATTATATACCTAAACAATTCAATTCCATCAAAACACATTTACATTCTAGCGTAATACTGACATATTATCAACATATTTTAGGACAACGCATCTATTTTAACACGATATTTTAAGATTATGCCAAAATGTCATTTTTCTCAGTGTAGATTTCATAAGACGCAACGTTCTTTCAATCGCTGTAATGTCGATTAAACAAGATGTCTTTTAACAAGGTACATAATGTTATTTTAACAGGCTCAATGTTTTCTTCAACTGGCTGTACTGTACTTTCAACAAGCTGCGTAAACTGTAGAATTTACAATACTAATGTAGATTTCATAAGACGCAATGTTCTTTCAATCGCTGTAATGTCGATTCAACAAGATGTCTTTTAACAAGGTACATAATGTTATTTTAACAGGCTCAATGTTTTCTTCATCTGGCTTTACTGTACTTTCAACAAGCTACATAAACTGTAGAATTTACAATACTAATGTAGATTTCTTATGACGCAACGTTCTTTCAATCGCTGTAATGTCGATTCAACAAGATGTCTTTTAACAAGGTACATAATGTTATATTAACAGGCTTAATGTTCTTTCAACTGCCTGTACTGTACTTTCAACAAGTTACGTAAACTGTAGAATTTACAATAATTATGTAGATTTCATAAGACGCAACGTTCTTTCAATCGCTGTAATGTTGATTCAACAAGATGTCTTTTAACAAGCTACACAACGTTATTTCTACCAGAAATACGATTGTATCAATTACACTATCACGTTGACTTTACACGATACCAGCTTGTTACGGCTACAAGTTTACCTTTTAGTTGATATTACATGTCAGTCATTTTGGAACAATGTTAAGCTGTTTGTTTCAAACAAATATCGTTCAACAAGTTTTACGTTGTTCCGTCTACAAGATCGTCTTGTGTAATCTACATTTCATTTGTTTCTTTTAACAAAAATACTGTTATTTCAACCTGAAAATCATTTAACAAGTCAAACTTTTTGGAATTACTAAGCCGATTTCTCTCAGTGTTGTGACAACCCTCAGCATGAGGATGAAATAACATATTTACTCTAGCACGCTCGCTTAGAACACATTTCAAGATAAAACAAATAAATAATTTATTGATAAAGTTTAACAATTACATGTCATTCATTTAAATATAACTTACATACTTATATCATTATTTCACATAATTTCTACCATTTATATTTAGGTAGGACTTCTTGTAGGTAGAAAAACTCTTTAATAGTATAAAAAGTTGTTGAACGAGCCACTTCTTCAGTTTAGTTTTCAATACGTTATCATTTAAGGCATTAGTGATATCAGTTGGAAGGCAGTTGTACACCTACGAACCTCTTACATATTTGAGTAACAACACGTACACACTTCAAAACATGCCCACAATCTTCCGCCTTCAATTTATAAATTTCTCCCCCAGGTTCCGGCACAACAGGCACCAACAGCCGAGGCTTCTCAACGTTCGGTTACTCGGGCGCCACCATAGCTCGGCCTTCGCCCCCCGCCGCCATGACCTCGCCCCCGCACAACTCGGAGATCACCATCGAGCTGCTACGGCAGGTGCCCAGGCAGGATAGTAAACCACGTAAGTCACGTTTATAACACAGTGTCGCTTGTCGCTGGACGTCGTTTTAGGCGATATAGTGGTCAATTTCTTGAGGCCTAGGAACTTGTCAATAATAATAATATATAATATTGACCATATCATCAATATAATTTCTTCTTCTCATTATATAAAAAAGAAATTGGGGTTGTTGATCAGTTTTGTTCACTTTCATGTTGCAACGGAGTAACGGTTTAAATTTTTTTGGTATCTTGATAGTATCAGGGCTTGAAAGTGATAGTTGCTATTTTTTATATAACGCGAGCTAAGCCAGGGATATTATAAAACAAGTTTTTATTTTTATTTTAACTGTAAACAAATTGATCCCCTGGAAGATCCTGCCTTCTACAACACAGTCAACACTACAGTAGAAGGCAGAGCAACACTAAATTGTATCACATTTACCTGTTTACAAATAAAAATCTTTTATCTTATCTGTTTTATCTCTAAGTTACTGCTCTACAAAGTACTGTACATTGGTGCGTTTGTCCATCTCTTCATTTGTGCGAAAAATAATAAATAAATAAATAACGTGTGATTTTGGCCACAATACATAAATCCGTTTTCACAATATTGTAAATCAATGCAAACAACTTCAACAAACTTGTAATGTTAGATCTATTTCAGACCGATAATAAGGTTCTTGTGGCGTGACTCTCATCGTGGATTTATTCAAGACAGTCCCTTTAATCAAACTCGATTCAAAGGATTGCAAATCGAACCAAAGAGACTATTTCAAGATGGTCAGAGAGATTCAAATTAAATAGATAGGCTTACTGTTAACTCAGCCACAGTAATCTCGACCATTTTAGTACAGATGTCAATTTTCAAATTTGACTTTGTCTAAGTTTGGACGTCTGTAGTGACATTTGCACAAAACTGAATCGTGCCTGATCTAAAGCTACATAAAAGTACTGTTTGTCGTGGCACATTAATCGTTAAACCATGTCAGGAACACAGAGTGGTTTTAAAACACCAGAGTTATCCACTCATACGAACAGGCTTGTTCAATGAATTAAATGGGTTTAACTCATTTCAACGACTGTTGAAGATATTGTATAAAACTACAACTGCGCTTCTTTCAAGTATTTGAAAAAAAAAACAAATACTTGAGTTAGCAAAATTCTTGACAAGTTTATTTAAAAGAGGGAATTGCTTCAACTTAAAAGAATAAAGACAGACTGCAGTTCAAAACAAAAATAAATCGAAAGTGCATTTTCCGGCATTTTCTTGAGTGAAACTTCCAAGGGGCTACCAGGATATATTACATAACTAATAGACTCCCGCGGCTTCACTTACATTATTTCAGGATAAAAAGTAGCCTATCACACCTACACTCCTCATATTACCTACCTATGATACGTTCAGCCGTTCTTGCGTGATGATCGTTTAAATGAACAGACAAACAGAGAAACAGATTAACAGACAAAAAATCTTTTAATGATTGGAACGTGTTCCGCTATCAATTCGAAGTATCTCAAAAAAAATTTTTTAAATATGTTCAATGTTCAGACTTTCGACCCTCTTCAGCTTTATTTTATGTAGATATAGATATGTAGATACATACAAAAAATCTGTGGTAACAAATCAGTTTGGTATATTTGACTGCATTGCTGTCAAGGGATGGGAAAATTCTCTAAATTAAACCTAGCACCGAATATATTCTAGAAATCCGTTTAAGTGCCAACTTTATTTTAATTCTGGCATATCACATATCGGACAACAGAGTCCACTTGTCCAAATTGCCCAGTTACTTCTCGTCCTTAGTATTCCTCATAACTGAGAGTCATGATTCCCCCTCAGACAATTATTTGAGAGCTCTCTTGGATAGATAAGTACATCATAGCAAAATCGTGGTCTACAGTGCTTTTAAAGGATAGTAAAAACAAGATGGAAACAGTATCTTTTCCATAATGTTTTAAATAGAGGTATCCCCTCTGGCAGCTTTCAACTCAAGTTGCTGGAGGCCCCGAATAGTTATCGGAACGAAAACTTTGCTTCATACAGTCGAGTACAGAACTTTATAGTGCTTTCCTAATATTTGTGCTCAATAAACTTGGAACTAGAAGTATTAGGCATGATTGTCTAATACTTCTTGTTATTTTCTTTAAAGAGTTATATTTTTAAGGACATAATAAAGAGAGTTTTTACTTGGTCACAATTTTTTTAACTTGCAAATACCCAGTTGAATACAATTTCAGTTCTGAAACAATTAAAAAGTTACATTCATCAAATACAATAAAAATAATGTTGCAAAATTCAAAGCCAGAGTTCCCTGATAGACCATAATAATTATTCAGTATCAGTCCATTTAGTGTCAGTCAAGTGCAAAGAGTTAAAAACACACAAACACACACAAGTTATCAGTGTTGTTTTTGAGTGTACAGACCCTGGCGGCATCTTTCCTGTAGGTATGCACTACACATAGATGTATGTGCGCCGACACACTACAGCCGATAGAGCACGGTAGAGTAACTTCTAATTGTACGTCATCAATTTTCAATAAAATTTGAATGGCACTAACCCATAGAGTAATATAATGTACCAGGAACACTAACCTTAGAACGCAGCATATCAATGTAACAAAAAAATCGATGCACAATTATTGGTGGAGTACCTATTCAAGTAACACATACACAAAAGAAAACACGCATTCGAAGTTAAAACCTCCTGTTCTTTTAACCCTGCTAAATCAATCAAACACCTGAGTAAAATGTCTCGCTTTGTAACAAATTATCCCTTCTCATCAGCAGCATATTACTCCAGCAGTCGAGTAAAACCGCAGCACACTACATAACTAGGCTCCTTCCCTAAAAACTGAATACAGGGTTACATGTATGGAACCATCCACTTTGTAGGGACTGAATTAGTTGAGTACATCAATTTGTGCTAGAAACATTTGTTATGAAAAATGGGGAAAAAATATTGACTAAAATATGTATATCGTAACGTAAACAATAAAATCAACAAAATTATAGCTTACACAGGCATTAGAAATGATCTTTATTTTTAAAACACTTAAAAAAAGAAGGAGGTTCTCAATTCGTGTATCTTTTTTGTGTGTTACTCGATTAATTGGTAAGTTATTGCGTAGATCCCAGTCTGTAAAAGTAAGTTTGTATGAGTGTTGCAAACTCTTCGTGTTGAGTTAAACCAGTCTTAAACCGCTAGAGCCTCTAAACATAATAACTATCAACTTTTTTTTGTTATAGTAAGTTCGTACGATAGTGGCCAACTCTAGTGACAGAGTTTTCAAACAGCCCTAAGGGTCTCTAACATGGCTTAACGACTGCTGTACTATGACAAACAGCTAGACAGCTTGTTTACATACGCTTTCTGTCGTCTTATTACTCTAATAAGACGACAGAAAGCGTATGTAAACAAGCCTAGGTCCCCATTTACCCTGTATGCTAGTACCTAGCACGACATATTCCCTCCTCCGGGAAATCTCCCAGTCTTTGTTTCACAAATTAACAAACAAACTCATTGTTACTCGGCTCACTGGACTCTACTCTCTGAGAGTCTCGGCTTCTGTAGTATTTAGGGTTAGACCTACATTTTTGGAGATGTAGGTACCTTTTAATTAAATATTGTTAGTTCAGAAATGGTTTTAAAAGCATTGAATAGGTCATTCATTTTGTCGCTACTTAATGAAACAAATAACAAACAAAAACAATAAACAAAATAAAATGAATCTTCTAGTATTACACTAGTTTCTTTAAATACATATTGTTAGTAAAATAGGCTATTTAGGTACTTGTCTAATCGTAGCAAATACTTTATTCCGTTCACTCACACACATTTCTTAAACGCACAACATTTGGCGACAAAATTTCCATCACAAATAGATAAATGTGTTAAATAGACGTTGTGCAAGTTAGCCTTACTTAATGTCGTTTAATTAAAATAAACGTACGTAAGCTACTGCTAAAATTGCGCTATGTATAAAGTGTCGGTATTTGTGGCTAATCCAAATTATTTATCGCTGCGTTGCTCGTAGCTCGGATACCGATACAACACTAGTTTCCATCAGGAATTAGGGGCGTTTGGGAGTTCGTAATTAGGTGGTATTTTTACTTAAGTAATGGTCACATTATCTAATCTTAACGAACGTAAATTTTATTGTTGCGAATCTTTCCAAACGTCCATACATCTATTTTTGTCTAAAATATCGTGATAGTAAAAATATACAAACTGTAACGTTGTCTAACAGTCGATTTGGTAAATCCGTAACGTAAAATAACTGACTATGATTTATAATGCTCTAGTGGGTGCCCGGCTTCGCTCGCATTAAGAAGTAAAACTTGCATCCCCTATTTCACATCTTAAGAAGTGGCATTTCCATAAATCCTTTGTTAGCTGATACCTACGTCATAACATTTGCCTGCATGTCCAGTGGTTTGGGCTGTGCATTGATAGATCACTATGTCAGTCAGTCACCTTTAAGTTTGATATGTATATAATAAAGATTTGCAAATACTAGCTAAAGGTTAATGTACCCGTTGGATGGATGACCGAATAAACACAATATCATTCTAAGCTTTCGACTTAGTTCAGACAGTTTGTTCACTATAAGATGCCCTTAAGTCATATCAGTGACATCTAAGGTGGCTTAGTAACTTTATTACTGACAATGCATTTGTACACATCATACTTTTCTTTCAAGTGTCTCAAACCAGTTCGGGTCAAGTGTAAGCGACCTCAAATAAAACTTCACTAAACTCCACCTTTATTAAACTACTTCCTTCCAGCAGTATTTCAACAAAGCTCCTCTGGTTACCTAGCCAGGATATTGGAAATTCCCCGCTTCTGCCCAACCTACCTGAATTTACCTCGGGAACAATTTGTTGTCACAGGACAAACGGCCTGCTACTAAAATGTTTTGGATTTGACCTATGGGCATAGACTATACTCCTATGTCAAATAAACATTCATTCATTCGTTCTGTTTGAAGTTTGATGATACGACTACCGTAGACCGTAGTATAATCATGGTAAAAGTATTTCATACAGTAAGGTATAGACAATATTTGTAAAGCAGTTTTTTAAACGAAATCTTAGAGTGCAAAGTTCTTAAACTAATTCACCGAATAAGTTGTGGCAGATTTCATAGGTTTGTTAGATATTATTGTTGTTGCTGTGATTTTTTTGTAAAGTCTTAAATGTTTTATGTCACACACACAAATTATTAATGTCGATACGTTAGCTTGAAATTGAAGTCACTCTTATGTGTTATCGTACCCACGACTGTGTCCGAATGGGATGTCATATTTTGGTTCCCCATCAAATTAATGACCGCGGCAAAAGTTGCTTTGCATTACGACTCACACTGAGCTACAGTCACTTCGACAGACATGTTACTTATACCACAGTAATTATACTATATTATACTATATATAATAAAATTTACATCAATACATTTCAATCCATTGTAAATTCCATTTATTCAGCAATGAATGAAATTCACCGCACCGCTTCTGTGATGCGTGAATCCTGCTGACAAGCGTGGATACATATTATGTATATTATTGTTGTAAGCCTTAAATCTGTACAATACTGCACATACAGTTGTTGTTCCTTATCATCATCATCATCATCATACACAGCTATTGGGATCCCATTGTTGGGCTCCCTTTATATGTGCCATCTGCGTCGATCTTGTGCAGGCCTCATCCATGTTAGACCCTCGACTTTGACGATGTCGTCGACCCATCTCGCGACCGGACGACTTTGTTGTACATGTGACCAATCGCCTCATCTAAATACCTGTTTGATTTTTTGAAATTTTGTCTTACATAAGACCTATTGTTGCAGTGAAGAAGCTGGACCGGCGACCAATCAGCGCGGAGACGACTCGCTCTGCCCCCGACGTCATCATCGTCTCGAAGCCGATTCGCTGACCGTGACCCCTGGGGCCCGCTCCCTGGGCCCCAACCCCCCCGCACTGGCCCCTCGAGTGTCCTCTCGGGCCCTTGGAGCCTAGAACGTGTCCAGAAGGAGCCACGCTCTGCCACATGGACACTCGAAGCGTCCACTTTGACACATGTGAATACTATAGCCAATACGATAATACACCTTACGACTATTGTCTTAAGAGTGATTATTACAGATCACAGACTTTACCGAGAGGTTCGTGTTGTAAGAAACAGAGGAGTGTGTGCTTCTATGGACTTGAAGATGAGTGTGAGAGGAACACTTTTGTGGTGAAAGCTGATGTCGAAGCGCCGAGATAACAGAGGTTTTAATCTCTAAGGCTTACTCAGTTACTTGAAAAAAAGTTATCAATGATTGAACAACTGTAAACAGTTTCATGAACAAGTCTCAAATTAAATTAATTATTGTATGATTGTGTTTTCTTGGCAAAAGGTTAGGCCTTTTGCCAAGAAAACACAATCATACAATAATTAATTTAATTTGAGACTTGTTGATGAAACTGTTTACTATATCTTCTAAAGATTCTATTATGCTATAGATCGGTTATTATTATGACTGGTGAAATAATTAAATAATGATTGTTTGCCGACTGAAGCCTACTTGCACAACGATTTTAACATATTTAGTGAAAAAAATACCGTAAAACATAATACATAAGACTCTTACAAAAAGACCTAAAAACACAAAACACAATTGACCAATTAATAATCGTTTAACCTTTGACCACATTTATACACCTAATTTGAAAAATATGAAAAAACAATGTATATTAACCAACCAATTGTTTAATCATTGATTATTTTTTATGAGTGCGCGGTTAGTTATGTTCAGTGACGGGTTTATTGCCATTTGAGGACAGTTGGAGCCAAATATGAATTTCCAGTGAATGTGCCAAGTTTTGTGGAAACTGCCGAGTTATGGACGCTTTGTATTTGTTTGCTCGAAGAATGCGATGGCTGAATATCATATCTACAAATTGAATTATGAGTTATTTGCCATTGTAAGCCAAGTGCTAAACCCGCTCTAGGGATGTTTATTCTAAAATTCATTGGAAATGAGCGTATTCTGTCGTGATTGTTTTAGCTTAGAACAAATTAAGTGTAAACGCTGAATTTGTTTTCAATTGTTAATTTTGGGACTGTTCTAAATTTGGAAATGAGTGTGGATCTTCACGCGTGGCAGTCGACCGTGGACTAATGTTTTAGTGTCTGTGCCGAATGATTGAATGAGCAGGTTGGATTCCCGCCAATCGGGATTATTTTCGCCCGTTTCCAATAATTTAATAAAACCTGCCTAGCTCGCTATTTCAGCAAACGTTCTATAAATAAACCTCATTACAGTAATAATACATGTTTGTTTACTAATATTTAGATTTAAAATGCGTTGAATATAAAAATTAATTAAATTGTGAAACACTTGATTGTTTTGAAATACGTAAAAGTTAAAATAAATACCTCTTTTATGCAATAAATTGTATATATGTTTACTAACAAATGTTTTAGATATGGTCCGGTCGTGGAAGAGCATAAGAATTTTAGAGGCAATTGTGTATATATGTACAGGAAAAACAGAGATAGACATAAAATATTTGTACGAAATTCTTTGTGTTTCGCGACCCGACTTTAGATAATAGTTTGTAGAGTGTTGTATTATTAGATTTTATTAATGTTTCATAATATTACTATTAATTAAGTTTTACTTCGAACTTGTTGCTTTGAAAATAAACTACTTGTTAAGTGTTGTTAAAATTCATCAAAACAAAGTCTTCCAAACATTTTCTATGAACAAACGAATATTAAGTAATGTTAGGTTATTTTTTGAGTGATTATAGTATTTAATTTGTTCAGCTGCTCTTCATAATCGACCTTACTTTTACGATACTTCACTAAATGCAAAATATTAAAATCTACAAATTTATTCAAGATGTTTTTTACAAATATTTTTTACACTCTCCGTACTAATTTCTATTTAACACATTACTAGTTGCGTATGTAACTAATTTTAATCTATCTTGTGAACTCGTTTAATTTTAAATGAATAATAAAACAATAAGTTGATAATTAGACCAATTTTTGTTAACTCTAGTTAGGAACTTGTACAATAATTATACTATATTAATGTACAGATTAAAATTCTAGACAATTTTTATTTACATTGTAAATTGTAATTTAAAAATTCATCGTCAGATTGTGTAAAAATGTTGCAAGAAGATAATAACTATATTTTTATTTACTTCGTAATTTCGTATAAGTGTATGTAGATACTTTAATGTAGTGATTTCAAATTCTAAAGATTTCATCGTTCATTTAGGTATATTGACTAAAATACGAATTTCAATATGTTATCGAAATCTAAATACGTTTGCTTAATATCTTCTAATATTTATTTGATTTAATTGTATCGCTAATGACTTTAATGTGATTTCTGCATCATTAATAAACAATGAACATTAGCCAAGTTTGTTTGAGAACAGGCGCAACAGGCAATAATTATGTATGAATATAATGGTATTAACGCTTTCCTGAAGTTAAGCGGCGTTCTCTTGTTCTATCCGACTTAATGATTGTTATGCAAGTGACGTGTACCCTGTGTTCTATGATATAACTTACTTACGAGTATATTAGTCTCAGAAAAAATCTATAATGTTTATTATTGAACATTTTCTAATTTAAATAAATTTTAAATATTTTTTATAACCCATTTAATTTTCTTTACATATATAAAAGTGTTATGCCAGAAAATAAATACAATATAACAGAATAGCGAAACAATATACTCTTCTTTTGAGTAGTTATCGTCAATACTGAACATCTTGTCTAATTAGAACTCTGGCTCACTCAGTATACTATGCTTCTTCAGGATTTTTTATCCTCGGCGATCTTAATAAAAAGAAAGGTTATAACAAATGCAAATTTTAACGTATTTTTTGACAGTCGAGCATTTCATTTTTTCATTTTCATTTTGGGTTGAAGACATTAGGATTCAATCTGCACAGGACCGGGGCGAGTCGCGTACTAGAAGTGAGGCCTATGCTCAGCAGTGGGTGATAGCAGGCTGATTACGATGATGATGTTGATGAGCATTTCACCATCAAAAACCAACTTCTGGAGTGACTCTAAATTGCCAAAAACTGAGTAAGTTGCTCCACACAATTTAAGCGATAATTATAAAAGTTTGTTGGTAATTTAGTTACCTCGTGATTTCCTTGCTTCGTTCCGGCGGCGCCTGTCAAAGGACACGCAAACGCTCTTTGATCTCCAGGAAGTGTTCACAGCTAATGACGCACCAGTTTTGTCTTTTTGATACTCAAGTTTTGTATTTAAATTATTCTACTGGTTAGATATAATCTCTGTTGGGATGATAAATATTATTTTATCAAAGAGATTGAATAACTAAGTTTTAAGAAAATGTTTTAATTTTCAACTGATTCACCAACCATGCAAGCTTAATTTTTGTTATTCGTGGATATCATTCCCATTGACTCAAATACAACTATGATTTCTGAGTTAATAGGTTTCTTTCGATTAAATTAACCCAAAATGTTCTTTCTTTTTAAATTATATGATATAATGCAAAAAACATACAACAGAGAAATTTCGCTAAAAAAGTATTAGCCCACAAGTTCTTACATTTTGAATTATATGGTATCATGCAAAAAAACATACACCAGAGTTGATTTTTGGTTTAAAATTGCGAATCATTCAAAGTTCATGAAATAATCTCATTCGTATTTTACTATACTTTAAGTACCTAACAATAATTTCAGGTAGCAAAAGAAATATTTCAGTTGAAAGATTCAATAAACGGTAGACATCCTGAAACCTCGAAATATTTCCTTTGAACAAAAATTCCATTGAAATTAATTGAAATTAACGGAAGGTCTGTTTTGTTTTCGCTAAATCACTGAATCGTCGTAATTTGTGAAAGATTGGTATTTGAGGAAATTATCAAAGTTGAAATATTTTTTTAAAATAAATAGTTTAAAGGTATTTTCAAAGGGTATTTTTTGTATATCAATACAATACCATACAGTTTTTTCTAACACAAACTTTATTTTTGATATTAATAACACAATTGTTTCTTGTTCCTAAGATATTTGCAATTCCAAAAATATGTACATACATATGTATGTATGTTTTACATTAGTATACACTACACATGTCAAAACTCCCATCTGTTTTAATTTGAAAAAAAAAAACAACAAATTAACATGAACAAACAAAAAGATATGAAAAAAAAAATGCAAGCTATGGCTTGTTTCTTGTTTTTTATGTTTTAATTATATTTACAAAGATATTAAAATATATTTTTATCAAATATTTATATAAAAATTAGGTAAAAAGTTGTTTGTTAAAATATTTCGCCAGGATATGCGTTTTCTTTGATTTCTAGTGTTTTTGAAGTATAATAGATTAGTGAAATAAATTAATAACAAATAGATATTTAAAAAAATCACTGTGTACATAGCGTGTAAATAGGTACAATAATGATTTAGTAATTTATAAAACTGTTAAATTTATAAGTTAATAAAAAGTACGAGATTTTTCATTGGTGTTTCTTTTTACTTAACTTTAATAACACTTAATTGTAATTATTATTAAGTAAGCCAACAAGCAAGTATTGTGCATGATGGTAAGCTCCACATTTATCTATTTTTTTTCTATGACTTATAAGAAGCCTACATTAATAAAATTGTGAATTTTCACAATATGATTTATCCTTGATATTTTTTAAACTCTATGCAATGAAAATAGGACAAATTGTAAAAGTTTCTCATATAATTTATTAAGCAACAAACTATTATATATATTATGTATAGAGAGAGCGAGACCCGACAATTGACTGCGATCTTAAATAGAGCAAGTATGAATAGAAGTTCATTCATTAGAACAATTACTCGGGAAACAATTAGCCCTATGTACATATACAGGCAAACTCTAATTCGACAGGGATACTACATGTTTGTAACCTATATTGCAGATTAGTGAGATTGCAGATACTAATCTATACTAATATTATAAAGCTGAAGAGTTTGTTTGTTTGTTTGAACGCGCTAATCTCAGTAACTACTGGTGCGAATTGAAAAAATCTTTTTTTTGTGAATATGTAGACTATTTATCGAGGAAAGCTTTAGGCTATATAACATCACGCTGCAATTAATAAGAGCGAAGAAACAATGAAAAATCTGGAAAAAACGGGGAATATTATTCATCTTTGAGGGCTTCCGTTGCGTGAGCTGCGAAAACGGTTCAAGTCGTGAACGTAACAGCGTATCACAAGTAACAGCTATAATTTATAAAGCTGAAGAGGTTGCTTGCAAAAATAATATGATGCCCAACATAACTATTCCACGCGGACGAAGTCGCAGGCACAGCTAGTATAAACTAACTGTGATCGCGGTGTCTATGAGTTTGCTACTTACGCTCAAACGGCTGAACTTATAAGGATGAAATTAAGTACGTATATAGATTAGGCCCTAACCCTAGATTAAGAAAATCCTACCATATTTTTCCGGATAAACATCGTCAGTTGCTTAATAATGATTGGATCAAAGTGGATGAAATTTGACAAGGATTAGTGAATCTAGTTTTATCTCGTAATATAGCGGCGCTGAAGTAATTTTGAGAGTACCTGTGTTAGGCATAAGTATTCCCGTAAGTAAGTATGCCATTTTTGTTTACTATTATGAAACTCCTTTCCAAAAGCTCTGTTCCCCTCAAAATACAAATAATTTATCGTTTTTTAACTCGAGAGCTAATCAATTTTGTTTTAGGCAAGCGCACTAGATCATATCATCATAGATTACAATAATGCTTATGCATTAAGATAAAAAAAATAATAAAATTTATTTTGAAAAAAATTACCTTCTATACGTTTCATAATCTCGCCTAAACAGTGGATTGTTTTCAAACATCTAGTCACGGGTGACACGGGTCGACAAATCCATTGATTTGACACATTCATTCACTGTTTACTCATTATACGAGCTCACACGAGTCGTGGTATTGTTCGGCAAATTTCATAGAAATTGATAAAGCATTTGGGGTGGGAGGAAGTAAATAATTAATCAGCTTAGGACCTTCCACGAATGGCTTATTTTGTCCTCAAATGTTTAAATAGCATTATATTTACATCACCTCTATACAAAATAAAACTTTCAGAAGACTGATAACCTCCTTTTTTAGGAAGTCGGTTAGTAAAGGAAAGTTGTGTTAATTACACTATTTGTAACTCAAGAACGGCTCAACAGATTTGGGTGAAAATCGGTAGGGAAGTAACCTAATATCTGGAGACGGACATAAAATACTTTCATTTATTTATTTCCAAAAGGTACAGACACAAAATACAGGCTAAAAGTTTATCTATACTTTACTAATATTATAAAGCTGAAGAGTTTGTTTGTTTGTTTGAACGCGCTAATCTCAGGAACTACTGGTCCGAATTGAAAAATTCTGTTTGTGTAGAGTAGACCATTTATCGAGGAAGGCTTGAGGCTATATAACATCACGCTGCAACTAATGGGAGCGAAGAAACAATGGAAAATGTGGAAAAAACGGGAAAAATTAATCTAACTGTGACGTATAAGACTATACCTACAGTTCAATTAAGTCAAAAGTAAGTAAGTTTTCATTCCAGATTTCCCACTTATTCGGGTCGCAGGGCACAGCGAGTTTTCTTATAAACATGTGAAATTCACTTATTACATGAAAATATGTGATCGAGTGAGGTCTGGATTGAACTAAGACCGTTAAAGTATGTCACAGGCCGCTAGTGCGACTTGGAAACAATCGACAGTTACATTAGCTACTCTTATGCAAAAGAGAAGATTTAAAGTTAATTTGTAAGTGCCCTCTTTTTAAAAAAATTGAGTAAATAGAAGAGTTTTTTAATTTATTTCCTTGTTTTTATGTAAATAAAACTTTTTAGACATACAATATTCTCAATTAATTTACTATAACAACACTACAGAATCTGAATATCGGAATCCTCCTTTCCTTCAAATGTAAAGTTGTAAACTGGAAAGTTGTGACATTGTTACAAATCGTAACTTGTTCGATACCTTAGACTTATATAACTTAGCGAAGTGTTGTGTTACATTCAATGCCTTGTTTACACGCTTGGCAAACAGACGGCCCATAGAGAGACAATAAACAGATCAACATTTTATTCATAAATTGATTCAATTTTCTTTAAGATATAATAAATGAGACAAGTTAGAAGTTTGAAAGCTAGGTAGACGAGGTAGGTAGAAAGCATTGTTGATATCCTATTTAATTACCTTTACCTATAATTCTTTGGAACCTATGCTATTTCAAAGGAATATAATGTGACGTGTAATGTTTGGTGTTCCCGATAAATGTATTTGAAACTTTTTAGGCATAATTATAAATAGAACTTTTAATAATAAATAGGTTTACTTTTAGTAATAATGAAAATAGCTTTCAAACAGTCATTATTCACGATAAAATTTTACCAAAAAAATTTCGTTCGTTTTGTATTTGTTGATAATATACGAGACATTTTTAAATGTCAACAAACCCCATCCCTTCACTGGTTGTTAGTGTGTTGTTTGGCGTCTGTTTGTCATCCGTGTGAACCGGATATAACAAGTTGTCAATTTGAATGCGCTTTGACACCGCGATATTATGTTCCAGGATGCTCGTAGTTTAATATACCGGATATTCATCCCCTTTGATGTATTTGGTTTCAATGGATGTTAAGCGTTTGTTGAGCTTGCCAGTCTTCAGGTGAGTCGTTTATGGGATTTATTTGACGAGAAACTTTCGGTATTTTTATTTATGATACTCAAAGAAAAATACCATAAATTGATAAATAATTTGATCAACAAGTCATAAAAATGGTTGCTACCCGCACAAGCAACTCCGTTCTTGAAAAAATTTAATTTCTTGTTAAAATATTTCACCAATCAGTATAGATAGATCATCTTATAAAAACTAGGTAACAATCATAGCTATAATCGAATCCACTTTTTTACAGACGAGTCGTCGTCAAGTGTAAGTCTGTCACAATTAATATGTCAGGTATTTGTCACCCTAACTGTACTATTATGAAGGAAGCTAACTCCCAAACGAAGCTGTTTTTTTTATTACTAGAATTGAAAACCTCCTCCTTCTTTGAAATCAGTTAAAAAGTGATCCAACCGCTGCAATCCGCCGTAGATTACCGTCCCGTTGTGTGGTGGTTCTTTAATTAGCAGTCTAGAGTTAGAGTTAGAGAGTCTTGTACTGCCAACTCTAGCTCTAATTGCCTCCACAAAGGGAGCTAACGACTTCACACGAGCTTGTTCACGCGAAGGGATATAGCAGTTACAGTTTTTTTTAAATTTTATATTCGTTTGCTTGGTTAGTGCAAAATATTTGAAAAGTGACTTGATTTTCTTTTTTATTCTATGGCTCTATGGCTTTATCAGGAACTGCATACAAAATATTCGCCGGACAAGGGATGCTATTTTAAATACGATTATGACAATCATATAAATTAAATTTAAATCGTTTTGACGTCTTAAAGCTATCCTTATGAATAGTGATAATTATCCGTTACCTGTTTGTTACATCACTAATTTATACATTAATGATAAATTTGCGACTCAAAAGTTAGCCTCTTTTGCTCGATGAAAAGAAAAAGATAGTTTTATACCATAATGCATCCATAGTTGTGTATGAAAATATGTGTAACATAATGTAGAAAGAGTAGCTCAGTTCATATACTCGTAAGTATCACTAGATGTGACTTGTATGGCAAATTACATTATGACATATAAATCGACGTAATTACACTGTTTCGAATGTACCTACGATAATTAAATAAACTAGCAATGTTCAGGGTTGTTACTTACATTAGTCAGGGATAAGTTCAAGATAAGTTAATTATGCAAATGGTTACAATTTTTTTATGCAGTTTACTATTGTAAACTGCACATATACCTACATCTATCTACTTCTTACTTGTAACTATGGAGTTGTGAATAAATAATTTGTATTTGTATAAGCATTGTTATCTGTTTCTTTAGCGAATATTTACCGTTTGTGCATAAATAAGAAAAAAACATACTTAATTTTTTTCTTCTTTGTAATATTATATCAGTGTGAATTATTTTGGGATAATTATCTAAGTTATTTAGCTAACTTATTTTCTTCTACACCTAATGCTACATCTAAAGCAGCAAAATCCAGCAGTATATTATGAACTCACCTCCTCATATTCTGAGCCAGCCATATCCCCCATGTTGTTAGATCTTCACTCCGTGTGGCTCCCTCTAGTGCGGAGTGGATCCATTGTGTCGCGAGCTCAGAGGCTTTAAGCTCTTCACGAGACTACACACATACATACATACACACAGATAGACATATTGTGCTCAAGTGAAGGGTATAATTTCTATTCGGCTGATTCTTGATGAATAAAATAGTTAGTACTTATGAGCATTTCTCTGAAACTTGATAATTATTACAATCCTATGTAGATTTATAAGCGAAAGTGTGTCTTCAGTTTCACGCCGTAGCATATTTTTATTCATTTTTGGTGTGATGATAGTATAGGTTCCTATATTTAGTTGTAATAACCGGCTAGCACTTACGTCAATAACAACAATTATTATTACAACTAAATTTAATCATGCCTTACGGGAACTATAATACAGTGAGGTTCCTATGTGTTATTTCTAGGTTGATTTAAAGAATCATTTTTAGAATTACTAGGAGTTTAGAAATAGACGTCTAAACGTTACACATATAAAGCCTCCATTCGTGGCCCTTGATTTAAAATGTATTTATCTTGTTTTGTATTGTGTATGAATGTGTGTGTCCAATAAAGTATTATAATCTATTTATCTATATCTACAATTTCAATTATACATACTTCTCTATCTTGTCTCGTTTTTGTCTTACTCTTTTTTTAACACGGAATAGGCTTACGTTTGACAACAACCTGCCTGATAGTAGGTACACAGTACACACCACTGTTGTCTAAAATGTAGCAAGTTTGAAGAAACCTATTTACTCTGGGTTTGAACTGAAATTTCAACTCAACAACCGTACATAACCACATCTTCAGTAAAACCATAATACCTATTACTAGTTCAACGTCCTCAACTAGTGTATACTATATACATATACACATGTGTATAAGTTGTCAAGGTGTGTTCGATACAAGCGGCAACTGGCGCAAGTTGGAGTTATAGTTTACACGCGGGCAACATGGCGCGTGTGCTACTTGTGTCCATACGAGGGGTAACTACATAGTCATGTAGAGTGATTTAATAGATTTCATAGTCATAATATCAGATATTTAAAAGTAATTATGAATTTTGAAATTTGTATGTACCTACATGTGTTGAGTCTGGTCGTTTATAAAGATAAAGAATCTTTATTGATAATGTAAAATTGTAACATACATAGGTATAAGTACTAATATCACAGAATATGCTACACAAATTACAATATCTCGTCAAATTGAATTTATAACATTAGGCTCTTATAAAATTTTAGAAGTTACAATGTCTAGTTTTATTAATAAAATAATGAAAATTGTTGTTATTAAAATCATGTCAAACATAATAATAGGTATGTAATCATATATGTATAATAACTATGTATTTACGAAAGGAAAGTATGTATATATGTATTGTATCCGTTATCTAGTACCCATGATACAAGCGTAAGCTTAATATGCGACTAGATGGCGCTGTGTGATATGTCCTGAAATATTTATTTATGTATCACATATCAGAAAATAAATAAATTAAATCAATTAAAATTAATAGTAGTAGTATTAAAATACAATAAAAATTGTTTCTAATAAACTGATAATAGTAAAAGCAGCAGCACCAGTTTATTAGGATGGCTTGAATAGTAAATTTTAGTTTTAGGCCATGTCTTACCATCAGGTGGGCGAATGCAAACCCACCTTTAATAAGCAAAAAATCTCAGCTGTGTCTCATAGCACTGCAGTCTTTAAACCATGATATGATATTACGAACCCTTCGGGCGTTCAGGAAACTCTTGTTAACAGAATTCTCCTCTCAAACGAACTAACTTTAATATCCACAGCTGAAGAAGGTCAAAAATCTGAACATATTAGAAAAAAAGTCTGGGTATACTTCAAATCGAAAATAAAAAACGTTTCAGCAGTTTAAAAAAAAAGCTGTTTTTTCAAACGCTCATCACGAAAAGACGGCTGAACAAATCATCACGATTTTTGGTATGTTGGTAGAATAAGGTCTTAGTAGTGTAAAGGCTAGGCCTTATTTTTTATCCTGAAACACTGCGAGCAAAGCCGTGGCAGTCCACTAGTAAGTATTTTAAAATATGTAGATTAACATTACTTATTTATTTCTCTTAACTTTGTCTATGTTATCTATTTACATAGCAAAAATGACAATAAACCCTAGTATTGAAATAATCCCAGCAGCGTGGTAAGTCTCGCCGTGTCGCCGCAGAGGGCCGATATCAGATGAAGCTACTGATCGTTTAGCGGGACTCAGCGGAGAGAGTACAGAGGTAGGAAGATAATGGAGGTGGTTGACTGTCTTGTCAGTGAAGGATATGTATAAGTGTATAGTAATTAAGATTAATAATTCAAGCTCTATTTTGCGAAATATTATAATTACAGTATTATTACTACAACTATAATAATCCACGCCAGAGTTTATTAAACAAAATCCTATTTTTACTCATAATATAACCGAACTTTATTATTATAACGACAATTAAAATAAGTACCACATCCACAAGTGAGGACCTCTCAGCTGGCGCCCACAAAGGGCCAGTGCTGACCGTCACTCGCTCTCAGCCAATCAGAGCGTACCTCTACTCTTGATAACGGGGTAAGGACCGAGGAACTTATAATTCTATCTGTGTAACTCTCTACCCAGACTCTACATTTGAAGGAAAATGTCGCGAGGAAACCAACATCCTTAAAGGTCACGAAATATGAAGACCTTGACGCCCACCACGATGTATCTGCCCTTAAACTCAAACTCAATTTATTAATAACAAAATATAGTTACATGTCAATTTAATAATAAAATTATTTTCTTATTTATGTATATTTACATAATAAATTACATTATTTACATACAAATTTTTTTGATATCCAACATATCATTAACGTTATAGTAAGTTTTTTCGACAAACCAATGCTTGAGCAATCGTTTAAAAGACGCGTTAGAGGGCGCGTCACGTACTTGTGCCGGAAGGGCGTTGTACGCGTGTACCGCCGTCACGTGCACTAGAGTTTGGTCGCCTACTTGAGTCTCGCGACAGACTTGAGTGGAGCCACGAATGGCGCCGATCGCGCCCGACTATAGCCGAGCGCATCGAGTTGGATCCGCAATTTGAGCGATACGGCGGAGCTGTTAAAATTGATGTTAATTGTTTAAAACAACGATTAAATGAATTGATTATAAATTTTAATAAAATAATAAATAAATACAATATTATTGGTAACAATTATTATTTTTTCTTGTGTAATATTTGCTGACCAATAGTTTATTATTTAATTGAAACTAAAAACCACTTGGAATTGATTTTATTGATTTTTGGACGGGTCCACGCGTTCAATCAAAATCGTTCGCGCTGATCCCGTTGCACTTGCAATTGATTTGTATTATCGTTACCACACCACTCTAAGAAGTTGATCATATTGGCGCGTTTATTTATCTTATTATCTCCGATAGGCCTACATCCACTCACTGAAACTATACCTACGAATAACAACATTAATAAAATTAATTCATCCAAAAATACGAAACAATAATAAACATTCAAAAGAACAACAATTAAATAACAAATTAAGTATCATTCGCGAATTCTTCACCGTTATTCCCGGAAAACACAGTATTACTATTGTTATTTGGTAAAGTCTTTTATTTTATTGTCCTATTGTTACAGGATTATCGCAAGACTCGCCATCAATTAGTCTCATTATAAAATTTCCCTTAGAATTAGAAATAGAAAAGGCACGGAACATATAAAAGTGTTATAAAAATATTTTTTTATCTTCTATTCTTAATATTGAGCGAACGTGCAGACCCTTTCAAAAATGAATAATATCAATAGCAAATGCGACGGGATCCGTGCGGACGATTTTGATCGAACGCGCGGCCATCCGTCCGAAAATCAATAAAATCCAAGTGGTTTTTAGTTTAAATAAAATAATAAACTGTTTGTCAGCAAATATTACACGAGAATAAATAATAATTGTTAACAAAATATTTATTATTTTATTAAAAATTATACTTAATCAATTCATTTAATCGTTGTTTTAAACAATTAACATCCATTTTAACAGCTCCGCCGTATCGCTCGTATCAGCCATTGCGGATCCAACTCGATGCGCTCGGCTATAGTCGGGCGCGATCGGCGCCATTCGTGGCTCCACTCAAGTCTGTCGCGAGACTCAAGTTTGGTCGCCTTGGCTAGCTTGCAGCTCTGCTGCACGCTCCCGGCCCCGCAGTGCGAGTAGTGGTGCAGGTGCTCCCGCGCGTACAGCGCTGCCTGCAGGCACACGAGGCTCGGGACGGTCAGTATCCCCAGGGACCGGAAAGGGACCTTGAGAACTGCCTATCGACGTAATTCTGCGGGGGAGGCATGACCCTCGGCCCTGAGGAAAAACGACTCTTAGAGAGAAATACCCAGACTGCGTTGTGTCAGATTCATTATACTCATGTGTTTATATTTCCTAGACTGATATGTAATAGATAAACATGTTACTCCCTAGTCCGCGACAATAATTTTAACATCAGGCGAACTGTAGTAACAAGTGAAGCTATGCCACGTAAAAAAAAATATTTTAAATATTCTGTTGGATTGGAATGTAGTACTGCTTTTAAGTACCAGTTTTAGCTGCAGAAGAAATGTAATGCTTTTTTTCATGCTCTTTGCAATTTATTGAAAGAAACTATTGCATGTAAACCTGTTAAACCAAGTTATGATAAGTTCTGTGGCACACTGAATAAGCTACGTCGTTCCAATTTTGATAACATTGGGGTAAAGTCGAACATTCGTGTTGAATAGATAGCGAATGATACTTTCTCGGATTGCTCGCTCTGGGTCTGAACGATCATTTGACGTTTATCTGTCAAATTTGACAGCTGTCTGAGATTTATGGGAATAGGACTTAGAACTAAAAATTGACATTTACCTATATAAACTAATGGTAACTTAATGTTTCATTGAGCGTTATGGTACCTAAATGAATCTCTTACAATAATAAAATTGTCTTTTCTACACAAGTCTGTATTTGAGCACAATTTCCTGATACCTAGTAATAAATATACTAAACTCAAACTCAAATTTTGATTATATAAATTAAAAAATTGCAATAATATTTCCAAAAAAATGATACATTTCAAATCCAGTATGAAATTATTCTTATTTTTATACGTATACATAGAAAAAAATTAACTCAACATAACTAACCCAATAACACACGTTTGATCATTGACTATCCGTACAATACTCCGCGGCCCAGTTCTCAAGGCGCTGCAAGACCGGACGTCCGAGCCGGATGCTGGCGACCGGATGTGGGTACTGATGGAATATTCTACACCAATCAGGGGAATATTATTCTATAATCTATTGATAAGATTATAGACGCATATTCTCCTGATCAATATTGACTGATGGATTTGATTAATATTTCATACAAAATTTGATTAATATTGACTAGAAATTAATTTGTGGATTTTGAAGAGGTTAACTTTTTTTGTTCGGGTCCTCGCATAATGAAGGCGTTATTGAGGATCGTGACTCCTTCGGGAGTTCGGGCTAAATGTAGAATAAAACAGGTACTAGACCCACACCTCATCTCTAGAGTTACTTGACTGGCCTGTTAGCTTAGTTGGTAGTGGCTCTGCCTTCTAATCTAGAGGTCGCGGGTTCGATTCCCGCTTGACACAAGTATTTATGTACTTTAAAAAAATATAATTACTTGTGTTAAGTCTGGTCGTTTGTATGTATTATAAGTATGTATTTACAAAAGAAAAGTATATAAGTATTATATCCGTTATCTAGTACCCACGACACAAGCGTTTGCTTAGTGCGGGGCTAGATCCCGATGTGTGCAATGTCCCGGAATATTTATTTATTTATTTAAAAGAGTCAAATCGAACAAAGAAAACAAAGGCGATAAAGAACATGCTTATTTTATTATTCCAAGAACTAACAAATAGTTTCTGGATATTTATGAACTCGTAACACGACGAAATCGTAATGAATTATATATTTTTTTAAATATATTTGCTAAGTTCCAAATTAGCAATGGCCTTGTAATAATTTTTAGTAATATAAAAGGGTAATTGTATCAAATGGTTAATAAGTACCTATCTACCTAATCAACATTAAAGGTTTTGGTGCTAAAGTTTTCCGATTACAAACTTTTAACAGTTTACAGTCATGCTTCCCATTATAGTCTTAAGTACTTAAGGTCCAGTCGCAACACGTAATAAATAAAATTAACAAATTTAAGACTACGTATCTATAACTGCTATTGTGGCAATTTATTTCCAAATTCCTTGCGTCTTAAAACTATAGTTGTAATAATACTTTATTGTAAGACATTTAAAAAAACAAGTAGATTGATAACCTCTTTACTTAAAAGAGTCACGTCTTTAACAACCACAATATAATAATAAATAATTTTTCACGCTATAAAATAAGCTAACGACCATCACTACTTTCGGCTTAGAGGTAGTATAATAGTCCATATGCCGAAATATATCTACTTACAGAAAGGGTAAACAAGTAGGTCTTCTCATTTCCTAAATGTTGAAATAAAATCCACCGCAGATATAGCATCTTAAGCACTTTACTTACATTTATAAGCTAATCTATTACAACTCGGAGCAATTTCTAAATGTCACTTACACTCTACAAGCTATGTTTAAAATTAACTTGAACCAAAACGCGTCTTTGTCATGACGGAGGCGAGCTTTCTCAAGTTCAAAAATATTTTTATTAACATTACAAAAAGTTTCAAATATGTATGTAATGAAAAAGATACTAAAGTATATTTATTGATTTTAAATAAGATAATTCTCTATTCAATAACACAATGAACTTCTTTCAAAGATTTTCTCTTATCTTTTTACTAATCTTTTAATATTTGTTTTGCTTTATTGGAATAGAAGCGTTCGTAGCATCTATCGATGCGGTCTTCCATTGGATGGGTGGCCAAAAATTGGCTATACGTTTAAGGCACTTATTTGTATCAAATTTTTTAATCAAAGTGTTGGCTTTAGAACGGTAATTGTTGTCACATCATTCGTGCAAAAAGGAGTTTTAAAAAAAGTTGTCCACACTGAAACAATGAGAAAAAGAATTATAAAAAGATCAAGAAAAAGAGGTAAATACATAAGTTCCCGGATGTCCCCGTATTCCCTCGGGAGCCAGTCTCGTTGTCACGTATCTGTCACGGGACGCCAGTTAAAACCGGTTTAAACGAGGTTTAAAGTTCAAATGTAACGCAGTTAGCGGGGACTTAGGGTAGATGATGTAAGTTAGGTTTAAGTGATTATTATTTTTGAAGTACTTGTTCTGTTACATATTATAATAAAAGAAACTGAGCAGCGAAAAAAACAGCGCTTTTTGTCAATTACAAGGAGTTTTTTTAATTTTAATTACTATGAATTACTTATTTGTATTGAAATGTAGCGCGCCCCCACTGAATTAGAAGTTTGAATGGCAAACTACCAGTTTAGTCTGCAATGAACCCATAATTGCCGAAGGTTAGTGATAGTCATTTATGAAAATCAAACAATCGATGCAAGTCACAAACCAAATATATATTATGTATGTATCAAAGAATTTATTGCCAAATTAATTTGCTGATTGCCGTTTACATGCTAAAAACTATATAAAACTATTCTATCTTGCATTGTCTAACCCCTTTAGTCTGTGTGGGTGTTACGGAGAAGTTAAATTATAAGCACTTTGTTAGCAATTTTGTAGAGATTACTTCAAAGCGGCGCGCCGGCTCCGGATATTACAAATCTATTGTTATTTCGAATAAAGGGGTTTAGTTCTACTAGGATTATAATCAAAGGTGTTTTATAATAACGCTAAATATAATAAAACAATGAAAATACATATTTGTAGTGACATAGTATTTAATCTAGCAACAGACTGTCACGTCAGTAATTTATTGACTCATAAAGCTCGCGCAGGATGTGTGATTGAGGTGCTACTGGGTTTTATGGACGAACATAACAATATACAATATAACTACTATTAAATACTAACTGTATGGTAAACTATGCTCAATCTGCCGGATCTACAGTCAAATGTGCTGTGACGCAACTCATATATGTATGTATGTATGTATATCATGGAAATCTATGGTGTCTTTTGTTTCACGCCTTCATTGTTGAATACTTTGCAACGTACGTTTGAAGCGTCCGTAGCTCAGCATGCGGAGGCAATCGCATGCGGTTACCAATGTTAAGCAAATGTCGACGCGGTCAGTTCTAGGATGGGTGACCGAAAAGTGGCATTCCATTTTGGGCGCTTCCGTGGGTCGGATGACACGTTAAATTGTAGATCCCGCCTGTTTCTCATAGTACGACAGTCAGTAATCCATCTCAAAAGCCTCTAGGTCAGTTTAAAACTGACACCAGAGTTGGCCACTCATCCAAACTTACTTTTAATAAATACGGCAAATAAAAGTGTAAAATGTAAGCGCCATTTGTCAGGTATAAATTGAAGGCAGCCGGTGTGAAATAACCGGCTCGGACGCGCTCAACTTTTAGCGGATGACGCACTTTAATACTAACAACACGGCTTTTTAATTGAAACGTTAAATGGGCACATGTGATATGTGGAGAGGTTTTATTTTATACGGCTTTTTTATGTCCATTTTTAAGGATAAAAGTAAGGGTTGCAGTTTTGGTTTATTCAGCACCGTTTATTAATTTTTACAAAAAATATTATGAACATGACATCAGTTAAAGATTACAATTATACTATCTACTAAAACTAGAATTTATGAAACTATAGCTTATTGTCAGCTTAGCTAAGAAACATATATAATTAATTATGTTTAGACAGGTACTTTGATCAACCTAGGTACTTAGCAGTTTTATCACTTTTTATTCAAAATATAGGAGTTTTAATTAACGTTTAGACTAGTGTGTAATAATCAAAACTTACGTTTGTAAAAAACTTATGAATCTTTAAAACCGATACAAAAAAGAAAAACAAGACTCCATATTCTTTCACGAAGTCAATTTTGAGAGGATTCCTATGAAAACCATGATTTTTACACCCATTCCCTATACTAAGCATACTCTACGACACCATAAAACGCAACCCGTGGTACAGTCATGACAGCATGATGACTCTCATTTCCTATAAACAAACAGTAAATGCGGATCAAATACTATGTGAAGGGGGTACAAAGTACTGAAAGGCAGTAAAGTCGAATGTGCTGGTTCATAGTTAAGGGAGGTTTACATCATCTTAGGGGTGTAAAAAAGTAATAGTTTCGCCAAAATAATGTGGTTCACCATGAGGCTACAATGTAGGCAAGAGTGAGCATGCCCTGACAGGTTCCCGTTTAGCTATACTATCTACTTAGTATACTTATCTATCTTCTTCTCATCGAATGAGACTGGCTAACTCTGGTGTCGAGAGTTTATCAAGCTGCCCTTAAGACCTCTGACATAGCTTAACAACTGGCATACTAGACAAACAGCCGGGACCTACAATTTGATGTGTCACCCGACCCACAGAAGCGCTCAAAATGGATTGCCATTTTTTGGTCACCCATCCAAGGACTGACCGCGTTGACCTTTGCTTAACTTTGGTGCACGCATGCGACTGCCTCCGCTAGCTGAGCTACGGGCGCTTGTAATATGTACTTGTGTATGCTATATTTGATAGAATGGATGTTCCAATTGTGATAATAAATAAGCTACACAATATCATGCTTACAGTGTTTAACCTGGCTAGTGTGCACGGTGGCTGAGTGGGCGTGTGTCGGAGTGGTGCGTCACTAATAGTTGTAAGTTCGATTCCCGCGGGAGTTATCGCCCGCCGACCCGTGTCTGCCCGCCTTCGGGGTGACTGACACACAGACAAGTAACTTTCATAATGTTTTATAATACTATATTTTGTAATCCTCTTATAGTAAGTTATAATTATCGATTGTTAAGTAGTAAGTAGGTATGTAAAATTTACTACTTATATGATTGCTTTACTTTCGACGGCACAAGGAGAATTATGTTATTTCAAATACTTGTATTTGTTGGACCATTATCTAAATTGAATACAAATTCAACTTGACATTGTGACAATATTAGTATTAGCTGTCTATCGTATCGACGGTCTATAATTTAAATGTAGTTTATGTTAAAAAAATATTTCCCAAAAGTGGTAAAATAATGTACCAAATGACACTCCTGTGTAAATAATGTCGGACCAACTAACAGGAGCTCCTGACTCGATATAAATCTGCGCTACATTGCAGATACGCCATAATAATCCACCGTCATCTAACTTCTATTTTAATCTCTAACTCGATAGCTCTAGGGCCGAGAAATTACAATATTTATTGTTTTTTTTAAATTAATAGTGGATTTCTGCTGCTACGTTCTAATAATGATGGCAGGATTAAGCATCAACAAAACTCTGTTATTAATTATATTTTAATTTCATTTAATTCGAAATCGTACATTTTAACGCATTGTTGTAACTCATCGCGTGTATAAAGCTGTGAATGAAGAAATCATGTACATAATGTATGTAATTCATTATTTTGTTGTACTGCTAATCCATTATATAACATAACCAAATAAAGGAGACTGGTTTAAATTAGCGGAATAGATATCAGCGTGTTAATTTCTATTGGACGTTATTACAGGTATTATGACTCGTTTTAAAAAAATATATATATATATCTTTATTGCACACCAACACAAGTATATAGTACAAAGTAAAATATGAACAAATAATAACGTACAAATGGGCGGCCTTATCGCCTTAAGCGATTTCTTCCAGGCAACCTTTGGATGGACACGACAAGTAGAGAAATATCATATAGTAACATACCAATGTCAAATCAAATCAAATCAAATATAAATTTATTTATCGACACTAATGTTAACTAATGTAACATTCTACTTATGTTTCCAATACTTGACTTATAATTACTACTGTTTCACAAAACACTCAATTTAAGCAATTTCACATGATGTTATAATATCCACATCGATATCGTAATTAGCTCATTATAACATCGAAAAAGCGTGACCAACCTGATTGCAGGGCCAATCAGG
The DNA here is from genome assembly GCA_927399415.1 of Macaria notata. Taxonomy (NCBI): domain Eukaryota; kingdom Metazoa; phylum Arthropoda; class Insecta; order Lepidoptera; family Geometridae; genus Macaria; species Macaria notata. The sequence continues at coordinate 218,629 of OV656747.1, read as the reverse complement.
TTGGTCGCGCTGCACTCTCGTTGGTTAGATTTTAATGGCGGCGAAATCATTGTGACAATACACGTACGCGTGAATTTAATTTAATAAATTATCAATGCATTAGTGAAGATAAAGTAGTGTATGCAACTGTCATATAACACGGGTACACGGGTACCAAGATTTATTTAAGTTGACATATTGTATGATTACATACCTATTATTATGTTTGACATGATTTTAATAACAAAAATTTTCATTGTTTTATTAATAAAACTAGACATATGTAACTTCTAAAATTTTATAAAAGCCTAATGTTATAAATTCAATTTGACGAGATATTGTAATTTGTGTAGCATATTCTGTTACTTATACCTATGTATGTTACAATTTTACATTATCAATAAAGATTCTTTATCTTTATCTTTTTTTTTATCTTTATTAAAACACTCGTTACTATTATGAAACTCGCTGCGCTCGTTTCATAAACTCACACTCGTGTTTTAATACCCTTAATTATATGACAGTTGCATAAACTACTATTACAGTACAGTTATACATGGTAGCACATTTTATATAATTAGATAAATACAGTATTATAAAAACAGAACAAGATTATGTGCGCTTCCAACGGGCCCCGAACTAGGCCAGGCCTGTATCTCGGTGGCCCAAAACAGAATTATTATTTAGATTTAGGTATATGTTCGCGCGTTTCTGAAGATTTTATACAATGTTATGTATAATATTTGTAACATTTTTGTTCATGCAATTATGTTCGTAGTTTACGGTTAGTTCACTAACCAAAAGTTACTTACTTCAGACACAGACATTTAATTTACCGTGTAAAAAGCACAGTAGCGCTGCTGTTTAGTATAAATTGTGACTTATTTTTAAAAAGCTTTCAAGAATTCTTTCTTGCTTCTAATGGCATTCCAAATGTGGCATACATAGTTCCTAGAAATAAGTTTGTCGTTTTTAATAAAAGCAAGTTCAAAGAAAGACATTTTTAATATCTAAGCACATATTAAAATAAAATGTTCTGATGTTATTTAACATTATGCTTCTGTTTTTGAACGCGTAATGGCTGAAATTGTAGCATTTAATTAATATCTTTATTTAATTTATCATCAAGCTTTTACGCATTATGTTTGGAAAATTTAAATAAATTTATGAATATCAAATTCAAATTGCACATTACTAACTCATCTTGATTTATAGAATGTAAAAGTTTTCATTAATTTAACAAAAATGAGATTCTTAATTTTTAAGTTTTTAATGGAAATTGCGAATGAATGTAAGTACAATCTTTATATATCATTTATATAAGTAGCACCAAATGTAGCTAAGTATCTTTTTAAATACAAATATCCCGACATATAGGAAAACCTAAACAAACCCAAGTAACAAAAGCAATAATATATTACAAGGCATAATTTATGCTTCTTCTTGCTCAGTCTGGGACCTTTTTTGGCATCTTCCCAAAACGTACTTATATGAAGTTACTAAGTGGAATTTTATATGAAAAGATTGAAAGACATCCGTAAATGTCATTATATGAATTATTTTGGCTGTTTGTCAGAGTAAGGCAGTCGTTAAGCTATGTCAAAAGCCTTTAGGGTGGTTTTGAAAGTCTCAGATAAGTCTCTTGGTATTTAAATTTTAATAAAACTTTTCACTTTACTTCTTTAACTTTTTATATGTAAAAAAGAACGAGTGTCTTTTTGTTGACAATATAATTGACGTTAGTTTTAATTAATAATAATGCATAAGGTTCGTCACCTTTGTTTGTCACTTTGATTACTACCGCATAAAACTTTTATTTAATGTATTTTAGTTACTTTTTATTATGGAATAGAAATCGTTAAAAAGTTAACAATATATGTATGTATTTCTAAATTAGGGAGGTTTTAAACATAGTGATGGCAATTCTAAAAAAAAAGATTTTTTATTCAGCATTGATTTAAGGTTTTTTTTTCTATCAATCTGCAGCAATTTAAAAGTAAATATTTTTACAAAAGCAACAATTGAGCGATAATTGTCAAAACAGTAAAAATGCAAACAGTGTGGCAGCCGCGCAGCAACCGACAATATTCACAATGGTGCGTACTTCGACTAAAACGGCTTTGATGGCTCTCATATACACTCAAAGTATGATTTTATCAATACTACGTAGTAAAGGTGGTTCTGTATAGTAATAAAGTATCTTTACGGCTAATTCTATTCAACCTACTTCGAAAATAGTTTCTCAATCCAGCTCAATGTAAGAAAGCTTGGCAGTTAGTAGACCGTAGCCTAGCGGTTAAGGCGGTCTGAACAGTGATCAGGAATACGCAGGTGCAGGTTCGAATCCTGTCGGTCGTGATTATTTCGCTCATTTTCCTCATTTTTTTTTTTTTTTCATAAAAGTTTAAGTTAGACAAGACCTATTAAAATCATCCATTCGGTAAATAACTAAACGCTTTTCAATACATACTATATAATGTACTCTTATTTATAATATATAATGTGCTCGCGGCTTCGCTGGCATTAAGAAGTAAAACTTGCATCCCCTATTTCACCTCTTTTAAAGTAGCATTTCCAAAAATCCTTTCTTAGCGTATGCCTACGTCATAACATCTACCTTTATTCCAAGTTTCAGCCCAATCCAGCCAGCGGTTTGGGCTGTGCGTTAATAGATCACTATATAGGTCAGTATGTCATCTTTGAGTTTTATATATTTAGATTAAAAATAAATAAATAATTACTTTAGAGCACCAAACCTATCCACGGAACTCTATTTATTTGAAACTCTATCGCTATTTAGGGGTTGAAAGAGTGAAATAAAAAATTCACCCATTTGGCAGTCTGCCAGGTTCATGCGATTTCACATTGTTCTATGGATTCAAATGTAGATCGCCATAAAATGCATCTTTTCTACTAGATATGGGAGGTTTATGGTGTTTTAGTTTTTCCTTAGTACTAGTGAATTTTCGCGTCCCCACCTGTGATGTCTGATGATTAAAAATCTGTATTAAACTATTATACAATCGAAAAAATATAATGATTCATTTTATTGTAGTCAGTAATTATTTAGGGCACTAAATTTATGTTTTTATGTTTCTGGTGACTTTTTATTTTGTCTTGGTAATTTATTTAATAATATATTAATTTATATATTATATATCTACTTTGTTGCGATGTTAAAGAGAAACAACATTTTGCTTTCGAATGAAAGCTCTACGTATTTGTGAGACACTTTGCTTATATGTAACAGGTACTTCAGAAATAATACTAATTCCAGGTTTATAGAATATTATCAGTTGACAACAACAGTAACTCATCTGCGCTGTGATTGGTTGTAAATTGAAATCCATCAATAATAATCAGTAAATTTAGATAAATTAATGGACCATCATCGCGTCGTATGAGAATCTTAGTAAACCTACTTACTAATAGACGCCCGCGACTTCTCTGCCATTATTTTGGGATTAAAAGTACCTATGACACTCCTAAGACCTCATACTACCGACATACCAAAAGTTATTATGATCCAATCAGCCGTTTTTGTGCGATGAGCGTTTATATACAGGCAAACAGACAAAAAATCTGAAAACCGCTGAAACGTGTTCTGATATGGATTTAAAGTATACCTAAATAATTGTTTTTCTAAAGTTTGCTATATTCAGATTTTTGACCCTCTTCAGCTTTATTATATGTATATAAATAGATTAACGTTAGAGTAAGTAGTGTTGTTCCTATTCCTATGTTTCCGAATTTGGGTCTGCACCCAATCTGTCTAATTTGGCAGAATACCGGCTTGCAAAGACCAACTACCATAAGTAATTAATAAAACAATTACAAAAACACCGACAAAAGTATTCTCAGCCAAAAGTTACTAAGAGTGCATATTTGCAGAGCAGTTTGGCTTCAAACGGCTACGATCAGCACTTTCGTAACACCTTCGTAGCAGCGTAGCACTCGTAGACACTTCGTAGAGGCTACGTAGCATAACCTTGAAATAAGTGAAATAAGGAAAGAGATGTGTATAGATTTTTGAGATAAGATTTTTGCTAGAACTTCGAATATAATCTTTGTTGCTTTTCTATGAAAACGCTGTACAATACGATATAGCATGTCAGTTATTAGTGTAAATATTAACACAGTGGTCTAGTTATATTGGACATTTTAAAATTTATATAACCCACATAAGGTTTAACAAGTCATTAAAATATATTCGAAGCTTCATAGTGGCATTCCATTTTAGGTGCTTCCGTGGGTTGGATGACACGTCAAATTGTAGGTCTCGGCTGCATGTCTAGCTATGCTATGTCTAGTTCGGCTGTCGTTAAGCCATGTCAGAGGCCCTTGAGGCGGCTTGATAATTTTCGACACCAGATTTGGCCACTTTCACTCGATAAAAAGAAAAAAATGACTGACCATTGTTTGCTTTTAATCATTTTGTATGCATACTCAGTACGTAGCTTCCTAATTTAGGAAGTCGGTCAAGCGTAAGTCAACCTGTAAATATACCTATTTGATTCCGCCGTGGCTCATAAAAGCTGTCATCTGAATCCGAGCTCATTAAGAGTTGGAGTGCCCTCACGTTGTTGTAAACAGAACAAGTTGAAATTAAAAAAGTTGCCAAAAACTCGCGTCACGAACATTGCGCGGTATGTTTATGATACTACTAGGTGCACCTCGCGGCGATGCTTGATTTTTGAAGCTAAAATACAACCTTATGCAATAAAAAATACAATATACACACAAAATATAATTAGAAATTGCACCTTATTGTATTGTACTATCGTTTTATTTTATTTATATTAGTGACTAAACTATCTAGACTCGTAATATGTTGATTGTCCTACATTGTAAGTATCACAGATCTTGATTATATATTTGACTAGCGTTAAAAACCAATTTATTAAAACAGCCAAAAGCTAATAACATTTTTTTTTTTTACGATTCTCATCCCATCCTACTTATATATTTTTGACTGCTCTGTTAGCTTAGTTGGTAGTGGCTCTGTCTTCTAATCTAGGGGTGCGGGTTCGAATCCCGCATAACACAAGTAATTATACATATAAAAAATTTGTAATTACATGTGTTGAGTCTGGTCGTTTCTATGTATAATAAGTATGTATTTACAAAAGAAAAGTATATATGTATTATATTCGTTATTTAGTAACCATGATACAAACGATAGATTAGTATAGGGCTAGATGGCGCTGTGTGGTATGTCCTGAAATATGAAAAAAAAATTATAATAATATCATCATTATAAACGGCTGCACGGATTTGGAAAAAATTTGGTACCGAGATAGATTATATAACCAGATCTAATGCTGGCCACATTTTACGTACTGACAAAGACAAACACACAACCTCACTACAGTTGTTACTATTAATTTTATTACATTGTTTCATGTAGCATGTAGATAGTGAATGGCAGTTTGTACGAGTGTGTGTGTATATAATATATAATATATAATATATGGAAGGGAGGATTAACTTGTATCTGAGAAATATATCGACCATTCGATTGCTTGCACGCTTATCATAACTAAACAACAGCGGCCGCGGTCAGTTTTTGGATAAAATGACATTTGCGTATTTAGATTCCATATTAAAACTGAGCTATCCGCATCTAAAAGAAGCAGCATGGGATCGCAGAAAATTTTGCCAACTGACCTCCGAACTTCAATATGAAGATGGCTCCTGATGATGATGATGATGATGATTAGACTAGATTCCATTCCGTACTTAGACAGACATGGTACTGCAATCTTTAAATTATGTCAAGCACTAAGGGCGGTTTGGACCCAGCACTGGCCACTCTCTTATAATATAAAGATCTCTTCTTACTGTACCTCACTTTTGTAAAAAAGGATTCTTTTTCTTACTCTGGTCTAGCAAGCAAATAAAAGTACACTACAAAATTTCCTCAACAAATTCTTACAAAGTGCATTCGCTCAACATTTGTAGCACATTTATGACATTGTCTGGTTCACTTTATACAATAATATTTAATTTGTCGTGTCTCGTGGAGTGAAGGAAGCAGATAAAGCACGAGTAGGCAGCTTTACGGCGCTGGTTTATGGAGGCCGGGGATAGCGGGCTTTAAATGGTGGACGGATGTGGGACGAGGGAGGGTTTGGTTTTCAAGAATATTAGTAGAAATATGTCTCTTAAAAAGAAACTTTTCACATTATGACAGCATTGTAATGATTTATTAATACAATTGCTAGTGAACCTGGTATAGTGAATGGCACAAGCCATTAAAGCAAACAATTTTGTACGAGTTCACAATAACTGTACATTTGTACCTTTATGCTTTCTCAAACGCCTGAGTTAATATACTTTGCATACGTTTATTAACTTGGACCCCACGAAGTTGTTCCGTCTTTTTTAACTATTTGCTTATTTAATTTTAACTATGGCAGTTGCTTAACTTTGCTAATCGCGAGCGAGCACCCCATCCCGGTAAGCACGGGCGTAACACCGAGGTTTCAAGTCCATACGTCTTATTACTCGTATATAGTCGCTACTCATTTATAAACGTATCTTGCAATTCACGGAAGCGTCCATTAATCTTTTTTAACAGATCGCTCGTTTAAAATTTCCCAAGTTAACTAAAAGACATTTATTTACAATAATAGTTCATGTTAATCAGGGAAGAAAAGCCGAACATATCTAACTGCTGTTAAAAACAGTTGTAACATAAAAGAAAGTGTTGTTTAACTTTGCTAATCGCGAGCGATCGCCCCAGCTCACTAAACTCCGGGCGTTCTACCGAGGCAAGTCAATATCTCTTCTAGCCGCGAGTGTGTTCGCAGGTGCTCGCTACTACCTTCGCAAATGTTATAACACTGTAGGGGACAATTACCTAGCGTTGTGTATAGGCTGTTGGTTAAACAGGGGGTTACGTTCTCATCGAGTTTTACTCCTCAGTACTGAGGGTCGTGACTTGCTTATAGGATATTTTTTACAAAGAGTCTTTTCCTGGACATCCTGTTGTGCTCGGTCGATTTCACGTACATACATGGTAATTATTTATTGACCAATTTTGATTTGAAATTCAACCAAAAGTTAATCAGTTATTAATTGGAAGTAGTATTAAAGCTGAGCAAACAGAATTATTTGAATCGTTATCTTTATACAAAGTTTATTATATCACACCATATCACATAGTTCACAAGTGCCTGCTCATAAAACAGCAACGAAGTGTTTTTTATTTGTTTGATACGAGTATACAATCATTTCAAATTGAAATAACAGGTACCTAGATTATTGCATAGGTTTTTTTACGTAGCATTGGTTTACGTTTGAATACAGCCTGCAATATGATGGTCATATTATTTAAGATTTATCTCTCAGTAAGACCTAGCTTACACCTTAGTTCAACGTCCCAAATATTCCAAAAGTGTCTAGATAGCTAAGGCAGCCTTGTAATGCTTCGATATAACATATATTCCGGAGCTGAGTAATGTATACCACCTGCTAATTGGGCGGAGAGGTCGCGTGCACCTGTGTGCTGAGTGCGGGGGACGGGATTGGAACGGCATTGAAACAAGATTGTAAAGATATTGAAATGGTGAGCATTGTTGTACGGTGTTAATTTTATAAAAGTAGTTTTATTTAAAAAAATAACTAAATCATTAAATTTGTTGAAATTGACTGTCTAAAATCAAGCCCTTTTCTTGAAGGCCACCAATTTGTGTTTTTTTTTATTAACAGATCAAACAAATACCTATTTGTTTACCTAAAGCAACACTAGCGCAAGTGGCATTGTCAAGCACTGTACTGGAACTGGTTTACAAAAGAGGCTACCGAAACTCCATTACGTCCGGTGATAAAATTAATAACTAAATATTTTTTTACTTTTTTGAGATTAGTCTTTCATAAATAAGTTAGTATAAAATTACACACGAGCCACAATGACAAACCAAATAACTAAAATATTCGTTAATCTACATCTCAAATAACATTTAAACAAAGAAGTATTGCTAGTTTTCCTCCTATTTTCCTCCTCTGCGTTTTGTCAATGCAACCACCATGAAAACTTCCTCTGTTTTAATATCGTTTTAATGTCGTTCTCAACAATAATCCCAATCTTAATTGAATCGAGACGACGCTGCCTGTTTTGGAAGCTGTGTGAATTACGCGTGTGACAGAGATCGATGTATTTGCTCTTTCTCTCTCTTTGCTTTGTTCGAATAAATTGCAATTTCTCCTACAAGGTATATAAATCTTGTTCGAGAGTTTCTTTCAGGCTTTTTGCGGAAAATGTGGCTGTAAAATAATTAATTCGTGCAAAAACTTCAAACTTTTTTAAGATCGGCTCACGCTTGACAACTCGCATATGGTTAAGCATAGTTGCGGTCTATAATCTAGCACGCTTGCCTAGAAGAAACCGAGTAACTCTCGTTATGAAAACCATTTATAACATAGCATTTGATTAGAAGGCTACCTGAAGCGGCGCTGTTGTCAAAGGTGATATGAGAGATATAACGGAGTTTATGAGTGATTGGATTAAGTAGTATTTTAGTAAAATCATATTATAATCATACAATACATAATTTATAAATAATAGTTGGTTTGTTGATATTTTGCCTCCATTCGACTTAAGCGGTGAATTTTAAGATTTTTCAAAACATTTTCGCACTTATAGTTTGCTTGATGGTAAGTACCTAATAACATATTTTTTTCGGAACAATGTAAATTGTGTACTATACTTATAAACTTAACTAATTTTGAATAAACTTGTGAACGAAATAAATATTAAACAACTTGCCGAGGAAGTAATAATTCGAAATTAAGACTTTGTTTTGTCTTCCAAATAATTAGGAACATGTAACAAGAGCGAAGGTTTAGATTACAAACATAAGAACATGTCTCTCAAAGGAAAGAAAACAAGATTATAATTTAAATTCCTACAGAGAGGGAAAGCAAACGGAAATAAGCAAAATTCGCAATTACGTGTACCACAGATGTGTTAGTATGTAGACAGAAAAATACAGTATATAACACTACATAGTAATAGTTGTCTTCAAATATCTAGACATTTTCAAAACTAATTTCTTAAGTTTAAATATTCACATGCTTAAGATAATCACTGGTATTTCCAAAACACAAGTAGTTACAGCTGTTGTGTAATAAGACATCAAAACTCAGTAATATATCATCATCATCATCAGCCCACGGTCGTCCACATCTGGACATAGGCCTCTCCCAAGGCATGCCACTCAGCCCGACTTTGTGCTTCTCGTCCCCAACTGTTCCCTGGCTACCTTCATGATGTCCTCGCTCCACCTAGTGGCAGGGCGCCCTACACTACGCTTGCCGGTTGCTCGGTTGTCGGTTCTGCGACAAATATGACCGGCCCATTGCCACTTCAGCGTGCTTATGCGTTGAGCTATGTCGGTGATTTTAATAATTCAATTCACTTCATTGACTTAACTTCAGTAATATATTCATATCTTAAATTGTAGATAAATAAACAAATAATAAGCTAACCACTACCAATTTAAGTAAGTTTTTATATGAAAGTAGCCAGCTCTGGTGGCCCATACAAAGACTGAGCATCATCGTCATCATCATATCAGCCTGTGTCCACAGATCGCATCAATAGTTGCTTAGTATAATTCATCACACATACATTTACCACCTGTAGTTTGTAGATCTAGTAGTAGCAGCGCCCGCAGCTCAGCTAGCGGAGGCAAACGTATGCGATTACTAATGTTAAGCAAAGGTCGACGCTGATGGGTGACCAAAAAGTGTCATTCTATTTTGAGCGCTTCCGTGGTTCTGGTGGTGATGACACGTTAAATTACGTAAGTCACGGCTTTTTGTCCTGTATAGCAGTCGGTAAGCCATGTCAGAGGCCTAAAGGCGGCTTCATTAAGTCTCGACACCAGAGTTGGCCACTCTCATTCGATAAGAAGGAGCTAAACTATGGACGCTCCAACAAACAGCTATTTCTTAGACAAACACATCAGTATATGTGTGTATGTATGTGTGCAATCAACATACAAACACATCTACTCCCGCTGCATGGAATGGCGGCGCTGAAGAAAATTAAACCACATTCAAAACATATGGGACTCGCTCACACATACCGCTCATAGGAAGAAACGGTACAAGGTATAGGAGGGTAGCGGAGTGAGGTTTAAACGAACAACTTAGGCTATAATGTTAATAGGCTTTAAAATGAATATGAATATATGACAGTGGATTGAAGTATTTCTCTCGGATTATCTATGTTCGTCAACAGCCGCCAGGATTAATTTACAACTTCATGTTAAGCTACTGATAAACAAGCTAATCCTTTAAAAGAGATACATTCATTGACTTATAACTGCTTAATTAATAAATAAATTGTTATATTTTTTGTATAAGATTATGATTTGATAAGAAAATACTATAGCGCCAGCTTATACATATCTTCTTATCGAATGAGAGTGGCCAACTCTGGTGTCGAGAGTTTTCAAACCGCCCTAAGAGCCTCTGACATGACTTAACGACAGCAGTACTAGACAAACAGTCTGTCATAGTTTTACAAGTATAACTTAATAAGTGAGAGGCAAACTAAAACACAGATATATTTTAAATGGGCGTTTCAAATGGTACATATGATGTAATATTTGATTTTTTCTTATTAGTACTTGCTAAAGTTTTCTTAGTTTAAAATGAACAATTCTAATTCCTTCGTGTTAGTTTCACAAAACTAAACTCCCTCAAACGTAATTCATGAGCATTTTAGTTTAAAAACTCCTTTTAATACAGAAGCCGTCGCGATGGTATCTTTAGCAAACTTTTAAAAAATAGTGCGCTTGAAATATACTGCAGAAATTTTATTTTCATCGCCTTTGTCGGTAAAAAGGTGTTTATGGGTACTTACTTAACTTAGTCTCAAGTTATGGACAGCTTAGCTGCTTGAGGCTTGTGCTACTTTAGTATATACGAGTACATTATACTAGTAATTTGATACACGTCTCTCTCTTGAGTCATTATTGTGAGAGACAGACAGACGGATAGCAGGGTCTAACCTATATTATATAGGGTTTCCATTTATACAGTACTCACTTGAATCATATTTCCTCATGACTGAGGGTCGTGACTCCCGGGCAGTATTAAATCGTTAGAGGAGTTCTCTGATACTCTGAACTGATTCTTTTGATACACTTACAAACTTAGAAATAAAGTCATAACATATATTTTTTTTACATTGAAATTTATCCTGCACCGAATTAAACTAACAAATTTATTGTACTCCTTTTTCATGCCATGGTAGTCTTAGCTTAGTTCATTAAACATCTATTGTTATTCCAGCATTCGTTAAGCTATTATATCGGCTCCTAAGTTTTTAAATGACTCTATAAAAAGAGAATCTGCTTATCAACACTTTTTCTGTTTCCTTTTTAACCTACTTAGTTAAATATTGTACTTATCCTACTTTAAGCAGGTACCTACATAGCATTAAGATCTGTACCTAGTTATTAAGTGAAAATAAATGATTATTATTTATTATTATTATTACTACAAAAAAGAGCTCACTTATTCGATTCTATGAGGTGTTGTGAATTTTATCCATATAAAAAGTAGCAGAAAGAAGACTCGTAACATTAAATTCTATCATAAAGTGATCTCAGCCAAATAGATAGTTAGACTTATGTTAATTTCCTTCTTGCATTAAAAGCGAATGTGCAATTATGTTAATTTAGCACACGTTGGGACGCTGGCCCCTCGCCAGGGTCTAACTGTAGTCTAGGATTTAAACCTAAGGCATGAGGATTGGAAAGTTCACGCACTACATTCGATTGGTTCAACATTATAGTTGAACCTTCTAATTTTATTGAAAGAAATTGCATTGATTGGTTGATTGATAGAGATTATAAATTGTCATATTTTACGGACAAGCGAGAGAAACATACGAGTAAGATGTATTTTTTTTATAATAATTGGAAGGTAAACAGTTAATTAAATTAAATTGTATGAATAAGAGTTGAAAAGTTTTTATTTGGTATATGAAATTGTTATTAGTTTATATTTATAATAATATCTCAAATGTATGAATGAAAAAACACAGTTTAAAAGAGTGGTTTTCAGGACAGCATATTTCGATAGCATGAATTTTAACCAAAAGTATTATCTAAAAATGAAGCAATTAATTAAAATAAATCCATAGTAGTGAGTGTAAACTCTCGTAGAAAGAGTCTAACTAGTACTAATGGTACGGACGCGGCTGATCGCTTAAAAAACACATTTCCCGGAAGGATGGGGAGTTAGAGCAGAATGGCAGGAACGCGGGGAAGCGCTGAACGTGGCGTGTTAGTGGAGGTTTATACCTACTACTTTCTTATATAACTACTTCTATACTATACTAAATAGTATGTACGAATTGTTTTAAGTTAACTGACTAATTTAGATTATATCATTATATTATTATATATTTATTTATTTTATATTTGCAATATTAAAAAAATTAACTTTTATTTACAATAATAAAATATAAAAACAAGTGAAGGAAAACTAAACATACTACTTCTAACTACTACAAAAAGGGGCACTCAGAAAATCTTTAGAAAAGTCTAAAGATAATCTAAGTGCTCCAGCCCACTACCAGAGGGATATATTATATATTTATTATATTATTTTGTAAATGAATATTTTTTAATCCCAAAGCAATGTCAAGGAAAGTAAATTACTCGTAAGTTAATCTATTTGTATAATAGTCAATTTCTAATTAAAGATCTAGTATATTAATTAAATTAAGCTTGTCCCTAATGTAAGCTTGTATAGTACATCTACGTTCTTTACCCATTAGGGGGTTAAACCTACTCTTGAGGATGGTAGCTAATTATTCTACTAAATTACCTTCAAAATAAATATCTGTCGTCACGCTTTTAGCGGTGTGTCCTAGCTGCCTCCTTGGAGTGCCAGTTTCATACCTGCAAATACGTGCTCCGCTTTAAGCCATTTAGTGTTGGCGTGGTTAGCCAAATGAGTTGTCTTATGGCTGTTTTAAAAACCTGAAACACTTGTTCACACACGCACATACACAAACAAAATTATGATTGTTAATTTTGGTTTTCTCGCGAAAATTATATAAATACTTAGCTACAGCTGAGCCGTGATGTTCCGAGGCCGCTTTTTCTTTGTCCTTGTAATATTGATGTACAGCTTTCATATACTAAAAGCCTCACAAAGATACTTTTATAAAGAGTAATGAAACAGATTTAAGCGGAGGCACATTAATATTTCTTCGCTACATTATTCTCGTTAGTTTCTAATGTATTCAGTTACACATTATTAATTTGACTTTGATATTTTATTCCCTAGAAATATTTTGTATTATATGTTTTTAATAGAAAGTTAACAGACTTTTAAAACTAGATAATGTCATATATTTATTTTTAAACATAGCGTTGTAACTTAAAATAAGTGTGCCAGGTATGTTTTTTTTTTGTTGTAAACTATTAATTATCAAGTAGCTCAAGCAATTTGTAAGAATTTGCAAAGGAAATAGTTTAGCTCCTAGATTCAATATACTCAAAGGATCCGCTAATTGTAGGTTATTAACGATCCCAAAACTATGCAATATGTTTATATATGTATATTAAAATCACGGATTTTATAAACCCATAAAAAAATATACGTAGGGAACCCAAAATTAAAAAAAACTTTGTATGAAAATTGAAATCCTCAATAAAGCCTTCCACGAATGCCACCAGTCCAAAAGAGGTGAATTTAAGAGGTCATTAGTTGGAGGCCTTAAGGGTCAGACCTTAATATTCAATGATAGGGCCTTGAAGGGCCTCTGAAGAGCCCTCGACCTCTTCAACTCATAGTGGGGACTTACTCGACTATTATTAGGGACATAATGTTTGCAATCTACTCAGATATACATAGGTAAATGGGTTGGAAGGTTAAAGGGATTTATGAAGATATTATTGTAATGCGAAATGTTTGATAGTAAAATTTAGATATTAAAAACCTGCAATAATATGATATTTCCATACCTATAATGGTATAAGCGTATAGTCAACCAAGCAATTTATCTTTATTGTTTACGAGAAATATTCACAAATACAATAACAAAGTACGTATAACTAGAATCTAGGTACATAATACAGTCTATTATTAATACTAATCTAGATATTCAAATTATAGTCAATAAATAATAAATTGCTGAAGTAGAGCTTTTATTACAAAATAATGAATATTTATTATGTAAGCAAAAAGCAATAAATATTATCGGAATTTGTAATAAATCACCTGAAATCAAACAAGTCATCATGATTGTGCGATACTAACATTGTTTTCCAAACAGTTATAACTATAAATTCCAATTTGTAACATTTTGTACGATATCTAGCAAATAGTAATTAGTTTTTATTAATATAATATCTAATAAGTAATTTATATTAAATTTATTTATTTTTCATTTATTATTTTATGTTTCATTTATAGTCTCGGTTGTTCACCATCAATTGTCAAGCCATTTCAAAGGCCTCTAAGGTGGTTTGAAAACTCCCGACACCAGGGTTGGCCAATCTCATTCGAATTACAAACTAACCTACGAGTAATATTCTTACAATGGAGAAATGAAGCCCTCTCCTTCTTTTAATTTTTAACCGACTTCCAAAAGAAGGAGGTTATCAAGTCTTCTGAAAGTTTTTTTTTTGTGGGGATGTTACGTGGTTACTCCGTTGTTTATGAACCGATTTCAAAATTTCTTTTTTTTTTGATGAAGTTAGTTTCCGAGATGGTCCCATAAAAATTGATTTTCATTCGGTTCAGGTCTTACTGAGAAAAAAAAACAATAAAGCAACAAGTTGATAAAGTTTATGCAAACCAATTTTACCCATATTTCCAAAACTACTAGTCGGATTTTGATACAGTTTTGTGTGGATGTGTTGAGGTTTAATGGGTGCATCTTTTTAGCTACGTATTACGATGACAACTCACCAGGGGGCGCTGCTGTATACACTATACCTTCTGAATTATCAGCCCGATTTTGATGCGTTTTTCTCTGATAGGCTTAGATTTGTTAAACAAATAAATGTATTTACGTAATTCGTTGATTACTCACTAGAGGGCGCTTCAAACATACATTTGTTAGCGCCTAAAACTAAAAGTGCTAGACCGATTCTGATGGTGATTTCAACATTGAGTTTGTTATTGATCGGGGTAGTATGAATCCTGAGAATATGAAAAAAAAAACATCAAAAATTTGAAATCAGTTCTATTTGGAGTCGGTGCCAGTCGCAACAAGTAGCAAGTCGGAACTGCGACTTCGACAAGCGTCGATTTCGTTTAACCAGTGACTGGCACCGACAACAAATATTACTGATTTAAATAGGAATACTTATAGGCTTGTAAGTTTCAATAATTTGATAGATTCTTTACTCCCAACTCTGAATATTGAAGTCGCGAAAATGAAAATTAATTATTTATTAACTTTTTAGTTACACATCAAGTCGGTTTTAGTTTTTTTTTTAAATAAATTGTATTATGTACCGATACTTTTGATTCTTATAGATCATATTTTGATAACCATATTATTTCACATATAAAGGCAAGTAAAGTCTGTGAGCATAACATGTCAACCAATCATAAAGTTAATTAAAGTGGAATTCACTACAACACAGCACTAAGTAGCTATATTTAAGGTGCCACACTCGAATTTAATTAAGGTAACCTTAATCCGACGCGAGCAATAACAAACATTTAGACAAAACATTTCCTAACGAGTGTAGTGCGGGGCTAAAATAAAGGCACATGGGCGATAATCAAGAAAAATGTTGTCGTACTTCCTACAATACTGATATCATAAGTTATGTGTGTGTTTATATTATTTTGCTCACAATTCTAAGTGACTGATTAAGTTCATGTCGACAGGTTTCATTATGTACTTCTTTATTAGTGGTAACAATAAAAACCTGATAATTATACTCAGTTTACATTACTACGTAAAGCAAGTGCCACTCCATTCTGGGTGCTTCCGTAGGTGGGATGACACGTTAAATTGTAGGTCCCGGCTGTTTGTCTAGTACGGCAGTCGTTAAGCCACGTCAGAGGCCCTTAGGGCGGCTTGATATACTATCGACACCAGAGTTGGCCACTCTTTCGATAAGAAGAAGATTACGTATAAATCAGCTCGATGCTGATATTCAATTATCAAATTTAATGAAATGCATCGAAACATTATTTATTTATATAAAAAACCATATTCTGACAATCACGGACAACACGAATTCGATCCCATTCATTGGGAACGGCTTAGAAAAGCAAACATTTCCTTACATTATAAAGAAATATTAGTTTTATATCGACCTGAACTTATAGGTATAATAACTTATAATATAACTTACTTAGGTATCAGATTATTTCCCTTACCGCCAACTTGCTATTTCCCAGCCTGCAGTGTATTTGAAACATGTCTGTTTCCTCGGGAGGTACATTCCGCTCCGTTTTGATTATCTTGAAATTCTAATTTAAAATAAAACAATCCGATGTATTGTGCGCGTACAAAGCCGGGGCACACAATAAGTTTCTTTTTTTCCACAAATGAGTTCTCCTGAATGCTATTTTTAGATTCTTTGACATATTTTTGGGATATTTCTTATCTTTTCTAATGTATTCGTCCCTTTTTAGCTATAACTGTATCATTATTGGAAACATTCTACAGTAACCGAGTTTGGATGCTGTTAGGTGATATTTTTATAGTACTAGTGAATGCCCACGGCTTCGCTCGTGAAGTTTGCTTCCATTACCTATCTAAAATTAAGCTTAGTCACAATGCTCCGTTGTAGCGCGATAGATTATAGTTCAATGCTACATCTTATTAAAATTGTCGTAACAAAACAATGTTAAAAACACAAAATGTATCCCTTGGGAAACTCTTTGATGGCACAGAAAAGCACATAGAAGCAAACACACTTATGACATAAGTATCGTTTTCTATTTTACTGTTGATGCTAATCCAAAATAAAATTATACGACGTTAACTCGCAATTTTATATGTTATGGTAACATTTACGAGTAAAACTTGAAAAGCAGTTTTAATAACATGTAAGTAATCATATTTCAGAAAAATAGGTAACATTTCAAGCATGACTTGAATAAACTAGAGATTGCTATAAAACTTTTTACAGGCGCAATTAAAAAATATTTTCCAGCTGTAGGTAAGTAGTTGTAAAAATAATTTTACAGTTGAAATCTTTGTGGAACAGATTTGAGCCACACTTACGTGTTATGATAGACACTATATTTATGTGATAACTTGTGATGAAACAAGACGGAAGCCTGACAAATACCTATAGTACCACGCTTTGGCTAATGACAAAAAAAAATAGAATAATATAGAAACTCTGAAGAAATATGTAGTGTCTTTCCGCTGCAACACACTTACACTAACATACATGTTTCTCCAGAGTTTCAGTTACAATGGATTTCTGCAAAGTAACGCCTGATTCAATATCTTAGAATAATATTTGCAGAAGATCCCAACTGAGAATTTAAACTCAAAACTGTAACTTATTTATTACATATCAACTCCTTATTACTTAGTTGTGATTAAATTCATTACAAACACATAAATTTATCAGGACATGGAGACTGGCGTAAGAGGGAGAAGGCATATACCCTGCAGTGAGTCTCATTTGGCTGATGATGATGGTGATGATGATGATGAAATACAAACTGTTATAGTAATGTATAACTACTGTTTCATGTAAATCGGCACACGTATAAAGCGCCTGCTATAAAAATGTTTTCACCTGACGTGTTGCTCTCATAACTCGAAGTGGGGCGAGTCTCGGCCCACGCTCCGCGGCTCGCACCGCTCGGCCCGATTCAACTGGAAACTATATACAGGCGTTGATGAGAACCTGACCAAGCGATAACGTATTGACAAGAAAGATTGGTTTGTGGCATAGAACTACATGTTGATTGATTTTAGAACACCGCAAACAGACACACTGAAATTATTTTACCTTAGTAATCGTATATCGTGTATGTACACATTTTGAGTGTGATTCTGTTTTTTTTTAATTACAACAGGTTTGTAGCTGACAATAGTTTGCCCGATAGTAAGCAATTACTGTAGTCTGATAGAGTGTGCTTACCTAATAACAACTGGTTCACTCTCGCTTTGAAGATCTATAGTTATCGATAAGAGTGTTGATCAAAACATCCAGTTGATCTTAAGTCAAATTGTAAAATTAAAAAAGGGCTGCCTCTTAAAAGTCATTGTTAATATATATTATACAGGTATTAATTTTTTTTATTGTTACAATAGTAAAAATAATAATCTATATACATAAAGCATTATATTGTAAACAAACGGCTGATTGTCGAATCAAAATCCCCGCCAAGTTAAAACGAAAGCATCAATCTGAAAATTGGCGGAAAACGAACTCCAATCACCAAGTTTGATTTACCTGAATTTTTCCCTTTGTTTTTCCTGTCTCCATCTATATATATTTTGCTGACTTTTACTTACCGTACAGTCATTCACAAGACAATCTATTTAACGATGACGTTTCAACAAAAATGAACATTAAATCCAAACTGGCAAGGGTGAGTATTGCTTGAAATTTAAGATAAGGCGTGATAAACATTTTTGCCCATTGTACGTTTTATTTTGAGATAAAACTTTTGTTACTTTTCGCTACTAATGGTTGGAAATAGTATTAAGCCCCACGAGATGTGTCCCACATATTGGAAAGAGATTCTATTTTTGTTATCAATTATTTCGTAATAATAGATTTTTACCCAAGGGACGTATTGAACAGGAAGACTTTGCTTTAACAATTTTTTTTAAAGAACATTTTGTCTGATTTAGGCAATAAAATTTCATGGTTTGTAGTTTTAATATGGATGTTCAATATGTTTATGCTAATTACATTTTAATGAGTAAGATCCACAAAGCTAGACATAGTACCAATAAAATAGAAACATGTTATATTAAAATGCATATTTCTGACGATTTAAATATTATAACGAAGTAACAAAACATCAACACAAAAAGCTGCCAAAACATTTGTCAAAACAACAAAAAAGCCAACAAATTCATATCCTCCCGCTCGAAGCCAAGATGAGTAGCATGTGGCATGAACAATGCAGGTCCCAGCGGGCCGCCCTGCGCGACACCGCGCCCAAATTGCACCAAATGAAAACATTCTGAATTCATTACCTTCTGTTTTAATTCCGCCCTCCAAGTCTGGATTAAGCCGCAAATTGGATGATTTAAATATTGTGGCGGGTTCCGTGGGACGCCCGCGTTGTGCTGAGTTATGGACTTATTTGAAAAGGTTAATTTCTGTCGTTTATTTTAGTCACAAATAATACTACAGAACGATGATTCGTAAGTAAATTGGGAGTTGTATTATAATTGGAAGTTAGTTTGTGAAAAAGAAAAATCAGTCGCAAGCAATTAAAGATATACCTATTCCGAAAATCTCGTTTGAGAGCAAGTTCTTCCATTCAAAAAATAAAGTATAATTATAGAAATCTTATTAAGATGTAATTTTACCACCTTGAGTTTGGGGTAATTACACACTATTAACATCTAAGTTTAGAAACGTTGCGGCTCATCACAACTTTGTAAACAAAGTGGTAAGTTAAAGTTTACAGAAGGAATGGAAACGCCAAAAGCTGTGCTTGTAAAATGTGTTCGTACGAACGCTGGAATAAATTTTCTTTCACTCGAGTTTAACAACCTTTTTATTTTACACCATTTGTGAGAACTCTCTAGTTCACTCGCTGATGAATTGGATTCTACTCTTACTTTGGTAGTCGAATTACATTTATAGAAGCTCTAACAAGCCCTAGGTATTTTGGATTATGACCTGTTTGTGTAAAATAAAAGTACAAAATGTATGTAATAGGTAAGATCCATAACGTTTTGAATATAACAGAAACCTTTAGAGAAAGTCATATATTAATTATTGTTTTAGTTGAAACAAGGAATTGTATAGCAAGTGTCACAATTACTCCCCAATTTTTGATCGGTAGCATCCGATTTTAGAGACGTGAACAATGGTACACCCCGAGCACAATCAACGGCACCTTTTTATTTTAAACAATCGGTTTAAAACAAACTCTTTGTGTATGTACCTTTACCTACCTTACCAAGTGTAATGTAACGTTCGTGTGTCCTGTCCACCGCCGCTGTCCCCAAAACTCTACATGAATATTGAATAGTGAACTGTCGCCGTCCAGAACGCTCGTCGACCATGTTGTTTGATGTTTCACGTTTTTTGCTGACTCCACTCTTCACTTGCTGAATAATTGATATCAGTTATTCCGATTCGCTGAGAAATGCACGGGAATGCTGATTAATTTACATGAGACTGGCTTTTTGCGGTTTAAATGTTTATTTATTTATTTATGAATCAGGGCTGTAAAAGATGTTTCTTCGTTTTTAATTAAACACTTGTTAAATTAATATCACACATCTCAATGGAATAGAATGAATAAGTAATTTGATCGATATAATATAGGTAAGTATGTATATAAGATATTGAATCAGGCGAAACTTTGGAGGTAGTGTTTTTTCCGCTGCGACTGCTCCTCAAACAACAAACTTGATGTTTTTTAGGTGTCTCATCTCCGCAACGAGAGTCTCATTTACAATGGATTTCCGCAAATTAACGCTTGATTCAATATCTGAAATAAAAAAGCCTAAAATTTAAAAAAAACATGTCCGAGTATACGAGTAGGTAACAACTAACAACCTTGCTAGTCCTGACGTTGGAAGGAAGTGTCGATTCACAAAAACATTTCATTCTGCTGATATAATTATTGCTAAATTATGGTAAAAAAATACGACCTCAAGGATTTCTGTGTTTGTTTATTGTTTTTGCCACAAGTACACGGTTTTTACAACATGCTTTAGGTACAATGTGTTTTTTCTGTATCTATTAATTAACTTACTGTCATAATAAACAATTCAAAGTTTTATTTCGCCAAATCAAACTATTTCTGTTAAGAGCAATTTACATACAAACATTTATAATCAAAGAAGTTAGAGTCTGAGAAGTTTTTGCTACTCTAAGTTTCAAATACAATACTACATATTTAAAAATTGTATGTATTTTCATTTGGTAATCAATCAAAACAATCTAAATCTAAAATCACAGACTTTATTGTTAACGTAATTCAATTACGAAACAATACTTTACATAAAAGCACTCAAAGCACAAAACTTATCTCTATTATATCTTGTTTGATGGCAGTGTCTTCATTCTTTTCCGACGACGAAATCAAGCTAGCCATGGATTAGTTCCTCTCTATCAATCATTTACATAATTTTGAGACACAATAAGCGATCTGCTTATTTTGATCTCAAATAAAAGTCACATAGCACCACAATTATTTCTCAAAATTGTCTATTTACTTCAAATACTTATATCTACTATCACATCACACAGTAAAGTCACCGTTATCTGAATTAATTTTCCTAATCGTCGACGTGTATATCTCGTTATCCTCCTTCAAACCTTCCTTGGCCCTGTAGTATGGGAACTCATTGTAGGTAGGTAAGTAGAACACTCCCTGCTTTGTGAAATTAGTCTCTATGCCGAGGTAATTAGTCTCAGTGTTGTTAAAGCAGTTGGCGAAGCGAGCTTCTTGCACCGAATCACATTTCATGGCGATGAACTTCTTGGGATGTTCCAGCGCCTGCCACCAGTAGATGATGGCTCGGAGATGACTGCAGACAACTAGACAAGGTATGTATGGTATATCTGACGGTTGGAACTCGCCTCCGTTGACGTAGAAGTCGACGTGTCCCAGTCTCTCGGCGATGCCAAATCCGTCGATGTTTGTATGGACTATGTCGACGAGGTGTGCGTCGGTGGGGGCGAGTCTCTGGTCTGAGGGCAGGCTCCTGTAGCAGGGCCCCGCTGGGTCGAGGCCAGTTATCCTGGCTGGCTTCTTGCCGGTGAGCTGGTAGAAGCGCTTGGCCGCGTGGGCTGCCACGTGCGCGCCGAGGCTGGCTCCGACCAGCTCCAGGTGCGCGGGGTCCAGCCCCAGCTCGTGCAGCTTCACGAGGAAGTCGCCCACTATCCAGCCGATAGTGCGGGAGAGACGGACTGATCTGGAACACAGAAGTATATGTCAGTAAAAAATATTTATTTACACAGTTACACATTTCGGTACCACTCATAGTTTTAAACGGAAGTCACATTAGCTGACCAAACGTCGATAAAAAACCCTATCGGAACGTAATCAGTTACACCTAAAAGCAAGTCATTGTAAACCAGAAAATAATAGACGTTTATTAATTGAATGCGCAGTCTAACCTAATCTATCAATTAGCCAAAATATAGGTTTGCTAGCTTCTTCCTTGCGTCATCATAACAGGTAGAAGTTTTAATAAATAAAAGTAGGTAAATAGTGCCTACTGGAACTTTCCTGGGCGCAGCGGGAAAACTTGGTGAGAGACCCTTGATGTGATTTAAAAACTCGCTACACTAGAGTATAGTATGATACTCTCATGCTTTACGTGCCAGTTAGGAGCGGTGACATAGTTATTAATCAACGTATCTATGTACTCACTACGGTGTTTCATTTATAAAGCTTGATACAACATTTTTTTTTCAATTTCAGCACACGTGTCAATTCTCAAATCATAGTATGCATGTTAATGTGTCAATATAAATGGAGTGAAATCAAAATACTGTAATAAAAATGTAGTTTATTATGTTTGTTAGTTTATGAGCCACTTCGCGCGGCAATAAAATATGAGGCGATCGCAATTATGCAGCAAATGAACAAAACCGCGGAAATAACTCTTAAATATGTGCTCGTTCAACAAAAACAATAGTCAATAAGCAAATACTTTTTATGATAATAACTTGGACCTATTTACTGAAACAAACATCCATTTCCACAAGTAAGTAAAGTTATTTGCTATTTATATTTGAGTGCTAATTCTTTTCGTAAGATTGGGTTAATAAACCATTGCACTAAAGTTTAAGTCGTGGGGATACGTATAGCCAAGTGGAAGTGGAGATGGGAAGGTCACATGGCTCCTGATGGACCAAAACAATCACTGAGTGGTAGCCTTCTTCTTGTCGAATGAGAGTGGCCAACTCTGGTGTCGAGAGTTAATCAAGCTAGGATAGCTTGATGAGGGCCTCTGACATGGCTTCATGACTGTCACTGTCATACTAGACAATCAGCCGAGACCTACAATTTAACGTGTCATCCGTTCCTCGGAAGCACCCAAAATGGAATGCCACTTTGCGGTCACTCATCCGCGTACTGAGCGCGTCGATCTTTGCTTTGCCTTTAACATTGGTGCACGCATGCGATTGCCTCCGCATGCTGAGCTACGAGCGCTTCAGTGGTAACCGAGAAGCAGAAACAAATTCCATGGTGGACCGCCAGCCCGATGGTCTGATGACCTCGCGAAACACTTTGGTAAGAACTGAGTAAGACAGGCGGGCACCTTACTGTACAGAAAGTTAGAAGGCAGTATATATACTTACTTGGGGTATATGTATGCGAGGAAGCTGAGCGTGTCGGTGAGCACGGCGTTGTACCCGCGCCGCGCGTACGTGTTGCCCACCGCCTGCGAGTGCGGCCACACGGAGCTGTCCAGGAAGCCCACGCAGTACACCACTGTCTTCTTCTTGCGGAGATCTGGCCACACAGATAAATATACTTTTAATACTAAACCAGGTTTGCACTTGACCGTGATTTGGCTAATGATAAGCAATAGCTGTGGCGTTTAAAGTTTGTGACTACACCTGTGTTCTTAAAGATCGATGCTGCTATATAGGGAAGGGAAGATTTACATAAAAGACTAAAAGTGTGACAAAGCCGTGCTCCAAAATTTCAACGAGTTCTTGGCTGGCTGGGGTCAGCGGACCTATCGCCTCCTCTAATAGTATTGGAATAAGGATGGGAAAACACAGTTAAATCAGTTATCACCATCATTATCTATGATAATGATATGATAACCGATGATAATAACTTGATGACATTTGCGCTGCATTTGCTTTACCCTTTAATAGAAATAATTTGATTTGCTGCTTTTTGCAGTGGTCAGCATAAATTTGATTATTTAAACTATTATCCACTGAATTAACTTTAAACCTGCTTTGTAATGTGAATTTTTTTTTTGTAATGCGTAATAATTGCTATTATAGGTGACCAATTAAAATCCTAGTGGAGCACAATGTATTATTAAATTGTATTAAAGGCATTACGAAACGCATATAAAAAATATAAATAACTGAGCATCATCGTGAGAAACAATAGAATACCGTGAGATAATAATAAGTTAGTTTGATTCTACTAATTTGTCTTTATAAGTCAGAACCGCCTAATGTACTCCTAACATGGTCAATTAACTGTTGTAGTATTGTAGTAGTATATGGCAACCAGTCAGCACCTACTAAATATTGTGCTATCCGATCCACGGCAGTGCTCTCCTAGAGGTTAGAAAACACTCAATACGCTTTTATGATATTGCAATAAACTTATTTTTCCTAGAAGAAATAATATTTTTGAAGAACTACTACCAGCCAGTTATCAGTCCTAAATAAATGCCCTTCAGTAGAGCAGTTATCCCCTCGTACTGCTACGTACGGGACACGTATCGGCACGTCGTACTGTACGTACTACGTCACTTGTACGTGAGGCCGGGGCTAGTGCGGGAGGTACGGGCATTTTGCAGGACTCTTAGCACTTTAAAATTGTCAAAATATTAATAAAATGTTCGTGACATCGCTTCGGCTTTTTTATATAAAAAGTACCCTGTGTTAGTACTCTCAGATGGGGAATTAGTACCTGTAATAAATATATTTCGAAAATCTTGAGGACTCGTTTAGTTTGTCACTACGTAAAAGTAAGGAAACAAAATTATTTTCCTTTCAAGAGGTTCTGGTACCAATTGGCACATGCACAAACCTATAGTAAATTAGTGTTTTAGATTTCACTGCTAACACGTCTGAGTGTCAGAACGTTTGAAGCTCATAAAATAATGCGCTCATCCATCAAAGCTGGGAGTAATAAATTCAATACTTCTGGCATCCAGTGGCGCCATCTATCCAGCGTGCTTCATATTTTATTCATAATGTGATACAGTTTCAACCAAATTGCAATTCTCGTATTTTTTCTGAGCGCTGCCTCTTGGATGTGGATTTGGATATACCTGCGCAAAATGTGTGTATTAAACAAACATTAACTTACTTAAATGTTCTCCATGACAAACTTTATATGCTTGGTCGTCACAAGTAAAAGGCTTTTTATTTGGATGCCTCCTATTTCACATCATTTTATTTATTATTCAAGCATGGGACTACTTGGGCTGTAGAGTCCATGGTATCATGCCGAGATCTAACTGTCACACTACACAAATCTGCTGCCGATTTGAATGTGATTTATTAGCTGGTTCATCGAATTCAGAGCGATTGCTTCGAGCCTCATCGCGAAGCAGGGAAAATATCAAGCTTAGACCGTACCAATGAGAATCAAACAGGGTTATGAAACAAATTGTAAAGAATATTTCATAATAATAATCATTTATTTGCAAAATATAGGTTTTACAGAGTTGTTCAAAAGTAAAATATCTACCGCTACATTCTCACCCATAGGGCGTGCAAATTGGTTTCACAAAGTATGAAGTTAAATTTAAATGCCAAATTTTTTTATTAAATTTAGGTAGATCATAAATGTCAAATAGTTTCATCATTCAAAAATATTTTTATGGAATAATAACACTTTTCCAATAAAAACACTCTGTCGTTTTTGTAATAAATAGCCTCAGACTTGATTTCTTTGATGGTCGCATGGAGTTTCATGTTTCTCAGCCGGATTCTATCCCTATAAGTATACTCCAGTCGTCCTACCCGCGTAGGTATCGTGGGGCGTACATTCTGGGCCGCTTATGGCCTCGTCCCGACTCGTCACTGCGCTGATATTTTAGCGGTGATTTATGGCGCTGGGACGTGCCCACTATTGTTTGTACCATCTGGACCACGGCTGCAGACACGATTACAAAATGGGAGATCTAATTGCTTGTTTGGCTTGAAAAAGGAACAAACTACAAATTTGGTAAAAATTGTGTAAATATGAGCTGTGTATGGTCTATGCGGTGAGCATTTACAAGAATAAGGAGCTATTTGGAATGAGATCTAAACTAGCGAACTTTGTTTATAGCTGTGAGTTGCGGAAGTGACGCCAGACTGCTTAAAAAGTACATCGACGTTGTCGTCGGTCCACAGTGTGCTTGTGTCGGGTGTCGTTACAGATGACCTAGAGGTTAAATGCCCGACTGTACAGTCTTCTTTCATTGACTCCTTCTTGTATAAAATAGCCTGCATTTTTTCTTATCTCTCTCTCTCTCTCTCTCACTCTCTGTGAGTCGTATTTCCTCATGGCTGAGGGTCGGACTCCGCCCGCAGAATTAATTCGCTAGGGGAGTTCTCTTGGCCAGATACATCGTGGTGGGCGCCGAGTTCCTTCCACGAGAGACACATTGTCATGTCCTCGGAAATTGTGGTCCTTAAACATGTCGGTTTCCTCACGATATTTTTCCTTCACCGTTAAGCGAGTGCAAATCCACACATAACTTGAAAATACAAGTCATTGGTGTAGGGCTGGATTCGAACCAAGGTGCGTTTGGATGAAAAGTAGGCACTGGAACCGCTGAGCCACACTCGCTTCAATTTTTTTTTTCTTATAGCCTACCTGGTATTACCTGTTTTTAGTAGGTGACTACCATACAGCACGCTTGCTCACCTATGTCCTTGTCCTTGGCGAGTGCCTTGGCGGCACCCTGTATGGGCAGCGTGCGCCGGCGCAGCACGCCGCCCGACACCGTGTGCACGGACAGCAGCAGCTGGCTCATCATGCCCGGACTGATGGACGCGTTCTTCATCACGCCGGGGCCTGGTACACAGAGAGGCAGAATTAGAGGTGAGAAAAATAGAAAATAGAAATAGAAAAACATTTATTGAGACAGATAACAGACATTTAGCAAATATACACACACACACAAACATACATACTAACAAGTAAGTAAGTCAAGTAAGTATAGGAAGTAACTTATGATGTTGTTCTATGGCTCAGATACGAAATTGAAATCAGATATAACTTGGACTGATTTACATTTGAGAGTCTTGCATTTGCCTAACAGGTCGGTCGTTCGTGTGTCGTTGACAACATTTTTACGAACTTCTCAGTGGTCTAAGACTAAGCACGCCAGAATAGATTTGACTATTTATCTACAGTATATTGCCACGTGTAAGGACAGCACAGCCTGTATTATCTTCAATTTGCTATGTAACATTATGAGAAACGGAAAATTAGTTTTATTCATTTAAGATTATTCTTTTCAGACAGCAAAACGCTTAGTCACCAAACGTATCATTAATTGCAGACTGCTTAACGTAACTAAGTATGCATTGCCGGAGCTAGGGTTGATTACTTACTTAACATATTGATGGATATATGGCGAAATCACAATTAAATTAATATTATATAAACTTTACCAAATTGATATTCAAAGCAAAGGTAAATTTGTTTGTGGCTGTTTCCTTATTTTTTCTATAACCTAAGAAGCAAAAATATGCACTTCCTTGATAGACGAATTAATTACATAAAATGCCACGGAAATGCATATTTTAAATTACACTCTCATATGACATTGCAATTAAATAGTTTTAGAATCTTAATAGCAGCTTATTAATAATGGCGTCATTGCAACCGCACAATAATAAATTATTATATACAATTATACAAATTGCATAATATAACTAATTATGGACAAAGACACCTGCTTATGGCATATATTTACTACAATATTAGTAACAACCTAGATGAACAGGTTTCATGGATAATCAAATGGATGCAGAATATCATTAAATATATGAAACATCAACTATATTATTATTATTACTATCCGGTTCTTATTAGATAAGCACGCTCCATCATTATCATAGACCACAGCTATTGCTTACCATTAGGCAAACTGTGGTCAAGTGTAAACCCGTTTATGATAAAAAATATATACAAGTATGATAAATAAATATTAGTATACGATGAATAATAGTAAAATAAGCAGACATATTATATCACGGAAGAGCAGCGTGAGCTATTTTCGTATCTGAGTCTGTATGCTTTGGTATTCGTCTGGCTTCGAGTATCACTCTCAAATTATATAGAATATATGTATCTCCAAGCTTTTAGCGTCGTTTTCAGAATTCAATTCCATTCCATTCAAGTTTAGGTGACCTTATAGTCAAATACTTAGTTATTTCATATAAAAAAGAGTAAAAATAACAAACAAATATGTAAATCATTTCACACAGCGCCATCTACTGAGGTTACCAAGTTACAACAGCCATACTTTCCTGCAGGTACCGACTTGCTATTTGCCCGGTAGGTTTACATAGCGTGCCTCTAAACATTTGCCCCGAGATTTCCGCGTGTGTCTGTAATCAAGTTGGCATCTCACTGCTTGTTTAATTAATCATTCGTGATTAGCCACCGGCGCCTTCGTACATTAATAGCATACAACTAAAGCGGGGAAAATGTTAATTGTGAACTGGACATGTGCATTGAAGGTTCCGTACATGTTTGTCTAACACGTTATGGATTCATGAACTGCTGCTGAAGGAAAAATGGATCTAAGTTCGGAAGCCGTCTTCAAGCTCCTGAATATTTTGGGCAAGTATATTCTTACTAAATTCAAAAGTATTTGTTAATACATCCGTAATATTTTATGTGAATATGTATCAGAAAGCAAAATTGTTTGTTGTACCTCCTGTCACTAGCTTATCTCACTAATATTATAAAGGCGAAAGTTTCAAAAGAGCATGTATTTTTGTTACGTTTTCACCACAGAAATCTAAATTAATAGGTATTATTTAGATGTCTGTGGTTCACACGTCACGCACGCGGACGATGCACTGATTGGATGAAAATAATTGTTAGATTACCTATTTCCTGAACGAACACAAGTTCAAGACAACACAACTCACTCTCGAGCTAGCCAGTGCTTACTAGATGTATGTGTTAGTTCGGAGGCACAGGCATGCAGTACTCACAGTCGGGTATGAGGCCGGCCGGGTACCCGACGGCGGGGCGCGGCGCGTAGCTCCCTGCGCGCGCGCTCGCCAGCCACGCCGCCAGCGCCACCAGCGCCGCCCACCGCACTCCCTCCGCTGGCATGGTAGCTGCAATAATATAGATAAGGACTTTACAACTGTCGGACCGACGTTCGAGGAATATTCGTGTGGCGGTGGTATATGGAGGAACACTCCTAAAAACCACCAAGTTTGTTGTTTGAAGTCGGTTAAGAAGCAGTCACAGCGGAGAAACACTATATACTTCTCCAGAGTTTCATTTGCAACAATGTGTGCAAATATGTTCATAGGCTGGTTCTGACTCACCACCAAGTTCAGGAAGAGAAAGGAAGAAAGGAATCAAGCTTTTTTGTGTACTTAATCTATATCTTTCATGGCAGTGGTGGAAAACCAAGCTGTTTGAAGCCAGAGGGAAAGACTTTTTTCATAACTTAATACTGTGGAGCTAAAAATCTAACCAACTAAACTGTACTACATAAATGAATGTTCTCAACAGCTCAGTAAGCGGAAACTGCCGCAAACTATATACAAATAGTTGTGTGGTTTTAAAATCGTTTATAGGTTTATTTCAATGCAGCAATTTTGTGTCATTTAGCTATTTGTATCATCACGTTAGTTATTTTATAGTAGAAATTGTACATTACACAAAAGGATTTTTAGAAAATTACATAATAGGTAGGTATGTAGATTATATCGCCATTATTGATTTATATATAATAGTAGTAATTTTAACAAAAAATCTGCTAAAACCTCATTGCACTTATTAGAGAATGTATGTATGTTTATATTATTTGATATACTTACCTACATTTTGATATGATTTTTTTATTTATTTCTAGATAATTTTGTGTAAAATAAGTTATCTTAATATGTATAATAAGTATGTATTCACAAAAGAAAAGTATATATGTAATATATCCGTTATCTAGTATCCATGATACGCTTATGGATGATAGTAGTATGGGCTAGATGGCGCTGTGTGATATGTCCTGAAATATTTATCTATTTATTTATTTAATAAAAGTTGTAGCTTCAAAGTAGTAGGTTTAAATCATTTGTCGTAATTTTAAATTTAATGATGACAAAATCACAATAATTCTAAATGTGTGAGCTGTTACGCAAATAATACGAATTGAAACTAACCACTGAGCCTGTATAAAATGCAATCGAACACCAAAGATATCCTCTCAAATAAACAACGTGACCCAACTTGTAGCCGTATGTTTTATTCGTATTATCGCAAACTTTATGAATGTCCTCAAGAGACCCTCCCCAAGGTCAATGTAGTGGACAGGTTCTTTAAACTGTATATTTATTGACTGCAAACAATTATACCTAGAGATTCTGACAATATCTGATAGGTCGATGACCGGCAAGTTGAATTGGTCTGTAGGTTAATTTTTTGGTACTTTGATTACATAGTGCGTTTGTTGTAAATAAAAATTGAAATCTCGGTTTTAAATAGCTATCATTATTGGACTTTTGAAACAGATTATCCCCTCATCTGTAGATAAGATAGCGCGCTTGCCTAGAAGAAAGCTCTTAATATTTTTAGACCTTTACGTACAAGAAAAATGAAACATTAAGTTCTTTATTATTTACGTAAACTAAACAACAACAAATACACCATATTCCAGCAGGCGTACAATGAATATACTAACTTAATGAGTAGAATGGTAAGCTCGCAAGGTTGCCAACTCTAATGAAAATAATTACGGAGCCGAAATAAGTCCCGAACAATTTAAACTATGAAGACCTTTTATATTAACTAAATTACTTTCGCTGATACACTAAACGGGATATTTAGGTTAGGCCGCTTTTTGGTTTAAATTGTGGGACGGACTTTTTGTTTAAAATTATTCAGTTGTTATGTATTTATAATAGGTTCAATGATATGCGCTATTTCAGTAAATAAGAAGATATGTACATATATTATAGAAATACGTTGTCAGAGTCAGAGTATTTTTATCTTACATGGTGAGAAAGTTAGTACGAAATTTACCTTAACAAATGTATTTTTATTATTTTATTGTAGACGAAAAATTAGATGTCGAAAAGTATAGGTATTAAATTGTAGGTGAAGAAATTACAGTAGTCGACATCAAAGTCTTACTTATGTTTTAATAAGATAAGTAATTGTATTGTATCCATGTTGTAGTTAAGTGTCTGTTCATATAAAAAAATCCTATACAGCTAGTTAAAAAGATGATCTGGCTTTTACTAACCTTGTGAAAAGTTAAGTCATTGTACGGACAGACCTCAAGCTCCCCGGCCCTGCATGACAGCAGTACGTGTGTGCTGTACTTATTGCATAGTAGAAGCAAAATAACTCAATCAGCGGATGAAATAAGAACTAACAACTTAGTAATCTTAGTAAGTGAGGGCTCGCTACTAAAAAGCTGCGACCTATACTACGTTAGACAGTAATATCAATCAAAATTTTTTTTATTTTTTTTATTTTATTTCTACCTCTCTTGAGTCGTATTTCCTCATGACTGAGGGTCATGACTCCTCGCTGAGTTACTAATACATCGTGGTGGGCGCCCAGGTACTGCCACGGAAGACACATATCCTCGGATATTTATGGTGGTCCTCAAACATGTCGGTTTCCTCATGTTTGAGGACCACCATAAATACATATGATGTTTTCCTTTAAGCGAGTGCTATTCCACACATAACTTGAAAATACAAGTCACTGGTGTAGGCTCGGATTCGAACCAGGTTGCGTCTGAATAAAAAATACTCGTAGAAACTGGAACCGTTGAGCCACACTCGCTCTTTACTTCTACTATATGGTTGCAAAAGTGCTGCTACCACTCGCTAACACAGTTGTATTCAAATCATGCTAAATAGTATTTGATTCCCGATCACCTTGTCGATCATACGTACATCGAGCTGGCGGCTCTTTGCACAAAATAACACAAATTACAAACACAACTTTTTGTTATTGATAGCTACAATAATTCATATTTGGCCATGTTATGTTATTATGTAAGCTTGTTATAGAGTTATAGACCATGAGTTTCAATATCATATTCATTATTTTCTCGTTGTAATACTATACTAGGGGGTGCTTGCGGCTTCGTTCGCATTAAGGCCACGATATTTCACCCGAAAACGCTTTGCGCTTGGTAAAATGCCTACAGTTGCTTTTTCGCATGCCATTCCACGCCGTATTAACATGAAAACAAGGGCGAACATCGCGCGCATAGCTCCGGCCGACGAGTCTTGTCCACACGCACACAATTTTGCACAATTTCAGCAGTTTTGCAGACGTTTTTGACGAAAAAAAATCATATAAAACCAGCAATTCAGAATATTCTATTTATGGTTATGCTTTTTACTCCTCTTAATAATAACATTATCTTTTAGATATAATTAAATTGGTTTAAATTTTTGTATTACTTTTGGAAAAAGAGGTGAAAAATATTTAAAAACATCTATTTTTCAAAAAATCAAACTATCGAGCAAAGTATACGTAATCGTATTTTGGCGTTTTTTGTTGTCTTAACACTGAATCAAAATTAAATAAACTGAAAAAAATTAGCTCTATCTTATATACTTACTTCTATTTTATTTGATTTTTATTAAATATCGATTTCACATAGCACCCCGCGTTAAGAAGTAAAACTTGCATCCCCTATTTCACCCCTTTAAAAATGGCATTTCCAAAAATCCTTTCTTAGCAGATGCCTACGTCATAATATCTACCTTTATTCCAAATTTCAGCCCAATCCGTCCAGTGGTTTGGGCTGTGCGTTGACAGATCACTATATCAGTCAGTCAGTCAGTCACTTTTGAGTTTTACATATAGATATTGTATATTAGGAACAGGTGAGGTTTTATGAGCATCAAAATATCTAACCATAACGTGCTCGTGTAAACAAGCACGATTTCTATGAGAGCCTACATTATTTAGGAATGCATCATGTATGAAAATCAATGTCAATCTATGATAGTTCATGTGCTTCAGCATTCAGCTCGGTGACAGACAGACCGGCAGACAGAGGAATCTTAGTTTAATACCTCATTTTTACCTCGAAGTACCATAAAAATCAACTGTACATGACAGAAGGCTATATAGAGCACTTGGACTACCTTTAGGCTTTCCTTAGGAGTTTCTAAGTGTTTTTTTTTTGTTTGTAGTAATTAAATGTTCATTCAGTTGTTAGAATCAGCAATTTCATATTTTTTATATCTAATATTATTGCTCTACCAATAAAAAATATGTATGTAAAATGTATACCTACCATTTATTTTAACCTAGAGTTTGAAACAAATGAATTTAAAATCCCGTTAACTAAGACAGAAACTGCACCGGTCACTTTATTATTATAATTTTAGAGTTGGCGTGCAACATTTTTTTGAAGTTAGTTCCGTGTTGCATGCACTGGTTTAGTGCCCAGGTCACATTTAGAGCCTAGACCCTGACATTAGCTGCCCGCGCGGGAATAAGGAAGGTATAATTACCTAAGCTTTGGGCAGTAGATGTCAAATGTCAGATTTAGATGGTTATCTTTATATAGCCAGTGTTTTCCAGTCTGCATCTGAATGTGCAATTGTTATGCATTTTCTTAGTAAAATTAGCTTGTATTTGCTTAAAGTTTTGCCACGATTTTTGCTAAAGTGGGGTCACCTAGGTCAAAGATGATATTAAAGGCGACATAAAAAGTAGCTTATTACATTTTGTAGCTAGCTTATATTTTGGTACTATCATCAGCATCATCAGCGTTTGCGGTGATGCCTGTGTTAATACGAGATAACACTTCTTTCATTCAAATTCGTACAGCCATCATGATAAATAATCAAACAATTCTTATGTAGTTACTTGTTTTTAGTATATAGAATATTGCAAACAGGAAACGCTTTCTATCTCAATAATGCTATTAGTAATAACGTGTTTTTAAAACGTATTATTATTTCTCAATCCAGTCAAATCGTAGTTAGCATTAACGTGTCATTTGACATAAACTACAAATGTCAATTATGCAACCACCTTTGAAGGCACAATAGAAACTACTCAGCTACTAAGTATTTTTATAGTTTGGTGAAGTAATCGCGGAATTTAGAGCAACCTGTGAGGCAGGTCAAGGACACCGAAATGATTAAGTGACCATTTACAACATTTATCTTCTAATACATGTAACAGATTACACGACTTCTAGATGTGATATAGAATAATCTTAACGTACAGAGTGCAGAGGCTCGCGAGTCAATTCATTCAAACTGGGTTGTAAACTCAAAAACAAAGAAAAATGATGACGATGAATTATAAGTCAAATTGTAATTGTTCAAACGGAGAATCTTAAACAAACAGTACAAAACTAAAAAAAATATATTGTTAGTTTTCTAGAACAGTACTCTTTAATATCTAAAATTTAAGCTATAATAGATACCTTATCATTTTTATTATCACCTGAATATAGAAAGTTGCTTACCTATTTAGATGTCTTCAGCCACATATATTATAACTATTAGTAGACAACGTTTAAGTTTTTTGTTAATCTTATATATAGGTACATTTTTGCACTTATCTACCTCTCATTCACTTATCCACATTTTTTTTTGTATGTTCGTCTGTCAATCCACCAACATATAGAAGTCGGAGATGTTGTCCAACAAACACTGATCACATCAAAAAAAATTTTGAACACTTATCCACATTTAAATTGATTAGTTAAATACTTGTATGAACAATATAAAACCAAGTGAATAAATACAACTTAAAAGTTCAAATGGCACCATGGCATAATGAATTTACATTGATTACAAGAAATATTGGTATAAAAACGCACTAATTTGAATATTGAACAATAGGTAAGTTATGTAAGCTGCAGTTCAAATGCTACCTACTTCCGCAATTTTAATATCAAGTAATTACCATGACGCTTTGTTTTTACAATTAAGGTAAAAAAAAACTATAGGTGACAATAGCAGAATTTACTATTAATACAATATAAAAGTTCCTTTTACTTTTATCTGCGTCAATACGGAAATTAAAGTACATGCTACATTGCAGTAGCATATAATATATACTACTAGGTACATACATTTTAGTACTTACGTACAACTTACACATAGTTAAGAACTGTAGCAAAATATTTTTTGTCATTTCAATATGGAAGAGAAACAAAGATATGCTTAGCTCTACTCACAAACGTGATGGGTTTTCGTAAATTGAAAAATAACATAACTCAATCCAATAATTATAGTAATAGCACCTTTCAATAAAATAGTCGAATTACCCCAAATGCGGTGTTTCGGCCAATATGTCGTTTAGTTACAGCTAAGTGACTAGTTCCGTTGATAACCTACTGCCTACTTTAAGTTCTGGGGTCATTGGTACTGAATAACATTGAATGCGAAATTGTGACCTTGCTGAGTGCGAGCGAGCGGTGTCGCGTGCCACTAGAGAATTTATTCATATACAGGGTGTAAGCCAGTAGAGCCAGTACAGCTAAATCATAGTAATTTGTCTTCAAAGCGAGAGTGAATCGGTTCTTACTGGGTAAGCACGTTCCATCCTAGACCGTAATGATAGCTTTCCATCAGGCGAATTACGGTCAAGTGCAAACCCATTTCTTGTAAAAAAAAAAAGTAAGTAATGTTTTTTTGTTCTAATAAAGGTGTGTTTAAGTTATTTTTTTCATCAGTCGCTGTATTGTGTCAGAGGCTTGAGGGGTAGTTTGGACTTTCAACGCCAGAGTCAGCCACTCATATTATTTTCTTTATTGAAATTGATCAGATTACGTGTATTGTTACAATATCAATAAAATGGCGTAGAGAGAAAAGCCAACCCATTCAAACTTTAGGATGACCATTTTATTTATTTACTAGCTGGTGCGCGCGACTTCGTCCGCGTGGAATAGTTATTACCATAAAACGGTTCTAGTGAGTTAATATTAAAAGATAGACATATACTGTCCCGGACATTTTGTTACATCATTTTAAGAGGAATAATTCTTTCATACATATTTTTGTGATATCTTAAACCGTTTTTGCAGCGCACGCAACGGAAGCCCTCAAAGATGAATAATTTCCCCCTTTTTTCCGCATTTTCCATTGTTTCTTCGCTCCTATTAGTTGCAGTGTAATGTTATATAGCCTAAAGCCTTTCTCGATAAATGGTCTATTCAACACAAAAATAATTTTTCAATTCGAACCAGTCGTTCCTGAGATTAGCGCGTTCAAACAAACAAACTAACTCTTCAGCTTTATAATATTAGTATAGATTTATTAATGCTGTACATAATACAATCTTACATTGTAGAACTAATTCTAAACAAAAATTTACTTATAAGGCACGTACTTTTATGATAAATATCTATAATGATTTTAGATAGAGCAAGAGAACGTAATTTTGTATTCTTACTGCGCATTAAAGAAATTAAAAAATAAACGCAATAGTTATAATTGAAATAAGGTTTTTGATTGAAATTAATTATTGAAGGTACACATTTTTTTTTAACTGAAACGGGTTCGCACTTGGCCATAGTTTGCCTGATGGTAAGCAAAGGCTATGGCCTAAGATGGAGCGTGCTTACCCGATAAGAACCGATTTACTCTTGCTTATAATGAGCTTTCTTAGTAATGCCAGTGTATTTCTGTGCCACCCTGTACATACATTGCATGTGCTCTGGTTCACGAACATCCATTGTTACTACGTAGGTACTTACCTACAACATTTTATCTTGCTTTTTTATAATTCCGCATTGTTATTTTTTTAAATAAGTACTAAGCGTAGTAAGAATTTTACAATTACTTTAAGTACATTTTTTAATTGAGGCCTATATAATTATACACTGCAGTGGCTCTGCAGTGGTAGTGCATGCTGATGATGATGATATTTTAAATTATTTCTTACAAGTATGCTCATAGTAATAAATTCTTGGTTTCTTATTTTTGTTAGCTGTAAGAAATAGATTAGGTATAACAACTAGTGCTCGGCTATAAAAAGTGTGAATACTGAGGTATCTATCTTCCTAACGAAAATAACAACAAAGAAACAAGGCGATTGCTATCAGTATATTTCAGTAATAAATAAATAATAATAAATAAATATTTCAGGACATATCACACAGCGCCATCCAGCCCATACTAAGCTTACACTTGTATCGTGGGTACTAGATTAATAAATATTAATAAATCTTTGGACTCAAGTATGGAATCCGCTTACAAAATAGCATTGTCATAAAGTGACCAGTTTTTTAAACTCCCTCAAAATTATAAGGCCATAGAAAGTTCGTTTGTTAGTCTGTTTGTCATGTCAGAGGCCCTTAGGGCGGCTTGATAAACTCTCGACACCAGCGTTGGCCAGTCTCATTCGATGACAAGCAGGAGTCTGGTCCTACTTCTTCCAAACATTTTGTTCCTAAATCTAGCCCTTTGAGCGAACATGGAACTTATACTACCTATACTAGTGGGTGCTCGCGGCTTCATACGCATTAAGAAGTAAAACTTGCATCCCCTATTTCACCCCTTTAAAAGTAGCATTTCCAAAAATCTTTTCTTAGCGGATGCCTACGTCGTAACATCTACCTTCATTCCAAATTTCAGCCCGATCCGTCCAGTGGTTTGGGCTTTGATAGATCACTATGTCAGTCAGTAACCTTTCAGTTTTATGTTTTTAGATACTTCCAACTTAATAATATGAGTATGATTTACTTTACGACAAAGCTATCAATGAGGATAAAATCCGCGCGAAACTTGCCCTGCTATTAAATCAACTACAAGCCGGATTCAATATAACCTTAAATCATAAATTAACTAAAATAAAAAACCAGAAATAACTTAAATGCCATGTCGCTGCATAATTGCTGACGCACGCAAAAAATTTGAATAATTTTGACCGCTTGTAAAATTAAAATTACTTAACTTTTAGACTATTTTTATAATTTTATAAATACTAGGTTTACTGGTTATGTATTTTTTTTCTGGTTATTAATTATTTTTTAATACAGAATAGGCTTACGCTTAACTACAGCCTGTCTGATGTGGTGGTGCTTAAGCACCACTGTAGTCTAAGATGTAGCACGCTTGCCGGGAAGAACATTTTTAAACTGACCCTCTGGGTTATAATTTTATGGAAACAGAACTTCAGGTAGAGAGTTTCATAGCCTTTTTGGATGAAAACTTCCATAATAAGTATCCATTTTTCTTTACACAAAATCATGGTTGTCTTATAGCGCCCGCGGTGCTACTCGCGTCAATCTGGGATGAAAAGTAACCTATTCATTTGAATATAATGATAAAACATATTAAAAATATATAAAATATGCCTTAATTCATCGCGTATATATTAATCGTATATAGTATATAGCATGCGTTGATATTAATCGCGTATGCAAATATTATTTTAATATAGAATCAATAAAATAAACACACTCACCTCGAGTGGAACCTTCAAGCGAACATTGCAAGAACCTGATGCACTCCTTTTATAAATGTTTTACTCAAAAAGTTAAAACAAAACTAATGCATCGCTATTTTATAAAACCCAGAGATATAACGAACACTTTTGATAACTGCTGAGATATTTGAAACGGGTTGCTGTATCGATTAAGATTTTTTTGTGCAAATTGATGATTAAATGAACATTTAATATTTGTCCTGTAATTTCTTTGTATAAATGTCCACTGTTTTAATTTTTCAATTTAACACAAGTTTATATAAACCACAATATTTAATTATCACAAATCTGCCACAAAATAGGTTACATTTACGAATCAATGAGGCTCAACTTTCCAAAGCCGCCACTCGCGTTGGAGGTCCACAATTTTTTAAGAAGTAGATAATATTTAGAAAAGGCTACACGTTAAATATTTAAGTGCGGAGACGCTTAGTTTACGAGATATTAATTTTTTAAAATCGAAAAATAATCAAATCAAATCAAATCAAATATACTTTATTGTACACCAAATAAAGAAGAACATATTTAACATAAAGGTGGAAGGTAACCAGGGACATTGGGCGACCTTATCACTAAAGTGATCTCTTCCAGGTAACCTAGTTTGGACAACACTAGAGGAAATCCGTAAAGCTGGCGTACTTAACACAATATTAAATAATTTAAAAATAAAACACAGTAACAAATATAACATTCAAAGTAAACAATATACAAACATACGTACTTACACACAAAACTACATATTATTGATATTTAAAGGAAATATATACATTGAAGGAAATCACACAAAAATAAAAGAAAGCAGAACATATTTCAAGTAAAAAGACTTACACACACCAACTAACATCACAAAGTAGAAATGTAATGATTAAAAACCAAGCTCTGAAATAATCCTTCGTTTTGACAGTTTCTTGACACTATGACGGCCATTAGCGTTTCGTTTTACGGACTGCTATTACATACAAGCGTGCGACTTATCAAACTATTATATTTATTTGCTAATGTGTATGTAATGTTTAGTTTTTGTCACAATTACGTATATATTGATGAAAAATACATATAATACGTAATTTTATTTATTATTTGATCGCAAATTTTTACGTAGTTATAATATTTTGTGTGTAACTTGTAACTTGATGAACGAAACGTGACGCCATTGTTTTTTTTTAGTATTGGCGTTACACTCTTCGCGTATTTGCCAGTGTCAAGTAATTTTCTTTCTTCTTCGATGCATGCTTGAGGTTAGGTTAGAATAGAAGGGGATGGCGGGGTCGAGTGAGCGAGCGTAGCGGGTTGGGGTGTACTTTACGGGACGCTAAACCTAACCTGTTGTAGTGCAAGTGTTGGACTCGAAGTCACTTGTCTGTGTCAGAAGGTAGATTAGGTTCGTTAGGTTGCTTTCTACCACGCACATGCGACGACGAGCGAAGCGAGGAGGAGCCAAGTCCTGTTGTAGTGCTAGTGTTGGACTCGAAGTCACTTGTCTGTGTCAGAAGGTAGATTAGGTTCGTTAGGTTGCTTTCTACCACGCACATGCGACGACGAGCGAAGCGAGGAGGAGCCAAGTCCTGTTGTAGTGCTAGTGTTGGACTCGAAGTCACTTGTCTGTGTCAGAAGGTAGATTAGGTTCGTTAGGTTGCTTTCTACCACGCACATGCGACGACGAGCGAAGCGAGGAGGAGCCAAGTCCTGTTGTAGTGCAAGTGTTGGACTCGAAGTTACTTGTCTGTGACAGAAGGTAGATTAGGTTCGTTAGGTTGCTTTCTACCACGCACATGCGACGACGAGCGAAGCGAGGAGGAGCCAAGTCCTGTTGTAGTGCTAGTGTTGGGTTAGGTAGTTAAGTACCCCATAGTGAAATCGTAGTACTTAACCTCAAAATACAAAAATGGTCATATCTCGAAAACTATTGATCTCCGCACCCCCCCCTTTTAGGGGAGGGCTTACTCCCTCCCCCCCTCCCTCACCCCTCACCCCCAACCCCCCCCTTGAATGGCGGCTTTGGAAAGTTTAACCATCAATGATGTTCTTTTGTCAACACAAAATTGAGAAGTTCCTTTTTTAAAATTCGGTTTCTTTTTTAATCACGAGCATCTATACTCTTTGATCGAGTCGAGGAGGTTTCTGAAATAGTTTTTATTCGGTTTTATTTTTCGGTTTGTTTTTTTCCGGCGACGGCGTGTTGACGCGTCGCACTGTTGCCGCTATAAAGCCAAGTGTATCAAGTTTAAGGACAAGTCTGCATGTGCCCAGTTATGCCAAAATGCATAGACCATGTACACCAGAGACAACTAAATATTTATAATGATGGTAAATAAACAAAAATACACGAACTCTTCTGTCAATCATTATGTAAATTATACGCGGGTAAATCAGAATTGATGAGCAATTCGTCCAAGTTGGCATATTTTTTTTTTGGTAGACCATATAGTGTTTATTCTTAAAAACATGATTAAAAAAACTACGGGGCTTGTACAAGAGGGATGAAAATCCTTAGTTATGTATCAATAAATGCATATCATCATCCACAGCCCTTGGGATCCCATTGCTGGGTATAGGCCTCCCTTTGGATGTGTCATCTGCGTCGATCAAGTGCAGAAAAATAGTATAAATGCATATAGTCACATACAAATCATATAATTCTGGATAGAGTTATCTAACAAAAGAACCTTATTATAATGTATGAGTGTTGACGATATGCGACAGTCTGTTATTGATCATTATTGGGAGTCTACAGAATATGACGTCGCTGTCTCATTCCACGTTAGAATATATCCAGTCTGGTGATTACAATACTCGTTTATGGTGATTCATCGATGATTTAGCGATGATTATTGATTTTCAACCGGCTTTCAATAATGAGGCAGTTCTCAAAATTGATGTGTTAATAAAAATACTCATAATGGCCCAATTACAATAATAATAAAATAATGAAATCTAAAGCCAAAAAGAAATAAAATTGCTTCCACGCAAAAATAAACATAGGGGTGATGTTTTTAAAACACATCTTTTATAAACGCAGGAAGCAAAACCGCGCGACAAAGATAATAAACTTACATTACGCTATAGTATGGTAATAGGCGTAATATGAGGTTTTTTAATTAGTTTACATTCGCAGAATTGCATACAAAACAGCTCAGCCCTTTGTTGAGACCGACTTAATGCGGAAGTCCCTACATAAGTACCTACGCATGATATAAAAATAACTTATACAATGACGTCACATATTTTCCCAGAAGAGAAATACAGAGTAGCTGGAAAATAAAGTAATTTTTTTAAAAAATTATGGTATCTATGAAAAATTTGTATCAAATTTATTTTTTCGATTTTTTATTCGCGTTTCGACCTTTTTTATACAACACTTCTTCTTCCTAACGAAAGAGAGCGGTCAACTCTGGTGTCGAGAGTTTATAAGCCGCCCTAAGGGCCTTTGACATGGCTTAACGACTGCTGTACTAGACAAACAGCCGGGACCTACAATTTAACATATCATCCGACCCACGGAATCGCCCAAAATGATTGTCACTTTTCGGTCACCCATCCGCGTACTGACCACGTCGACCTTTGCTTAACATTGGCAATATCATACGATTGCCACTGTTCTAATAGTATACCTACTGTAAACTTGTAAAAACCTTAAAACTGTATATTTTTTTGTATAAGTTACCAGCAAGTATGTGAATAAGATATACCTACATTTAACTACATTAATGAAAAGTCACTCAGGAAATGCCTGATAACACATTTAATATAAGTTTTAAGTAAATATGTATGTACCACTTTGCCTAAAAATAATCTTCTGGCGTGTACATATGTAACAAAAATAAATGAATACCAACATCTTGTCAAAATAAAGTTTGTGCTAAAAAGGCAGGTGCTAAATATATCACCTGCATTCGACCAAGGTCGTGTACAACGTACGTGCATGTACTAGCCTTTCATGTTATGTACTAAGAATAGACTAGAAAGCTCAGGAAACCCCTAACTATATATTGAACAAGGTAATATCATCTAGTGCAGCGGTTCCCGAAAGGTGGTCCGCGGAACCCTGGGGTTCCGTGGAAAGGCCGCAAAGGTTCCGTAAAAAATAATAAAATAAAATTCCATGATAAAAGCCTACATATTTACAGTAAATGTTCAAAATTTATTTCATAAAAAAATAATTATTTACAATAATAAAATATAAAAACAAATGAAGGAAAACTAAACATACTACTTCTAACTACTACAAAAAGGGGCACTTAGAAAATCTTTAGAAAAGCCTAAAGATAATCTAAGTGCTCCAGCCCACTACCAAAAAATAATTGTTTTTCATGTATACCTTTATATGGTAGGCAAACTCTCAGATATCAACATAGGGTTCCGCTAGGAAAAGTATAGTCAATTAGGGCTTGCCAAAAATAAATTGGGAACCCCTGATCTAGTGGAAACAGCTGACATCATGATTTTAGAGATCGCTCAAGATAATTGTGCAAGATACACTATAATGTAAGTATTTGTATCGTATATTATTGTTAAATGATTACCTACTGAAATGTCCAAAAAACATATTTACATGTCATTTTATTTAAAATAATTAATATATTAACATATACTGTCCCACTCCTGGGCAAAAATCTTCCTCAACTCCCTCCATGCGAAAATTCCATTCGCGTATTCGCGAAATCATCGCAAATGTTTATTAAATGTTATTTTTTTAGTATATTTTTATTATTTGTATAAACACCACTTATAAATAAAATAAAATTCATTTTTTCGGGTTACTGAGACCCAAATCGGAAAATCAATTCAATTCAACATTAAATTAATTAAAATTAAAAATAAATATACGTGTCCAAAAAAAAAATATGCAAACAAACAAAACATTGAAAACTTATAACATTATGAAACACGACTGACAATCAATGAATCTAAATCTGTATTAATAAGGCGCCTGCTACATAAGATATCGTTGTTATAACTATACTTCTATGTATCCGCATAACTATGTCAGGAGCAACTTTTCACTTCAACTATACTGCAATCATTATTTTTTAGCTTTTTTGGATCTCATACCAGAGCTTTTGTCCTTATTTAATAATAAAAGGAAGAGAGTCAGATATCGCAGTATAATAATTATGTATCCGCAATTTAATAAATATGTATTTTTTTTAAATATGCAACAACGTTGTCAAGTATGAATTGTTATTATTCAGTTCAAAAGTATTTTATATCCTTGGCATAAAACTTACTTTTATTTTTAGTTTTACTTAGTTTTTTTTATAATTATATGTTGCCAGAATTTATTTATAAACTATTAATATTGTAAAAACATATCCGAGAACATGTGTCTTCTGTGGAAGGACCTGGGCGCCTATCACGATGTATATGCACAAGAGAACTCTCCTAACGAATCAATACTGCGGGGGAGTCCCGACCCTCAGTCATGAGGAAATACAACTCAAGAGAGTATTGTAAAAATAGAAACTCTATAATGTAAGGTCCTGCTATCCGTCTGTCTGTCTCTCATAATAATTGCTTTGTTCTGAACGGAACATAAACGTGTCTTCTTACTAGATTTAGATAATTATGACATAAAAAAAACGTTTATCATGTTCATTAATTTCTAGAAGTACAAAAGGTTTAACGAGTAGTTAAAATCGCAAATATTTGCAGAACAAGTCAAGCTTTATGTACAGAAATACTATAAATGTATACAACGTGGCATCGAATGCCTGTGCCAGGAATATTATTGCGTCATAAAATAAATAATAATTCATCAGATACATATTGTCTTAAAATGTTTAACCTATCAAAACTTTATATTAGGAAAAAGTA
Organism: Macaria notata; assembly: GCA_927399415.1. NCBI lineage: Eukaryota > Metazoa > Arthropoda > Insecta > Lepidoptera > Geometridae > Macaria > Macaria notata. The sequence goes on along the minus strand of OV656747.1, from coordinate 174,340 downwards.
GGTATATTATCAGTTTATTCATCAGATTATATCTAAATACTGTAGTTACGTCGAGTACTTAGTATAAAATACAACAATTTGTTTAGAACTTAGGTACTTGTTACTCTAATAATTAAAATATGACTTATTTATTCACTTAGATGTAAGTGATGTCCCTGTTGGGCCGGTTAGAGATACGAGGAAGAGTAAAATTAATAAGTACAGTACAGTACAGTCAGATATTGGTACAGGATTGAGAGAGCTGGCAAGCAAGGAGAAAGGCCTACACACCTGGTATATTATATTACTCTATGCCTACACAATACATAGCAGTGATGATGATGATGAATTCAGTTTTATCGATTCCACGTTGTACTCGACAAATGTCTCAGTAGTCAGCACACTGTATACAACGTGTTGTTTGTTTTCTTATTGTGACAGTGTTGCTCTGATGTACTTAGATATCTACTAATACGACTTTGTACTTTTATGAATCTAAATAAGTAGGTACCTAGGAAGCGCCTAGCTTTGGAAGAGGTATTCGTATTTGTTTACCAATGTTAAGCAAATGTAGACGCGGTCAGTCTTTGGATGGGTGACCAAAAATATGGCTTTAGCTGGGTGTTTTTGTAGGTGGGAGGACACATGAAATTGTAGGTTTTAGCTATTTCCTATGAGACCCAGCACTATCAATAAAGCTACACTGTGTGAGGCCCTAATGTAGGTTTGAGTTTGTAAATACAACCTTCACAGTAGGTACAGCATTTATTAAGCCATATCAGACGCCTTAAGGGTGGTTTAAAAACTATCTCGAGAAGAATTGTCCACTTTGAAGAACAAAAGTCTTATTTCGTATAAAGCCCTTGACCTACTTTTCCTAGTAAGATGTAATTTACCTCCATCTCCCGAAATAATCGTTTTAATATGAGTCAGTCAGTCAATAAGGATGTGCCGCCAGCGCGAGCGGTGAATCCTAATCATACAGGGCTACTCGGAATGAGCTTTAGAGTTGTTTTATATACGGTAATGGTTACCTTTAAATAATATTTTGTTTACTTGATTAAATAGCTGATGTGACCCAGAAGGCTGCATACTTGAAGTGGGATTGGGCTGGACACGTCTGCCGTATGCCCGACGACCTCTGGGCAAAGACAACGACACAATGGGCCCCCAGAAACAGAAGTCCCCGCGGCAGACCCAGAAAGCTATGGAGGGACGACCTGGACAAACAACTATCAGACTGGAATACAATAGCACTGGGTAGAAACAAATGGTATGAGGGTAGGGAGGCCTTTGCCCAACAATACGACAATACAGTCTCTTAATAATAATGATTATTATAGTTCTCGTAAAGGCATGATTACATCTAGTTGTAATAACCGGCTAGCACTTGCGTTAGTAATTATGTCGATAATTAGTTCGACAAGTTTCGGAAAACTGAGGTTTCCATCATCAGGAGGACGAGTGGCACTAGTGTAAGAAATAAAATAATATATACGAAGGCTGTGTTGGAAAGGAGTCTTCGTTAGACCAGTTATTTAGCCACAAAGCGGTAGTAAGTAATATTTTGATTTGAAGGGAAAGATGAGGCGAACTCTGTAAGATACATTTTAAGTCGCGTAATATCGTTAGTAATTATCTAAATAATAGTTTGTAGGATGGCTGCACGCACACTAACAGAAACTGTTTTCAGATCTGCAAAGTTCGTTTTCACTGGTTACTGATTACAATTACCTATTTGGATCATTTTTGGTGCAAAGGTTAGCCATCGCGATTCAACGTGGCAACGCGGCGAGCGTAATGGGAACCTTTGCGCCGGGAGCGATCCGGGGTGGGCTCTTTGATTAATTTTTGTTTGTTTTATTTTGCTTCATATTTTATTTTAGGTATATTATATATTTTAATATTATGTTTAGGACTTGTAAATATTAGTCAGTTACTTTATGTTTTATAAGTTATGAATAAATATTGTAAACAATTACATTACCAATAAATATATTTAAATAATATTCTATGTAAATATACTAAGTAAGTACCTAAGACAAAATACTTTTTGGGTCGTAAAAGTAAAAAAATGCAATAGATGACTAAATGTATTAAGAAAATGAGAGTCGCGTATCTAAATTATTATTCTAGACATTTCAACTTGTAATCCTCATTTACTTCTTTTTCTCATTTTTAATTACATGTAGCGTGGCCACATATTCCTAATATGTTTATGATTTACATTCTATATCACTAACCCTGTATACAAGGTGTAACAGAACGGTGTGACAATATTAAAGAGTATACATATATATCATGTAAGGAGTCATATACCAAAATATGAAAAATTAAATCGCATATATTTTTTACCATACAAAAATTAGATAATATTTTTCACTTGATTTCGTGTTAGCCCTAGCGAGTGACGAAACTGAAATAAGCACACATTCTTTCATCCCGTTCTAGCATTAGTTTTAACGCAACGTATTCTCTCTCTCTCGCGCTCTCAGAGAGACACCGCCGCGCCGTGTCATTTGTCAATGAAAGAAAAGTCAATGAACGCTCAAAATGATAAGATGTAGGGTTGCAAGTCTTAAAGTTTTAATGAAAGTTCAACTTATGATTACTCGAAATCTATGACACTTAGAATTCTGAAACCTAGTGGGCTGTATTCTATATATACATAGGTATGTATAGTATAAGTATTGTCACACCCTTCTGTTACACCTTGTATACATATAATGTGAGGTAAACGGAACGTAATATCGAATTAGTGCTCTACATCACGTGTGGGAGGATTTTATGGTATTTTGGAATAGTTTTTGTGTAACAAAGAAATATAGAAGTGGAAATGACTAGTTCGATTAGATAGGTACTAATAACTTAGTTAATTGGTAATATTTTAATATTTATTTAATGCAAATCACATACAATATTACAATTTTACGAATTATTCCAAAAAAAAATGTTGTGTGACCCATTCACTTGACATTTATAAGCCCTATATAATTTCAAGATTTTTTCCTTTTATAAAATTCCTGTTAGAAATAAAAATTATTTAAAAGTTACTTAGGTAATTAAACAACTAACTTAATAATCAAAAGTTATGTAGTGTAACACAATACTTAAATAAATGGAACTTTGTCAAAGTATTAAAATTAACCGTTGAATAACATAAATAAAAACCATCGATTAAAAATGTACAACAGATCCAATTAAACGCTTCCATGATAGGTACATACTTATATTATTTTATATTTTAGATTCAAGTTAATACTTACCTTTTACATAGCAAAGCTAAGTTAGGTATGTCAGAAACTTGAAGCGCAATAAATATGTTCTTTGTCATATCCAGTAGCATTATTTGTACCTGCGTTCCTAGTACTCGTATGTACTAAGTAGGTATACCTATAGTAAGTAGGTACATACATATGCTTCGTAAAGGAATACCACCACATTTACATAACTATGTACTTCACATGATGACTTGGTTTGTAATTGGCTATTGTCATACGTCACTTTAGTATATAGTCTTGTAGGTAGGAATCCTTCTGTAGTTTTAATCCATAATAAAGTTCTAAAATAATTGAATGGACCACTATGATTTTCCCTTAAAATAAATAAATGTAATTCCTTAGTTTTCCGCATAGCGATTATAAATATATAGATTAGTCTAAGTAATAAACCAACGCATTAAAAATCAACCAAAAAGGGCCTTTTCACTTGCTTTGCATGATGATATAAAATAATATTGTTTAATAATATGTGCTTCTTTTATAAAAGCCCGTTCCTATCACCCCTAATATCATACAAGTCAACAACGTATGAGATAATACCTGCAGTTAAAAACATCGAACATTTTATATATCTATCAGTCAATGACATATTTTATCTACATCACATTGAGTGATCTTCAAAACTTACCATTATAATTACCAGACAAATATTGAATTAAAATGTAACTCTTTGATAAATAAATGTAAATAAAAACAAAGTCTGTAGACAGTGATAATTTCTGACTCGCACCACAGCTCGCACTTCGTAACTTTCACATTCGAATTCCAACTTTTGCGCGCGTCGGTTGTGTCCCAAGATGGCGGGAAAAGTAGCGATCGTCACCGGCTCCAACAAAGGACTTGGATACGCTGTAGTCAAGGGACTCTGCCAGAAGTTCCAGGGCACAGTCTACCTCACAGCCAGGAATGAAGAACTTGGAATGAGAGCAGTAAAAGAACTCAATGAAATTGGATTATATCCCCAATTTCACCAACTCGACGTCACAAATGAACAAAGTGTTAAAAAATTGGCTGAATTCGTCACAAACAAACATGGCGGATTTGACATTCTAGTCAATAATGCTGGCGTTTTAGAATGGCAAGAAATCTACCCAAGCTACGAATCTGCGAAGAGGAACATCGATACAAACTACAAAAGTCTCCTCACAATCGAAAAGTATTTATTTCCTCTGCTGAGAGAAAGCGCAAGAGTTGTGAACGTCTCGAGCGCATGCGGCCATCTCTCAAATATCAAAAACAAACAATGGCTTCAAGTCCTTCTAAATCCAGACTTGACCTTAGAAGAGGTGAACCAATTCGTAAACCAATATCTGGAAAGCGTAAAAAATAGCACGTTCGATAAGAAGAATTTTGCTGATGACGGGAAACATGCTGAGCATCGAGTATCAAAAATAGCAGTCACCGCGCTTACAAAAATCTGGCAGAAGAAATATCCCAACATCTCAATAAATGCTGTTCACCCGGGACATGTGAAGACAGACATGGCCGTCGGAACTGGAAAAATAGAAGCCGATGAAGCTGCTAAAGTTATTCTGTATGCTGCTTTGGATGCTTCTCCAAAGCTAAAAGGTACTTTTATTTGGCACGATGGGAAACTAATGGATTGGTATGATGCTGATACGGACTATTCATTCCAGTGCCCATGGTAACCATGTTTATTTAAATATTGTTGCTTAACATCAGGCAAGTTGTATTCAAGCGTGAGCCTATTTCATGTAAAAAAAATATTTTTTTTTAATAAAATCTTTTTATAAAACATTGTTCTTTAGTTTTCATTTCTTAACTTGTGAAACGAAACGCTTATTTGACGTTCCTGACAACGACTCGAGTTGACTTTGACAGGTGACAGCTGATACTGAAATCACGTTCATGGGTGTGCATGAAAGAAAATTACAAAAATTAAAATCAAGCCTTAAATCGCTAATAAAATTAAATAAGCATTGTCGCCGCAAAAAGTGACTGAAAAACCTTTCCCTATTTATAAAAAGCTAGTGTTTAATTCAAGAACCGGCGCCGTTTGAGGTGAGTTTGTCAAAAATCGTTACAGCTTCAATATTATTAAATTTTAGCGCTGCTTCTCCGTTGTGAGAGATGGAATTCCTCGCTGATAAAAGATTACATACGTCAAAACATAATAGTGTAGTTGTTGTCATTATTATCTCGGCGTAAAATGGTCAGATGTGGGAACAGAGAATCTTCCAAAAATAGACAGAAGCACCTTGACCTAGCAGATTTCATTACCATCGGATGTGCAGTATTACAGACCTAGTTACCCAGTTTCTGTGTTGCAGCGAGGGCAAAAACTGCTCAGTGCATTCAGATTAAAAACTTTGTAGTGTTGAAGCAGATATTTGCAGCAAATGTGCCAAAAAAGTGTGAAATAGGCCAAGGAAATGCCTTGAACTAGTTGTGTGATTTCTCCTAGTTATTTAGTGAAAGTGGCCAGAGTTCTGACACTAATGATGTATGGAGCTAAATACCAGCCAGGCTTAAAATACTTTGACACACTGACTGACCTAGAAACCAACAACCTTGGGCTTTGCCTTGATCAAAAACGAGTTATATAAATTACTAGGAAGTTGTTACAAAATAATAGATAACTGTAATTAATTATGTTATGGAATATGAATTTTGATATTAGCAACATGAATTATGATAGGTAGTTTGCTAAATTATGAAATGAATAAGTAGTTGTGCCAAAATTAAAATAATGTTTGCTGATATTCAGCACAAGATGCTAAAAAATCTTTGTCATTGAAAGCATGTTTGCATTATAAATCATATTGAATTTATAGTGTTGTAAGTTACACAAAATGTTAAAAGTCTTAATAAGGTACCTTATTACTACTAAAATAATCTGAATATCTGAGATGACCCCTGAAGTCATATTATTCAACTAAATATAAAATATTTCAAAAGGCATAATTACCATGTTATTATAAAAAGTACAATAAATATTCAAAACCACTATAGACTGATATGAAAGTACTGAGCAACTATTCACCTAATTCCTTATTGCAACAAACTACATGCTGTTTGTAAAGCACTGAGTAACAATGGTTATAGTGAAGTGTGGACGAGCCATGGCGTCGTTTGCGGCGCAGGCGGCGCTACGGTCGCGCTGGAGCTCCCTCATTGAGTCCACCAGTGTGGATGTCCCGGGGGAGGTCTCCGACGGAGTCCGATCTGTGGTTGGCTGGCTCAAACAGGCACGGATACTTTGTCTATTGATGGTGTATTAGATGTTTAGCACGGGTGTCATTGTAGAGAAATTGTTAAGTATTAAATGTAGATGGAATTATTTGTAAGTGGCAATATTGTATTGATGAAGTGGTGACCAAAAACCATATAGTTTTTGAAAGCTAGAGTTTAAAGCTTTCAGCGTAGGGCGCATCTGAGATTAAAATCAGGCAAGAAATGTTGCATAAGTTCCATCTATATTTGATACTTTGGTGTTACACCTGCTACAATATTGGCCAATCAAAGGAGCCTCAAATGTTATCATTGGCTCAATGATTCCACTTTGGGTATCATTGATTGGTGGAATTATTTCCTAGGTGTATTGGCATGGCTAGTTTTTATATTCACTTTATATTTTATAGTTTAGAAAATTGCAAATGCACTTTATGGTTATGGATGTAATTTTAATATTAAAACTTTCGTGAGACATTTTATCAATATATTAATTAAACACACAGAACATAACATACGTCCCAGAACATATAATATCTGAAGATGGATGTCATAACATCCGAAACGTGTAAACAACTTACGCGATTTACACATGAGTGAAAACCGTTTAGTCTATATTGATGTATTTATTCAAAGTTTCCTGTAGTGTGCAAGATCACCGATGGATTACACCACCAAGATATTAATGTATTCATTTACCTTGCTTTGAATGTTATTACTGGTGATGCACATTTTATATGGCACCATTATGGCTACTGTATTTAATTGAAAAGCATTGGGAAATTCTTTAATGGCATACATAGATAATAAGTAATTCAATACATTGAGGAAGTAGTTACTTACTTAAATAATATTATCTTCATGTTACAATCCTTGTTAGAAAATTGTGACCCGTCACAGCCACATCATTGTTTATGGAATTCTCTCAGATATATAGATACATGATAAACAGCATAGAACCTTCCATAGATGACACTTGTTCCCAGATTGAGAGATTTCGAAACACATGGGTATGCAATGCTGCCCTGATAACTCAAAATGCAGTAATCGACAAATGGCGGTTTCGAGAAAAACGCGGTTAAAACATTTTGAGTGATCTAAACATCAAATACATGTTATATAACTATTAAATTTTACCTAAAAATCAAGAAAAAAATCAAACTTTCTATTGGTATGCAAAATTTATTAATTTTTCTGTATCATTAGGATAAAATGCTTAGTACTGCATTTTCATCTAACGTCTGGCCTAGCGAGCATTACAAGATTGCTAAGACAAAGTGCAGTATATGTGTCGATTACTGCGTTATTGCCTAGCAAATGTTTAGTACTGCGTTTTTTGTTAGTATTGTTACCTATATTTTGGATGCAATAAATAAGTAATAAGCTGATCTTAGGCGGTTGTTGGGTGGCTGAGAAAACGAAATATTTTTTAAGATGATTTTGTTTTGAAATTTTAATATAACTCTTAATATCCAAATCTATACCTACATTTAATAAAACTGTAACTCATCGGTTTTTGTACATGACAGATAATTAATATAGAAATTACAAGTAAAGTGCATCAATGCAGCCGAACTCATACATACTAATTTAAAAAAAAATGTTTGTCCGTTTATCTGTGTTTGTGCTTATTTCAGAAATGGCTCAACCGATTTTGTTGGGGTTTTTATTAATAGGTAGTAATATTTTTTACTAGACATTAAATCTTTATTTTATTTCAATCAGTTCATAAATTAAAATGTTATTGCTATTTTAACCACACAAGGCGCAACTAAGGCAGAGTTTGATTTTTCTGGAAGTAATATATTTTTTAGATCTCCTTTTAAGCTTTTTGTTTAACTAGGCATTGGTAAATTGGAAATCTACGCTATTACTACCAATGTACCAGACAAAAAAATATTGTGTCATAATAATCACACTAAATGAAGGTAGGTTTTGAATCGTTCAACCCAACTAAAACAGCAATTCTGCTAATACCAACAAAAGTTTCCTTTCAAAACCAAAATAAAGTTTTGATACTAACTATATAATAATTAATTCTATAATATTTAGTGTTTTTATTCGTCTGTGCTATGTTTTATATGGAAGGACCTGGGCGCCCACCACGATGTATCTGCCCAAGAAAACTCCCCTAACGAATTAATTCTGCGGGGGAGTCACGACCCTCAGTCATGAGGAAATACGACTCAAAGAGAGATGTTTTATATATACTTCTTCTTATTTTCTCTTTGTATCTATTTAAAATTCTTATATGTAGTAAAGTTCTTAAAACTGCTACGTAATATAAAAAATATAAAACAAACAAACAGCATTTTTGCTAAAACACAATATTATAGTTCTATAAAAACTTAGTTATTTTATAAAAAAGTTATATTATATAAGAACCAAACGTATTATATGTATTAGTTTTATTTCAATCTCTTCATGCTCTAGCTGATCAAATGATAATTTATTTACAGGATTTATTTCTAGAACGGATTCTGTTACGAAGTATAACCTATTCTTATTATACCTAATTTTCTTTTTTGGGTTATGCAATTTTCAGGAAATACATTAGGTATTTCTCATATTATACAGTAGAATACTGCGTTTGGTTTTAGTATACGTTCGTTGCCATACAATGTTATGCTAGAGAAAAATGCAGTAATCGACGCAAGTACTGCAATTTGTTCTAGCACACGTCGATTACTGCAGATTGCGTTAGCATAAGCAATGTTTTTGTGCAAGTACTGCGGTTTGTACAGAGTAAAAAACATGTTTACAATCAAAAAATATATGATATTAATTTTTTTAGGTATAGATTAGCCTCATAGGATGCCATTTTTGCAAAAAAGTAAAAATCCCAAAAATGTCGATTACTGCATTTTGAGTTATGAGGGCAGAATGATTATCTGAAAAATATTAACACAATAAATCATAAATCAATATACCTACAATTAGTTAAGTACTAGATTCTTTTGGTGAAATAATGTGTTATTGTTATATATTGCACTAGCTGTTTATTTATCTATCTATGTTTTGGGCTGAATGTATTTATAAAGCACTTAATTTTTTTCTATAGCTGTAATATTAAGTACTATAATATTAAATAGCACTGATTTCAAGTTTAGATTGTTGATAGTAATATGATATTGGCAAACATAATGTTAAGATTTTTCAAACAGTCCACCTCAAGGGCTTATGATATGACAGTGGTAATGACTGCCATTTTATAAGACAAGTAACCAAGACATACATTCTACAGTATAACATGTCATCTGAACTACTGATGCTCAGGTGAAAATGCTAATTTTCTTTTTGCACCGTCACCGTCACCCATACAAAGACTGTTTTGGGTGCCATTTGCTAAATCTTATATTTGCTAAAGTTTATTAAGTTATTCATCGTTCTATTGATTTGTGGTTGGTTGTCATTTAAAGCGTCGAGTTTAAGATTTCAGACATTACTTATTGTGACAACTTTGGTGATCGCCAACCAATGCCCCAGTCAGCAGCGCAACGAGCCCGTTTGTCCTTTAAACCAGTATTGTAATGTCGACTAACTCGGCCGGTGTCGACCTTCAGCCTCCCCCACCTGGTCGCTGTATGGGATTGATTAATTTGACCCTAGCAAGGTGTAACCGATGTTCTACAGACCTAGTTACTGATGATGTTGTAGTACGACAGTCGCTAGTCCGTGTCAGAGGCCTCTGGGGCAGTTTAGGTACTCATGGCGCTCGGCTAGAGTTGTTCGTATAACGAAGTTGATGATGTATCTGACCTACATTTCATTCACCATTTACATTATGTGGTTATAATTTCTACACATTTCGTGCTCTTTTGCTCAAAATCCGGCTTGCACAAAGACTCTAACACATTTAGCCATTTTTACTAAGAATTTTTTTACAAATTTTGTCGCTGCAATCGTTGTTGAAGATGAGCCCTATAGTGTAAGAAAGCACTGAGTTGAAGCACGGAAAACCTAAAGAATACATATACCTACAACATTAGAAACTGTAACCAATAGCTCAGTACAATATCGTTGCTTACCATCAACCGGAAAGCAGCTTGCGGCGAGGTCACGGTCACTCGGGCTAATCAAATGTACCGCATACGAAATGAGGAAGGTTTCGTGTATACAACGACTTAGGTAAAGCGTTTATTCACTTGATAAAGATACGTGAAATTGTAGGTGTTGACTGTTTGTCACAGGTTAGCAGTTGCTTAGCTTAATCTTGCCAGAGACTTCTAGGGCGGCTTGGAAACTCTTTACTACTAAGTTTGCTCATCCTATTTGAATATAGTATTTCCTCGTGACTGAGGGTCATGACTCTTCATGACCCTCAGTCACGAGGAAATACTATATTTTGCGGGAGAGCCCGCAGAATTTATTCGTAAGGGAACTTTAAGGCAAATAAATCGTGGTGGTTGCCGATGCTACTTCACGTTCAAAGTTTAAAATCATGGAAAAAGAGGTAGCCGTAAAAGCTAAAATTTGGCGTAAAACTTTCAGATCTATTAGGTCTTTGACCAGCCTATAAATACGTAGAATCACGTAAGAAATGTAGGCATGTTAGTAAGTTCACGTGACGACACTCACGTGGTCGGCCCATGACATGATGTCTGGACACAAATAGACAAGAATTCCTATCGAAATAAATGTTGGAGGAAAATATCATGGACCGGAGACATGGATCCAGTATTTACTAGCAAAAATAAACTCTTAGGCAACTCGATATCAAGTAAATATGCAAAAAGTACCTCTAAACATCCTGTGAGTACCTAAACTAACATCGCCACTAATTGTTGTCTGTGGTTGATAACTGCTCAATACTTTACTAATTTCTTTAAAAAAGACGATACGACTATACAATGACAATTTCATTGGCACACTGTCTCTAATAGTACTTAATGTATACTTTGTTGTATTTTAAATGATCATAGGAAAGTTTGAAAGTAACGGCAATATGTTGATTAGGACATGAGTAACAGAGACAGATATAGGCAGACAATTTTAACATAAAATTATGCTTTGATGTTGGTAGTAATGGGTACTACAATTATGCAACCTTTCTAATACCTACAAAGGGATTTTCTTCTAAATTTCCATCTTACAAACTATGTCCATAAAAGTGAGCACCCAACTAAATTCACACGTAACGAGCACGGAAACTATAAAAGGATATTATCCCCTTATTTTACAAAATATAAAGGCCATTATCCCTTATTAAACTAGTGTAATGTTGTTACCCTTGACATAACGGGAAATTGTCTTCCCTGCGTTCTTGTTATTGAATTTGATGTCAATAGACGAATAGATAAGTTAATTTGTGCGTCGGTTCGTTGAGTCCGAGGGAAATCACTCTTCGCAAGGAGAACATGGGAACTAAAATCTTGGACTATTTTGTCTCGTCGTTAACTTTGGAATACAAATCTACGGCAGCGACCCAATGACATATACATATAAATATTACGATATGTATAAACTCGCGGTATCGCTGCTTTGCCTATTCTATCGTGTATGCACCGAGGCATAACTGCTTGTTGAAAATGGTGCCCGATTTGGTGGTCATTTGTTATAGCAGCAAAACAGAATGTCTATTACTGTTAGGTAGGTAGGTACCTATACCAAGAAAAAAACAAAAATTGAACGATTCGGCGAAAACGAAAAAAAAAATATGCTTACATCAGTACATTAATCTACCATTTCATAATGTGCATATATTATGTATTTTCATGTTACTGTTACCAGTTACCATGGTACGCAGCAAAAGTGCTGCCCCCACTCTATTTTTGAGTAATATTGCTTCGTTTCAGAGACGTGCCTCTTTGTCGTCTAATTTACTTACAGCTTTTACTTGCCCGAGTTTCTGATGGAAGCCACTCAGTACGTACTACATACTTATAGGCTCCGTAAAAATAATGGATCAGGGCGATTATTTTGGGAAATATTGTTTGGGTTATTCAAGCTTATTAGCTGTGCTATAAGTAAGGATACAAATATACAACATAGAAGTAGTTAGTCAAACAATGAAAATATGTCGACAACCGTATGCTGATTCCTCCTCCTCCTTGCGTCGTAGTCCTCATTACTGAGGGTCGTGAATCCCCCCACGGGATATTAGTTTTTCCTTAATGATGTTCTTCCATCTGCAGCTGTCCTTAGCGACGTGAAGAGCATCATACAGCTTGGTGTCCAGCGTTGAGCGTACTTGGTCGGACCACCTGGTTGGGCTACGGCCTCTCGGCCTTCTGCCATCGACCTTACCAGTGAGCATCAGCTGTTCGAGGTTATGGCCTTCTGTCCGGGCAATGTGGCCAAAGAATTCCAGGACCCTTCGCAGGCATAAGGTGGAAAGCCTAGTTTTGACATTGAGCTCACGAAGGATCGATACATTTGTACGGAACGCTGTCCACGGGATTTGGAGCATCTTGCGCCAGCACCACATCTCAAAGGCATCAATACGATCTCGATCGGCTTTCTTTAGTGTTCACGTTTCTGATCCGTAGCTAAAGATGGAAAAAACTAAAGAGTTCACCAGTTTCGTCTTTGTCCTTCTTGATATGTTGCGGTCTTTCCATATGCGCTCCAGTTGGGACATTGCGGTTTTAGCCATTCCGATATGTCTTCTTATGTCATTTTCGCAAGAGCCTGTGTTATATAATGCTGATTACGATATTCTAAAATGAATCATTTTTATAGCTATAACCCGGTTAAACTAAATATTACGGAGGCCTATCTCCTACGTATTGGCTACTCTGTTGAAAGCGCTACACGGTAGCGTTGGAATACGTCACAGTGTAAAAGTATCGCCGTCCCGGTAGTGGGAGTAAAAGAAATCACCAATACCTAAAAGTTGACATAATACCTAATATGTAAAAATCGACGCAAAGGAGTAGGACGAAAAATTTTGAATTATTTCTGGGCGCGTCGAATCGTCCGAACCTTCCACAAAGACCATTAAGATTTCGTAAAGACAACTCGTTCGGCTCATATACATAGGTATGTGCTCTTTCACCTTACATTATTATTCAACAATGTTTGTATGGTGCAGGCGTCCCTGGAGGTGCGGTCGGTGGGGCGGCGCGCGGTGAGCTCGCTGGCGGGCCGCGGCATGGCCGGGGAGGTGGTGATCGTGCACTTCAACGATGTCTACAACATCGAGCAGACCACCAGTGAGTCAAATATATTCCCACCACAGCTTACAACTTTTCTAAATTTTGGGGAAGAAAATACCAAAAATCTGCATTGTATACCTACCGTACATATATCGATATTAAACTGTGATCAATGTCTCCGTTTGACGTCATTTGCAAGAATGCAATGTCGTCATTTGCATAATTGCAAAGTCCAAAAGCAACTTCCCAAAACCTGAAAAGATACGTTTAAAAGGTGTTTCTGATTGTATATTGCAGACACGGAGCCGGTGGGCGGCGCGCTGCGGTTCAGCTCGGCGGTGAAGGCGCTGCAGCACCTCAACCCGCTCGTGCTGTTCAGCGGGGACGCCTTCTCACCCAGCATGCGTGAGTAGCTGTACTTACGGGAGAACGATTCTACACAATACAATATCGCCCACTTAAATATATTTTCTTTCTTTTCTTTCTTTCTTTCTTTCCACTTAGTAGTGGTTATGCTTTCGGGATCTGATGACAGACGCTATGTGCAAAAGACTGGTGTTAACGTCTTTGGATTTATAGCATTGGGTGTTAATAACATTGTAGCTTTTATTTTTCAGTTGACACTGGACGTATTCAGTTGTCGTATACTTATTTAGTCATGTCTAACTGAAAGCCAACAAGCTTTATCATAAAATATGTTTTCATACAATGTTTTTTCTCGAAATCTTCTAGAGGCGAGATCTTTGCTTAGATACCAACAATTTGAGATGTAAACCACCAGTCTATCTTTCTTATTTTCGAGTCTAATTATAAGTACAACAATTTGTATAGAAATAGCGGCCTGGCGACTGCACCTCAAGTGTTGTACCTCACCAGCTAATAGCTATGCTATATTAATATCTATATGTTACGTTCCAGTGTCGACGTTCACGAAGGGCGAGCAGATGGTGCCGGTGCTGAACGAGGTGGGCACGCACTGCGCTGTCTTCGGGAACCATGACTTCGGTGAGCACCTTACAATAATACTTACTTTGAAAGATAGTGGCCTATGGATATATTTTAATTGAAACTCTTTTACTAGCATTATTTAGAATGAAAAGCGTGTGTATTGCTGATATTTATAATTATTTATACATATTTGCACGCCCTATGGGTTACAATGTAGCGCCCTCTAATATAATAACTGTTTAAATTTTGTACTTTAATAAATTGACCAATTTTTATAACTATCTGACATTCTGCAAATAATTTTGATTTTGTAATTTCATGCTCTAAACCTTTACCTACTTTTAATGTAATATTTCCTTTAAAAAAATCCTTTTTTGATGGAATATAAATTTATTAAATAGTTTACGAATTTATATATACTCATTTAAAATTTAATTCATAATTGAAACAATATATTATGTATATTTGTACACATAGTGTACCTATATAATATCTCTACCGATGCTTTTAACTTCATTCCTCACTACAACGATGTCCTCTCCTCAGACTTCGGTCTGGAAGTGCTGCAGGGGCTGGTGGCTCAGTGCAACTTCCCCTGGCTGATGTCCAACGTCATCGACAACGAGACGGGGCGGCCGCTCGGGGACGGGAAGATCACACACGCACTCATGTGCAACGGACACAAGATAGGACTCATAGGGCTGGTGGAACAGGTCAGTACAATATTAGATATAACGACATCTAGCGAAAAATAATTGAAACTACTACATTAATAGGTATAGCGCCATCTGTCGATTAATGTTTGAACTACAACGTCAACGACAACGAGACGGGGCAGCCGCTCGGAGACGGCAAGATCACACACGCACTCATGTGCAACGGACACAAGATAGGACTCATAGGGCTGGTGGAACAGGTCAGTACAATATTAGATTTAATGACATCTAGCGAAAAATATTTTTTGAACTACTATGTAATTAGGTATAGCGCCATCTGTCGATGAATGTTTGAACTACAACGTCATCGACAACGAGACGGGGCGGCCGCTCGGAGACGGGAAGATCACACACGCACTCTTGATAGGACTTGTAGGATATGTCAGTTGTTAGATATACCTAATGGTTCCATGTTAATGAAAAACAATGAACGAAGACGTTCGTATTATAAAAGTAACCATAGAAAATGAGTAAAACTACAATGTTATCGACAACTAGACTGACATCTAACGAAAAATACTTAAACTTCTACGTTAACTATAACGCCATCTGTTGAGAAAAACATTTAATCATTACAACACTATCACGAAGTTGTTCCCTGTTGCAGGAGTGGCTGGAGACGCTGGCCACCATCAACCCCGAGGAGGTGACCTTCATAGACTTCGTGCAGGCCGGGACCAAGCTGGCCGAGCAACTCAAGCAGGAGGTCGGTACTTATGCCGCTCAAATTATAGTAATACGCTGAATATTAAATATGAAAATGGGTGACCGAAAAGTGGCATTCAATTTTGGGCGCTTCTGTTGGTCGGATGACACGTTAAATTGTAGGTCCCGGATCTTTGTCTAGTACTGCAGTCGTTACGCCATGTCAGAGGCCCTTAGGGCGGCTTGGTGAACTCTTGACACCAGAGTTAGCCACTCTCATTCGATAAGAAGAAGCAGAATATTAAACGATACATTTTACTCCATAACAAAGATTGATGGAAAAATATACAAAACTGAACATTATCTATTAAATTGATAAAATTGTATTAATAAGTAGATAGCAGCACATTTATATGATATTGCTTCGTTAATCCAGTGATCTCTAAAGTCATGCGTTCAAATTTCGTCCTGAGATCCTTTTAGCAGTCTTGACAATGAAAAGGATATGTTTGTTGCGTTGATAGTAGGTATACTGTTTTGTTAGTATCAACCAACCAACAACAAAATAAAAAAAGATTTAATTGCCAAAAAAAATTTTCTCACAAAATGTTTCGAATCCTCTGACCTTTGGTGTTCGTTAGGCTGTGTTACGAGGTCAGAGTCATTTACCAGTATATTTCTATTTTAATCATAATTTCGTCTTTGGAGCTAGGTTACACATTTTTTTTTTAATATTTAACTAGCCTCAATTTGTGTACAAATTCAAGTGGTATGACCACAAGCAGTATACGCAAGCAATGTACTAACAACAAGCAGTAACTAATCAAAGTCAAAGTCAAAGATATTTATTGCGAAATATAGGTACAATTGATGGTAGTGAGATTACATAGGAACTCTATACTTCCACCCGTAAGGCGTGCAAATTACAATTAAAATAATATACAATAATAATAAATGTTTATATATCCTGTGCAGGGCTGTGAGTATGTGATAGCGCTGACGCACATGCGCACCCCCAACGACGTGAAGCTGGCGGAGAGCGGCGCCGACATAGACCTCGTGCTCGGGGGTCACGACCACGTGTACGAGGTGCTCGAGGTGAGGGGAGCTATACTTATATATAGATATTTAGACCCCGTGCGACCCCGTGCTCGGGGGACACGACCACGTGTACGAGGTGCTCGAGGTGAGGGGAGCTATACTTATATATAGATATTTAGACCTCGTGCTCGGGGGACACGACCACGTGTACGAGGTGCTCGAGGTGAGGGGAGCTATACTTATATATAGATATTTAGACCCCGTGCGACCCCGTGCTCGGGGGACACGACCACGTGTACGAGGTGCTCGAGGTGAGGGGAGCTATACTTATATATAGATATATAGACCTCGTGCTCGGGGGACACGACCACGTGTACGAGGTGCTCGAGGTGAGGGAACACAATTATATTAGTACAAACAACACATTTTTTTTTAAATAGCAATATTTTCATAAAAATATCTTTTAGATGACTTCATAACCCTCCTTCTTTGAAGTCGGCTAAAAATTAAAGGTATGCCCACAGAAGAAAGAAAACAATGGAAGTGGTGCTCGTATCTCCAGCCTGCGCCACAATCAAGCAGAATATCGCAACATTCGCGGCGGCCATGATTAGTCGTGCTTACTACGTGAGCTAGAACACGTTCCGCACTCGCACAATAACATGTTTAAAAATAATCCATGCATTGTTGTGCAAATATTAATTTATCAAATGGAGATGTAGGTATATTTTGTTTTACATATGTGTGAGTTTGGCGACGCCGCGTACCCGTACTAAGTAGTTATAAGGGCACTTTCATTGTTTTCTCTATTTCGTGGGTATGCCAGCCTTGCTGTTTCACTTTACTTCAACGATCAACACACACAGAGTGCTTTCTTTCTTTTTTTGATCTTTATACATTCAGGTATGATAGCTTTGAAAGTATGTTCATAATAATTAAGAACATACTTTCAAAGCTAGCCGGTCTGTTGCAGAGGCACAACACTAATAATTAGTGTTGTGCCTCTGCAACAGACCGGCTAGCTCTTCAGACAACAAACATATTTTTGCTTGTTTTTATATCTGTTCCTATATCACCACCGCACTCTACCTTCTGTTGTTGAGAAACACACCCGAAGACAAATAATTTTGTTTGTTATTGTTGTGAAATTGCTGTATAATCATTCCAAACAAATGTTTCTATATACATATACCAATAATCATATTCCCCAACATATGTATGTACATTATGTATGTATACGTGTCCAGGTGAACAACAAGTACATAGTGAAGAGCGGCACGGACTTCCGCCAGTTCTCCAAGATCAGCATCACTTTCGGCGAGGCGTGCACGCGCGTCGACATCGCAGACTGCCACGTCACCGCCGCCTACCCGGAGGACCCCGAGCTCAAGGCCAAGACTGACCCTTACTCGGGTCAGTACATCTGTTAAGACGTATTTCCTCATGACTGAGGGTCGGGACTCCCCCGCAGAATTATTTCGTTAGGAGAGTTCTCTTGAGCAGATACATCGTGATGGGTGCCAGTTATATTATATGGGTAGAGTAAACAAAGAAGAAATAGCTTCATCAAGAGGTTTGTTATGTGTGATCGTCTTATGCATCAGTAAGGGATGTGTACATGTGCGTGTGTGTAATTTGTATGTTACAATGCTTTTAATTTCCAAACTCTAAATATACGATGAATTCTATGGCTTGTATTCCACAGTAGAATATCCTGTGCTGTGGGATGCGAACTCTTTCTATGGTTAATGAACAGAACGTATGAAAAGTGACAAGTACGAGACTCCTTCTAAAGTTAATTAAACAAACGATTTTCAATCCCAATTGATCGCCCAATGTCTCTGATTACCATCCACCTTTTTATGTTAATTGTATTCTTTATTTTGGTGTACAGTATATTTGATTGATTTTATGAACATGCATAAAATAACTGTTTATGTTATTGGATTATTTTTGTGCTGTTTATGCTATTTTTTGAAATGCTTCTCGTTGCAGCGATGATCGAGGGCAAGATGGACGAGGTGCTGGGCAAGTTCTGCGTGCCGCTGGAGGGGCGGTTCAGCGAGGTGCGCGCCGCCGAGACCAACCTCGGCAACTGGGTGTGCGACGTGCTGCTCGCCGCCACGCACGCAGACTGCGTGCTGCTCAACTCGGGGACCTTCCGCTCCGACCAGGTGCGGAGCATGTGGATCACATCACACATTTATATCACAGTTTACTCTAATGCTATTGAAATAATTTTGCTAAGCCTCATTGTCGTTTCAGTTTACACCATAACACTAATGTTACTGAAAATATATCCCCGGCCTCGTATCGTGTTAGGTGCACCCGGCGGGCGAGTTCACCCGGCGCGACCTGTGCTCCATCATCCCCATGCGCGACCCCATGGTGGTGGTGGAGTGTCCGGGCGGCACGCTGCTCGCCGCGCTCGAGAACGCAGTCAGCAAGTACCCGCGCCTCGAGGGACGCTTCCCGCAGGTACACACGCGTACACATGCGTACACACACGTACACATACATACACAGTTACAGTATTTCAATAGCCCAACATGACACCCGCAGGTGGGCGGGCTGTCGTTCGCGTTCGACCCGCGCGCGCCGGCGGGGCAGCGCGTGGCGGAGCAGACGGTGCGCGTGGGGGACGAGTACGTGCGGCGCGCGCAGCGCTACCGCCTCGCCGTCAAGCAGTACCTGGCGCGCGGGAACGACGGGTACACCATGCTCAAGGACTGCAGCGTGCTGGTCCGTGTCATTCATTATATATTTACAAAAGATACAGACACAAAATGCGCGCTAAAAAGATCAGAAACAAATAACACTGGGGCGCATAAGACTAAACCTACAGTTCAATTAAGTCCGTACTCAACACTCGTGTTGGATTCTGAGAGTTTTACATTATTATTTATGAAAAATACAAAATTGATATAAATAATGACAGCAAGTAAGTAGACAAGCAGAGCAATATTATACTGCATACACTATACTACACTAGATGTATATTCCCCACAGAACAACACGAGCCCGACGACACAGGGTTACCTAGTGTGGGGTTGATAATTTGTCAACTATCAAATTGAATATGTACTTTATAATGTAATATAAAAACGATATCTTTGAATGAAGTCTTCTAAATAACAATAAATTAATTATGTTTGTTGTTTGAAACCGACGAGAAGAAGTCCACTAACCATCTTTCCTTAATAATCATCTGCAAGTAATCTTCACTAAGTAACGTCGAATTCAATATCTTATATTTACATGTCATATAATATACTCGCAGGTGGAGGAGGACATGTGCCCGGAGATAGGCATGGCGATCCAGAACCACTTCGCGGCCATCAACGTGCGCACCGGCCGCGCCAGGCACTCCAAGCACAGGCAGTCACTCGTCGCGCTCTCCAGGAGGTACTACTCACTCGTTAATGAGGGTTGTCACTCCCCCGCTGAGTTGGTTAGTTGGGGAAGTTCATCGGCCGCTTCATCGCGAGAGACGCCCAAATAATTCTACGTTAGACACCTCCTTGAATGTTATTGTTCATTACTCTCCCGCAGAGAGAAAATTTCTTTATTTAAGGCTGTATTTGATCCGAGGTATGGCAGTTGAATGATAGAGAATGGAAAATGCCCCTAGTTTCAAATTAGTAGTCTGATATATTGCCGTAGTGTTCAAAAAGTAATAAAAATATAGTTAGTGTGATATGAAGCAAGTTTGTATGTTTCAGACACAGCCTGGTGAAGATGTTAGAGGGCGCGGAGCTGGACGGCCCCCCGCCGCTGCGGCGCGCCTCCTCGGCCGCTGCGGAGACACACGCACCACACCACAGGTACGTAATGTTGGAGGGCGCGGAGCTGGACGGCCCCCCGCCGCTGCGGCGCGCCTCCTCGGCCGCTGCGGAGACACACGCACCACACCACAGGTACGTAATGTTGGAGGGCGCGGAGCTGGACGGCCCCCCGCCGCTGCGGCGCGCCTCCTCGGCCGCTGCGGAGACACACGCACCACACCACAGGTACGTAATGTTGGAGGGCGCGGAGCTGGACGGCCCCCCGCCGCTGCGGCGCGCCTCCTCGGCCGCTGCGGAGACACACGCACCACACCACAGGTACGTAATGTTGGAGGGCGCGGAGCTGGACGGCCCCCCGCCGCTGCGGCGCGCCTCCTCGGCCGCTGCGGCGACACACGCACCACACCACAGGAACGATACATGTAGTCATTTAACAAGTAACAGAAAACACATAGATGCTAAACAAACTTATTGGCTCTTAAGGTGGGTTGGAAACTTTCACACCAGAGTTAATAAGCCACATTTCACATTTGATAGGAAGAAGACTAAACATGATTGTACGACAAACACGGTGGAGAAACACACCTAATGACTGTAAAACATGTTTATAAATACTTACGCGTAATTAGTAGTTGCGAATAATCTAGAACTTTCTTGCGTAACAATACTTCTCTACTCAAAAAAATATTTGTCTATATACCAGGCTACTACGGATTAAACCGGAATGTGTGTCCGTCCCGCAGGCTGACTCGCCGCGCCTCCCTGGACGACCTGGAGCAGAGCTCGTGCGAGCTGGCGCCCAAACTGGACAACCGGATCATAGTGCTGGACAGGCCGGAGGTAACGCATGCAACACTTCACATGCCTGCTACAACACAGGCAACACTACAGCCTCCTTACACGAGAGGTATCTTAGTGAGCGTACTGACGCTCGCTTATGGAATAGAAACACCAATGTATGGGAGTGACGTAATATCTCCCCCGCGGAGCGACAGTACGCTCACTAAAATACGCCTCTAGTCTAAGGGGGCAGTAAGGCAGACCTAACTTAAATTGTATCACATTTACCTGTGTACAAATAAACATCTTTTATCTTATCTTTATCTTATGCCGTATCGATAATTTAGGATATAATACACTAATCTATATAGACATGCAGCTATGTTAAAGTGAATATATCTCTATTACTGTGTGTACGTATCGTATGTAAGTTAGTACGAAAATGATGAATTTTTGTGTTGAGAGTATCCGAGTTATGACAACACATTAACCTTCGAACATGAGTCGATATTCTACTTACCTATCTGCACTAAAAGATCTCAGTTGTGAATACGATTTTTTTTCCTTTTTTGCAATGGTCATCGGTCACCCATCCAAAGACCGACTAACCGTCTAACTAGCTAACCGTCGATAGATATGAATATTAGTTCCCCTGCGTGTGCAGAAACTGAACGAGCTGCTGCTAGAGCGCGTGCGGTGGGAGTCTGACGCCGTCATCAAGGAGGTGGACGACGAGACCTCGCCCTGAACTACCTCCCGCGCCGGCGTGCGTCGCTGCACTGCTGCCCGCTAGTGAGGGGGTGCGGACCACTGCTGAACTGCTGCTAACATGCTTCTAATATAAACAATTTGTTATAGAAATAGAATACAAAAAATAACGAAGAAATTCAAATTACACTAACAATTTAGCTACCGAGAAACTGTCACAAACGAACAATCACACTTTTGTTGTGTGTATTCTCTACCAAAAGTCGCATAAAAATGAAATCGAACACTTTAAAAAAAAAGTCTCTTGTATTGAAGCAGTTGTTCTCACCCCAAACACAATCATAACCAATGAGTTATAAAGTATTTAATTTACCAATGATATATGATTTCCATGATGTATTAGTGTCGCCGCTGAGTCTGTCTTACACCTACCTCACAGAGTATTCCAGTGTGCTGTGTCTTGCGCGGACACCCAGTACTTTATTTATACAATAAACGTGTCATGATGCTCCAATAATGTGATTGCATTTCCATACAAACTGTTGAATGGAAATATTCAAGAACTAAGAAAGACCGATATAATGTTTTTTTTTACGTGGTATAGCTTTACGTTTGACTACAGCCTGCCTGATGTTAAGCGTTGCTGCAGCCTAGAGTTACTTCACTCAACACGCTTACCTAGAAGATACCTATCAACTCAAGATTTGAAGACCCCTGGATTGTAGGTTGGTTTACATCTCAAATCGTATTTGTCCAAAAAAGATCTACCCACTAGAGAACAAACTATGTATGTAAGTTTTATGGTTTTCTATTTTTCTCAGAAAATATGGTTTCAATAACCATGTTACTAATTTGGGTAGTTTTCTTAATTTGGACACCTACAATGTGAGATATAAATTATCTTTCAATCATTAGTTACTATACAACAATTTGTATGATTAGTTGATCGTGTAATGCAATATTCCACAACACAAGTTAAGATCTTCAATCATAGACATATTATGTACATAAAAATAAAAATAATATTCTTCCAAGCAATTTGTGTGCATTTGAAATAATACTGGGTTAGGCATAACGACGTGGACATAGTTTCAAAATACTCATAACTTATTCTCATGCTTAATTTAATTACTGATAGAGGCACCAAAAAGAAAATAAAATTAAATGCGAGTTAAACTCGCCTGCCGAGGGTTCCGTACCAAATTTTATTAATGAATTAATTTCATAATTTTCGTGTTTTTAGTATTACTATTTGCGGTGTTTTTATGCATCTTTCTCAATACTACTTATGTAGGTCTTCCATCTGTGAGTGTTTTTACATTTGAGAAACATTAACTTAATTGTGAATGTACATAGATAAGAACAAATACAAAATAAATGTAAACATTGTAAATTCAGCTTCATCTTATGAATTTGGGAGCAAAATTAAATATATTTTGCACATATTTATGCATAATATTTATGTAGTCAGAAGATAAAATAAAATACAATTTGTTTTACTCCACGAGGGGGTTTTTTGTTATAATAATTTATTTATTTTTAATACTTTGCTAAGCATATCAAATAATGTGATTCTGAGATTTTTTCAAATAGTAATAAATGTTGTTATTTATTAATAAAGCTATCTTTTGTAGTCGTTACCGCCATGTTTGACTTGAATGTTAATGAAAAGACAGTATTTTTATAGGTCTTCTAAGTGTAATGCAAAGTCCGATTAAAATTAATATATTTGTGTAATTTTATTCATAAAATAATCTGTTATATTAATAAATATCGATATATTGGTACTTTATACATATTCGAAAACATAATAGTTACATTTTATGTACATAAGGGTTACTGATAAATATTAAACTTGCGATTGAAATACATAGATAATTGTTGGAGTAGGTTTTATGCGTGATAAACAGAAATATGTGCACAGAGACACAGAAATTGCTGTAATTAAATTGTAAGATAAAGTGTACACTTTATTTACGAGTAACCCTGTGTAAATGTTTCAATTAAAACGGTGTTCTGATTACGATGGAACGACGAAGTACTAAACTGACATACGATTTATCCGACTTTGGAATAAAAGTTTTCCGATAATTATTATAATTGTAATTTATATATTGTAAAACATTAATCATAATCATAATCATTTTATTTCGTAAATTATTTACACGTCAATACAAAAATTATAAAATATTAACATTTAAGTTTTGACATGTAAGTTTGATTAATTAATGTTGGCCTACTTGTCTTATGAATACAATAGATGTATGTATGTATGTGAGGGTCTTTTATAAGAAATATCTTACTTTAAGGATGGTTTAGTATATCTAGTAGTGATGACAGGACTGGGTAGGTTTTGAAATTCAAAATTTGAGTGTTAAGTACATATAGTCTCTGGAAGGGGCAAGCTTAATGCTTTCCATCATAACTATATAAAAGCCTATTCTTACTATTTTCTTCTTAGTTGGATGAAAGTATTTCCCTAAAGTAAGTTATATATCTTAAAAGTAGGTACCCTACATACCTACATACTTACAACTATGCCGTGGGAATCCCAGAACAAATGTTTAGATCTGTCACTTATTATCAGCTAGATAATAAATTACATTAATTAATATAGTATATATTAGCTTTGTCACAAATTGTTAGTGCGTATATGCAATCACTTTATGTATGTGGAAGGCTTTCGTGACATATACAGGCCTCAAAAATTTTAAAATTGTGCATATTTTTTCTTTTGATTTTTATTTTTACACTTAGTACATGCTTAATGTACGTGTGATGAAGAAAAGGACAGTATGATGGCACAACAGGTTTTGAAATTATAAACTCGGAAATTTGAAACTGTATTTCAATATTTTTTTAAATGTTGTAATAACTTTTTTATATAAATTTGTAGAGGCATGTAATCACGGGAGCCTGTTTATATATTCGCACGTTGCCATTATGTATGTAATGTATGTATTTTAGTACAAGTGATACCAAAGATATCTTTGTGTACATAGTTTAGCTTCCGCTCCACTTCGGTGGGCATAAAATACGTAACTATACAATATTACAGTTTCTTTATTACAAGCTAATCTGACTGTTCATAATAATTTATATAATTTCTATCAATATATATAAAAAGAGCGGTGAGCTCTGGCAAGGTTCCAAACCGATTTATACTTTCAGGGCCATATTTTTTATGTATGTATAAAAAAACACATTTAATAATGGGAATCTGATGTGTCAATAAATTTAATATTATTGTTATTTATGATGCCGTCTTTAATTCCCACTCAAGTACATAATGAATGAACGTATTAATATGTTTACAAGTCGAGTCTTATGAAAGTATTGTCCAGTGCCTTGCGATGGTATATGTAGCTATCTCACACTTGCATTGTTTGCTGACCGCCGCAACTAGTCGAAGGGACTCAAATATGTGTTTTCACCTTTTTTTAACTTATATGGGTTTGCAATTGGCCATAGTCTTCCTGATAGTAAGCAAAGGCTATGGCCTTAAATGGAGCTAATATTTAAACTTGCTGCAGCCAATGATATTCTATATAAACTGAGGTAGATGCGTTTATACCCCGTTCTGTGTAGCGAACTCAAATCAGGCTACGTAGCATGATTCGGCTCAGTCGCCTCGAAGCAACGCGCGGCGACGCACGTTGACGGCGCGACTTTTTATCAGTAAAAAATATTCACAATGATATTGTATGTGTTTAGAAAGTGCAATAATTACACTGGGACGAGTGCCAAAAGCAAGAAGGATGTGTCGTTTCATTTGTAATTATTGTTTATCCTTTTAAAATGAAAATACAAATATTTAATATTACTAATCAATCAACCGACGCGTTGCCACTTAGCCATCTCCACGAAAGAGACAAATAGCGACTCGAATTCACGATTGACGGCTGACGTAGCTGTAAACATACGTTTATCTCTTTCTCACAACGGGGCTTTATATATCTCTGACCACTTTTACTTTCCTGAACGATGTAAACAACGCTGCGTATATACTACCTAAATAGCTATAGCATAATTTCGCCACGCGCTAGGGCGATTTTTAATGGGTGTAACGTCTCTATTTGTAAAACCTCATTGGCTGCAGCACACGTTCTGGATAACCTTACGCTGAATTACCATATTTTATGTGATTACTATTTGCAAAATTTTATTGTGTATTTATTTGCAAAATTCTAGTGATTAATGTATATTTTAGTCCTTACGACGTTATTGCACTATACATCACTTTTTACTGCCACATGTATATTTTTAAATAATTTTATATATGTATTATGTAATGTTGTATTATTGTAGTTATAAAATACTTGATTATGCAAAACACGCTTTATTATCTCAGCAATTAGATTGCTTCTCGTCTGTTTGTGTTGTTTGTTATAGAATAGACAGAATGTTGGCGAGACTATTTTCTATTCTCTATTCTTGAGTACAGGGGGGGCAATTTTATAGGTCTCATTTGACACCCGGTATTGATGTATATTTCATGTCAAGAGTGGCGTAAAATTACTGAAGAAAATATATAAAAAAACATAGTCTAATTGAGACCTTCCTCCTTTTGTGAAGTCGGTACCTATACATATGTAAATATGCATGTATAATACATAAGTGATGTCAAATAAAACCTATAAAATGGACTACTGATAAAATATGTCTATGTGGTTAATACTGTGCTACATGCCTACTTGTTACCATGTGAGTCTGCGTACAGTATAGTAGGTATGAGGAGGCAAGCTCAATTATTTACTTTGTGATTTTGCTATACACAGTATATTTATTTAGCCAGTTATTAAATCATGGGGGTTTACTTGTTATTTTATCAGCGCTTACCATCAAACAAATGCGGGCAAGCTGTTTTAAATAAAAAAAATTAGACAACAAGTGGCAACAATAAAATAACAATTCGAAGAGAGAGTAAGCATTATGCTTGTTATCAAGCACATATAATTGCTCGTCAAATATATTAAAATAGCAAGTACCTAAAGTCTCGAAATAGATGTACATTCTACAAGAATGCTTTATCTGTGCAAATGACCAGTTTACTAATTAATGTGAACTTTAATTTTCTTGTGATCAATTATGTTGTGAGACAGTTTGTGATATTTAATTCATAATTTTGTTGCTGACATAAATTATTGTTACATGTTTTTATCATTCAAATATACAATCTAGTGTGAATATGTGAGTTTTATTACCAGCCGAGGTGTATTCGGGAAAAAGAAATGGAAAAATCCAATAGTGTTAGCTGTTGACTACATGTGTCTTCACCTCGGAGATAACATTATCAAAATCAGGCCATCCATTTAGGAGCTATGAAGCTACAGACAAACAAAAATAATTATTTTGTACATACATACACAAACACATAAGCATTAGAAGTTTAGTAGAGGTCCTACAATTGGGGTTGAGGTTGATGTTAAAAATCTGGTGTATCTTTTAATATGAAGCCTAAAATAGGAAATAAATAACACAAATGTATAGGATAGTAATAAGAAATACTTTATTTACACTAACTACATACAGAGTACAACAACAACATAATTTAGAGCCTAAATATAAAACAATGTTCTCCGCCATCACAGTAGATAATTTTAGGAAGTGCCAAAATTAGAAATCACAATATCCCTGATTTTTATGTGATCAACCTTATTTGAAATGTAACAACAATAGTATGGGTACAATAAGACAAGACTATTATATCGGTAAATTTATATACAAAATGTTAGACACTGTATTAAGAATTTATTGACTAAATAGTTTTGTGTTATTGTAGCTTTTCTAAATGTATCAAATCAGGTTTAAATTAAATAACATATCAGAATCAGTGCCGGCAAAAGGATTTATACTTGGTATGTTCTACATAATATATGTAACTAATTAAATAAATAACTGAGACACACTTTTTCTTCAAAGTCATCTGACAAAATTGATTTAACTGAAGACAAAAAACCGCCATCTTTGTGTTTCCTCATCATATTCATAACTAAATCGCAGTTTGTATAAGGACAATCCACAGTCAGTCACATTCAGTGCCCTATACTATCACCATACCAAAAATTGTGTTGATCCGTCACTCTGTCGCGATATAAAGGTACAAACAAACCAGCAAACAATTTCACACAGGTTCTTTAAAAAACCTGTAAGTATATAGACTATAGGCCGTGTGTGCGGCGGCATGTGTGTGTCTGTACTGTGTCTGTGTGTGCGTGGAGAGCAACCCGGCGGGCCCCCAGCCTCTTCTCATAAATCCACCTGCAAGGAGGGAAATAACAATAATTACTACAGTGCAATATATTAAGACAAATGTGAAAAACGAGGTAAAACTAGTCTAATCTATGGGAATCTATGGTAAACTTATAAATCAAATCTAAAAGAATCAAAATGGAATCAAATTACCTTAGCTCCAATATTAGCAAGTGGTATGGCTTGCAGCTCGGTCCTGAGGCAGAGGAACTCGGCGGCCACACAGGTGACGGCCCCACACGCCACATTCAGCGCCCACCACGAGAGGGATGTGGGGAATGAGCCGTTGTACATCCAGCAGGTCAGCAGGTGCAGGCCGTGGTACGTGCAACTGGAAACATAGATAAGCAAAGGATTTAGTAAGCATAAAGTCACTTTATAAAATCTTATCTCAATTGGACGTGCACGAGGTGCACAGTGCTGCTTCTGTATAACTAAATTGAATAAACATATATTTTATTTAAGCATAAACAGTCAAGATAAGAAGTTCAGAAATAGTGAATGTTTACTATGTCTGAGGACAAGTCTGGCAAGTTTAAGACAGTCTAAAGCACAAGTTATTCCAGGAAGGAGTACATAAATTATATATAATAGTAGGTAGATAGATCTAATCTGATTTAAAAAAGTGTTGTCACATCCGAGTTAAACGTAACAGGAGGTACTAAAAAAGCTTAAAGTGATAAGACCACCTAATCTACCAAAACATTGTTGGCCTAACAAAGTGATCTGAGGCATAATAAATTTATTTATGAATTTTTTTATGTGTTTTAGGAGTAATGTATGTTACCTAAAATCCAAGCACAGTTTGGTGCGTCCCACCGCATGCCACAGCACGAGGGCCCCCACCACTGCATTCAGCACAAACGCCAGGATCACCGAACGACCCTCACTGTCTCTCACATGGATCTCCTGAAACACACAATAACAATGTTAAATAGGCAACACTAGCTTATAATACTATAATATTTGAGAATTTAAGTTAGTATGTTTCTTACACTTGTCTTCTTGTGTCCGTGTTAAGTATATTATTGTTTATCTATCTATCTCAGTAATGAGAAATGCGACTCGAAGAGAACAGAAGTGACACTCACATGATACTCGAACAGGTGGTCGAGCGTCCTGGTGGAGTCGGTGAGGTCCTGCATCACAGCCATCAGCACGCAAAGCGACACGTACAGCACGCTCTGCACGCACACTATCTGCGACACGATGAGGCACGGGTCCCACTGCGTGTACCGGAACGAACCCTTCAACTTCTTCATCATTACTTTATTGTCCTCCAAATATTGCACATCACTTTCACAATCACAACTTGCACACAATACTTGCACATGGATCGTCCATTGAACAATATAGACAATATTGTGGGAGAATTATACGTGTTTATGTTCGCACAGTTTTAAGACAAAACGTGTGAAACATATGGGATTAATTAGTGAAATTTTGAATCAAAACATTTTTATTTGGATCGATCGTCTCCTTCGTCATTTTATTTATTTAGTCGTCAACTGTCACTGTCATAAGTATTGTGTATAAAAGAGATGTCAATGTCAATGCTGCGTTTCGTGTTTTCTATGCTTTACTATACTTTACTTTCAAATCATCATTATCGTCATCAGCCCGTTATCGGTACGGTACCTACTGGCCACTGCCGCCCAATGCTGAGTATAGATACCAGCAGTGAGCGGCAGTGGCCAGTAGTCTGGCAAAATTTTGTATCTTAGGTTAATTACTTCTCACATTTATGTTTAAGTAACGTAGACATAGCTATGTAATGATAAGAAACTCAGATAACATAGAAGATTTTTTCTATTTTTCATCAAATATTTAAAAATGTTCCCAAAATTACGATTTTTTCTGTTTGTTGTTCTTCAAATAATAATAAAATTAAGAAATTTAAAAATGGAGCTCGCAAATTTGGGGAATATTAAGCGTAATAATGTACCTAGGTATTATCGCACTAATCAACAGATTAGCTTTTAAAAAAATTGACAAATTTGTCAACTTCGAATACGCCACCTTGGTGGTTTTGCCATGGCACAGAATACATAATACAAGCCATGAGCTCTTCTAGAGCGCCATTCGTCCCGGTCAGATGCAGGTTGAATCCAGGTTCTCTCTAAGGTTTTTTCATATCGGTTTTTTACACCGTCAGATCTCGGATTTAAAAATAGAATAATACCAAACGTTAGAATAAACGGAACAGTATAAACCAATCTAACAAGTTTCAGAGCTAAATTAAGACAATAATACAAAATCTTTCGTTACAGAATACCTATTACGTGCGTGGCATGCTATGCGAAGCTTAGCTAAAGTTATCAATCAATAAAGTCAACTTTATACTGGAAAATATTTAATTTTATTACAATCTAGGTAACAAGTTATAGGTAAATTGATTACACATTAGTATGTATATTTTGAAGTACCAATACTGTTAGAGCCCTGTGTGACGCGCTCGTAGCCCCACAGTGACATGGCTTCTTCGCACTGCGTCTGCAACACAACATTAATCATTCTGTACATAAGCCATACATTACAAAACACATTATACCTGTTTACTACATGCCTTCTCCAAGAATATCTTACTTAAACTTACTTCAAACAATTGCCGGTCTACTTGTGAACATTAATAAAATTACACTATTCACAAATATACATACTTAAAATGCGATATTCGCCACACGCGTCTGAATGCCTCAGAAGATCATCTTATTTATTTATTTTCAAATTCTCACAATACATATGCCGTTTTATTTTCTAGGCAGGCTGTATCTGTATAGCCTATCTTTCTTAGTATCCCTAACTGCTGAGTATCGTGCGTGACTCCTTCTGATCTCTATGATATATAGTCAATCTCAAAAAAGTAACCCCCATACAATAAAGTGACTTGATACCTCAATATATCTAATGACGCTAGAATTGAACCCCTCCTTCCACTGAAAGGGCACGTTCTTGGAGACTCTGTATGTGGAGTAGGGCGCCGGGTCGTGGCTGGCGTTGGAGTGCGTCTGGATGAAGGAGCGCACGGAGCGGGTCAGGTCCAGCTGCAGGAAACGGAACACCTGCTCCGCTGTCGAGTGCAGGTTCAGCGCCAGGTCTTCGAAGCGGATCACCCTGGGAACGTTTAGTTTATATATATAACCTTAAACATAATCATACCTACAGTGTTAAAATAACTTATTATACTAAAAGGTTAAAATACATGTACTTGCGAGCCCTGCACTAAGTATGTCACTTGTGCCGCAGGTGCCCGCCTACAGATTTACTTATAACAGTACTAGAGTGCGGTGCGGTAGTAATGGATATAATAAAGATTAACTATACTGAAATATTGGCTACAATATCTCTGTTGTTATGAATTTAAACTAGTATCAGTACAATGTTGAATACCAGCAGTCTGCCGACTGGGGTGACGACATAAGCCTGTGTTGTGTATGTAAGTATGTGAGTGTGTGTGTATTTATGTGTGTGTGTGTGTGTGTGATGTGTTTGTGTGTGTGATGTGTTTGTGTGTGTGTGTGTGTGTGTGTGTGTGTGTGTGTGTGTGTGTGTGTGTGTGTGTGTGATGTGTTGTACGAGTGTGTCAGGGTTATTTATTTGAATATCTTTAGAAGTTCTTCTGTTTCAGAATATGATAGTGACATTAAATATTTTTGAACGATTATTTTGCATTGCCTGTTGGTTTTGTCATGGAGCTTGTACATTTAGATTATGTTGTTATCCTGATAATCTTTTTAGCGAGAAATCACCAATTCTTTCTGCTGAGTAGACCGCATTGTAGACCAAAATTATAGCACACAGAAACCAAATTTAATCTTATCACAATTCATAAGAAAAGACCACGTGAGCTCAGACAGATCACCATAAAAATCTTAAAGCAATACATAAACCGCCTTGATTGTAATTGACACATTTTTATCATAAGAGAGAGTGGAGCAAATCAGCACATAGGTAGCTGACTGAAACTGAACTAAGATTACATGTTATTGTAGATGCTCACATGAGCTGCGGACGCATGCATCGCACTCTCGGGGCCCTGATCGCGATGCAGAGGTGAATATCCCAGGTTTATAGTGGGTATGCCGCCCTTCTGGCGAAGACTCCCACATAACCACTCGCCCTCCCCGGGGTCGAGTGGTACCTTTGAAAGATTTTCCTGGGTCAAAAAAAACGATGCTCACATGACCCTGCCTGGGTGCTGGGTAGCGAGGCGCTGCGCGGCGCGGTGGTCGCGGGCCAGGTCGCGGCACAGGCTGGCGGCGTCCATGGCGCCGCGCACCCGCGGGAAGAACTTGATGCGCTGCCGGGAGTACAGCACGCCGCGGGGGTCGCGCACCAGCAGCACCAGCTTTACGTTCAACCTGAGAAACGACATTTATGTATTTCGTAAGGTCTGTGTGTTTGACTATCGATTTTGGAGTAGGTAAACAAAAAAATATCATTTCTATAAATTTTCATATACTTACCTACCAAAATAAATAAAATAAGCATTGCGGTGTAGGCAAATATTTAAATATCAGACATTAGCTATCAGTAACCATCTCTAACAGAAGGCTGTTAGTATTGAAGAAATTGTTAAGCATGTCCTATTCGTACGAGTTCTATATCGCCCAAGTAACAGTAATACTACAAGCACAGCTCACCCCTCATCAAGCAGCAGGTGCTCCGCGACGTCCATCCGCAGGCGGTCCAGCTTGTACACCTGCGCGGGGAACAGCTTGAAGAATATCGTCAAGAACTTGACATCGAAGCACAGGTTGTGTCTGCACTCGTCCCAGAACCGACTCCGGTGCCACTTGGCGTCCAGCGTCTGAGGGTTGCCTTGCAGCCACTCGAAGTAACTCCTCGAGATTTTATTGTCCAGATTGATTTTCATGAGGTTTTTAAGCAGAGCCAGGGCGTCAGCGGCTCTGGGGTCGCGCAAGTGTCGGAACTGCGCCGTCAGGTCGATGGACTTGAGAGGCTCGTAGAAGTAGAGGCTGGCGGGCGCGGAGGCGACCAGCTGGCCCAGGAAGGAGGAGCCCGAGCGCCACGTGGACACTATCACGCTCCGCGCGGGCGCGCCTCCCGCGGCCGGCACCAGCTCCTCCAGCCGCCTTACCCCGGACGCATGGAACTGGTAGTCCCACATGTCCAGAGTGATGATGGATCGAGTCAGCGCCAGCAGGTTCTTGGCGTAGCTCTCTGCCCTGTCCGCGGGCTTGAGGGGGAGTACAGCACTCATGGAGTACAGGATGCTTATAGTGAGTATAACGCTGACCACCACATAGCTGGAGTAACGTTTGAGCTTCGGCGCTGTGACGATCATGCTCGCTCGAATATTCAGGTATTGTCTTACTCACAGGGGTTAATTTTAATCATGACGTCTATTCCGAATAGGTAGTACTGCTAATAATACATTTTGATAAGCCGATGGATATTGTATCCCATATCGTGGCATGTATTGTACACATGTATGTTGTCTTGTGTACCTTGTAGTTTGAACACATGGAAAATACAGTTTCAACTGAGACAATTCATGTTTATTCATAATTTGTTAATTAAGCCGCGCCATATCCAATAGGTACCTACACGCCTAATCTACTATATTTTCAGAATGAATACAAAAATATAACATTATCATGTCCACGTTATGTTTATTTTCTGTCACACTGAGCAAGGAGACTATGTTTTGACATAGACTGGGAAATTTTCTGAAAAGTTACTTGTTTCAATCAAGTTCAAGGGTTTTCATCCCTCTTTTTCTGTCAAGTTTCAGTCAACGAGTTTATTTTTTTATGATTGGACACAGGCATGCTTTCTAGGGTTCCGTGTTCAACTAGCAGCGTCCTTGCAAAGGAAAAAACAAACTAAGGGTTTCGCAGTAGATTTTATTGTTTAAGTTGTTAAACGGTTACAATGTCATAATACAGTACATAAAATTGTATCGGAAAGATTAGTTTTCATTGTGAAAGTAAAATTGTAATAATAATAAAACTCCTCGTACATACAAATAGTAATATGTTGTTGCAAACGAGTGTTTATTGCATTGTTGTGCGCACGGCCCTCAGTTTATATACAAGATCATGGTACAGACTGCTCCATGGTGGTTGCTAACCGCATGAGACGTTTGTGTGTGTTCAGATAATATTATCACTACCTACTCGTATATTAAATAGTTATTCTGGTCTACATACTTTTATAGGTACTGAGTGAAGACAAGAAGTACTATGTGGTGTGGTTTGGAAGAAATAGAAGGCTGCAATATGATGAGACGGCCGAATACAAGCTGTAGATAATGATGATCCAGTCTGTAACATGATTATATTTTTTGACATCATGTTTAAAAATAATTTATTAAACGCGAAGAATTTACGCGCCGCCCCGCCCGGTAGTACACAAGCGGGGCGGTATACCGCAAAAAGCGACCTCTTCCAGGCAACCATGAGATGGAAAAGAATCATTCAAATGCAATACAAAGTAATTAAGTAAGTAGATGGTACTCTAAGTTTGATATTATGTCAGATTGCACTAGATTGTTGGATGAAGGCACAAGTTTGAAGTCTAAGAACACTACAGCCAAAATAAGAAAATAATGGCGGTGCCACTTGTAGGTAGTCGTAGTAAGTACTTGTTCGAATTATTTATACTTTTTCTCCGGTTATATTGCTGTGATCACAAATGTGAAAAGTAGTCTGTAAAAAATAAGATATTACTACTTGGTAAGGTTTATACACTTTTTTGTATACCTAGTTATAAATAGGGGCCTAGAATGTTTTATACCTATACCTATAGGTAAGTAGATATAGGCAAAAATGTGGCGTAATGGAAGGAACGAATACATTACCGATACGAAAAATATTTAACTATCGTAAAATAAAGGCAATTCCTACAGCAATACTCTAATTATTATGTGCATAATTTATATCTTGGAATGAAGTAGGTACCTATCTAGGTAAATGACAACTGAACAAACAGTTGGGACTTGTCTTGGAAAGAAACTGAAACATTTGTGATTCTGATGTTATTAACACTACACACTTTATATATATAAGGTCATCGAAATTAGACTACTTTATGCACATACATAATTTGCAAAGAATATTTTGATATAATGATAATGGTAAGTACATAACTAAGTAACAAGAGTTCGCTTTCTTTAGTTTAAGAGACATAATATTCTTCTCCTTCCTCGGAAATTGATTGTAGATTATGTCCTTGGATCCCTACATCCATCATCGAGATTCACAAAAAATATGATTTTGGTAAACAGACGAGTTGCAAATCCTACCGTTTATTCTCTTTGTAACTATGTTATATAGTCATTACCTTTGTTGTCTGTTCTCATCTTCTTTTTCGAGTAGCTTTTTATCTTCGGACATCTGTTTTCATTGGGTTTGATTGAATGTCATTGTCAGCTCTGTTTACCTTGTCTTTACAATTATTTTCTTTTCTTAATGTTACTTATGCTAATTGTGTTAATTTAAAAGGGCCTGTCCTTCTTAATGTAGCCAGCAATCTTTATTACTGAACAGGTATACTTAAGTAATTATGACATATGACACACACGTTTGCTTTGTCTGAAATCGTATACTAAGTATTTATTTGATGTGATTTCTTGCAGAGCCTCATTCTACCCACCCCCGAAGTATGTGCGAGGTGTGAGTACATGTAGCCACTAGCCATGCACCCCCCGCGGCCCGTCCGCGCCGCGCTGGCGGTGGTGGCCGGCGCCTCGCTGCTCCTTGCTGCACGGTACATGCTTGCTCCGAGCCCACCAGGAACCACTCAGTGCCCTCCACTTGCCAGTGTAATAACTACTGCTAGTACAATGAGTACTCCCAGCACAGTAGCCACCCCCCCGCCTCCAGCCCGCCAGCCACCTGCCAGCTACACGCAGGCGATGTTGTCCGTGACGCGCGCGATGGTGGATCTCGAGATGTTGCACTACAACTACTCCCGCTCGGGCGCGCGCTCGCTGGCCGATCTCCAGCCCGCGGCAGGAGGAACCCCCCTCCGCTGCCTGATCCTTTCCACGTGGCGCTCCGGCTCCTCCTTCCTCGGCCACCTCCTCAGCTCCTCGGCAGCCAACATCTACTTCTTCGAGCCCATGTTCGTGCTCGACAAAATCGGACAAATTCGCAAACCAGCTCAGACGGCCAAAGCATTCACTCTGCTCCGGAACTTGATGAAATGCAAACACGACACCGCTCTGACTAAAGAGTACTTCAGGTGGATCAGCAATCACGTCATGTCTCTGTCGGCGTACTGGCACGTCATGCAGCTCTGGAGCCGCTGCAGTCCTGACAGCGCGTGCTACGAGCCCGACTTCCTGTCCAACTTGTATCAGCTGTTCCCGATACAGATCTTCAAGCTGGTTCGAATACGGCTGCATCTTATCCAAGGCCTGCTGCGTGATGACGAGTGAGTCACTCGGTCACTTACTGTTTCTACATATCTGAATGGACTGACAATAAAAACTAACTTTTCTTATAAACAAGAGAATCCATAATTTCTGCTGCTATTAATCATTGAAATTAGTTTTATTTAAATCTGATACATTTACGCTTGACTACAACTCTTATTTCAGTTTGAACTTGCGTATCGTGCTCCTGGTGCGCGACCCCCGCGCCGTGATGTACTCGCGGGTGAAGATCGACGACTTCTGTTCCGACGACGCGGTGGATGACTGCGAGGACCCCGGCGTGCTGTGCCGGGACATGGAGCGGGACTACGCCACCGCCGCCACGCTGCAGCGCACAGCGCCGGGGCGGCTCATGTGAGCCACTCTATCTGTAGTGTTCATTTACAAATTTGGTTGCAGATCTTATGCATAAGAAACGCTAAGAGTAGGTACACACCCGTGCCGGAATATTACAATTTAATAGGTAACTTGCCAGAACAGTGAATAGTTGCTGATAGATAGTTAAACCGGAATATTTGATTTTTCTAATAGAGAAGGTCACTTTTTTATTGCTTAATTTTATTTAAAAGGATAACGTTTTCTGTTGGTTTATGTAGTTTAAAGGGTAGTCTGCCAACTTCACGAAAAGTCCTGGTGGCATGCTCTTAGAAATAGCGTGTCTTATTCTTAGTTTTGATCATAATACCTGTGGTCATACTAATCTTGGTCTATGGTTCAGTAGGAAAAGCAAAGAGGAAAAATATAAGCAAACAAATCATTCTTTAATCTGGAATTCACCACGATATTTTAATTATCTTAGGAACTCTTGTGTTAAAAGAAATACAAGTTTAATAATTGTGTCAGGGTGCTGCGCTTCGAAGACCTGGCTCTGAACCTTGATGCGACAGCAGAGCAGCTGTTCCAGTTCTTGCAGCTGGACTTGAATCCCTCCGTGCGCTCCTTCATCCAGACACACACCAACGAGAGCAACCCCAACCCCACCAAGAAGAATCACTACACGACGTACAGAAACACCAAGCAAGTTCCGTTTCAATGGAGGAAGAATGTGGACTTCAGTATCATTAAACAGATACAAGTGAGTCGTATTGTTTATATGCATTTTGAGTTCAGATCTCATAACCGCAGACCGTAGGCTTGTGGTACTGTTGTAATGGCCAGTTACAAGCTTCATGTTCGGCCAGCAGCAGCAGCGGCTCTCTTGGAAGAGTGCTGTAGATAGGTAATAAGTGTGTGTGTATTACAACGGTTTGTAAATGTTATGCATGATGTCTAAAATATCCACGGTACGCGACAAGGATGAAGGAAGCCATAAGCAAAGAATTTGATATCTCTTTTTGAAACAACTGATTTCTAATCTTTTCTATAATATCATTGGTCTATTTTATACTAACGTAGTTAAAACTCGTCATCATGTTTGTTAACACCGAATAAGCTTGCTTCTGACTACAGCCCGCCTGATGTAGGTCTCCCCTGTACTCTAAGCCAGACACTGACCTGGGAGACCCCTGCTGACTCTGTCTGCGTTGTGTTGTTGCAGAGTGCGTGCAGTGTGTGCATGTCGCTGTGGGGCTACGCGCCCGCTCACAACGCCTCTCATCTCACCAGCGACCAGTTTGTTCCGGTCTCCTCCTACTCCATCACTCCCCCTCTGTGAAACTCCTCTTGTAGTATTCCTCATTATTGAGGGTCGTGGATTCCTTTAAGATTTCAGATTCATAAAGAAAGTTATCTAAGGCATACTTGCCTTAGAGAACTTTCTTTATTCTTCGAGTGCCTAACTATGTCCTTCCACCGAGCACTAGTCGATACACTCTGTATTCGGAGTTATGGTAACCGGAGCGAGCTATACAAAATATCATTGTTAGTCTTTGGTTACAGTGACTATGTAGTCTCTCTATGTAATTATATAAATATTTATAACTAAAATTACTTAAGTAAGATGGTTGTGTTATGTAGGTACCTAACGCGTATTACGCAAACAAATGCTAGAAAACTATGAAATCCCTAAGATTTTTATAGTATTTTGTTCCATTTGATATTAATTTATTTGCTTACCCTTATATATTTTAATAAATTGTATACACAAATAAAGTGTTGAATTTAATCTATTGTATAAATACAGCAAATAGTTATGTTTTTAGTGATATCCGGACTAGGATTTCAGTAAATAAAATAAATAATATTATAACAAGTATTAACAACGCCAGGCGCTTATATAATTTATTGAGGCACAGTAGTCTCGCCGGGCTGGCCATTTACATAATTGGGTTTATTG
Organism: Macaria notata; assembly: GCA_927399415.1. Taxonomy (NCBI): domain Eukaryota; kingdom Metazoa; phylum Arthropoda; class Insecta; order Lepidoptera; family Geometridae; genus Macaria; species Macaria notata. The sequence goes on along the minus strand of OV656747.1, from coordinate 135,237 downwards.
GATCCTGTACAAGCAATCTTTCATTCTCTGTAATCATTAGTTTTTTATTAATATGCTCATGAATACCGCACAAGCGACGTTATGGGCAGACATCAAATAATTTGTTTTTAAGCTAATTTACATCTCAACCGCAGCTGTCAACCTAACTTCAACTTATTCAATAGTCGTCGTTTTGGTGTCTGTAGTTAATCTATTTTATTCTGTGCTAAAGAGGAGTTCAGTATGATATCGAATAAAATTAATAAATCAATCATTGCTTTAGATATTAGCTAGGTTGGTAGGTATACCTACATACATATATTGAAAATTTGATAGCATATTGGTCCAGGAGTTGTAGATTCTATCTTCTGAACCTAATAAAGTAGTTACTAATATAATTCCGAAGTGGTACAATTGTAAAAGTAAGTACCTAAGCTATACCTATAACAAATGAGTTTGATCAAAAAAGGTCCATCAGTGTGGGACAGCTTGAGAGCTTCTATGTAACACGCTGCCACCGACCACATTCTCAAATCAAATCAAATTCTCTTACATTATTTTGTAGCTAAATCCACGAAGCCACACTATAAAATACGAATGACTCTTACTTTACAAATTCCTTTTGTCAGTGCTAAAAATAACCCTCTTAGGTCCAATTGTATCAATTCACGAATGTAATCATATCAAATCAAAGTAGGCATTAAATATGAAAGCAAAAGTAAGTTTATCTGGTTTGTCGATGTTTCATCCATGTTCCGCAGCTATGGAGTGACAAATCATCGTCACCTTTAATATGAAGGTAGTCTAAGATTATGAAATACTTTTCATGCTTATTATATGGTCACTTTTTATTAATTTTGTTTCGTGAAACGTGGCGGACAAAACTGTGGGCAGTTGCTAGTACAGTCAAGAAGGCGTAAGCTGAGCTTTGCATTTGTGTGGGTGTACATAGATAGTGTAGGTGAGACAACCGGCTTAGACCGCGGCGCCATCTCACTCCCCCGCCCACCTGCCATACTTCACCTCTTGTACTGATAGCACCGTTACGTGTTTCATTTTAAATATTTAATCAAAATAAAAGTCAAAAAAATATATTCAATACGAAGCGAAAAAAACGTACAATAATGAGGTTAGCGAAAGAAAAAAAAATGAAACTATCACTATAGAAGAATGGAAATATGTATGTGACCACGCAATAAAAGAAGGAAAAAAGTTTCATGGATACGACGCCGCTGTTAATAATAATAATGTAACGATTCATTATTAACACAAACGACACATAAGACGAGAGTGAAAATTAAAACGATTGTGATAAGGAAAATTATGACGGTGCAATTTCCACAGTAAAAGAATTGGTAATATATTTTTTATTTGTGAATTTTATATTAAAAAATATAAATAAAATTTGTTTTAGGATTTTATTGTCTAAGTGTACTTTTGGTGATCACTCACACAAATGCAAAGCTCAGCTTACGCCTTCTTGAGTGTACCTAATAAACAAATTGAAGTTACTGACCTAAGCGAATCAAAGAGTGAGTCAGACAATCGAAATCAGACAGTGATTTTTGTTCATAAGAATGACGCGCACTCTCACTAACTCATAAGAGAACCACTCTTTCCTGTAGTCTCATGTGAACCAACCAACCAGTAAATACATATTCAAATAACTTATAATTTTTTTCAAACGCTACGAAAACACGTTTGTAATAAATACGGTGTGGCTGTTTATCCGAATTTTTTTTTGTCTGGAACATCGTGGTGTTCCAAAACAACGGACCGGTTCTGGATTTTTATTCGCTTACCTTTAGTTCTTTTATTAGTTTATTAAAGTTCGGTGTTTATTTCAAAAGCTTATGTAATCAGAGGTTGTTGCTAAAATTTAAGAAACTACTGGTTTTAAATGTGTATGGGTCGTAGTTTTTTAAATAGATGAATCTATATTGTTTTGATTGTGGTTTAAAAACTAATTTAACCTTGTAAAAGTGTGTTCTGAAATATAATCCCAGGGTTTTTGGGGAACCCTTAAAATTTAAAATAAAGTTTAGTAGCCTTATATGAGTATATTGAGTGTGTGAAGTGCCTTAATACAAACATGCGTTTATCAAAGCGAGAGTGAATCGTTTCTAGTAATATTATCATCTACTTACAGCGGTTGATGAAAACCTAAATGAAGAAAGAAGAATAATAAAACTTAAAGCCTATTCACTTAGTCATTGTGCCTAAGAACTCTGATTGTTGGTACCTACCTAGTATAGGTAATAAAAGAAATATCGGTTAGTGTTGTGTTGTCATTCAACAAGATGGAAGTGACACGAACACTCATTTTCAGGTAATCACTTTTATTTATTTTACAGTATTTTTATGGCTGATTTTCAGGATTTCTCTATTATCTATACTAATATTATAGAGCTGAAGATTTTGTTTGTTTGTTTGTTTGAACGCGCTAATCTCAGGAACTACTGGTGCGAATTGAAAAATTCTTTTTTTGTTGGATAGACCATTTATCGAGGAAGGCTCTAAGCTATATAACACCACGCTGCAACTAATAGGAGCGAAGAAACAATGGAAAATGTGAAAAAAGGGGAAAATTATTCATCTTTGAGGGCTTCCGTTGCGTTTGCTGCGAAAACGGTTCAAGATATCAAAAAAATATTTATGAAAGAATTATTCCACTTGAAATGATCTAACAAAATATCTGCAACAGTATATGTCTATCTCTCAAGATTAACTCACTAGAACCGTTATTGTGGCAATAACTATTTCATGCGGACGAAGTCGCTGGCACAGCTAGTCTTTTATTGTCTCCCCAGGACCTTACACCACAGAGTACAGAGTATACTACAAGTATACCACAATCACGATATCCGTTTCATCCGTCTCGTCGCTGCGGGTTGATACGGAGCAACATCGAGCAGAAAATATACCAACAAATATGTACTTATAGTCTCGCTTCCACAAAATGGAATTAGCTAGATATTGTTGTAACTTTTCGCTACTCAATGATTTGATAATGTATACTTGCAGTGCGCTATGCGGAGTGGCAGTGGGGTTGTCTTCCTTCCCGGCCGGGTTCAAGTTCGGCGCCGCCACCTCCGCCTACCAGGTCGAGGGCTCGCTCAACATCAGCGGTGAGGTCTTGCTCGTAGGACTATATTATTATCTAATTATATTTTATTAGTCCCTGGACGGACACTGAATATAATAACTATACGCACCGGGACATCAATCAAGACAAATCTTTAGGCTATGATTCAATATCATCGCGGCCGGCAACATTTGAACTGCATTTTCTGGTAACGCCAGGAATCAGGATGTTTTAACCATTTGGCCACGGTTCCCAGAGAGAGTCGCCAATAACTTGAAAATTGGTTTGGATGTTGGTTCACGCCAAGATATGACGCAACCGTGGCCGAATGGTTGGGTAAGGCTTGCTGACAGTCGTTTTCTATTTTTGCTCTTTTCCAAATAAACAAGTTTATGAACCTTAGTACTATTTTTAGCGCTTACCGAAATAATCTAGAAAACAATAAAGAATTAAGTCTTCAAAGTCACTTTTATAATATCTAATACCTTATGATTTATATGCTCTGCAATAGTTTCAATCTGAAGACACAAAAAATTTTGAAGTAAAAAATATATAAGCAAAAAATATGGCTTCCGAACTAGAAAAGAATCTGTGTCTCGTAAACTAGTTCCTTCCCTATTAAAGTTCTCAAAATGTCAATTAGACAGAGATAAGACTTAAAATGTGTTATCTTATATGTGGAATCAGACAGTTTGAATCCTTTCTTGCAGAGACCATCTGGCACCGGTTCAGCCGCACGCCGGGCAAGGTGGCGGACGGCAGCTCCGGGGACGTGGCGTGTGACTCCCGCGCGCGGTGGCGGGAGGACGTCGCCATGGCGCGGGACCTGGGGCTGGACCACTACCGGTACCAGACACACGCAGGGATACAGGGGGGCTGGTCACACTGTTGGCCTTCTCATACAAAACTATATGTGAATTATGTGACTGTAGTCATATTAGGTTTAGGTTTAAAGAACTCTATTTCACACAAAGATACATTAATTGCTTGCGTGTGAAACATAATTAAAATTTAACATATATTACACATTTTGTATCTTATTCTTAAACAGGTAGGTACCTCTATAGGCCATAGGTAAACGAATATTTAAAATACGATACGTACCTACATTTAAAACATAATACAAGGAAAATGACTTGGCTGGGTGCCTACTCGCCCAACCATTTCGATAAAAAAAATTAATAAAAAATTATAATATTTATCTCGAGTTGAAGGTACATATGGTTTTAGTAGTCTCTGGTGGAAATAAAATGAAACCTTACTGAGTAATCAAAGAAGGTAGAAATAAACCTACTTCAGCATTGTGATGAACCAAATGTTGTTTTACAATATCATTAGCTTTCTTATAACATTACTCACTTTATACACATTACTCTTTTTTTTGTGGCTCTGCCTTCTAATCTAGGGGTTGCGGGTTCGATTCCCGCGTGACACAAGTATTTATGCATTTTAAAATTGTATAATTACTTGTGTTGAGTCTGGTCGTTTGTATGTATAATAAGTATGTATTTACAAAAGAAAAGTATATAAGTATTATATCCGTTACCTAGTACCCACAACACAAGCGTTTGCTTAGTGTGGGGCTAGATGGCGTTGTGTGCAATGTCCTGGAATATTTATTATTTATTATTATTATATTCCTTCACAGACTCTCGGGCCTTACGCCCGGTATTTTTAAGGCATCAGTGGGGCCGTAGCCAACACTGAGAGGCCTTTTACAATACTATACTTAAAATTAAGTACAAAACTACAGAAAGAGGATGTTAGGTATATCAAGTAACTATTGCAGACATGGTATTAATGTTACAGGCTATTGTGTTGAGTTGTTCATTGACTTAATTAAACTGGTCTATTGTACGAGGAACGGCACCCGCCAGTTATGCCTCATTCATAAAAATTATAGCGGGTGATGACTTGCCACTCACTAAATGGGCCCTCCACAAAAGGCAGCCTAAGATTATTATTATTATTATTATTTTCACAAATTCTGAAACTTTTTCCTAGAAAATGAGACGACCAGCATCGTTCCTTCGCACAACACAAGTCCAATTTGCATATTGTTTGACAGGTTCTCCATATCGTGGTCGCGCCTCCTGCCCACTGCCTTCCCCGACCACATCAGTGAGGATGGAAGGCAGTACTACAGCGAGCTGATAGACGCCCTGCTGGAGGCCGGGATACAGCCTGTTGTGACTATCTACCACTGGGACCTGCCGCAGCGGCTGCAGGATCTGGGTAAGTGGGGATATGCAGGCATGAAGCCCTTCCTAAGGCAAGGCGAGTCTGAACAAAAGTAGACGAGTCTTATTATTTGCATTTATGAACACTACATTGATCTCAGTGATGTGTGGCACCAAGTTCAAGTCAGCCGACAAAACATTATTGATCTCAGTGATGTGTGGCACCAAGTTCAAGTCAGCCGACAAAACATTATTGATCTCAGTGATGTGTGGCACCAAGTTCAAGTCAGCCGACAAAACATTATTGATCTCAGTGATGTGTGGCACCAAGTTCAAGTCAGCCGACAAAACATTATTGATCTCAGTGATGTGTGGCACCAAGTTCAAGTCAACCGACAAAACATTATTGATCTCAGTGATGTGTGGCACCAAGTTCAAGTCAGCCGACAAAACATTATTGATCTCAGTGATGTGTGGCACCAAGTTCAAGTCAGCCGACAAAACATTATTGATCTCAGTGATGTGTGGCACCAAGTTCAAGTCAGCCGACAAAACATTATTGATCTCAGTGATGTGTGGCACCAAGTTCAAGTCAGCCGACAAAACATTATTGATCTCAGTGATGTGTGGCACCAAGTTCAAGTCAGCCGACAAAACATTATTGATCTCAGTGATGTGTGGCACCAAGTTCAAGTCAGCCGACAAAACATTATTGATCTCAGTGATGTGTGGCACCAAGTTCAAGTCAGCCGACAAAACATTATTGATCTCAGTGATGTGTGGCACCAAGTTCAAGTCAGCCGACAAAACATTATTGATCTCAGTGATGTGTGGCACCAAGTTCAAGTCAGCCGACAAAACATTATTGATCTCAGTGATGTGTGGCACCAAGTTCAAGTCAGCCGACAAAACATTATTGATCTCAGTGATGTGTGGCACCAAGTTCAAGTCAGCCGACAAAACATTATTGATCTCAGTGATGTGTGGCACCAAGTTCAAGTCAGCCGACAAAACATTATTGATCTCAGTGATGTGTGGCACCAAGTTCAAGTCAGCCGACAAAACATTATTGATCTCAGTGATGTGTGGCACCAAGTTCAAGTCAGCCGACAAAACATTATTGATCTCAGTGATGTGTGGCACCAAGTTCAAGTCAGCCGACAAAACATTATTGATCTCAGTGATGTGTGGCACCAAGTTCAAGTCAGCCGACAAAACATTATTGATCTCAGTGATGTGTGGCACCAAGTTCAAGTCAGCCGACAAAACATTATTGATCTCAGTGATGTGTGGCACCAAGTTCAAGTCAGCCGACAAAACATTATTGATCTCAGTGATGTGTGGCACCAAGTTCAAGTCAGCCGACAAAACATTTTGCTTATTTTTGGAAAGTTAATTTGACAGTAAAATGCTATTGTATGCGGCTCCAGGTGGCTGGGCCAACCCCCTGATCGCAGACTGGTTCTCCGACTACGCACGCGTGGTGTTCTCCCTGTACTCCGGCCGCGTGCAGACCTGGCTCACCATCAACGAGCCCACCGTCTTCTGCGACCTGGCCTACAACGCGGGCATCATTGCGCCGGGCGTGCTGGACCCGCAGCACGCCGCCTTCCTCTGCGCCAAGCACGCGCTGCTGGCACATGCTCGCGCCTGGAGGGTCTATGATGAGGAGTTCCGCCATAAGTATCATGGTTAGTGGGTTGGGAGCTGTATGGTTATAGTTGTGATAAATTTTATAAGTAGTGAAAAGCACTTCTCTGTCTGAATAGCTCTAGTTGAAATCATAAACAGAGAAAATGGCCGTAAATTTCACGATGAAGCATTTGCGTTTGTGTTTGCATTAGTCAAAGAGATTAACTTATCTAATTAAGGCTTTTGCTGACATCGTAAATCAGTAAATAGCGGGCTAGATTAACTTGATTGAATTAATCAGTTTTTGTTATAAACATGCCATGTTTATTCCCCAGGATCTGTCTCGTACACAGACCTGGCGATGTGGGTGGAGCCGATGACGGCCGCCGACCAAGAACTGGCAGACCTCGCTAATGAATACGGAGTGAGTTTGTTTTGAAAGAACGGTACCATAGAAGCCGATTTTAAAGATACATTCTCATATCAGATACAGAACAGACACTATATTTGACAAAGTCTTTTCGTTAAATTGGAAATGGTTAACATAATTAATTTGAAAATCGGCCGTTGTCACCGAAATCTATGAAATAACCCGTATTTAATTAAAACTTATTTGTATGTCTGTTCCAGACGGGCCTGTACACACACCCAGTGTACTCCCCCCGGGGCGGTTGGCCCCCGCGCGTGGAGGCGGCGCTGGAGGCCTACAGCCGGCGCCAGGGGCTGCCGCGCTCCGTGCTGCCGCCCTTCACCAGCCAGGAGCGAGACCTGGTCAGAGGTATATACACGTATATTTTGTTTTCATTTTATTATCGTAGATTTTATTGACGTGTACTGCGTAATTAAAATATTTTATGAAAAACATATAGTGAGTAGGTAATCGATTATGGTTATAATATCGACGTATTCGTCAAACTGTTGGTAGCTCTGGTTTGTTTCACTAATGCCATGGTTGTGTCACGTAGGGTCCTCTCGAAGCTCTCACTTCACCACAACTTAGCAGATGGTTGCACTCTGTGTTCTGTGCTGATGGTAATCAATCATCGCTAGTATTTTACAGGTACATTTGACTTCCTGGGCTTCAACTACTACATGTCCCGCGCGGCGTTCCCGGCGGGCGGGGGAGCCCCGGCGGGCGGGGGAGCCCTGGCGGGCTGCGTGGCGTACTCTATGCCGGCTATCGGCGCTCACATCTCTGCGCGCCCCGAGTGGCGCACCTCACAGCATCATGACTGGTTCTCTGTACGTACTTCATGCAACATGATTCTGATGTCGCGATGTCGTCGCGGATACAAAGTATAAAATAAATAACGAGAACTCGGTAGAATGTCTCATATTATTATGTTCATACAGTGTCCGTAAGTAGGTTACCATCAAACGGTGAGTATAGTGTTAGTGTTGTGTGCTTCAACGTTAGCAAACAAAGAAAGAGTCTTTTACAAAAACTCTTCAACCAAGTACAGTCAGCAGTTAGTAGTTACATAATCAGCTTGATACAAATATTTAATATTTTGTATAATAGAGAATACTGAAAGAATAGTAATCCTCCCCTCCAGATGTACCCGGCGGGGCTGCGCGCTCAGCTGCACTGGTTCCGGCGCCAGTACGGCGAGCTGCCGCTCCGGGTCATGGAGCTCGGCTTCCCGGACCGCGACCCCGCGCTGGACGACCCGGACAGGATCACATACCTCAGGGACCATCTCGAACAGGTCAGTACTGTAATACCTATTAAACAGCGTCGTGGCCGTTGCACAAAAAATAGGAACTAGTGTAATTATAAAGATTTAAAAAAGGTGTTCTCAAACACCTCTCTAAGCAGGCAAAGCGCTGCAACAGCTCTGGAGTTGCAAGTGTCCAGGCGACGGTGACTACCTCATGGTATCATCAGGCAGACCGTCTGTCTTTTTGCCACTTTTTTATATATAAAAATTTAAGTTAACGATTTAGTTTTTATACCTCATACTTTCAAAACCTATTTCAATCTTCTTCTTTCCTCCAGTTTTAAAAAATATTGATTAATCGCGTTTCTATTTTATTTACAAACAGTTTATAGAGCCCGCACTGCTGCGCCCTCCAATAGTAGAATTATTACTTACAGTATTATTTGAATGGTTTATGAGATTATGTTAAAAAAAACAAAACAACTGCAGTATTTGACTGTTACATATTTACCTGAGATGCCTATTTACTCCACATTTGAAAACTGTGGGAGGTAAACCACAGGAATCTTCTTTTGACTTTCTTAATGTCTCTGTCTAATCCAAGAAGTAGTTTATTTCATTATTGCCATTGTTCCAGATCCTGCTGGCGCTAGAGGAGGGTGTGAACGTGACGGGGGTGACAGTGTGGAGTCTCATGGACAACTTCGAGTGGATGGACGGGTACACGTGAGTATACACAGCATGGCGTGTCAGACGCCTCTGAGGCGGTTTCAACAGGTGAAACTAATCGGCTTGAACACATTTTAGACAAATCCCAGCGTAAGGACGCAAAGGACGTAACAAATACTAATATTTGTCACTAATATACTTACAATCTGCTTCTTATACGCGCATACGTTTGACTTTTTAACGCACATTGCAGTGTATGGTCCCTGCCTTGAAAAACCCTTTAGCTCGCGACATAGAGAATGATAAATTATTGGTTTTTTGATAAGCATTAGTGTAATGTGATTCCCGCACACGTCAGAACCTTTGAAGGGTTCAAATCTCTCGCCGCCAGATCGCGCCACCGTCATGATATCTTCCACCATTGCAGCACTCGGTTCGGGCTGTACCACGTGGACTTCACGTCCCCCTCCCGCCCGCGCACCCCGCGCGCCTCCGCCGCCTTCTACCGTGACGTGATCAGGACCAGGCGCCTGCCGGCCGCACACCCGGCCAGGGATGACCTCTAACTCGTAACTTAAAGTAATGCAAGGATTTTATAACGTCTGCAGGCATTTAGAAATTGATGAAGGTAATTTGTATTTGCAGTAGGTATGTCATTATTATTATTAGGCGCTACTTCTTTATTCTTGACATTGAAATAAACATTTTTGACATTTCCGTAAACAATCGACTGTATGTATCTATTTTTGTGACATTTTATGAATGTTTAGCTAAATAAAGGCTTTTTTACTTTACTTTTACTTACTTCTATATTTATTGTCGTGAGAGTGTTGTTAGTAACCATCGCTTGGTAACTTGTTTATGATAATTATCAGATGTCTATGCTCTTGGGATAGTCTTCAACCTGCCAGGCAAGAATAGCTTTATTTTTATTTTTTTTAACTTGTACGGGTTTGCACTTGACCATAGTTTACCTGATAGCAAGTAAGGCTATGGCCTAAGATGGAGCGTGCTTACCCGATAAGAACTGATTCACTCTCGCTTTGAAGATCGCTGGATTATAGTGCGTGGGGAACAGAGAGCTAAAATAATTGCGTTTTTTAAAATAATTGAGTGGGTTGCTAAAATAATTTTACGAAAAGGATTTATCTTCGGATATTGTCCTTGAGTGTCATGTCGCTAGTGTTTGTGAGTGTATTGTGTATGTATACGCGATACTGGCAGAAAGAACTATTACCTTCATATCGATGTGTAAGTGTATTTGGTTTTTGTTCTGTATAATAAAATTTCTGTATTCTATGTGGTGACCGACAATGTCATTTAGTAGGTATGCTCATGTTATTATGTAAATTGTTGTTGTAATTTGCGGAAAATCATGAAAAAGCAAAAAATAAAACAATCATTAATTTTATTATCTTTTACTTAAATGACTACTCATTATTTGAATCATAAGTACTTACATTTTTATTTATTAAAAAGTACAAACATTCATCCTTCATGCATCTATGATTTCTTTACGGAGCATTACTTAACCATTCTTGATCTTATCTTAGTATAAACTATCTACTCTATGACTGCAGGACTATCGATAGCCGAATTTGGCTCATAATCTATACATATGATAAAACTGCCAATGAATAAGTAATATAATATAGGTACTTAACTATAAAAGGACAAGTTATCATAGTACATTATTAACATTATACTTGCATTCTTCTCGCTGCAGCATAGATACGTATAACAGCAATCTAGCCGGTCAGTGTGTCTCTACAAATGTTTGGCTTGAACATTATTCGCCGGATGGAACCTGGCCCTAAACTGTAATTATGCTCTAGGATAGAGAGTATTTATAGTAGCAGAAAAAAAAATCTGACCAAAAACTTCGAAGATCACTTCGATACATGTGTCTGCTATAAAGCGTCATTCCAGAAAGGTGCAACTGTCAACGCGGTCAGTCCTTGGATGGGTGGTGTAAAAAGTGGCTCCATTTTGGGCGCTTTCATGGGTCGGATGACACGTTTAATTGTATGTTCTGGCTGTCTGTTATAGTACGGCAGTCGTCAAGCTATGCCCGCATTTTGGGTGGTTTGAGAACTCTCATACTAACTTACTTAATGTACTTTATAAGGGTGTGGGTGCCTGTGTAATATATTATTTCTTATTATAGAAGTAGTCTGCGTTGGTGGAGTTGACTCGCAGCGCGTGGCTGCGGATGATGCTGCTGTAGTAGGAGGCGGAGAGGCGCGGCGTGCGCGTGCGCAGCGGGGACGAGTAGTCCACCTGGTACAGGCCGAACTTGGTCCTGGAACACACACCGGGACATCTTTTACAGAAGGACCAATACGTAGCCTACTTCATTACTAGGTGATCAATACCTTGTACAAAATCCAAATTCTAAGACTTGTATTTCTTGATTTAAGTAGCTCTTGGTAGAAAAACAGTATCTTGTATTTCACCACATCTTTCCATTTCTTGCTATGGTCATTGTGTTTTATTCAAAAATTATCATATGTACTTAACGAAATTAAGCAAAGCAATGCCTGAATCGATTTCGATACGATATCTTCCTGTTCACTAATCAGGCAAGAGATGTAATTTATCATTTGTGACAATCAGACCAAGGACAATTTTGTTCAGTATTTCTAAACCCTTAATGTTGATACTTACTCGTACCCGTCCATCCACTCGAAGTTGTCCATGAGCGACCAGTACGTGTACCCCGTCACGTTCACTCGGTCCAGCTTGATGGAGAGCAGCACCTGCACATAAACAATATTAACATTTTGCTATCAAAAGAAAATAGCTGCGCTGCGACACAGGTAATATTTGTACCTATCTTAAACTTTTCAATGGGATGTAAAGACTTGTGGATAGCAATTCTTCCCCGGTATAATCCACCTAGGGCTGGTGTCGGTTGTACTAATATTGCTCCAGGAGATCTGTTGAGAAAATGCCAAAGAATGCCAAAGTAATACAATGAGCTTGTATCCTACTGATTAGAGACCTATGGGGTTAAGAACCTACGCATTTGCGTATTTTTTATCAGGAGACTTAAATTTTTAGACTACTACGAATGTAGATATTGAAACCTGTTCGAGGTGGTCTCGTATGACGTCGATCCTGTTCTGGTCCTTGAGCTCGTCCCCGGCGGTGGAGAAGCCGTTCTCAGTAATGAGGACCTCCACGTTCCCGTACTGCTCCTTGATCCACGCCAGCAGCTTGCGGAGACCCTTGGGGCATAGCTGTGGACATCAACACTATTTTATAATACCGAATATGAGACAAAAAGACCCAAGATAGATAGTCTCTTACAAGCCTTGGACCTAGCGCGGGAAACATGATTTTACGTACAGCTTGACTGTCAGGATTGTTATGTACTTTGTATTCGTACTAAGATAATTAGCAGCATACCTGTCGGTTCCAGAAATAGAAAAAAACAGGTTAAACTATTCATGTCTTTAAGTCTATTTTCGCTCACACAAACCAACTTTATGTAGTGTATAAATTTGTTATGGGGGGTCAACAGTGTAAATGTATTTATGTACTTATGTTGAGTCTTAGTCGTTTCTATGTATAATAAGTATGTATGTATTTACAAAAGAAAAGTATATAAATATTATATCCGTTATCTAGTACCCATGACAAGCGTTTGCTTAGTGTGGGGCTAGATGGCGATGTGTGCGATGTCCTGGAATCTTTATTTATTTATTTTATGTATGTTACTAACGACAAGCGAGCGCGAGCGGCCGTAAGGCATGTTGGGTTGCACGTCGAGCACGGCGCGCAGCTCGGGGATGCCTTGCAGGAAGAAGTTGTCAACGCGCTCGCCGGGCCGCGCGCGCCGCGCCAGCCGGCACGTGTAGTAGTTCAAGGCGAAGAAGTCGTATGTACCTGGAATATAAATAAACAAAAAGGTGAAAAGAAACATCTAGGCAAAAGCGAGCAGAGAGGAGGTTCATGCTCAGCAGTGAACTCTAATGAGCTGATAATGGTAGAAAATTGTAGCTGACATACCTCTGACCAGGTCGGCCTCCTCAGGCGTGAAGTCAGGCAGGCGCGAGGTCTCGAAGCCAGCCTTGTAGCTCACCTCCTTCATGACCTTCACGATGGAGGGGGGCCACCCACCCTCCGCGCTGTAGATGGGGTGCGCGTAGCGACCTGCCTGCAACAATATATAAGAAAAGTGATCTTATGTGCATTTCCGTAAAAGCATATAAGACGCTGAGAGAAGCCAGTTTCTTTTTTCAAATTACTATTTCTAGTTGATTCCATCTCAATAATTATTGTAAGTTTTGTTTGAAATGCGATCGCAGAGTAAAGCGATAAAGGTTGTTGTTCTTGGTATGACATTCAACATTTTTTTAATTTCACAGCACAAAATATAGGTAGGTACATAATAGGTAGTAGGCCACGCTTACATAGGTATCGTGATCAGCAGGCTATAAGATTCAACGCATCAGTCGATGGCGCATTACAAAGGCTTTTAAAGCAGTTTGAACCAAAACTTGTTTACTATCCTCACAAGATGAGCATTACAATTGCCACTTGTTGTAGCTACTCACCATGAAGTCCATGGCCAGCTTGGTGAGTGTCTGGTCCCTGGGGGCCGCCGGCATGTACCACACGATGTGGTTCGAGATCGACACCTTGCCTGCACATACATACATACAACAACTTGATTGTAAGTCTACTGCAGTGAAAGTCAACAATATCACGCCATCTTGGGATAGGAAGACGTCGGTGATAGATAACACGGTGCCAGTTATTACAATGTAGTATAAGCTTATACGCACAACAAACCACTTTACTTTGTCAATCAACGTAAGAAGGAGACAACAAAACAATAACGCCTGCCTTAAAAAAATAGCATGAGAAGCACCCACAATGTTAAAGTATGATAAATGCAGCAGGCGTTACAGCCAGTACCTCCATAGAGCGGCTTGTAGTGCGCGTGGTAGTGGCGCCAGGCGCGCGCGTGCGCGAGCAGCACGTGCTTGTTGCAGAGGAAGGGCGCCAGCGTCTCCTCCACCAGCCCCGGCGCCAGCACGCCCGTGTTGTACCCCAGGTCGCACATCACCTGCAACGTTATCAACAACGTCATCACAACTAGTTCGATACTGCCGTGTAAAACCTGCCAATTTCCTACAATTCAATTAAATTCCTTTATTAACCAAAATGTTAAATTTACATTTACCCTGTTTGCGAGGGAATGAGGGTGTAGCTTAAATTCAAAAACTAGAATGCTTAGAACTAAAACTAACGTTACCTACAGTCGGCACGTTGTCGGTACGTTGTCGGTACGTTGTCCGCTGGAAATAAGATTCTCACTGCTTTATTTTCGGATACATTAGACACGGTAATGTAATTGAGTAATAATGATTAGTGTGAGTACTTATATCAGTCATAAGACAAAAATGATTCCACTATATAGAGGATATATAACAAAAAGATGAGATGTTGTCTCATAATATTACTCATTTCTTGTCTTAACTGGTTTAAATTTGACATTGATTCAGAAGTAATTAATAAATGTCGTTAGGTTGTAGCTCGCGGAAAGTACGGTACAATAGTATTGTGAAGGGGTTGGTTATGAAGAATGAGTAGGTGGTTGTGACTCACGATGGGTTCGTTGATGGTGATCCAGGTCTTGACTCGGTCTGCGTAGAGCGAGAACACGACGCGCGCGTACTGCGCGAACCACGTCACCACCAGCGGGTTGGTCCACCCACCTGGAGACACGACATGCCTCGTCAGCTGACAATAGACAGTGCTATATACTAGTCCAGAGAGTGTTGCACTAATCAGTCTACATTACGAGTATAAAACGAAAGTAAATAATACACTTCTACGTTGAAGCCTTGTTGAATGTTTTGTATTTTTCAAGTTATGTGTGGATTTGCACTCGCTTAGAAAACATCGTGAGGAAACCGACATGTTTGAGGACCACAGTATCTGAGGACATGTGTCTTCCGTGGAAGGAGCTGGGCGTCCACCACGATGTATATGTCCAAGAGATATGAATTAATTCTGCGGGGGAAATACGACTAAAGAGAGAGAGACGTTGAAGCCCTTGGACAGTCTAATATTTCTAGATCACCTGCCATATTCCTTGGGTTATAAACCAAGAAGTAAGGCTGCAGATATATTTTCTCGGTCGATGATCTTCTAAAAACCTCATTGGTCTCGGTAAGGAAGATGAGAAAGGCATTCCAGGAGATCAACTCAGTATAGATGGAAACGGAAAAAATCTATGAATGTTGCCATATAATTGCAATGAAAGCAAGTATCATACCAGAAACGTAATTACAATAAAATTATAATTATTAAATTGTATTAGTATGCAATGCGGATCTTTCCTTTTTTGCAAAATAAATTAAACTACTCATCACCTTGACTTGGAACAATGTAAACCAGAGCAGAATACCTACAAAATATATAAACATGTAAATATGGCCACTTGGGCGTACTCGAATAACATTAATTTAACTAGATAAGAAGTTAATTTTACGTGAAATTTATTCAATGTTAAGGTCAGATTCACTCAATCGTGATTGCATCTCAAATGAATACATTTTAAAAGGTAGGTAAGTGAGATACCTACTCCGTACTGTCCGTCTGTACGGCACCGACACGAGAAGGCATTGTTTGGATATGTGCTAACTGCTACAACTCTTTCAAGCCACCTTCTATTGCGTTTTTCCAGCGGTATCTGGGCCGACACGCTTTGTTTTGGTCAGATTGGTGGCCACTTGGCATTCCAAGACACACTTTTTTGACGATAGTCTCCTTACTAGCATCGACTGCAACCTTACTTAACAGCAGGAGTAGTTTAAACTAATATTGGGCATACCCAGTAGAAAGGTGTAGTGTGTAGTAGTAGCTGTACTCTGTGGTGGTAGTAGTGCGCACTCACCCAGCTCCTGCAGCGGCTGCGGCAGGTCCTAGTGGTAGAGCGTGACGACGGGCTGCACGCCGCGCGCCAGCAGCGCGTCGATGAGCTGGCTGTAGTACCGCGCTCCGTCCGCCGACACCGAGTTGCTGAACCCGGACGGCAGCAGGCGCGCCCACGCGATCGAGAACCTGGAGGACATGCTCGCGTACATACTTATATCAGCACAGTTCAGATTCAGATATTTATTTATAACAAACAGCAGTTACATGTCAATACTTCAAATAAATAAATCAATTTTATTATCATGTCATAAAAGATAATTAATTAATTATAATGTCAATAAAGATAATTTCAAAGCTTTAAAAAAATCAATGTATTACATATTTCATCACTCCACAAGAGGTAGGTTTGTGTGTGAATTCATTGTGTGAATAAAATGCCTTCTCTGTCAACCATTTTTTAACCCTTATTTTAAAAGCTTGTTTTGAAGGAGCATTTTAATTGGTTAAGGAATGATGTTGGGTGGGGGCATTGTTCTTGAAACGTTTCAGGTCTGAAAGGTCTTTCCTTTTTTACATTGGAGGTCTGAGACGGAAACCACAGTGTGACTTACGATGAGAAGAAGTTTTATCGCTGTTAAATGATTTTGCTAACTTTTATGTACGGTGTATGTTACCTGTAGAAGTGCGAGCCCAGCTCGGCCGCCATGCCCGCGTCCCGCTCCAGCTGGTGGTAGGAGTCGCACGCCACGTCTCCGTTGGTCAGGTCTCCGATCACAGTCGGCTCCGAGTGCGTGAACCGGTCCCAGATGCTCTCGCCCTTGTCTGCAATACACGTACTAGGTATATATAGCTATTTCTTGTACACTTGACATTCTGACCTTTGACCACTACGTCCAGTTAACAGCATGTGTTTTCTTTTTCAAAATTGATATATATATAACGGTCAGACATTCTTCCGGGTTATCAGAAGCGACAACAGTACAAACAACTCTTTAGTCTACACATACAGACATACAGACAGGGGGACAGATAACACATTAAGGAGGAGAATAAAGTTCGATCCGTCCCCCTATCGCAAACAGGGGGACAGATCCAACTTTTTTGTTCGATCTGTCACCCTGGGGAGACAGAGCAGGGGGACAGATCAGAATATTCCATTGTGAAGCATTCTTATAGTCATTGGACCAAAGAATACTATTACCCTTTTAAAAAAAAAACCGGCCAAGTGCGAGTCGGACTCGCGCACCGAGGGTTCCGTACAAACCTGCAAGGTTTACAAAATATATATTTTGTAATGTAACTAAAAATTTAAGGTTTTCGGAATTTTTCCTTTATGTGTGGTATAAAACGTTGCTTCATGCCAAATTTCAAGATTCAAGGTCGACTGGAAGTACCCTTTAGGTTTTGATTCCCTTGCAAGTACTTGCGAGTTTCAAAATATGCAGCTTAAATTGCTGTTTCTTTTGATTGCGTTGACATAGAAGTTTGATTTTGCTACAGCTTAAAGGTATTATAGACTTGAGTATTTGGTATGAATTTCAATTTAATACCTCTACGCGTTTATGAGGAAATGGGTAGTAAGTTTAAGATTATTAAAAAAAAAAATATTTTGTGATGTAACTAAAAATTTATGGTTTTCGTAATTTTTCCTTTATCTATGCTATAAGACGTTGCTTCGTACCAAATTTCAAGATTCTGAGTTCACGGGAAGCACCCTGTAGGTTTTGATTCCCTTGCAAGTGTCGAAAATTTGCGGCATAAATGGCTGTATCTTTTGATTGCGTTGGCTTAGAAGTTTGATTTTTTCACAGCTTCAAGGGACAGTAGACCTAAGTAATTGATATAAATTTCAGCTTCATACCTCTACGCGTTCCTGAGAAAAAGGGTCTTGACAGACGGACGGACGGACGGACAGACGGACAACAAAGTGATCCTATAAGGGTTCCGTTTTTTCCTTTTCAGGTACGGAACCCTAAAAAAGGGTAATATTGGACGGAACAGGAAATTTGTAGGTAACTAACATCGTAGTTCATCACAATAACACCTAACCTAGGTTGTCTAGCAACCAACATAAACTATGCGTGCTCATAGATGGGTTATGCAATATATACTAGTCATTCCCACACATGCATGTACATGTTGTGGGGGAATGATTTTCCGAGCAAATAATGATGAACCCAGCAGTATAGTCCAAGAGTGGGATATGTACTGACCGCTGACATTCCAGGCGCCCTCGACCTGGTATGCGGCAGTGGAGGTGCCGAACTGGAACCCCGGCGGGAAGGGCACGTCTACGGCACCGCCGCACACCACGCACAACCTGCACACACACAAACACATTCATTACCAATCCCAGCTGTTTATCATAGTACGCCAGTCGTTAAGCCGTGTCGGAGCCCTTTTTTAGTGTAGGAAATCATTTTCGCATCCCCGCATTCTTCCCGAAGGATGGGCAGCCTTCCTAAAACTTACCACGATGTCCTTTTGGTCTCGAAAAAGGCGGGATTCCCGGGCAAGCGTGCAATATTCCTCCGCAATTCCCGCCCGTGTCAGAAGTCCCTAGGGCGGTTTCAAAACTCTAACGCCAAAGTTGGTCACTTTCATACAAATTTACTTACTTTTTTTTTGCAAATCTGTAGTTTGAGACCTTTTAACTTTTTGTGAAAATTGCTATTACGCTTAATTACATGGTTCGCCTTGTGGTAATAAAATTTGACCAACTGAATTAATTTGTGAGTTTGATGCCAGGCTAGCTGTAATAACTCAATAGAACATGTAGTAATTGTAGAGCATAACTTAGTAATCGCAAGTACCTACCTACTTATTAAAATAAAAAAGACTTAAAAATCGGACATAAAAACCACATGGATAGGTCATAACACCAAGTGTAAGGGTTCAAATATAGTCGTTCATAGATGTTTACTAGAAAGATAAAAAATACTTAAGAATATTTAGTATTTATCAGAATCAAGCACCGCCTAGTTAAGGGTTGATGTACTCGTAACAAACACACAATAACTCACAATGAAGTATTGCATGTGTAACTGATGTGTGTACATATTATAAGTAGGTACTGAAACTACACGTGACAATTATACACAAACTTTTAAGTAGAAATTAACACAATATAAATTCAAGTTCCTATTTGCTTACTATTTATGTGAGAAATAAGATTCTATTGTATAATTTGTTTTTACGTAAGCAACGACACAATAAACATTTTAAAATAAACTGTTGAAATTAAATTTAAATGTTATGATTAACTGACCAACTATTTTTATAATGTTCACACGAGGTACCTCCATGTTATAATGGTTATTTAAATGAACTGATTGGTTTACCTTCATGGTAAAACAGCTGAACCGGTTAGGATGATATTTTCGGTTCAAAAACACCAAAACCAAAACATTTCCGCGGGAAAGGCGTAGCTAGCTTACCCGATGAAATTTGTGCAAGATTGTGTAGCCGAGGTAGTTTATAGTACCATATAGTTGTGAATATCAATACAATAAGACTGTATGCGTGTAGTACATAGTGCAGTGGTCTCACCAGCAGACGAGCGAGCAGGCGGCGAGCATGGCGGGCACTGGCGCTGGGCAAGAGCCTCCGCCCACACGACGCAGCTTCAGATACACACACAGTACCCTGCTAACATATGTATATGTAGCAGCCTGCTCGAACGAAGCGACGGTTTCCAAAACGACTAGCCACTGAACAGTTCAACAAGGAATCAAACAGATAGAATAGAATAGCTATAGAATTGTACACTACGCTAATGAATAATTACTTAAACTCCCGGTAATAAATTATATTACAGTAGTTTATTAATTGTGTAATTTTCATTTAAATAAATATTGAATGTCATCTAATGCAATGCTCACCTTCCTATTTGATGCAATCTACTCAGTTCTTATTTAACTGTGTATCATTTTTGTTTAATTATATTAGAATTTTGTGGATATAATATTAAAAACATTTGCTGCAGACAAATAATAAGTCACCAATGAGACTAAGTATAAGAAAACTATTTTTTAGACAAACTTCCATAAGCTTAAAACAAAACTCGTCGGTGTTGATATTGTCTAAAAATACTTACTTAGTTACTCCTATGGCGCAGCGACCCGAAGTGGGTCTTGGCCTCCAGCACAAGAGAATGCTACCTTTGCCGGTCTTGGGCTGCCACTTGCCAGTCTGCAACTTCAAGTTCCTGCAAGTCAGCTTCCACGGCGTCTCTCCAGCGGTATCTGGGTCGACCGACAGGGCGTCGACCACTTGGGATTCCAAGATACACTTTTTTGGCATGACGATCGTCCCCCATTCTTTCTAGATGGCCCATCCAGCGAAGTCTCTAAGCCTTGAACTCCCCTATGATGTTCGGTTCGCCCACCAGGTCTTCGATCTCTTGGTTTTTACGAACCCTCCAACTTCCATCTTCTCTCTGAGTCTGCCCCAGAATTTTCCTCATTATCTTTCTCTCCGCTACAAGCAGCTTTTCTTCTTCCTTAAGGGTTAGTGTCCAAGCCTCACTGCCGTACATCAAGATCGGCCTTATGACAGTTTTATAAATCCGGATCTTGGTCTTTCTGCTCAGAAGTTTAGACACCAACACCTTAAGTCTAAAAATAACTTTGTATAAATATGTTTGATGAAAGCTGCATTTTACGACTATTATAATATAAATCAACGCGATATTATTTTTGTAGTGTAACTAACCCTTGATCCTGCTTGTTGTTTGTAAAATAACTACAGAACAAAGGCAGAATAAAATTTGCATTATTATACGAAATTATAAATGTCACTAATGAACACATAGGTATTTCATTTGTTAACTGTAATAAAAAAAAGTTACACTCAATTTTAAAGTGAAAATGTGACATGAATAAAAGAAAGAAATGTTTTATGTGTAACATGCTGAACTAATGTTTATTAGTAAAAATAACTTTAAATAAAACTGAACAATAAGTTTGCTCAATAATCATCAGCACCAGTGTCCCTCTCATTCCACCAATATTAAAAAGGCGAAAGTTTGCTCAGGTGTGCGTGTGTGCGTGTGTATGTTGTTACGTCTTCTTCATGCTTAAAGTGCTGAACTAATTTAGAAGAAATTTAGCATCGCGGTAGATTAGAGTATTAAATAACACATACCTAGTTAGTTTTTATTCCTAGTCCGAACGCTGGAGATATATTTATATAGGTGAAAATGTGTGGATACGAAGATTCGAGATGTATTTCCCACACATTGCTTTACTTACCCTTCTTTCAATCTATGGCCCTTATAAATAAGTAAAAGATTTATTAAACTGCAATATAACTATTATAAAATACATTCAGACCTACGTACCTACAACCACTTTTTGTTAGTAAAGATCGAATTATCTTAAAGATTTGCCCCCTAGAGGTGAAACGAACCCTTTCTTTATTATCTTGCAGTTATTTAAATAATGACATGACGATGAATGCTGTTACTGACTTTTTGTCACTCACTTCCTTGCATTAGCTGGCAGGCGACGTTACAATTTACAATAGATTTTTTAAGTCACTATTTTGAGCGTAAATCCAAGTGAGAACCTTAAAATCGTTCAAGCCTCGCGGTGACTTTATGTGTCTAGCTGAGGGCACCACTGTCGCGGTTCAATACATCCTGGTGTTGTCAGAGTTAGTTCCAGCTGTCAGCCACCGCGCTCGCGACCCATGCACACTGCAGTCTCTACCTACCTCAGATTAAATGAATATCAGTTGCAGTAGATTTCATGATGACGTTCGAGAAGAAAACAAACTACTATTTGAGTACATAAGTACCTAACTGATGTCAACCTCAACTACTACCTCAACTACTTTATAGAAATAAGTATCGGACACTAAGTAACCTTCTTAGTAAATAATTTAAATTGTTTGCGTAAGATACCCGTCATTCTGTAATTTGTTCTTGATATTTATTTCAATTCAAAGTTAGAAAAATGCATTTTGTTTTTACTTGTGCATATTAAAATTAGTGTGTAATTAGCCTAAATGTTGAAATATTATTATTTCCTGAAGGCCGCGGGATGACATTGACGTGACGTCATGGACCTCTTGTTGTAATTTCAATGTTAATGTAAGTA
Organism: Macaria notata; assembly: GCA_927399415.1. Classification (NCBI taxonomy): domain Eukaryota; kingdom Metazoa; phylum Arthropoda; class Insecta; order Lepidoptera; family Geometridae; genus Macaria; species Macaria notata. The sequence continues at coordinate 113,036 of OV656747.1, read as the reverse complement.
GGTATTTGTTTTGGTTAAATCTCAAAAAATAATTTTGATACTTGTCCAATATTCTTACAAAATATATAATTCTTATACAAAAAAATAAGAATGGAATAAACTAAATTTATTGCAAACTAAATTTATTTTGCTTATTTTTCTGCCACATCTTAAAATATTATTAATCTGTTAAAAGCCTTTTGCCGTGATTTAGGACAGGATATCGATAATGAAGCGCTTTTTATTGCCTTTCTTGATGCGTTTGCTAAAGTTCATCACATGTTTTGTACAATAAGGGTAGGTAGCGAATATTTTGTACTTATATTTACTACATACAATACCTACATGAAAAATAACCATTTTATTTTGGATTTTTTATGATTTATGATACTAACCATATATTTTTGAAGTTGTTCGTAGGTACGAAACGAATCAATCTCTTCTCATTGTTACATTATTTACAATACAAGATATAATGTTAAGCCTTACACGCGACAGTAAATATGTTTGATGCGAGTTTACGAGGAACGTAAAAACGCACGTTCTGAAGATAGGTGTCATTACACCCGAAAAGCGTAAACAACATACGCGAAATAATACGTGAGTGAAAACCGTAATACTAAGTTACATGTTGAAAAGTAAAAAGTTGTAATTTGGCTTTGAAGGGTTTGTGATAATTTAGATTCACCCTATACCTAGGTACACCTGGGTACACCTAGCACGTCCCAAACGTTTTGGGTAAAGTCGGGATTAAAATGAAATTCGAGCTTCACTCACTCATCTGCTATTATATTACTAAGGTCTAATCAGGGAGGAACATCAGACAATTGCAGATTTACATGAAACATAATATATACTGTACGCATATTTGTGTGCGTGAACGAACACTAATGTTGGAAAATAACAAACACAATCTCTTATTGGTCTGTGAACAAACAATCACTCTTAGGGTTGTTGTACATCATCAAATAAAAATGAAACACTAACAGAGCAGGGTGACGTTATTTTCAAATTTTACCTCAGTACACTTGCTTCCACGTTTAGAAATCCATATGACCCTCCCTACCTTCCCTGACAAGCAGAGCCGTGTCGCTGCAGGCGACCTCCTAGTCCTAGTACATTCAATTTCAATTTCAATTTTAAAGGTCTTTATTGATTCATAACTTATAAAATTAGTACAACAAGAAACAACAACAACACACAAGTGTACATTTTAATCCTAGTGGTACAATAAACTTGATTTACTTACTGGTTTTTCGTACACTGGACACTTTTAAAACAAAAAAATACTTGACTATAACATAATAAACTTATAGATAAAATACACTTAGATACATGAATATCAAATTACGTAGGCTTTAGTATAGGCACTGCGTTTTTAAATACTAAATAGGTGAATGATGTAACCCAAATTCCTGGGGTAGTTCGATAAAATTATTAAATTCGCGCCGGCCGACCTGTCACAAGAAGTCGGAATCCGCCGCATCACGGCTTAGTCACGCACACAAGCGCGCGCGCCGGAACGAGGTCCGTCCACGCCACTCCAGCCTCTATACTTGCTGTAATAAGACTGAAAGTGGCGCGGGCGACCACACGCACCATGCACACACGCCTATGCTAGTGACGCGGGATGTTCATGTACACAGCAGTCTAAGAACAAGTGGTGAGGGAGCTTAGGTATATCGATTATAACTATCGATAAAAGTTAAGTTTTTGCGTCTTGTTTTGCAAATGTTTTGGATGATTTTATTTGAATTACGAAAGTTGGTAAATAGATAAAAAAAATCCGAAAGTTTGTAAATATAAACGTCTATTTTTGGGAGACCAATTTTATTTTTAGATGCAGTTTTTGCAAGTTGGTACGGAATGGAGTAGAGTAAGCGTATTTAAAAGCTTTATTTTGGACAGTTTGTAGTTTTTTTATGTTAGTCTGGCATGTGCTGCTCCAGACAGGACTAGCGTAAGTAAAGCATGGCCGTACTAGCGTGCAGTACGTGCGCAGCTTGGTGCGGCTAGATAGGCCGGCCTAGTACATATTTATATTGACAAAGTGAGAAATAAATACATCGAGATTATTATAGACATATTTTTCAATATTGTGCGTTATCTGGTCACTAATGCTTAACCTTTCAAGGGGGGCTTGAGTACCGTATAGCAACAGATAAACCGACAAGAGAAAAAAAATGGTGTTTAACCAAAGTTGGCTGTTGTTCAGATAATGGCTGCTATGTGTGTCTATCTATGGCACCTAGGGCAGGAGGCCTATACCAAGCAGTGGGTCGACAAGGGCTGCAGATGATGATGATGTTTGTTACGAGTGTCCGAATACACATTGCACAGTTTCAAGTAAATAACGTTACAAATCGAGTAACATTAAAATTCCAAATTTTGGAATTTCGCAACCTACAAAAATAACTTTGTCATTTTTTTAGTTTTAATTGTTTATACTTTATTTACAATATATACTAATATTATAAAGCTGAAGAGTTTGTTTGTTTGTTTGAACGCGCTAATCTCAGGAACTAAGAAAAAAGAGAAGAAGAACTTACTGGTGCGAATTGAAAAAATCCTTTTGTGATGAATAGACTATTTATCGAGGAAGGCTTTAGGCTATATAACATTACGCTGCAACTAATAGGAGCGAAGAAACAATGGAAAATGTGGAAAAAACGGGGAAAATTATACATCTTTGAGGGCTTCCGTTGCGTGCGCTGCGAAACCGGTTCAAGATATCAAAAAATGTGTATGAAAGAATTATGAAACCTCTTGAAATGATCTAACAAAATGTCTACAACAGCATATGTCTATCTTTTAAGGTTAACTCACTAGAACCGTTTTTATGGTAATAACTATTCCACGCGGACGAAGTCGCGTGCAGCTAGTAATATAATATAAAAACAAGGGAAGAAAAACTCAACATACTACGTCTAACTACAACAAAAAAGGGGCACTCAGAAAATCTTTAAAAAGCCTAAAGATAATCTAAGTGCTCCAACCCACCAGAGGGCAGAAAAAGGCCAGCTTTTGGTCATGCGTCGCGTCAACCAAGCGCTCCGAGAGGTTTTGGAAAATATAGAATTGGCTCCCGGACCCCACGGCCCCAAAGTCTCGGCTTTGTCATTGATTTCGTCGGAACTCGGGAGTTTTTTTTTTATGTAACTGCTGGTTTTTTGCGGGAGTTGTCAACAGTCGTAGATCAAAAATGGTTTATTGTGACCAAACCTGTTACAGCGTTATTCGTTTGTTACTCAGTAATTCAGTGTGTAACCTTAGCTTATTTTTACCCACAAGTGTAATTTATTGCCTCAGGTACTCTGACGTACATCTTATTCACATCTTAATAAAATTCCAAAATTACTAAAGTTAGTAATCCATTGAAATGTAGTTCTCATCATGTTTTCAACAGCAGTGCTCGTGCTCAGGTAAGTTTATAAACTAAATAATATTTTTAGATTCCTTTGACTAAAGTTTATCTACAACACTCTACAACCACATTTATAGAGTAGATAGTAAAGTTGATCAGTGTTTTGTCATTTCCTCTCATTTATAGTTTTGTGGTATCGACTAATTACACTACCTACATTTATATATCAGAACAGTATATTATAATTATAACTGAACGCATCTGTTATTTTAGGTAAGTATGCACTTACCTAAAATAACAGATGCGTGAGACATTCATTCTGTATAACATCATCACCTATTCAATAGCAAATAAATGACATTTCCTCAGGTAAAAATACGTATATTAAAGGGCCTCTTACTGTACTGCCTACTGCACATAAAGGGTGCAGGTAGTATACCCTGCAGCACAGTTTCAACTAAAGCAAAAGACAGAATCATGAATTTACTTGATTCTGTACAATACAACAAGGTTGCTTAAAATAAAAAAACAAACTTTTAAACTTTACTTTACAGAATACAGGAGTGCCTACAACCTATTGGCGCAATACAGAGAACCTTTAAAATGCGTGTTTTACGTTACAATGTTTATGACAGTTCTATCACCTTCACAGTAGGTACATAATATTCGTGTTGTGTGCTCGCAGCGCAGTGTCGGTGTCGGCGCGTGGGGGGCGGGTCCCCTTCCCCGCCGGGTTCCAGTTCGGGGCCTCCAGTGCCGCCTACCAGGTCGAGGGGGGATGGAACCAAAGCGGTGAGGGGAACTTTGTATTTTACAACAGTATCCCTGTTCTACCCGACTTCCTCTAAAATAAGCTCGCAAAGCGCTGCAACAAGTCTGGTGTTGCAAGTTTTCAAAGGCAATGCAGACGATAAGCAATCACTTATCGTCAGGCTGAAGCTGCCGGCTCATTCCATTCGAATGTTACAGACGCAGGTGAGAGCAACTGGGAGCGGTTCACGCACGCGCGCCCCGGCCAGCCCAGCGGAGACGTGGCCGCCGACTCCTACCACCAGTGGAGGAGGGACGTGCAGGCGGCGAGCGAGCTGGGACTGCAGATCTACAAGTAAGAATCTAATAGTGTGAGGCATGTCACAGTATGTGTATACTAGTTACAATCCAGCTCTGGCATACTCCACCCTGGGTCATAGTGTTTCATTGTGCGGATATTGCCGCGATCCACGCCGGCTTTTATTTCAGGCATTCAGTCAGACAGGCTTTTGTTTTTTACTCTCGTGACGTCACACCATCAATGAAAGTAATGATTTTCTACCCGAAATTTCATTTATTTGGTTAAAAATGTTTGGCTGTAATTCTGGCCATGTTATTTATTATATTATGTATGTTATTTAGTTTGTTTTTAAGGTTCCTAAGGGTACTCGTACTTTGTAATTCCCTCCAGGTTCTCGATCTCGTGGTCCCGGCTGCTCCCCACGGGGTACAGCAACGTGGTGAGTGAGGACGGTGTGAAGTACTACAGCGAGCTGATAGACGCGCTGCTGGAGGCAGGGGTGCAGCCTGCTGTCACGCTGTGCCGCTTCGACATACCGCAGGTCTTCCAGGACTATGGTGAATAGATGTCTTGGCTCAAAGCATAATGATTTTGCTTGCGATGGAATAGAAACTACAATAGGGTAGACATGACATGACGACAGATAGATTCGAGAACAGATAAGAAAACGGATAGGTTCCAATTCTAATATTACTGTCCGTTTAAGGTTTATACATGCCAGTTGGATTTCTTGAATTATAGAATTATTCAATATTATTTTTACCAGATTTAATGTATTTTTTTTATTTGTTCACCATGAACAACAAGATAAGATCACTTAAGACACTGCAGCCTGTGTCTGCCCTGACAGGTGGCTGGCTGAACCCTCTGATAGTAGGCTGGTTCTCCGAGTACGCTCGTGTGGTGTTCTCCCTGTACTCTCCCCGCGTGCAGCTCTGGGAGACGCTGACGGAGCCCAGCGTGCTCTGTGACCTCTCCTACAGCACGGGGGCGTTCGCCCCGGGGCTGCGGGAGCCGGCGCGCGCGCCCTATCTCTGCGTCAAGCACGCGCTGCTGGCACATGCGACCGCTTGGAGGATTTATGATAAGGAGTTTAAGCCCTTTTACCATGGTAAGGCTTTTTTAGCAGCTCCTCTTGTGAATTTCTAAATATTCGTAAAACTAAAGTAACCCGCCCTTAATTGGAAATACATTAGTGACCCCTGTATAGTTTATTTTTTCAGCAATACGTAGATAAAAACGTTGGCTGGTTTTCAGGTAAAGTGTCCATCACCAACCACATGGTGTGGTTATATCCAGCTTCGGAGGAATATTCAGATCTCACAAAGAAGGCGTACGAGCTCATGGCACGTATTAACATTCCTTTTCCTTTCTCAGCATAATTTGGTATTTCATCATATACAATGGTATAGATATATGTACATTTCAGTCGGGCAGACACACGCACCCCGTGTACTCGGCGGCGGGCGGGTGGCCTCCCAGCGTGGTGGAACTAATGGACGAGGTGAGCGCGCGGGAGGGACTCACCTCCTCGCGCCTGCCCACACTCAGCCAGGAGGAAATACAGCTTATTAGAGGTATGCCACTCACTTATCATGAATGGACTATAGAGGTTGAATAAATTTCAATAACTTTACGTCACCAAAACCTTTTGCACTAAATGCCTAATGTTGGTTGTTCGGTCGGTAGACTCGGTACTCACCAACTTAGAATAAGATTAAACAACAAACAATTTTTAATGGCGGCTTTAAAATATGAATACTTACCTAGTTTTACAAATTCACGTACAACAAAGACTACAAATAAATAAATAAAGGCAAAGGTTACAGATTCAATATGGCATGTATCGCTGAATTCAGTGGTGTCGCTGTCCCAGGTACATACGACTACTTCGCGCTGAGCTACTTCACGTGCCGCGTGGTGCGAGCCGCCCGGCGCGGGGAGCAGGCCCCGGGGGAGTACTTCCTGGGGCTGCCCGAGCTGGGGGCGGTGCTGGGGGACCCGCCCCGCCAGCTGCGGGAGGCGCTGCCTGCCATCGCAGTAAGAGTCTTCGCACTCGTACTAACTGACTACAACGTCTATATTGCCTTCTCTTTAAAGAAATGGATATCTCAATTCGGACCTGCACCAATTTTAGTCAAGCTTAATAAATATAAAATACATACACATAAATACGAGTACATACACTTTTGTCGCAATTGTTTGAATTGTTATTACTGTTATGTACCTTACCACTGCACCTACATTGGATAGGTGTTTTTTTTCAATTCCGTTTTTACTACTGCACACTTAATAACCGACTTTCAAAAAAAGGAAGTTATCAAAACTTCTGAAAGTTTTTTTTGTGGGGATGTTACGCGATTACTCCGTTGTTTATCAACCGATTTCAAAAATTCTTTTTTTATTCGATGAAGATAGTTTCCGAGTTTTTTTTACATGATATAGGCTTACGCTTGACTACAACTTGCCTGATCGTAAACAACGGTATAGTCTACGATCTAGCGCGCTTGCCTAGAAGAAACCGGTTTACTCTCGACTTGAAGACCGACAAATTATAGTTCAAGGGGAATATTCGGGCAAGGAGTTCCACAGTTGGGCTGTTCGCACGATGAAAGTCGAATCAAAACGCTTGGTGCGAGTCTTTGGAACCTCAACTGTAAAACGGTGCCTCCTTGCCGAACAAATGATGGTCCCATAAAAATTGTTTTCAATTCGGTTCATTACTTTTTGAGAAAAAACCAATAAACCAACAAATTGACCAAACCAATTTTACCCATATTTCCAAAACTACTAGTCGGATTTTGATGTGTGGATGTGTTGAGGTTTAATGGGTGCATCTTTTAAGCTATGTATTACGATGACAACTCACCAGGGGGCGCTGCTGTATACACTATACCTTCTGTATTATCAGCCCGATTTTGATGCGGTTTTCTCTGAGAGGCTTAGATTTGTTTAGCAAATGAATTTATTTACGTGATTCGTTGATTACTCAAACGCCTAAAACTTAGAGTGCTCCGCCGATTCTGATAGTGATTTCAACATTGAGTTTGTTATTGATCGGGGTAGTATGAATCCTGAGAATATGAAAAAAACATCAAAAAAAGATCGGGTTAGGATGGTTCACTAGAATACGAAAAGTCGTATAAAATATCGCGCTTGCTGCACTCGCTGCGCTCGCCCACATTTGCTCTATGTTCTTGTTCATTTTCATCCGATGGGCCACCAGCAAATATCAAGTCGGTTGTAGGGACTTGGCTTTGCTTAAAAACTACATTCATCAAGTCGATGTACAATCGAATATATGTCACTCGCGCATTCACCCCGCGCTCGCGCATCTCTAAAATGAATGACATTTTCATACATCGACAGTGCTGCTCCAACCTTTGAGCAGATTAGATACGTTACGCAAAAACTATCTAAAAATCGCGGGTGCTAGAACTTAATCAGTGTCCCTCTTTATCCATTGTGTGTGTTCCGATAATTGGACTTTGCCTGGATGCCAGGAGGCTTCCAGGACTCGCCGACGACCACATTCAGGAGGACTTACTAGCAGGCCAGGTTTTTTTTAGAGAAAAAAGGGGTACGTAAAACTTTCGCGTAACTAGTAAATTGTAGTTTTCAAAAGTCCTTATTACAGGGCTGTCCATCTGTTTTTGATTTTATTGTAAATAAATGTTGTTTTATCTACCATTATCTATTGCGACTAGTTGGTGCTTCGTACGTGGTCCAGATTTTTGCAAAGTTCACCAAATCCCACCAAAGCAATTGATATGGTTGTGTTTCTCGACGCAGCACTGTCCCGGCGGCCTCCGCCGCCAGCTGGCGTGGATCCGAGAGCAGTACGGAGACATCCCCGTCTTCATCTCGGAGAGCGGCTTGTCCAGCGGCGCCGGCCTGCAGGACCCGGGCAGGGTGCTCTACATCAGGAGCTATCTCGAACAGGTACCTACATCCGCTCTTAATTTGTTAGAATCGCTTTATTTTAAAAAGTTTTATTTTAAACACAAGCAGCACATGCACAGAATAGATGCACATGTTCAAATTGTAAAACCTATAAATATATATATTTTTACGTTGGATAGGTTTACGTTTGACTACAGCCTGCCTGATGTTAAGCATTGCTGCGGCCTGCCTATTTTAATACCATAAAATTAGTTATGTATCCTTACCTACTTCATTGACACTCAATGCTATAAATAATAGGGTAGGTATATGTTTCAAGTTCCTACTGCGAACTATTGAAGTCAGGAATACTATACCTGCAAACTGCAAAGGTAGAGAGCCACGAAGCTATAACCTCTCGATGCAAGTACAAGAAGAGATTTATTTGCAATAGTAGGCTATAACTGTCGGATGATGATGGTGAACTTTGTGGGAAGTCGACAATATAAATATAAATAAGGTAGGTATATAAATATGGACGTGAAGTACATACTATAGAGCCCTCGGAAGGGTCGCCGTGACTCACAGACCCGCAGACGCTCTCGCCGCGCTGCTTGGCTCCGGAAGAACACGCTGTCACAGACCCGCAGACGCTCTCGCCGCGCTGCTTGGCTCCGGAAGAACACGCTGTCACAGACCAGCAGACGCTCTCGCCGCGCTGCTTGGCTCCGGAAGAACACGCTGTCACAGACCCGAAGACGCTCTCGCCGCGCTGCTTGGCTCCGGAAGAACACGCTGTCATAGACCCGCAGACGCTCTCGCCGCGCTGCCTGGCTCCGGAAGAACACGCTGTCACAGACCCGCAGACGCTCTCGCCGCGCTGCTTGGCTCCGGAAGAACACGCTGTCACAGACCCGCAGACGCTCTCGCCGCGCTGCTTGGCTCCGGAAGAACACGCTGTCACAGACCCGCAGACGCTCTCGCCGCGCTGCTTGGCTCCGGAAGATTTATTTTATTTTTTTAATTTATTTATTTTATTTATTACTTTCCATGTGTTTGGCTATTCTCAGATGGAAAGCCAGTGGATAATAAAATGTTATTTTTATTAGTTTCCTATATCCTGCGTTCCAGGTGCTGGTGTCCATCCACGTGGACAGGGTGAACGTGACTGGCTTCTCGTACTACTCGCTCACGGACGGCTTCCAGTGGCAAGTGGGGTACAGGTACGCAGTACCCACTGAACCTGACTCCAGTTACTAAGTATCAGTCACCCAGCCTGCGCCGGGAACAATGCAGCCAGACACATTTTATTAGCGTTTAGCCCAGGATTTTTTTCTTTACCATGTGGTTGTTTCATCATTAAAATTCACATGCGTTGGGGCTAGATTAGAGGCTTACACTAGAGCCTCTGTTTGAAATGCACCGATTCTTTTATAATTTTTTTATTACGGTATATTCGATCAACTTGCCGATATTGTGTGTCACCCTATCTGTGAATTCTGCATTATTTTTTAAGATTTATTATATTGACTACAATATCTTGACAGAATATTATGTTAGGCTCTTTCTGTGTAGGTACTATGTCCAGCTGATTCTTCCTCCATCATCACCGACTTGATGCCCTCACTTCCTCATTCCAGCGTGGCGCTCGGTCTGTACGAGGTGGACTTCTCGTCCCCCTCCCGCCCCCGCGCCCCGCGCGCCTCTGCCCGCTACTACCGTGACGTCATCGCCGCGAGGGCGCTCGACTTCACGCTGGACGCAGCCAATCAAAGTTACTTAATGTATTGATTGATTTATGAACATTATGAATTAAGAATGAATAATTTTAAATGAAATAAATACATTTTATATTGATAAGATTTTTTAGTAATATTTCTTCCAAGTTCTTATTTACATACTAAGGCGCCCGCAACTTAACTCGTATTATTTCGTAATTAAAAGTAGCCTATGTTACTCCACCATATACCACTTATAATTATATCTAAAAAAACATTTAGATCCGTTCAGCCGCTTTCGTGTGGTTCGTAAACAGATGAACAGACGAAACTTCTAAAAGCTGCTGAAACGTGTTCTGGCATCGATTTAAATTATACCTAAACATTTCATTTTCTAATATCTTAGTAGACACATATTTAAGCGTAAGCGAACCAAACAAATAGTAATTCATGAAAGTGTCCAGTGTCCGTCCACGGCTGCAGCACGCCTGTCATGCGCATTGCGCATACATCTCTCTGTGAAGGCGAGGGAGCTCACTCCGCGGCCGCTAGCGAGCGAGGTGTCTAGTCTGCCAGCGCTGGACGGTACCGGAGTGTACCGCGTGGACGGTGGACAGTGGACAGTCGCCAGCATGCACGCCGCACTACTACTCGTCTTCAGGTAAATCATACTTTTATTACGCTGACATTTAGGCTGAAAATACAGTCAGTGACCAGCAGTCAGCGGTCAGCAGAGCTGAAGCGACACATACCCGCACTCATTTACTATGTATTAAAAAAATAATTCTGGTTTTGCTTGCCAAAAATTCGAGAAATTCCTTATAAAAGTGATATTAAAATTTAGAATTTCGATTATTAGATAAATGTATATCATTATACCATTCAGCTGATGTCAAGTGTGTTAGCTGCCTCCATCCAGATGAGTGATGTGTTACCGTAAGCCAGAAGTTTCAGATTCCTAGTTAGAGAGCCAGTGCAGTGCGTGGCCACTACTTGTACAGGTGTCGCTGCAAGCAACCTGTTGGTCAAATACCTGAGTGTCAAGCAGAAACAACTACCCTTGTGTGTAGGTTGTACGCGCATGTTAATGTACTGATCAAACCATTTGCTTACTTTAGGGTCTTTTTTAAAATAAGAAAAACAGGTACCGGCGTACTTCAAGATGGCGTACTTCAAGATCAGTGAAAGTTGGGTTATTGGAAACTTACGCATTTACTAACTTTTTTATCTTTTTGGTTTTATTAATTCAATATCAACCACTTGTTCTCCACGACTTTTGAAATTAGCTTTTTCTGACTAGATTCTTGAAGATCATTAAGTACGTAATTTAACTGTAATGATATTTACTTCCTATCTATTGTAAGTGTATAATTATACATGGTACACTTTTATGTACCCTGATAATGTTTGATAATAAATACAACTAAATTAAAATCTAATTTATGAGAATTCCTTCTATCTAATTTGTGTCACACATCATAAAATAGTGATTTAATTGTTTTCGTTTGCAACAAATTAACTTATTAAAATAATTGTTAATTACTAGGTAACCCCAATTGAGTACCGGCTTGAGAGTAACCTTAACGCTTCGCTCGGTTCAACTATTTAAATCAAAACTAAAAAATATAATTATAATGACTAAGTACCTACGTATTGAACTTACTTGGATGAATGTTGCTCCAATTGTGATCGAAATCGTTTTCTTTTAATTAGTGGCTATCCGTGACTCCAGCCAGTTATGTTTCGAGAAATTAAATTGATGTCAATTTGACTATCCAATTCTGCACCCATTCCGAAAGACACCGTGAACTAAACACAAACTCGGTAAAATAAAAACAAACCAATAACATCACAAGTGTACCTAAACAGAAATCATCAAATATACAAAATCATATCAACATGAATAAAGGGATTTACGTGTGGCAAAGGTACCGTTTTTTATCCGATAACCCTATATGTATGTACTAGTATGGTATATATGAGATAATGTTCATATGCTACCTGTAATATAGCCGGTGACGATTTCACAATGATTGAAGCTGTACTATTCTAATTAAAATTGCAGCATGTGCTTGGTGCGTGGCGGGGGGGAGTCGGTCTCGTTCCCGGATTGGTTCCAGTTCGGGGCCTCCACCGCCGCCTACCAGGTCGAGGGAGCGTGGAATGTCAGCGGTGAGCGATACTTACTATGCGTGCCAAATAAGAATAGGACTGTCAAGACGCCATTTTGTTCAGCAATACGCGCCAACTTAATACCCAAAGTGTATGGTGTGCAAAAAAATAATTACATAAATTTTATTCCGTTTGAATCTTTAATGTACGTTTTTTGGAAAATCTTATATGTAGATTTGGCGTAAAATGTAAAATATTTTTTTTACACTAATATTATAAAGAGAAAAGATTTGATTATTTGTTTGTTTGAATTGAATAGGCTCCGAAACTACTGGACCGATTTGAAAAATTCTTTCACCATTGGAATCCTACATTCACCCTGACCAACATGGGGTACTTTTTACCTACTATTAAACTTACTTAACCTACTTTAATCCTGGATTAACGCGGGTGAAACCGTGTAGCGCTACTAGTTAATTATAAATGAGTAGGATTTGAAAGAAAAAACATTATAAATATAATAATTAATATTAGTATTAGTAGTAGTATGTAATATATGTTCATACTTATAGAATTAATTTTTCAAATATTATTCATTAATAAAATTCAAGAATAGTATTTTTAAATGAATATAATTATCATACAATAATTATTATTATTACCTTATTAATCTTAGTCAACAATAAATTATTGCACAATATAAATAATAATAACAAAATATTATGCACTTTTTTTGCTGGCAGTACTATTTTGACAGTTATCGTGTGAAGTTGGCAGCAAACGCGATCTTATTCTTATTTGGCACGCATAGTACATAATATATCCTACTAATTATATGTATTGTCTAGTCAATGTCCTATCCGAGGACATCTGTCCAAGAGAACTCCCTTAACGAATTACGGAGTCACAAACACGGCACGACCCCCAGTCATGAGGAAATAAATCACAAACGGAAGTATTTTTGTTTTTCAAATTTCTTATTGATAATTACTTACAAAAAAATTGTACATTATCCTATCACAGCAATATTATACGCTACAAATTTGTTTAAGTGGTTAATTACGTGTTAAAACTTTTCACTCACAAGTACTTGTATGTTACACATAATTTAAACTAAATTGTAAGTGAACTAGCACAATGTATGTTTAGAAACTACACTACATAAATTTTACGAATATGATTGAATAAAATAATTTATTAAAACCAAAAGAGAGGGTACGTCTACGAATTTGTCAACGATCGTTCGCATCAAACAGCGGGAATCTACAGTCATGAGTTATTGTGACCGGCCAGCCGACAACGCGCGCGGGGCTGTGTGCCGTGCCTGCATTGACACAAGGTTGAACATCGTGCGAACAGCTGCGGCCGGCGAGTCTCGCGCGCACGCAAATAGCCACCACTACCACCCGCTACGTCATTCTATTCATCAGTTAAGAATAAGTGATGTGGAAGTTTGTAACGTTTGTGTTTATCGATAAAAGTTTCGTTGACGAGTCTTGCATATGTTGTTAATGAGTTTAATTTTACTATTAGGATTTCTAACTAAAGAGATAGAATGTTTTGGATAACTTGTATGTACTTAGTTAGTTAGATCAGGTAGACCAATTTTATCGTGTAAGTAACTTTTTGGGATTTGTTAGTGGAGGTGTGTTATAAGAACATTTAAGAGCTTTATTTTGTATTATTGTAGCTTATTAATGTTGGTTTTGCACGTGTTACTCCACACTGGGCACGCATATGTGATACAGGGCCTGACTAATGTACCTACGATAAATTCGTAACAGAGTAAAATTGCTAAGACACAACCTTCTGTCATTACTGGGTGAAGTGCATTTAACGCTTTGGTACCTTTGATACTGAGTTTCAAGGAGTTTTCTGTCCAATTCAGTTTGTTATCTATTGCGAGACCTGAGTATTTGACGGACTTACTCCATGGTATGCTAAAACCATCGATCTGGATTTTACGTGCAGGAAAGGAGCGTTTTCTAGTAAATAGAATAGAGCTTCCGTTTTTAAAGGATTTATTTTAAGTTTCCATTTATTGAAAAAGGAAGTAAATCCAGTCCTGTCGAGTCCTGGCGCGTATTGTCGTACGTCCTGACTGTTCCGCTATGTTAGAATTTATATCAGGCTAATTTTACTTTGATGGTGATTTGTCGTATTTGTCGTGGTCTACTTTACTCTACATTACAACATTATTATTGCAGACAAAGGCGAGAACATTTGGGACCGGTTTACTCACGCCGACCCGACTGTGATCTCCGACCTGTCCAACGGAGACGTGGCGTGTGACTCCTACCACCTGTGGAGGAGGGACGTCATGATGGCGCAGGAGCTCGGCTTGCACTTCTACAGGTCACACATCTTGGAATTATTCATGCATTGTCCGGTTCTACACAAGATTATGCTCTTCAAACCTTACAATTACAATTCTAAAAGCAGCTCTATGTTTCAGGATCTCCATAGCCTGGTCCCGGCTGCTCCCCGCGGGGTACAGCAACGTGGTGAGTGAGGACGGCAGGAAGTACTACAGCGACTTGATTGACGCGCTGCTGGAGGCGGGGATTGAGCCCATTGTGACGTTGTACCACTTCGACCTGCCGCAGAATTTGCAGGATCTAGGTAACGCTTTGAAGACTTTGCTTAGCGTGTCTCTATCCCAAATAGAAGATTTTTCCTATTGATCTTATTTCATGTTGAATCAGACCGAAACGTCGCGAAAGGAGATAGATTATATTCCAAAAGTTAAGCTCGAAGTACTTTCTCAGGTGGTTGGACTAACCCGCTGATCGTGCAGTGGTTCGCGAGCTACGCGCGCGTGGTGTACTCGCTGTTCGCGGACCGCGTGCGGCGCTGGACCACCATCAACGAGCCCAGCATCCTGTGCGACCTGGGCTACAGCACGGGGCTGCTGGCGCCCGGCACCGTGGACCCGCTGCACGCGCCCTACCTCTGCACCAAGCACGTGCTGCTGGCACATGCTCGGGCTTGGAGGATTTACGACACGCAGTTCAAGCCGTTATACCATGGTACGCATAGTGCACATTAGCTTCTAAAGTAAGATAGTCTTTCATGTCAAGTCTAATGATAATTGAGTGGGGTTTCATCTCAATCTGCCCATCACAAAGCGTTGACTGAATCGCACAAGTGAATGTATTTAAAAATAATCAAGGCTGGAGCTCCGCAATAAGTAGCAAACTTGCTGGCACAATATATATATTGTTTTCTATTTGTATGTATATGTATTTTGTACAACATGATCGCTTTACGCCAGGCTGAAAAAAAAGCTGCATGATCATAGGAATATTTTTTCTGATTTGACTTTTGACTTGTTGTTTGTTTGTGGTTCCAGGCAAGGTGTCGATCAGCAGCAACATGGTGTGGGTCTCGGAAGCGTCCATCCAGTACTCCTCGCTCACCAAACTGGTGCTTGATTTCACGGTAAGTGGAACCATACCAAATTTATGCGAAATTTGCGAAACGAAAAAAGCAAAAGAAAGAGCAAAGCATCAAAACAACTGTTTTGTTGCTTTGCTCTTTCTTTTGATGCTATTTTTGTTGTGTGACTTAAATTTATGGCTTCTTTGGTTCTCTTACTTCTTGATGGTTACCATAACATTTTTTAATCAAAGTTTATAAGTTGTACAATGTGTGTCCAGTCGGGTCGGTACGCGCACCCCATCTACTCTGGCGCGGGGGGCTGGCCGCCCACGCTGGTGAAGCTGATGGAGGAGGCGAGCGCGCGGGAGGGGTACGACGCCTCGCGCCTGCCCGCACTCAGCCACAACGAAGTACAACTCATCAAGGGTAGGCCAACATGCACCATAATCACCACATAGCCTGCCTGGGCCTTTCACTGTCATAGTTATTTGCTTTTAAAATTTGTATGAAGGCCATGTTTCAATGAATGACGACCGTCTTTCTTTTATTTTTCATAACTTACAAGTTCTCTATAATATTAGTTTGTGCTCCACCCCTGTCTGACCATCAGACCTTGAAGTACCCTAGGGAGTCCTCTTCCATATCATTCTGTCACTCGTCATTTACACATTTTATCCATGTGTTTCTAGCAGGGCACCCTCTACCTATCTGCCACTTCCCATCAGGTACATACGCATCCATGTAACATGATTCTCTTCCCTACACATAACATGCTAATACCATGATAAGCTGTCTGTCAAAATTTGTCTGTCACCGGGGCCACCTTTAGGCTTTCTCGTATATATTAACTTAATTTTATCCATTCGCGTCACTCCTCAGATCTATCTCAACCTTCTCATCTCCGCCACATGCACTAAGATACCTACTATCATAGACATGGATAAATATCCATGTCTATGCCTACTATTAAAACTAGAAAATTATGAGCATTGCTTGCATGTTCTGTCATAAAAAAACGTTATTTCTTACTCTATATCAAGCGCCACTTTTCTAAACTGCCGACTTCTTTAAGAATAATTTACATGCTTGGTAAATAATCATATCTTTTACACCAATTAGATATTTACTTCTAGTATAATTTAATAATTACAGGAAACAAGTTTTCCAAGTGCATCGATTAGTTTACAACTACAATAATGACATTGGGATTAACACAAGGTGTCATTCCATGGTAATCAATAACTCCATAAAGCTAATAACTTGTCTAAGGAAAATGTAAACGAGTATAGTATAGAATGTAGCGCACGTCACCTTGCCTCTACGTGCCTCTACGTGTCTCTACTCACTGTCTTACAAAGTAAACAACATTACCGAAACCTTGACGAATCATCAAAGCATAGAAGTACTTTTCATAATTTGCCACTTTATCATAGTTTTTATAAATATTTTATTAAAAATAATAAATGATAAAACCTTTATCGATCATACTTATGCAAAAGTAAAATGTTGATTTGGGAGCCAGTTTGTGGCTCTTTTTAGGTAGTCCGCACTAATGGATCCACGGATCATAATTTTAGCATGACATGGGCGCAGCATAATCACGACACTGACCTTCTTTATATCCCAAAAAAGCGAATAAATCATCCTGCAAAGTTTAAAAATAAATGCTTTAGTGCATTTGCAATATTTGTTATGAATGAATGCTTGCGGATGCAGGCAGGCAGCGCGCGGCGCGGGCGCGGGCGCGGGGAAGGCTGCAGATATGCTAATGTATGCTAATTTAATACACTCGTGAATCAGGCTAATTGCCCTAGGTACACCAATAAAAACTAATAAGATGTATTCAGTAAAATATGGCTCGCTTTATAAATAAAACATGAGTGTGTAAGCTTCCTTTTTGATTCTGACAAATTGATACATGCCAAGTTTTTGGGAAAATATTTTATAGGATATCTCGCCTTAGCATAATATAAGAAAACATTAAGCAGTTGGTGTTTATGCGTAAAAACCTTACAAAACCTAAAAAGTCCTGTGTCTCATGGAAGTACCTGATCCCTACGACACAAGGAAACCTAGAGTAGGAAATCAGAGCAAACTTGACCGCACGAATTAACAAATGAAGTATAGCTGCTGCAGAGATAGCTGTATACCTCTCTTCTCGTTACTGAAGATTTCTTTTGTGTTCAAATAATTGATGAAGTATTTTCGTCGCAGGTACGTTCGACTACTTCGCGTTGAACTACTACACGTGCCGGCTGGCGCGGCGCGCGCGGCCCGGCGAGCGCGTCGACACGCTGTTCCTGCAAGGCATCCCCGAGCTGCGCGCCGTGCTCGACGTGCCGCCCAACCTGGCCTACGGGACAGCCAAGTTTAATGTGGTCAGTGTACCCACCTACGTGTGACCTATTGGCAGACCGGGTTGATATATTAACACTGGATGTAGAAAGCGAAGCATGTTAATGTACTATTGGCAGACCGGGTTGATATATTAACACTGGATGTAGAAAGCGAAGCATGTTAATGTACTATTGGCAGACCGGGTTGATATATTAACACTGGATGTAGAAAGCGAAGCATGTTAATGTACTATTGGCAGACCGGGTTGATATATTAGCACTGGATGTAGAAAGCGAAGCATGTTAATGTACTATTGGCAGACCGGGTTGATATATTAGCACTGGATGTAGAAAGCGAAGCATGTTAATGTACTATTGGCAGACCGGGTTGATATATTAGCACTGGATGTAGAAAGCGAAGCATGTTAATGTACTATTGGCAGACCGGGTTGATATATTAGCACTGGATGTAGAAAGCGAAGCATGTTAATGTACTATTGGCAGACCGGGTTGATATATTAGCACTGGATGTAGAAAGCGAAGCATGTTAATGTACTATTGGCAGACCGGGTTGATATATTAGCACTGGATGTAGAAAGCGAAGCATGTTAATGTACTATTGGCAGACCGGGTTGATATATTAGCACTGGATGTAGAAAGCGAAGCATGTTAATGTACTATTGGCAGACCGGGTTGATATATTAGCACTGGATGTAGAAAGCGAAGCATGTTAATGTACTTTGGAAAAAGCCTACGCCCTGGACTGGATAGAGATCATTGTGGTATTTATCACCAGATTTACTGACAGAAATAAATAAAAAATATGACGTTTATGTGAAAAGACCGTTTCTTGGTATTTTTGGGTTTGTCTCGCCCACAAACTCATAAAAGCTATCTTAAAGAGCTTATTTTTTTTCGTAATCTGACTTTTAGTGAGTCATAACGTGTATTTGGTGTCCAGCACTGCCCGATGGGTCTCCGCGCGCAGCTGGCGTGGATCAAGGAGCAGTACGGGGACGTGGAGGTCCTCATTACTGAGAACGGCGTCTCCAGCGCGGGGGAGCTGCAGGACGAGGTCAGAGCGCGCTTCATCAGGACGCATCTCGAACAGGTATACGGATACTTGAAGCAAACAAACATGCCACTCGGTGCTGGTTATAGGACGCTCTCTATGAAGAATCTTAAATGTATCGAGCTGTCACCAGCGACGGTAGCTAGAGGCAACCTATACTCATACCTATGTTTGACTCAAATGTGAACAGATTTATGTATTCAAAAAAAGAACATAGCAAAATCGTAATGTGTTTGCGTGTAAGTTTCTCACAGGCGTTATGTTGCAGGTGCTACTATCCATCAAGCAGGATGGCGTCAATGTGACGGGGTACACGTACTGGTCGCTCATGGACAACTTCGAGTGGATGGATGGGTACTCGTGAGTATACACTTTATTCTAGCCTTTGTTGAACTTTCACTCTTCAAAGTATTTTCTGCTGACTTGGTATCGCGCTCTATTATGAAGGATAATTTTATGATAATGATCCTGAAATATGTATAATTCTAGTGTGAAGTTCGGTCTGTACGAGGTGGACTTCTCGTCCCCCTCCCGCCCCCGCGCCCCGCGCGCCTCCGCCCGCTACTACCGTGACGTCATCGCCGCGCGGGCGCTGCAAGTCGACTCCAAGCTCGCCAAGCAGCTCGCGGGACACAAATAGACAGCAATTTTGATATTAGGGCTACGTATACTGTATATAAGTATCTAGACGTAACTACTCACAACAAAATTTGAGATTTTAATGTTTAATGTAAGAGAAAGTATTTTATATATTTTTTTTTATTTAGTGGCCACGCCAGCCTTAATGATATCATTCGTCGAGCTTTTGCCATCGCCAAAGTTGCAGCAGTGCTCGAGTGAACGCAGTAATGGCAAGAAACCTGACGGGACGACCCTCGTGCCCGGAGTTTGGGGCGGCCCCTTGTGTGGACGCTACGTGCGCCGACACTTGCCACCGTCCCATCTCTCCGCGACACAGGGTCTGGCTGGAGCGGCGGCTATTCTTGCTGAACAACGCAAAAGGCTCAAATATATTATGTCACACTCAGTCGGGGTTACAATGTATATTTGAGCCTTTAGGCGTAGAAGCATTGGGGCCGTGCGGATCGGGAGCCCATAAAAATTATAAATTTTTAGTTCAACAGATACCTACCTAGGTAGTTCAGGCAACCCGTGACCAGCGTGCTGGCGCATTCTTCGCGCAAAATAAGCATTGCCATCCAACGTGGCAATGCTGCCAGCATGCTAGGAGCGTTGCCTACAGATGTATATTTTTTATAGGTGTTTTAAGTTTATTATAAGTTAGTTTTTTATTAGTTAAGTTTATTTTTTAATTAGTAAACTTTATGTTTTGTTAGTTTTTAAATAGACCTTATGCTCGTAGAAAATACATAAGTATTATATCAATAACTAGTGGACGCCCGCGGCTTTCGCTAGCATCATTTTGAGATAAAAAGGTTTAAAATGAACATAACTTTTTTATTTACGAACCGATTGAAATAAAATAAACCCCAAATGTTAAGTTAAAAATGCACCAACATGTTAGTGAAAACCGTAGGCAAATCTGTTCGAAGCCGTTTTCGAGTCTAACGAGCAATATACCGACTGACAAACAGACAAACAGTTTTCTTTTTTAAACACGATTTTTGTATTCTATTGCATCACTGAAGCCCCTCAACATTTTTTTTTCAATTATCTTCACTTACAGACACCGACCTGTTACAGCTTTATTATATGTATATAAATCACACACATTTGTTAATCAAAATTAGTTGTTTGGATCTGATGCGATGAACGCCTTTAGATCTTTCTGGTATTTTTAATTAAGCGCAGCTGTAACACATTACAAAAAGTGGCACAACTTGTGTAATCTACATTATGTAGGTACTATAAGTAGATACATTTTGATACGAAAGGTGTGCATTACCATTATTGTATCTGTCTGAGTTAAATTGATAGGAGTAGCATCAACTTTCAAGAGTTTATCCCGATTACAACCTTTGATTTTATCTTATCGGGGCTCTTAAAATAAATCTCTTTTGTGTGTGACCTTATTGACACGTCAGCTAACAACATTATTCAACATCTCCGACTTCCACATGTTGGATCGATTGATCGACGAACTTGCAAAAACAGAACATTATCTTATCATTTATTACACTAGGTCTTTAGGTAAGTTAGGTTATTACCAGATAGTAGAGTATAATCATTATTTATAATCATTATTATATTATAATAATTATGATTATTTTTATAATCTGCTACATAGCCGGCGGCGGCTGGAAATATGTAAATTATTATCAATGACACGTTACTATCTGAGATATCAAGAGCATTGTAATCTAGTGGGGAGGCTGACCTTAGGGTAAAGACCTTTATTGCTCGGTAATTGATAACTTGCTTATGTTTATATGAATAGGTAAATACTCTGCAGTAAAAGTAATCTTTAGCTAATGGTGGTACTTATTCAAAATTTCGTGTAATTTTACATATTATTCTTATACGTAGCATGTGACCGGGTGTGCTATTTGTGCAGTCCAGGGACTTATGCCTGTTTTCTTTGTCTCCGATATTGTAGAGTTGTTTGTTGTTATGTATAATTGTATACCTATGTATATTGATATTCATTATTCTCGTTATCTGCTCGATCTAATTGTAAATAAATACTTTACGCCTTCATTTCTTGTGTTCATTTCTAAGCTTGTCTACCTTCCTGCGGATTTACAAAATGTGTCGATAGTTGCGAATTAGAGATAGCTCTAGATACTTACCTAATTGTTAAAAACTAATTAATGTTTCCTCAGTACCTAGCAGGTACAAGTACGATAATAAATTAATAAATGTATTTGTGGTTGTTATTCAGTATTGTATTGATTACACACTTGCCAATATGTTATCAGTGAGTTCGCTCGTTTTCAGGTGAGTTCTTGTAAATAT
The DNA here is from genome assembly GCA_927399415.1 of Macaria notata. Classification (NCBI taxonomy): domain Eukaryota; kingdom Metazoa; phylum Arthropoda; class Insecta; order Lepidoptera; family Geometridae; genus Macaria; species Macaria notata. Next base: position 91,225 of record OV656747.1, on the reverse strand, counting down.
TCTTGCATTTACGAAACTGTGCCAAGTTAGTAACTGCTGAATGTTATTCAGTTAAGTATGTTTTATTTTGGTGAACAGTGCAGTGCTGGTGGTGGTGGCGGCGGGCGGGGCAGGAGGGGCTGCGGACCTCTCCTTCCCCGCAGGGTTCAAGTTTGGAGTAGCCTCCGCAGCATACCAGGTGGAAGGGGCCTGGAATGTCAGCGGTGAGTCACACGTATATATTTATCTGAATTCCTTTAAATTTCTGACGCTTATTAAATAATTGTTGGTTTGGCTTCCTTGGAGAGAGACTAATTTTACGTACCCTTGGATAATCGCACAAGAAGTGGTGTGCTTGCAAGACAAAGCAACGTCTATGCTAACAACATCTGTTCCTATTTAAAGGTTCGATTTGCACCATGTATTTGATATGTATTATGGTTTATCGTGTGTCAGACAAGGGAGAGAGCACTTGGGACCGCTTCACGCATCGCCGGCCGAGCCCGGTGGCTGACCACAGCTCGGGCGACGTGGCGTGCGACTCCTACGCGCGCTGGAGGGACGATGTCGCCATGGTGCAACGCCTGGGCGTGCACTTCTACAGGTATAGTGCCACCACAGAAATCTAAACAAAAAGGTACCTGTTTATTTAGATTTCTGTGAGTGCCACCTATCTAATTATACCGAGGTATGGCCTAACCAATGGTCTAAGAAAGAGAGGACGTTGGGTCTGCCAGACGTTGCAGTGGTTACATTGAGAATGATGGCTTCATTCAATCTAAACACTAAAATATTGTCCATAACGATACGTACCCACAGGTACCTTGCTACTAGTGGCTCGTGAACGTATCTAAATAAGTATATTCTAATGAAACGAACGCAAGTGCAATGATAACCATTTTCCCAGGTTTTCAATCTCGTGGCCGCGTCTCCTGCCCACTGGCTTCTCCAACCACATCAGTGCGGACGGCGCCAGGTACTACAGCGAGCTGATAGACGCCCTGCTGGAGGCCGGGATAGAACCGGTTGTGACTCTGTACCACTGGGACCTGCCGCAGCGGCTGCAGGACCTGGGTGAGTAAACTGCACTGACACTCAGAGAAAACATGGCAGATATGGATGGATGTACAGACCAATGCTTTTGATTAGGTAAATGAAAATTATTATGTTTTGAAATTGAGTCATGGCAAAATAAAGGCTTTTTTATTTTATTGTAATATATTTGTAATTGATACCAAACCCTGACTGTGTCAATGAAAACTGGCAGATTAATAACCAAGATGAACCACTCGAGTATCTGTCAGTTTCCTCAATACAGGGGCAACTTCTAGTTAAGTACATGACTTCTAGTACCAATTACTAACATTATACCAGTTTTCCGGTTGACCCCGCTTGTAGTCATGTTGAGGCTCACTCGTCCCCTCCCCCGCACTCCGCAGGCGGGTGGGCCAACCCCCTGGTGGCGGACTGGTTCGCTGACTACTCCCGCGCGGCGTACTCGCTTTACGCGGACAGGGTGCAGACCTGGCTGACCCTGAACGAGCCGTGGGTGATGTGCGACGTGGCGTACGCGGGGGTGTTCGCGCCCGGGCTGGTCAGCGAGCTGGGCGCGCACCTCTGCACCAAGCATGCGCTGCTGGCGCACGCCAGGGCGTACCGGGTCTACCAGGAGGAGTTCCGGGATAAGTACCATGGTAAGGACATTTATGAGTTCAATGTTCATTTATTCGTAAAGGTTATTTACACGTCTAATTCCATAATTACAATCTTAATAAATTGGATAATTATAAATGTCAATTTGTATACAATTAATATAATAAAAATATATGTGCTTGTGCAATGTGCTTTGTACGCTTCACTTATTTATCTATTTTGTAGAACTCTTCAAATGTATAAAAAGCCTGTTCTATTAGCCATTCTTTCAATTTATGTTTGAGACATGTACAGTAGTGGCTGCTGTGACTTTGTCCGGTAGATTGTTGTATACGGTCGGAGCCATGACATGAGTTAACTTAGTCGACTTCACGAGAGTACAGTTTTAAACTTGCTTCCGTTTCGCGTAGGGTGCCGGTGACATGAACCACGTGTGGTGTATTCGTCTAGGTTAGTTAGGAGTTACCCGTTTCTGCGTTTGTTTTCTTCCAATATACCTGTTTAGCAGAATATTGATTTATTACGCAGAGCGTTCTCATCCATCACGCCACCACAACAATTTACTAGTAAACATGGTCAGGTACTAGTCAATTTGCGAAGTAAGCATTTTTATGCTTTATCACAATAATATTGAGTACTATCATGACAGGAATACATATCACACTAATACATGGTATGTGTAAGTTCAGGTAGATAGTTACCTACCTAATAGTATACTTGTGTTTCCCAGGTGTGATATCTCTGGCCAACCACGACACCTGGTTCCAAGCTGCGAACGAGACTGACGAGGAAGTCACCGAGCTGGTTAGGCAGTACCAGGTGTGTAGAAATTCATTGTTCACTTACAGCACAAACACAAACTACAGTAATTGTGTTTCTGTTTGCTGCACCTGTTGACTAGAACCTTTGATAAATATTTTAAGAGGAAAGCATTACCTACACATTCCAGGAGGGTCGTTACGCGCACGCCATCTTCTCTCTGTCGGGCGGGTGGCACCCCGCCGTGGAGCGCGCCGTGGCGGAGTACAGCCGCCGGGAGGGGTACCCCGGGTCTATCATGCCCGCCTTCACGGAGGAGGAGATACAACTCGTCAAAGGTACTTTCAAGTAGGATTACATCTGCCTGCTTCCTAGATATAGGTAAGATGAGAAATATCTGTTATGTAGGTAAGTAATGTGTCAGCACATACAGAAACCGATTATTAATATGAGGCTGTGAGTTCTATCGATATATCAAGCCAGTTCTCTAATGTGTTCTTGATAGTACATTGGTTTGAACGTGTTATTTTGAAAATGACGAGTAACTGATATTCTGTGTACTGACTACTGATACTCACTAAGAGTATGCCCGGCTGTTTAACTACGCACAGGCTCGGCGGACTTCTACGCGCTGAACTTCTACAACGCGCGCGAGGTGGCGGCTGCAGGTGTGGACGAGCAGCTACAGCCGTGGCCGCTGCACGACCTGCCCCTGCTCCGCGCGCGCCTGCAGGTGCCGCCCGCCTGGCCCGCTGTCATGGGCGTCTGGGTCGTGAGTATATACAACTCAAACTTTGCTTGTAATATCTGCCCCATGATAGAACACTGATCTGCCCAAGAGCACCATAATATTAATCAGTGTAAATAATTTAATAATCACTGCAGATTTATTGCAGAACCCAGAAAAGGCAGAAACTGTGTCGCACAAGGGAGAAGACAGAAGCCGAAATCTGGCACAGGACCCAATTCTTCCCTTACTCTAGTTCAGTTGCATGTAGTGTAGCTATTCCTGCCATGTCTGCAGGACTACCCCGTGGGTCTCCGCAAGCAGCTGCGGTGGCTGAAGCAGACGTACGGAGACATCCCTATCATGATCTCTGAGAACGGGCGCGCCTCCGCCGGTGGGCTGCGGGACCTGGAGCGAGTGCACTACTACAGGAACTACTTGCAGCAGGTACCTTCTCACGAGCTTGGAACACGTTGAGCGAACAGTCCCGGATGTCGTGATCTCACATATGTAGATAATCGGTTTTTGGAAGCCAGCACCCAAAACAATCGGACTCCGGATCTGATCGACGGCATATTGGTTAATATTGTTTCGTGGCTGCAGGAGTCTGATAGCAGGCGATATGTGAAAATACTGGTATTCTGCCAAATCAGGTGGATTGGGAGCACAATCCCACACATTTGGAACATGACTAAGAGAAACAACAACAATTTATGGATCATTTCAAAATTTATATTTGTAAGTATAAATTGCAGGTGTTGCTGGCAATACGGGAGGACGGCGTCAATGTGACGGGGTACACGGCGTGGACTCTCATGGACAACTTCGAGTGGTCCTCGGGGTACACGTGAGTACACAGGCAGTCTACCTACATTACCTGATACTGTATTGGATTGTTTGACAAATATTTAACTAGATAACTATACCTATGTTTTCTTTAGTGAATAATAATTATATCCAGAAATAAAAATCTAGTCAACTTCATCAAAACGAGTCAGAGAAAGGATATATGGCCCATGTTCGTTTTGCATATGGGGTGGATGGCGCTGTGCAATAAATTTGCGAAATATACATATATTTATCTACGTTGTAGTACGAAGTTCGGTCTGTACGAGGTGGACTTCTCGTCCCCCTCCCGCCCCCGCTCCCCGCGCGCCTCCGCGCAGTACTACGGGCGCGTGGTGCGCGCGCACTCGCTCGACGTGAGCGCCGACTTCACAGACACTGTGTGAGTACATTATACTTGTAAAACTAGCCAATCAAATAGCTCTGTCTAAATCACACAAACGATGCGTTTTATAAGACGCACAATAAAGATTGCTCGACCATTCTTGATTCCGGACTACTCACCGCCCCGGGGTTTAATGAATACAGAAAGCTTTTCATTTAACAGGTTATTATGTACCTAAGTCATACCATTTGATCAGTTGCTATGCGTCTTCCTGTGTGTGTATACGGCAAACTAAGCTGATCATTTGTAGTAACAGTCCTATCCGTGGTAGAATAGAATCCATTTCCAACGGTCCCTTGTGCAGTTCCAGAGTGAGCGAGGCAAGTGCCTCTCCGGGCGCTCAGTCGTACCTGATGCTGGGCGGCGTGCTGCTGGTGGTGCTGGTGGCGGTGGTGGCCGCCGGCGTGGGCTGCTGCGTCAGGGGCAGGAGGAGGGCGGACTGCAAGGGGGAGTATGAAGCTGTGCGGGGGGCGGGGGGAGCCACACAGGGGGCTAACGGGACACGAGGAGCTAACGGGACTATTTAACGGACATACCAACATATAAACTTTACTGTTAATTTTGTAAGCCATGGATGGAATAGTACCCTAGAAGATTTTTATAAGAAACCTGTGAAACATTTTACAATTGCCTATCACGTGTACTTACATAAGAACAAATAAATGTTTATATTTTAAGTTAGAAAGATTGACTTAGTAATTTAGTAAATACGTAGCTAAGATTATATATTACTATAATTAGTAATTTTATTGCTTCCCTAAATCTTTACTTAGAACCTTACCTATTTATAAGCACATTTTATGTTTTCAAAATAAAATTAAGCAAGGTACCTACATACTCTAATTAAACTTACCTAAAATGTATAATAAATGTTGTCCGTTTATGTACTCATGTTTGTAAGTATAGCTGTAATTTGCATCAACGATATAAAACTATTTACTTATTTATCTAATAAAGTCAATTTAAGGAAAGTAAGTATACATATTTTATTTAAATAATAATCTGATAAGAGTGGGTATTAATATTAACTAGGTACGCTGAGTCTGCTTGGTGAAGTCCAGTGAGTGTCGCTTGATGAGCTCCGTGTAGAAGGCGGCGGAGGCGCGCGGCGTGCGCGTGCGCAGCGCAGACGAGAAGTCCACCTGGTACAGACCGAACTGGGACCTGCGCCAATACGAGACAAGAGAGATGTACGTAGTTGCTGTGTTTATCAATTTACTAAGTGTATAAAACGCAGTACTCACGTGTACCCGTCCATCCACTCGAAGTTGTCCATGAGAGTCCACGCCGTGTACCCCGTCACGTTGACGCCGTCCTCGCGTATGGACAGCAGCACCTGCACGACAAGCGACAGCCTTGTGTGTTGTATTGTGTGTCTGGGGACTGCCTCCAACAAACATGACGAGGACGGGACGAAGGCCTCCGGCAAGTGATAGAAAGGTAGTTTTCATTGGTAACGATATCTATGAATCAACCACTGAGACATCTTAATGTCATAGCGGTAGGTACCTACACATTACAAACAATATAATACAGAATCAGAAAAGAGCTTTTCAAAATGATGCAGAATACAGACAACTGGCCAGCACTGCACAAGTACCCAAGGTGCTTCTTGCGGCCGGTAGGTAAAGGTGGCATCAAGTAAACCGACCTGTTTGAGGTATTCAGTATAGAAGTGTATCCTATCCGAGTCGTCCAGTCCCCCGCGCGTGGGGTACCCGTTCTCAGTAATGAGGATGGGGATGTCTCCGTACTGCTGCTTGATCCACGCCAGCTGCTTGCGGAACCCCTCGGGGTACACCTGCCGATAATAATGTCATTTGAATGTAAGAGAGTGGCACAAAAAAACGATCATCTATAGCCGACCTTTAAAATTAGGTTAAAACGTAAAAGAACTCGATTAAAGGCTTGTTTAATAAAATCACAGGTCAAGAAACGTTACGAAAATAAAAACATAGAATTTTCCAGATGATTTAAATAGTTAGTTTTAAAGGAACCAACAAATTAATACAAGTTCAAAAAATCCCTTACCCAGTAAAAATATTTCTAAATGATATACAATACATACATAGGTAAGGTACATTACATTCATAATACCACAAACCGCGCTCCTGTCCCATGCCATGTCAATAAGCGTCAGTGTAATGAATGTATAATATAATACGCACAAAGAACCAGGAAGATGGCGTGGCGGGCCACTCCGGCAGCGCAGTCAGCTTGGCCTGGAAGTGAGGCAGGTCCCCCATGGGCCAGGGCCCCAGGGGCTCCCCCGGCCGCGCGGGGGACACCACGCGGGACGTGTAGTGGTTCAGCGCGAAGTAGTCGAACGTACCTGGGGTTTATTGGGATCAAACAAATACAGTGTTACAACGACACAGCTAGAGATGCGCTGCGTCGGGGTCCCTATTAACTGAAAACTGTTTCTGTCACGTGATTTCAACAATCAGGAATGCAGATACGATGTTATTTTTTAACTCTTTTGATCGAATTATTAGTAGACTAACTATTTTTCCGGTAAAATACTGCTTAGCTTCATAGCCAATGTGGTTTGGCATATATTATTCTTTCTAGCACGTTCCTAGTCCCTACCTTACCTCTCATGAGTTCTATCTCCTTCTGCGTGAAGGGCGGCAGCTGCGAGCGGCGCGCGCCTTGCTGCTCGGCGCGCTGGGCGTAGGCCTCCTCCACCAGCGGCGGCCACCCGCCCTCCGCCGAGAATATAGGGTGCGCGTACCGACCCACCTGCACGCGTCACGTGGGCCGGGTTGTAGCTCGTGAGGACAACAACATAAATGTAACACATAACATAACAGATTAGGTAGCTAAGTATATCAAGCAAAAGTGAAAGAAAAATTACACTTTCCAAACCAAACTAGGTATAACAATAGATATTTAATACCGAAATGTTATTAGACTGCACAAGAGTTTTCAAAGATGAATGTAGGTAAAGAATAAGATATGATCTCAATAGATTAAGATTAGTTAAAGATACTTTAAGTAGTTTATATCCAGTTGAACATGTGGATGAGTTGTAGTTTAGTAGCTCACTATGTTGTGCCTGGCCAGCTCGGCGAGCGCCTCGTGCTGGGGCGCCGCCTGCAGCCACACCGCGTGGGTGGCCAGCGACACGCGACCTGGGGACACAACACACGTCCTAAACAACACAATATTACATCAAAAATTACTAACACTTCTGACGCAGTTTGGAATTTCTCGACACCAGGGTGCATCACTTTCAAACGGGCTTTTTTACCGAAAAAATATTCTCCATTTCTCCGCTGGACATAGGCCACTTCTGACATGTAGCTTGTCCTTTTTAAAGAGCACTTGTAATCTCTACAATATCGATGTGATAAAAAATTAAATTGTCACCGTGGAACTGGTCCCGGAACTCCTCATCATAGACCCGGTAAGCCCTGGCGTGTGCCAGCAGCACGTGCTTGTTGCAGAGGAAGGTGGCGTGCTCAGGGTCCAGCACGCCCGGCGCCAGCAGCCCGGTGTTGTAGGACTGCTCGCACACCACCAGCGGCTCGTTGATGGTGACCCAGGTCCCCACCCTGGACCCAAACAGCGAGTACGCCACGCGAGCGTAGTCTGCGAACCACTCCGCCACCAGGGGGTTGCACCACCCACCTGCAAGCGACACTCTACTAAATTATATTACCTATATCTGGAATATTGTGGTACAAAATAAATGAAAAATGTATATATATGTACTTGTAGCTATGTATCCCAAATCAACAATACAACAAGCAACAAAATTAACTCTACCATGATTTTAATAATTATTTTAGTTATAGGTGTGAGCACAAATGTATCTAAACTGTTACCTGTTTAAAGGTAACTCAAGTCCTCGTGAATCATGCGCATATGAAGCTAAACGTGAGTAAAACGAATTTTCATCGTAAGCACCAAATTATTTATTTTCCAAGAGTCACACCCACACACACCCAGGTCCTGCAGAGCCTGCGGCAGGTCCCAGTGGTACAGAGTGACGACAGGCTGTATCCCGGCCTCCAGCAGGGCGTCTATCAGCTCGCTGGAGTACCTGGCGCCGTCCGCGCTGATCTTGTTGGCGAACCCAGTGGGCAGGAGACGCGTCCAACCTATTGAGAACCTGGACAAATAAACGTTAGTTATACCTGCTGGAATCAGTCAATATTAATAACACGCAATATATGTGTACCTACATCTAACGCAGTATGTAGTGAAATAAAATGGCTATACCTACTTACCTACTACAGCAGTAGATGAAAGTATTTTGTCAGATATACTTTAAAACTTAAGAAAGAAAATAGCACCTGATTATCATGAAAATCTCCAAAAGACGAGTGTGATCTCGTAAAGGTAGGTGTGGCTGCAGTAGATATGCTTACAGTTTAAAGTCAATAAACAAAGGTATTTATTTATCTTACAAGTCATCATCAATATTGGTTTTGGGTACATAAGTTAAGTAAGTACCTCAGTATTACATTATGTCTCTGCTGTGGTGGAGGCTGCCCCAGCTCGAGCTCGGTGCTGCCATCCAGCGAGCGTACCTACCTGTAGAAGTGCGCGCCGAGTTCCTTGACCATGGCCACGTCCCTCTCCCACAGGTGGTAGGAGTCGCAGGCCACCTGCCCCGAGCTGCCGTCCACGATCGCCTCGGGCCGAGTCTCCACGAACCGGTCCCAGATCGACGGGGACTTGTCTGCAGTGTTATGTGCCTATATCACTTCACTACATAGTATAAAACAAGGTCGCTGACCGCGCCTGTCTATGATATGAATGTTTGCTTAGATCTTTAAAATTACCCAAAGGACTGTGATGCAGTTTTTTTTTATAGATAGTGTGATCAAAAGATAGGTTTTTATGTACAATAACATGCTAAATGTATAAAAGAACCACTGATAATTTCAAGATTTCTAATGTGAAGTCGTACCTACATACCTAAATAAACTCCTTTTTTTAGGTTACATTGCAAACGCTGGCTGAACTCTACCAGATAGATCAAAATAATGTTTTAAGTATTGTATATCTTAAAAAAGTACAACAAAGTCCGCAATGACATATGTTTATCTCCCAACAATTGGCATTAATCCTTATCCATTTTAATACTTAGATAGGTACATTGCTGATTCGTTTTTATGTATTATTATTGTAAATAAAGATCTACGGCCTTTTACAGCATATAATTTAGATGAATGTCGTCGAAGATATTACAGATTTAGTTAGCGGTGCCGACCGGCCGGGGCGGTGTACAGGTACCGGTATATACAGTCAAGAAGGCGTAAGCTGAGCTTTGCATTTGTGTGGGTGTACATAGATAGTGTAGGTGAGACAATCGGCTTCTCCATCGTGCGATAGCGCCATCTCACTCCCCCGCCCACCTGCCATACTTCACCCACACAAATGCAAAGCTCAGCTTACGCCTTCTTGACTGTACCTACTTAGATCTCTAAAACTAAGTATACAACGGGTTTTGATGTGGTTTTTAACACATAGGTACTGTTATAAGAGGACGGATTACACAAACAATGTACGTTCACGTGACATTTAGTACAGGTTTTAGTAGCTACTTATACATTTAATGCTTCTTCTTTTCTATAAACCTTTTTTCTATTAGGTAGGTACCTACTTTTAATAAACGCAAATCATCATCAATTTAGTTTTGGAGATTATGGTCTTTAACACGACCCCGATGTTCGTTTGAAGCGAGTGTCTCACCGCTGACATTCCAGGCCCCTTCCACCTGGTACGCTGCGGAGGCTACTCCGAACTTGAACCCTGGGGGGAAGGAGAGGTCCTGGGCACCACACGCCGCCCCCAATACCGCACTGCTGGAATCGTACCTATAATATTATATATCGCACTTATTGTCCTGTACTCGTACGGCGCGATGTCGTGAGGATAATAAACAATATCATTTATGATGTTTTAGTTTGCACAAAAGTCACAACTATATAAATTAAGTAAGTACCTACTAGGTAATTTTCTACAAAAAATATCAATAAAAGCAATTTCTCATAGTTAACCCTAGAACACTACTAGGGGTGCTGGAGCACCCCAGCAGTATTTGTTATTCAAATAACTTTTTTTATTTTCAATGGACAGCTTTATACACCCGCGTATTTAACTCTAGAGTCATCTGCTCCTGATTGGTCTGTAATTCGGCAACGGCCGTACAGTGTGGACGTGTGCATGTGTGTTGTGGCGTGCCCTATCACCCCAGTGTAGGAAAATCGTAAGTATTTTTAGAGTATTATACTATGTTTTTATAATATTAAGGGCATTTTTTTGTTGTTTTATTTGAAGTTAAATCATGAAAATGTAGTCTTACCATAATATATAAATGATATTAACACAATATTGAGCTCGGTGATTGTTTTTGTCTTATACAATTCAATACAAATATTATTTATTGCACATCAGATTATACAGTAAAACAATTATGGACAAGTTAAACACAGATACGTACAATGTGCGGCCTTATAGCTCTGAGAGATCTCTTCCAGGCAACTTTCGTTTTTTTTAATTAATATTTAGATTGATTTGTTTGTAGATGGCTGCTGGCATTTGATGCAATGGCGAAAAAATACTCTGTCCAACGAAAAACAAGACATTGGCCTATGAGCATATTTTATGGGCTTTAAATGGTGTGGGGATAAACTCCTGGGTCTTTTTCAAATGTAAGAAGGCAAATAATAAGCCAGAAATAAAATTTCGCCAAACTTTAAAAAAAAACGAACATTTTGAAGAACGCCTGCATATGTCAACTTTGAGGAGGGATGTATGGGAAGTGGTTTCCGGAATCCTCAAAAAACCCATACAAGAATAAAGACCAACTATTGGACAACACACTCGAGGACGTTGTGGTTTCTGTCCAAGAAAAAAAGACCGGAAGTCGAAGACCAAATGCATGAAGTGCAAAATTCCAATTTTCTTGGAGCATCAAGTTAAAGTATGCCAAAAATGGTCAAATTAATTAGAATAGCTAGATTTAAAGGTTGATTTGTGATCTTGGTTCCTAATTAGTACTAATAAAAAAATATTTTTAAAACCTGTGATTGCTTAAAAAAAATATTCCACATTAAACTTTGGGGTTCTCCAGCACCCCATGTAGCAAAATCAGTCTGGTAAAAACAGTGTAGGGATCCAGGGTTAATAAGCACTTCAATGAAAGTAAATAGAAATAATTGAAATAGGTGCATAATGTTCATATAAAATATTTACCAAATCGCCGCGTATAATATCAACATGTCCAATGTTTGTGTTCTGTATGGAGTATTACGTAATGTGCTCCAGCGCTGCGCTGCAGTCACACACAGCACACAGCACACACAGCACTCAACACACACTGCCAACTGAACAACAGAGGTATCTAATCTGATATAAGTGCGGCCGCTAGTGCTGGCTGCTGCTCGCTGCTGCACGCGCAGTCCAGGGGGCAGTAGCAGCAGCACCAGGGGCAGCAGCAGGGGGCGTGCTGGTGCTAGCTAGAAGATGACTAGATACACACCATGCTTCCCCTCCATAGTCGTATTCCTCATCACTGGGAGTCGTGACCGCCCTAGGTTAGGTACAGAATGTATTGATTGCTGCAGTTTTCTTTGGCAGATATATCGTGCCCAGATTCTTCCACAGAAGCTATTAATGTGAGTACTTACCTATAATAAAATGATAATCCGAAATTTTCATTTATTTTATCAATTAAATAACGTATTAGTCGATCCAATGAAACACACAGACGAACTTCCAAAACATTAATCGATATCATTAACCGATAACACGTCGCGGGGGAAAATATTATCTTCACAAGTATTTCAGATTATATCAATGTTTGTTCACGGAGTAGGTATCAATACATCACAATCGTAAGACCAAAGTACCCAGTGCTATTTATTCTCTATTGTACTAATTACAGATAAGTCAGTGTCACATGAAACACCAATATGTAGATAGACATAGTAATGTACCTACATTGAATTATTTAATATTGTTTACTCCTTCATATATAACATACGATGTATGCAGCAGCAGGAGAGGAGTCCTCTCAGCTCCCCCAGCCTGTGCCTGCGACGAGATGACAGGGGAGGAGTCCTCACAGCTCCCCCAGCCTGTGCCTGCGACGAGGTGACAGTGGAGGAGCCCTTACAGCTCCCCCAGCTTGTGCCTGCGACGAGGTGACAGGGGAGGAGCCCTCACAGCTCCCTCAGCCTGTGCCTGCGAGGAGGTGACAGGGAGGAGCCCTCACAGCTCCCCCAGCCTGTGCCTGCGACGAGGTGACAGGGGAGGAGCCCTCACAGCTCCCCCAGCCTGTGCCTGCGGATGGTCTCCGCGTAGTAGTGCGCGGAGCAGCGCGCGGTGCGGCCGCGGCGGGGGGAGGAGTATTCCACCTCGTACAGGCCCATTCGGTGTCTGCAACACATTCAAACTTCACCTGAATTTTCTCGGTTTATGCTATTGATATTAGATAAACATCTTTTATTTTATTTTATTTTATTTAGTTTGGTACAGTCACAGACAATTAGATATAAGAATGTATACTAAACACTTTTAAGAATAATATTTAACTAAGAGTCCAATTAGGTACGACTATACACAGCTTTGTTAAATGATAATAAACACTACATAATATTTGTTATAAACAATTTTAGTATATATACTACTACATAAATCGGAATAAAAATAAGTTCATATGCATCCCCCGAATGCCCTGCAAGCAGCGCCAAATAACTGCTCCATCAATCAAGTCGTCGCTTAATAAATGAAACAATCACGCGACACCACCCACAAAACTCCTGAAAGATGCATATGAATCACAAAAGATGTCTTTGTCTTTGCGAGAGTCCTCTGTAGAATATTGGATGTCATTATAAAAGGTACACATTTTATTAATGGGGCTGAACTTCGAGACATTGTTATGAGCTGGCGGAAGGTAGAATAATTTCTCCGTGCGCATTCTTTTGTTAGGTACTTTTACATTTATAAGTTCTAATAAAACGCTGCTGTAAGTACTTGCCGTGAACGATTTTATGTAAAATACACAAATCAGTAAGTTTTCTGCGACTTTCAAGACTAGTTAATTTGAATTTGCTTAATCGATCAGAATACTTAGCAAGTGTGTGTTCTGTAGTTTTTGAGATCAGGCATCCGCGTATATTTGGAAGCGACATTTGTATGGACGCTGAGACGTCGGTCGGTAAAATTTCTCAAATTGCTAATGTTTGTAGGTAAGTGAGTAAATAATGCTAATAGATGTCGGTATGTACTCACTCACCACAGCTCCACGAGCCCCGGCGCGTGCATGGCTCACACTGCACCTACGCTAAATATCTAATACTGAATAAAATGCTAATAGATGTCGGTATGTACTCACCACAGCGCCACGAGCCCCGGCGCGTGCATGGCTCACACTGCACCTACGCTAAATATCTAATACTGAATAAAATGCTAAGAGGTTGGGAAGGGGTTCACGACGAGGGGTGATGATGGTACAACAATCTTTTGCAGTTTAAAGGTCTTATATTGAAATAAAAATCCAACATTCGGTTACAATTCTGCTGTCGAACAGCGTGATTTATTTCGACCACTAGCGCCATCTAGGATTTTGCTTAGGAACTAATGAGTTAACTTCAGAGATTTGAACTGAACAAATACATACCTAACCTTACCTTGCAGGATCATCTCGACGCATCTTTACTGCTGCAGCCTTTATCTTTTTGGCAATATTTGTTTTACAAAAATTATCTTAATGTTATCCGATCACAAGAACATAGGTACAAGATGATACTTTTCTATTTGAAGGCACTCCGACGCGACGCCGGGACGGCGCCAAAGGTACCTACTTATTTTATGTTCTACTGCTATACATTCAAATTAACACGAAATATATTGAGGTTAATGAAACAAAAGTTAAAAATTACAACAGCTTTTATTTTATGATTGTCATAAAAACATGTTCGGTATTACTGAAATATACTAATGAATATAATGACAAGTCGATTGTTCACTTCTTCTTATGTTTGTATTTGTTGTTTCTCCCCTGCGCCAGGCGCAGCAGCGGCGCGTTCTTGGACGTCCTCTTCTCCTTCTTCAAGGCGCCGCTCTGCAGCGAGTCCTTCATCACCTGCGACACCATCAAGGGATGTTAACAATGGAACATACATTCTGTGTTAAGTAGCCCATGGCGATGGAGCGAGAGTGGCGGAGTTCTGGTCTGCTAGAAATATCAAGATCCGACTCTGGACACAAGCTCGATTCGAGAAGAAGATGTGGCATAATGATCCATTGCTTCGTTGTGGTGTTTAACAAGACTAACAAACACACTTTATATAGGTATTTGTATGATATTTTTCGTGTAACACGTTGCCGGTTCGTGTGATATTCGTATAGACTACTATTTTTTTTTTATTTATTGTTATAAGTTCACTAAACTAAAAATGTACTAATACTAACTTAAAATAATAATATAGCTAAACATACGTACCTTGTAGCTATCGTATCGCTACTGTAACGTGAGGTGTACGAAATGTCATAATTGTTTAGTAAACCCTAGAATGTGCATAGTTACCTGCAGCGCGGAGGCGGGCGCGGCGGGGGCGGGGGCGGGGGTGGACGCGGGGTACTTGAAGGAGAACCCCCGCGGGAACACGGGGCGCGCCAGCAGCGCCGCCAGCTCGCGCCGCCGCAGCGCCACCTCGCGGTCCAGCCCCGACTGCGGCGCCGGCGCGGGACTGCGCCGCTCAGGGACATTACTCGGGACAGGGTGCGGACACACGATAGTGGTGATAGTGCACATGGCGAGATGTGTACGTACTAAACTAGCAATAGGTATCTATTTACGCATATTATCATAATGTTAAGTGTTTTTATGTTCAATGCATGCAGTGTCTGTAGTGTGACCAATAACTGTATTTTCACTTGTATGTTTGCTGCGTTGTCCAGTTTACAGACATAAATAAAAAAAATAAAATAAAAATGTCTAAAATGCAGTACAAATGGCCTTGAAATGAATGGAATATACGTAGTAAAGGATACAGGTCCTTGTCGTCGATGATGATGTCCATGTCCCTGGCGGCGCGCTCCCTCCAGCCGGCGGCCTGGCGCGCGCGGCGCCGGCGCAGCTCGAGCGCGTCCAGCGCGCGCGCCGCGTGCACCGCCGCGCGCAGCGCGCTCAGCGCCGCGCCCGCCACCGGGAACACCGGCACCTCGCCCTCTGCAACAACACCGCGTGACGACTCTGCTGCCGGACTGTATGCAGCTCCGACGTCGTACGACAACCCCTTGATTCTGACCACGGTATTATGCAAGATTTTGTCGTAAAAGAACTTTCTACATTATTTTTATTTCATAACTCAAACGAGCAGTTGTTTTACAATTGAATCGAATGCGTGCATGCGGCGCACTCACCCTTGCGCAGCGTGCGGCACAGCTTGGCGTAGAGGTGCGCCTCTCCGGGCTCCACCAGCAGCACGTTGAGCCCCTCCTGCCGCGCGCGCGCCGTGCGCCCGCTCCGGTGCACGTAGTTCTCGGCCGTGCGCGGCACGTGGTACTGCAGCACGTGCTCCACGCCGGGGATGTCGAGGCCGCGCGCCGCCACGTCCGTGGCTAGCAGCACGCCCGCCGACACCTCGCGGAACCTGCAACATAGCGCTCAGTACCACGCGGCCCACACAGCACGCAGTGACACTCACACACAGTACGCACCTCTCCAGGTTCTTGAGGCGCTGGCGCTGCGGCATGGCGGCGTGCAGCGGCAGCACCCGCACCTGCAGCAGCCCCAGCAACGTGGCCAGCCTGCAACACACAGTGCCGGTGACGGGCCTGCAGCGGGCGGTGCCGGGCGGCGCCGGGCGGCGGCGGCTAGTACCTGCGCACGCTGCCGATGGAGTTGCAGAAGACGATGGTGCGCGCGGGGTGGTGGCGCAGCATGTAGTACAGGTACACGTCCTTGTCGTCGCGCGCGCACGAGATGCGGCTCTCGGTGAGCGAGGCGGGCGCGCGCCCCGCCGCCGTCACGTCCACCACCTTGGGGTCCTGCATGCCCACCGCCGCCACCAGTCGTCGGATCTTCTGCGCCGGCGTCATCTTCTCCAGCCTGCGGTGCACGACCTTGCCGCGCTTCGTCACCTGCAAGCACCCGCCGTTACTGTATCGGACGCGCTGAGTCGCGCGCGTACATATAGTGCATGTACATAATACACGGTACCTTCTTGGCGCGCATGTGCGCGGGCAGGTCGTGCACCAGCGTGAGCGTGGCGGAGAACACGAAGGTCTGGCGGCGCGCAGCAGCCCCGCCCGCGTTGAGGCGCTCGAGCAGCTCGTGCAGCTCGTCGAAGTGGCCGCGCTCCAGCATGCGGTCGGTCTCGTCGACGGCCAGGAAGCGCACCGCGTCCAGGCGCTGCAGGTGCGGGTGGCCCTGCTGCGCCAGCTCCCACAGCCGGCCCGGCGTGGCCACCACCAGCTCGGGCCCGGCGCGCAGCACGCGCTCCTGCTTGACGGCGGCCAGCCCGCCCACCAGCAGCGCCACGCGCAGCCCCGTGTGGCGCGCAGCGGCCGCCAGATGGCGCGCCACCTGCTGCGCCAGCTCGCGCGTCGGCGTCAGCACCAGCGCGTACAGCGGCCGCGCGGGCCGGTCCGCCGCCGGGGCCTCCTCCGCGCGCTCGCAGCCCGCGCCTGCGCAGACCACAGGCGCTCAGAAACTAGTCAACTGCACATTATTCAAGTACTGGTTAGTGTATTCTTACCTGCAGCAGTATCATCACCCTCATCACCGCCCTCGCTACCGTCGTCACCCAGAACTACATCCTCTTCATCTTCCCCTCCGAGAATGACATCCTCTTCATCACTCTCTTCCATTTCATCATCTATTTCATTTTCATCGTTTTCTAAATCATCTTCATTGCTGTTTTTATCACGAGGCTTATTTTCGTCGCTGTCATCGTCTGAATCATCTGAATCCCAAATTTCCGATAAATGCAAATAATTGTCGTCATCTGAGTCGTTTCCTTCGTCTGCTGAATTATCATCTTTTCTTTTTCCCAAGGGCACTTCGACCTCTTCTATATAATCATCATTTTCAGTGGCTGTAGGCTTATTTTTAGTAAAGTTGATTTTCTTGTCAGTAGCTTCTTTAGTTTGAGTTTCGGTATCACTTTCTGAACTATCGTTGTCTCCGCTGCTGTAGCCATCCTCGGATGATTCTTTAGGTTTTTTCTCTGTTTCTGTCTTTTCACTCGGTTCTTTTCTTTTATTTTTATTCTGCTTTCTGTTCTTCTTATCTTTTTTACGTTTCTCTGAGACTTCTTCTTCTTCTTCTACCTTTTTCTTTTTAGCTGAAGACTTCTTGTAAGAAATGTCATACACGTGTACACCCTTTGCGGCCGCTTCCTCCTTCAGTTTGAGAATGCCTGTGAGGATGGGCAGGCCGAACGCCAGAGTCTTACCGCTGCCTGTCTCGGCGGCGCCCAGGATATCTCTGCGCCCTGCAAACATGATATTTGACATTAACATGGAGTAAGTCGTGTTTAGATGCAAAGAGACGCAAGTAGTGGGTGGTACAGCGACTGACCGTGTATGGCGGCGGGCAGGGTAAGCTGCTGTATGAGCGTGGGCGTCCGGAAGCCGAGCTCGGCCAGCGCGCGCAGGAGCGGCTCCGGCAGCTCGTACTCCGCCCACGCGAGCATGTCCGCCGCACTCAGCGCGGGCTCGCTCGGCTCCGCTGCGCTGCCATGCAACGCACTCTGCCCAGCTTCATGTGTCTGAGAGCCTTTCTTTTGTTTCTGCTTCTCTTTTTTATTACTCTGTTTCTTGTTTAATTTTACTGCACTGTTATCGTGTGAAGGCGCCACCGAGTCGGCGCAGGACTCCACTACAAATCCGTTGGATAATTTCACTTTTTTTTTTGGTGCCTCCTTGTGTTCCCCCTCCGAAGGACTTTTACGTTTTTGGTTCTGTTTCGTCTTATTTTTCCCTGGTGTTTGAGCATCCTTTATAGACTTCTGTGCCTTTTTCTGTAATTTTAAATTTGATGTGTTTTGAAACATTTATTTTGATCATTGAGTAAGTATGTACTTACAATAACAAATATAAAATCTTAAACATTGCATATTAATTGCATAGACAACTATATGAGTTGCACATATGTATTTCTTTGTTCAGTAATATGTAATATTAAGTAAATATTTAATATTTATTTATTTATTTATTTATTTAATTTACAAGTTGTCCAACGGACACAGACACACAATAGGAAATAATAATATAAACAAAAATCCAATTAGAGGACAACACGGGTAACAACACAATATATATAGGTACATAAAACTATGAACACAAAAACACTACACCTACATCAACAACACAAATACTCACAAACCTACACTTAACTTACTTAAAACAGAATAAACCTATACAGTTTCATAATTAACAACAAACACACAAATCAAACAAAGAACTCGCTGCTCAGCCGCCGCCTCAACGAAGCCAAGCTACACCTGTATGGATCCAGCCCCAACCGTTTGTCAGCAGCATTGTAACTCACACTCGCTCTCACCAGAAATGCATTCTGGGTATAGTTGGCATGTTTGGGTGGAATATATAATAGAGGGTTAAAGCGACCTCGAAATGTAGTACAGTTTAAGTTAATTTCCTCAACAAGCTCGGGGCAATCAACTAAGTTAGTTGCTATTTTTAACAAGAATATTATATCAGCAATCTCTCTTCTATTTACCAAAGGAAGTAAATGAAACTTATTGCAGAAACTAAGATAATATTTTGATCTGTACGGCACCTTAATTCGATAACATAGGTATTTCATAAAACGCTTCTGAATATTTTCTATACGAGATATGTATTCTTCGTACAGAGGGTTCCACACCTGTGACGCGTACTCGAGTATGCTTCGAACAAATGTACAGTATAATATTTTAAATGTTTTAGCTTTTTTAAACGAAGCAGAGCTACGCATCATGAACCCTAGCGCCCTAGATGCTCTCTTTACTATGTTATCTACGTGTTCATCAAATAGTAGTTTCGAGTCATGGATTACCCCCAGATCACGGATACTCGAATTTCTAGCTAGTGGTTGGTTTTTAAGTTGGTATTCAGATAGAATAATTTTATATTTGCGGGTGAACGTGACTACTGAACACTTAGCGGGATTGAGATCAAGCTTATTAATAAGACAGTAATTGTCAAGCCGCAGTAGATCCGCCTGAAGGTCATCCACGTCGTTCAATGACCCGATTCTTTTAAATATTTTCATGTCATCGGCGAAACAAAGAAGTTTAGAGTTCAAAAAACAGGAAGAGATGTCGTTAATAAATATAGAGAAAAGCAAAGGTCCTAGCAGGGAACCCTGGGGTACTCCACTCGGTATTTCAACCCAGCTAGAAACATAATTACTGACCACTACAGCCTGCGTTCGTCGGTCTATATACGAAGAAAACCACCGAAGCAGATCTCCACAGACTCCCATGCGCTGCAGCTTGATTAAAAGTATACTATGGTCTATTCTGTCAAATGCTTTACTATAATCAGTATAGATAACGTCCACTTGACAGCGCCTATCCATAGCTTTAGTCAAGTAGTCATTCAGCAGCACCAGGTTGGAGACTGTAGATCTAGCCCTAAGAAACCCGTGTTGAGATGGATGGAAAGCACACCTCAAGGCACCGTAAGTTTGATTGTAAACTATTCGCTCGAATATCTTAGCTATGATGCATAGCTTAGATATCGGCCTATAATTCTCAACATCAGTCCGCGAACCTTTTTTATGAATTGGTGTTATAAATGCTGACTTCCATATATTGGGAAAATTACATTCAAGCAAAGATTTTTTGAAAAGAAGGGAAATAGGCAATGAGATGGCATCTGCACAATTTTTTAGAAACACAGGCCCTATTTTATCAGGTCCCGCTGACTTCGAGAGATCCAGCTGCAATAATAATTTCGCTATTAGCGAGGCTTCAATATTCACCATCGAAATGCTGAACGTATCTGACAACCCTGGATGTAACGCATCGACCACTTGAGAAGCAAGCGGAGAGCTTGATACCGAACCCGATCCACTCAAAAATGTCGACTGGAAGTATGCCGCAAATAAGTTACAAATGTCATCACCAGTAGACACAGTACGACTTTGATAATTTACAGAACTAGGAATACCAGCAGATTTAGTACGAGACTTTAGAAACGACCAAAAGAACTTAGGATTTTTTTCTATTGAATTTTCTACAATCGAGATATAGTTATGGTAACAATTTTTTTCCAACAATTTAGTACGGTCACGCAGTATATTATATGATAAACGATCTGAAATATTGTTATAGATACGTAGCTTCTTTAAATATTTAAACTTTTCTTTCAGCGATTTAATTAATGCGATACTATACCAAGGGGGGTAATCTGCGGTTCGAACTAATTTAGCAGGAACAAACATTTTAATAAGGGAATCTAAGTGAGTATAAAATACGGATACGGCATCTTCAATATTACGCCACGAAAACTCAGCATCCCAATTAATCTTTAAAAGCTCAGCATTGATGGATGAATAGTCACCTTTGTTGAATAAATACTTAGTGCGAGATAAGGGCTTCAACGCCGGGAGGTCGATAAACTGAAGCGATATTAATATAGGTTTATGAAATGCATCTACTTTAGATAAAACATGGTCACATTCCGCAACGCGCACATCATCATTGCATAGAACATAGTCCAATATGCGGCCCTGGTGGTTGACCACCCAATTGTACTGACTCAGCCCTAATGTACTGAGATCATCCAAAAGTAACTTACCTTCAGGGAGGGCGACATCCGATGCAACCATAACACATGAGTCAATACTGCGGCTCCACTGTATATAGCTCGAGTTGAAGTCACCAACTACTAGGTACTTATCATCGGGACTAGTCAACATAACAGTATTAAGTTTAGATAGGAAATGCTTTAACTGATCTGCAAATGAAAACCCTAGATTTTGAGCTATTAAATACAAAACGCAAATGTGAAGCTTGATGACTCGCTTAGTATGAGATTGTTTGACCGACAAGGTCACCCAGAGGTCTTCTGCCGTGGATTGGAATTGTGGTTGAAGCACGGCTGCTATGTCCCTGCGCACGGCGATGAGCACCCCTCCACCCTTGGTCTCCTTCGTTAGTGTATAATCCCTGTCACGTCGCCATACTATATATCGCTCATCAATCAGTTCTGAGCTCGCAAAATTATCATTCAACCATGTTTCCGTGAGAACTATTACATCATACGAGGTAAGCCGCAATTCCCGATAGAAGTCGTTAATTTTAGTACGAAGCCCCCTAGTATTCTGGTAATACACACTGATTAAATTACTATCCTCGTTATCCATTGAGCCTAGTAGAAACTAGAAACAAAGTGAAAACAAAATACAAAATAATGAAGGTTACGGCTGAAATAAATATAATGCGATAATCAAATACGTTTAGTATGCGAGTTGGACAAGTGATGAAATGAAAGCAGACTGGTAATAGTGCATAGGCACTTATCATATGATAATAATTGGCATAGTAGTAAAAACGAGCAGTTTTAGTTAGTATTAATATAGTTAAATAATTTGCTAAGATGTAAACAAACAACAGATTTGCTAAGTTCAGTTCAGCGATGTGTGTCGCGAGAGTGAGAGGGATGCCAGACATGCACAGAGCGAGAGCGAGCGAGATGGAACGTTGGCGGACATGAAGATAGGCGCTTACCTGCTTCGGTGGGGCGTCGGTCGAGCCAGCGAATGTAAAACTTTTGCTAAAGATTAGGGACTTGAGATATCGCAACCCAGTAAAATTAACAAAAGGGACACATATTACGAAATCTTGTTTAAATCACAATCTTTGTTAATTACAATTACGGGGGAAGTGTCACTCTTCCTTACGTGAATCTTTCCATATTTCACCCAAACATAGGCAAAATTACTTTCCTTGGCTTTAATCTTGCACTTCGTGAGCAAATTTTTAGATTCACCTGACAGGTGGTCATTTATGAACACCCGTTGTTGTGAGCTCGGAAAACCTATGTCCGCAGCGGTGAGTGACTTGCGGGTCCGGGCAGCGGCTACGAAGTCTTCCTTGACGTATCGGTTGAGGAAGCTAATATATTAATTTTGTTAGTTAGAATTTAGTTACTATCATCATCATCATCATCATAAATTTAAGTTAAAACAGAATATACTATATAATTTCATACTTCATAACACTAACACACAAGTCAAACAAAGAACTCGCTGCTCAGCCGCCGCCTCAATGAAGCCAAGCTGGACCCGAATGGATCCAGCCCCAACCGTTTGTCAGCAGCATTGTAACTCACACTCTCTCTCACCAGAAATCCATTCTGGGTATAGTTGGCATCTTTGGGTGGTATATATAATAGAGGATTAAAGCGACGTCGAAATGGAGTACAGTTTAAGTTAATCTCCTCGACAAGCTCGGGGCAATCAACTAAGTTAGTTGCTATTTTTAGCAAAAATATTATATCAGCAATTTCCCTTCTATTTACCAAGGGAAGTAAATGGAACTTATTGCAAAAACTAAGATAATATTTTGATCTGTACGGCACCTTAATTCGATAACATAGGTATTTCATAAAACGCTTCTGAATATATTCTATACGAGATATGTATTCATCGTAAAGAGGGTTCCACACCTGTGACGCGTACTCGAGTATGCTTCGAACAAATGTACAGTATAATATTTTAAATGTTTTAGCTTTTTTAAACGAAGCAGACCTACGCATCATAAACCCTAGCTCCCTAGATGCTCTCTTTACTATGTTATCTACATGCTCGTCAAATAATAGTTTCGAGTCATGGATTACCCCCAGATCACGGATACTCGAATTTCTAGCTAGTGGTTGGTTTTTAAGTTTGTATTCAGATAGAATAATTTTATGTTTGCGAGTAAACGTGACTACTGAACCTTATTAATAAGACAGTAATTATCAAGCCGCAGTAGATCCGCCTGAAGGTCATTCACGTCATTCAATGACCCGATTGATTTATTATATTTTCATGTCATCGGCGAAACAGAGTAGTTTAGAGTTCAGGACGAAATATCGTTAATAAATATAGAAAAAAGCAAAGGTCCTAGCAAGGAGCCTTGGGGTACTCCACTGGGTTGGGTTATTATACATTACATTTGTTTGTATGGAAATATCATTTTTCTCAATTTCGTCATACAAATAGGCAATTTCATAGGTAAAGACCTAATATTAATTAGAAATTAATTTAAAAAATAAAGATTACGAAATGATATTTACATAACATCTTTCTTCCAAAAGTCTGTAAATATAAGTTTAAGAGAAAATATGTTTGTTCATAGATATTCGAATTATGAATGTGAAGGTCGGTATTTTGAGATAAATTGATTTCTTTAGTTGACACTTGCCAATAATTAGTATTGCAGAAAGAACGTGTGTGCTCTATAATAATCAGGCGCTTCGTCAGTCTGTGGTTTATCGGGAGGTGGCAACTCGAGACAATACAGTACAATAAATTTATTGAATAATTCCATTATTACAACAAACAGTGGCATGAATTTTAGCTCTAAACTGATTTGTAAATCACTAAGCCGTACTTTAAAAACTGAAATTAAGCTCTCCAGTCATAGTTGCGGGAGACATTAATATTAATATCATGAGCCCGCTAGACGAAGAAAGCAATTATTTGTGTATGATGACAGAACTTAATTTCCGGCCTTTACAAGTGAAGTCTCCAAGATGTGCCTAGATCTTATATTTATAAATGGTAACCCAGACAATATTAAAGGGGCAACCTGCAAGACTGATATTACTGATCATAATATATCAATATTGGGAAAGTCTACTAAAACTCGTGCCAAGAAACAGCAAAGCAATCAGAGATTGTGTATCAATACCGATCATGAAGCGGTAGCTCAGGAGCTACGTTTAACAGAATGGACTATTACAATTAATGCAGAACATGTGAATGATGCCGTTGATAAATTCGAAGACATAATTTCAACAGCAATTAAAAAACATTCGGTCACAAAGAAAATCAGTTGGTCCCAGCACACATTAAAAGCGTGGATTACTCCCGGATTGATGAGGTGTATGAAACACAGGGATAAACTGCATTTAGACATGAGAAGCAATCCTAATGACTCTACAAAGAAAAAAGTCTACCTCCGCTACAGAAGAAGAATACGAGAGCAAAGTTCTTGAATCTAACAGGAGACAGTAAATAAATTATTTGAATTTTAATAATAATACTGAAAAGAGGATGATTTTTTGGTTGTTTCATGTGTTTGTGTAGAATTGAAAATTCTTTTACCATTGTTACCACAGGGTGCAGCTAGTTTTAGTACATTATTTGCCCAACACATTATAAATTTAAAATGAAAAACAAGAAAAAAGAACAAAAAGCAGAGCCAATTGTTTTAGAAGTTAAGAAAACAAAATCATAAAAATGTATGTAATAATTATTTATTAAATAATTTGCTACTTGTAAGGTGGCAGTACGATGAAGAGGCCCTAGAACATATACAATTAAATAAAAGTCCACATCTGTGCTTGTGTTGTTTCATGATAAAAGAAGCATAATGACACTCTCAAAACTTCATAAAATAACACGCATACGAAAACACGTTTTGGCGTGTTCATTCATTTAAAGTATTAACGATATGAGTTATAAGAATAGAAAATCTTACCTTCTTGGGTTTTTTACTTTCTTTATCCAAGCCATAGTCTGTGCACTCTTCAAGACCGATGAAGCCTTGGAAATCCGAATCTGTTATTGGGAAATCTTCTAGGGTTACAGGTTTCCAATGCATATCTTTTATCTTTTTACTCATTTTTATAGTAAAATAAAAATGTTTCTCTTCAGTATATTGTCCTGTTTTCTAACCTCAAATTCCAGTCCACCAACATCCATCCAACCAATGTTTATGAAAACGTGAACTTGACATGTGCGTGTATGTGACATAGAATGTTTTGGTCATGTCAAATGATATTACATGCCAATGCCAATATAATATTTTTTCTTTTTTTTATACCAATTTGGCAATAAGCATACCTATAAAATAACCCTTTTATTTGTATGATCAAAGGAAATCGTATTATGCAGTGAGTGGTGGTTAGTAGTGATTTTCAAATACTTTCCAATTCCACGTTATAATAGTAGTTTATGCAACTGTCATATAATGTCATATATCACTCGTTACTATTATGAAACTCGCTGCGCTCGTTTCATAAACTCACACTCGTGTTTTAATACCCGTGTTATATGCTACTACTTTATCTTCACTAATGCAATTAATCAAACAACAAGAGTAAAAGCTGACAATAGTTAATTTTTAATATAATTTTCTAGATTTTTCTGGCAAAAGATTGTGAGTTACTTTTGTTGCCAATTCTAGAATATCCGGAGGCGTACAAATATCATCGTCGCTATCCATTTGTAACTTTTAATTTGTATTTAAAAAACAAAACACATTGCGAAACATTAAATTCACGCGTACGTGTATTGTCACAGTGATTTTGCCGCCATTAAAATCTAACCAACGAGAGTGCAGCGCGACCAACCTGATTGGCCCTGCAATCAGGTTGGTCACGCTTTTCCGATGTTATAATGAGCTATTACGATATCGATGTGGATATTATAACATCATGTGAAATTGCTTAAATTGAGTGTTTTGTTGTCTGTGCTATCATCATCATCATCATCATCAGCCTAATGGGACACACTGCAGGGTATAGGCCTCCACCCTCTTACGCCAATACTCCCTGTCTTGCGCTGTTCTTGCCCAGATGTTTCCTTCTAACTTTCTTACATCATCCAGCCACCGTTGCACAGGTCTTCCTACACTTCGCTTACCTAGCCGTGGGTACCATTCAGTTATTGCTTTGCTCCATCTGCCGTCAGTACGTCTCGCCATGTGTCCAGCCCATCGCCACTTGAGTTTCGTAATACGAGACCCGACGTCTTCCACCTTCGTACGTTTTCGGATCTCAGTATTACGAACCCTGTCGCGTAACGTAATGCCTAACATGGACCTTTCCATTGCTCTTTGTGCGACTCTCATCTTTTCGATGGTTTCCTTGGTGAGCGTCCACGTTTCGGCAGCATACGTCATTGTGGGCAGAACACATTATGTTTATCTGTTTATCTGTTATCTGTTTGGTTGTAGAGTCGTGTCTTCAAGCATTGAGGCATTTTACGGTCTTTAAAAATATCGCTTAGTTTGCTAAATGCCGCCCATCCGAGTTGAATTCGTCTTTTGATCTCCTTGTGTTTATGCTCTCTGCCAAAGGACAAACAGTGTCCAAGGTAGGTAAGTGTATTGTTCCACTACTTCTAACTTTTCACCACCAATCTGGATAATTGGTTGTGAATCTCCAGAAGCGTTGGTCATCACCTTAGTTTTGGACATGTTCATCTTAAGGCCCACTCCAAGAGAGACATGGTGAAGGTCTTCTAACATCGTTCGGAGATCAGACTCAGTTTCACTAATAAGAATCAGGTCATCGGCAAAACGAAGATGGGATAAGTGAACACCATTTATTGAGACGCCTCTATTCTCCCAGTCGAGAAGCTTCAAGACGTCCTCCAAGACAGCTGTAAATAGCTTGGGAGAAATGGTGTCCCCTTGGCGTACACCTCTTTTAATCACAATGCGATCTGTAAGAGCATGTAACCGTACTTGCATCTATCTGTCTGTGCTATAACAGTAGTAATTATAAGTCAAGTATTGGAAACATAAGTAGAATGTTACAACATTAGTGTAGATAAACTTTTTTATTAAGTACCTACATACATTTCGTCTGAATCTTTTCTGAGGTACTATATTTAACGTTCTTAAAGTATTGAAAATACGACAAATTTCGCAGTTTATTCGCCATTTTGAATCGGATTCAGATTACACTAATAAAACCATGAATAGGTATACCTATAATAGCAATAATTAGCCTTCATATTTTTACACTACCTTAAGGCCTTAGCAGCCTTACCATGCTAAAATAGTGAAAGGTATTATTCGCGCAAAAAAAGTTGTTGTGCACGCTGCCAACCATAGACAAACAAGAGGGAGGGAGGAAGTTTGTGAATGATCGATTTTACGCCGGTCTCATCTTCTCAACGGCATTTTTCTTTGTTTGCCAAAACGCGCGTGGACAATAATCTCTGTAAACCGCTATAAAGTGCTCAGTGAATAAAATGGCGAACACGTTTCGCGGGGTGATCGTCTCCGCCGTCAACAACGATGGCGCCCTGACGCCGCGCTTCAATTTCGCCACAAACGTAAACGTGGATTACGACCCGCAAGGGCTGAGCGTGAAGGTGATCCGCGCCGACCCCGTGCTGGCGCAGGAAGTGCTAGAGTTCCCAGTGCACGCGCAGAGCGAGTGCTCGCGCGTGGCGGCGCAGGCCTACATCTTCACCGTGGACAACGAGACGCTGTTCCTCAGGTTCGGCGCAGACGCGGAGTGCCAGCGCTTCCACCTGCTGGTGAGCGAGGTGAAGGCGGGCCGCTCCACGTCCGTGTTCTCCGTGCGCACCGAGGAGTCGTCGGCCATGCAGTACTTCCAGTTCTACGGCTACCTGAGCCAGCAGCAGAACATGATGCAGGACTACGTGCGCACCAGCACGTACCAGCGCGCCATCCTCGCCAACATGAGCGACTTCAAGAACAAGGTGGTGCTGGACGTGGGCGCGGGCTCGGGCATCCTGTCCTTCTTCGCGGCGCAGGCGGGCGCGCGCAAGGTGTACGCCGTGGAGGCGTCCAACATGGCGCACCACGCGCAGGCGCTGGTGCGCGCCAACGGGCTGGGCGAGCGCATCTCCGTGGTGGCGGGCAAGATCGAGGAGGTGGAGCTGCCCGAGCCGGTGGACGTGGTCATCTCGGAGCCCATGGGCTACATGCTGTACAACGAGCGCATGCTGGAGACCTACCTGCACGCCAAGAAGTGGCTGAAGCCGGGCGGCAACATGTTCCCCACGCGCGGGGACCTGCACGTGGCTCCCTTCACGGACGACGCGCTGTTCATGGAGCAGTACAACAAGGCCAACTTCTGGTACCAGTCCTGCTTCCACGGCGTGGACCTGAGCGCGCTGCGCACGGCCGCCATGAAGGAGTACTTCCGCCAGCCCATAGTGGACACGTTCGACGTGCGCATCTGCATGGCGCGCTCCGTGCGCCATTCCGTGGACTTCCTGGCCGCCCGTGAGAGCGACCTGCACCGCATCGAGGTGCCCTTCCGCTTCGAGCTCACACAATCGGGCACCTGCCACGGGCTGGCCTTCTGGTTCGACGTGCTGTTCGCGGGCGCCACACAGCACGTGTGGCTGTCCACGGCGCCCACGGAGCCGCTCACACACTGGTACCAGGTGCGCTGCCTGCTGGAGACGCCCATCTTCGCCAAGCAGGGCCAGGCGCTCACGGGGCGCGTGCTGCTGCTGGCTAACAAGCGCCAAAGCTATGACGTCACCATGGAGGTGGCGCTCGAGGGCACAAACATCTCGTCGGCCAACACGCTGGACCTCAAGAACCCCTACTTCCGGTACACGGGTGCGCCCGCTGCGCCGCCGCCCGGCGTCAACGGCGCGTCGCCCAGCGAGGCCTACTGGAGCTCGCTGGAGGGCTCCCTGGCCAACGGGCAGGCCGTGGTGGTGGACGCGCCGCAGTTCGCGCCCGAGCAGCTGCCCTACGCGCCGCACGCCAACGTCATCAAAACCGTGATGCTGCAGGAAGACTTCATCAAACGCATCGGCATCAGCCACAATGGGGACATTTAATCCGCGAGCCAGCGCCGCGCGCGCCGCCGCGCTCGCCGCCTCGGACTCTCTAGTGCCTAGAATATTTATTGAGCATCACAGTGCCGCGCCTTACGTGAGCAATACGCCCGCTCGCGACATCTGACGCTTGTGAGTGTGGCCCTAGTTGTAAGACCCACAGCAGACATACTTGCACTTTTAGCCATTCAACTAGACATAAGTTGTAGCTGTATTGTACTGGGACTGCCTCACACACGTCCACTCTGTGAGGACAGTCCCCTGTGACAGTGAGTTAGTGTAATGACAGTGTAGAGTAGTCGCTGCTTGGTTCTAGCAGGCGGCGTGTGTGTGGAGGGTGTGGCATGCTGAAGCAGCCTTGCACACACACACAGCCCAGTTGTAAATATGAGGCAGAACAAACCCCGCGGGTGAGAAAGCCCCACACTGCCCCGCCCGGGGCTAAGTACATTTAGTTTAAGCAGTAAGTGCTACTATGATAATGCGTAACATTGTCAATACTCATCCTTAAGGTTACGGCTCAATGGTTTAGTTAAGTGAAGGAACACGTCCCGAGACGCCGTGCCCTGAAGCCGGCCCGCAGTATGTTGGCTTTTTAAACAAATTGACTCATTTTGTCGTATTTTTATACATAGATCGCGTTAGCCATATTAATTATGTAATGCATATATTTGTAAATATAGAATGTGTAATTGTGTGTGATCAATTGTTATTTCCATAATGTCTGTGAGCAAATCATCAGTATTGAGTGTAGAGCGCGCGCGGCGGCCGGAGCCCCGCCGGCCGAGGAGCCCCGCCGCGGTCGCGCGCTCCGCGCTATGATGTCCGCTCCGCTATGATGTACTATGTAGGGTAGCAATAAGAAGTTTGTATAAATAATTGATTCTCTCGTACAGTCTGGTGTCCGCTCCTACACACTGGTGCTGCAAATTAGTTGCACAAATAGGTTTTTATAACATGACTACCTCACATTTGGCAGACTTTGAAATCCAAACTTTTTTTCACACTCGCATGACAACATTAAATTGAGACTATAATCTGTATTATAAACATGTCCCCACAATATATGGAATTGATGTGGATTGAGCATACTTCCAGTGACTGCTGTGCTGATATGATCGGCCATGTGCCACACTGCGGTGCCGGCGCCTGTGTGAGCGTGCAGTGTCCTAGCATCCCGCAATACTGATTTTACTAATTATATAATAATTGACAAATCAAGTGCCAGTAATCACAATTGGCCAATATATTTAATAACTGGCATAGTATTTCATCACATGTTAAATCAATGCATGAAGGAAAATAATAATAATAGGTAATTATGTGCAATCCTCTCCTTCACAGGATGTCATGTCTTTTCAAATATCATGACATTTATTTTTAAAAGGTAATGTAGGTAACTGGATATTATTATTAGTAGGTACACTACACCATTAAAAAAACTGTAATGGTGAAAAATAATATTTTTTTTTGTAGTTTTTACCTTACTCTTTTCCATTGAAATTGTCATTTTAGTATAATAATATGTTGGTGGAACTAGAGTAGTATGAAAACAGATTGTAATTATTTTGTACTCTGTTTTCATAGCAATACATAATTCAAGTTAGTCCATTGAAATGTTACATGAGCTTTGCATTTTTTAGAGGACACAATTACATTTTGGGGACATGTTTGGGGGTCAATAGCAGCTTAACTTCAAGTTTGTGGGATCGCCCCCTTGTCCCCCGGCCGCCATCTTGGTAAAGGGCTGAAGACGCTTTTTTCTCGATATTTCGGAAACTATGTGTTTTACAAAAAAATGTGAAAACATAATTTGTAGCCAATTGTATTTGCCTACAAATATGTTAATATTTTTTTTGTCCTAAATTAAAAATTAAAGAAGTTATAGGCAAACAAAAAAAGATCATTTTTACAAAAAAAATATTTTTTGCTCTTACAAACTTTTCTTATACATTTTACAAATAAATAAACCTATAGACCAATCTTCTAGATGATCTTTTGAGGATAATTTTTACCTGTAACTTTTTTGAGAATCCGGTCTAAACAAAATGTTAAACTTATTTATTATAGTCTTCTTACAAAAATTTTGTTAAATTCGTATAACTTTACTCATTGCAAATGCAATATTCGGTCCTAAAATTGTAACATTTCAATGGACTAAGTGTTGGAAAACATGTCTTGAGTGAACGAGAGGTTTGCTAAACTTATGATTACCCTTAATTGAATAATGATAAAATATAATGAATACTGCAATGGTGGGTCAAGCTGTGATCCACGGTGGGAGCTGAGTGCTCCCATTATTGTATTGTAAATAATAGGTTTTGGTTATGTTCAAATGTAATAATGACGGTTGTGCTACGCTGTAAACCCGCGGGGGCTGGTGCGGAGAGTGACTGCACCCTGCAGTGCGCC
This sequence comes from Macaria notata, assembly GCA_927399415.1. NCBI lineage: Eukaryota > Metazoa > Arthropoda > Insecta > Lepidoptera > Geometridae > Macaria > Macaria notata. The sequence continues at coordinate 59,713 of OV656747.1, read as the reverse complement.
TCGCACCAGCCTCCGCTACTTCTCATTTTGGTTTTTCATGTTTTTTGTATGAAATAAGAAAATAATAAGGATACCTGGAAATGTACTTCGCAGTTTTATTACTCTCCTTTAACACATAACTAAGCTACTAAATAAAGACAAGAAGTAATAGTTGATTACTTTATTTTCAACATTAATAAATTATAGCTTATACATATGTACACATGAAGGTGAAGGTCCTTGTACTGACATAATATAGTACATGGGTTCCATCATTTATTGACTAGTTGTGCAACCAGTACCTACACCTCACAGACAGTTGCTTCCATCTCCACTCGGCCAGTTATTACGACTGCTTGAAACCATGACATTGGTTAGTCAAGGATATATGAAGTATGTAGGTACTTATATTGATTAATAATCAAACACATTCTTAAAAATAGCTCAAGCAATTTTGCTCATATTCACTATTTCATATTTGATTTAATAAAATTCTCATTTTTGACAGAACCACCATACTTCCACTACGTATCAAAAACCGGAGTTGCCAAGAAACATTGAATAGAACATGTAGGTACTATAACACTATAAGTAGGTACCTACATATATTGCGTTTCACGAACAGATTCCCAATGTGGTCTTATAATATTGGAACTAACATGGGCACACAAATGCAAATTTGGCCAAGTGGATAAAAATGGTGGTCATTTAAATAACAATAATAAATTACATTTTTACACATTTAAAAAAAACATCAATTAAGTATGTAGCTATGTATATAAATTAAATCATACCAAATATCTAAGTAGAAAGAGTGACAGTGTGTTTGTTGGTCCGTTCACTGTAGCTCTTCGAGCGAATTATTCCACTTTGCCACCCCAAGTCGCCCCACTGGTGGGACAGCTTCCATTAGTCTGAAATCTTGGTGTATTTTGCCCCACCAGGGCTGGCCTCTTAAGTTTTTTTGTAGTAAATCCTATAGAGTCGATAGTAGTTTTAAAATAAAACAATAGGTAGTTAGGTACTATAAAAATATAAAGTTCTTACCACCCTAACTAAAACAATGTAAGATTAATTTAGTACAATTCTGTTGATGAAAAAAAAAAAACAAACTTCTTAACTACGACTTATACAACCAAATGGTAGGTAATAATAGAGAATAAAAAAAATAGGTATGTAGGCAAAATATAAATCAGGCGACTTACACATTTATCTTACACAACGATGACATTTTTGACAATTGAAGATTGAAACCAAACTGACTTTTAGTCCATTGAAATGTTAAAATTTTAGGACCGAATATTGCATTTCTTAGAGGACGCAATTTTGTTTTTGGGGCATGTTTGGGGGGGTCAATAGAAGCTTAATTATTTACTATTTTCTAAGATTTTAGACTAGTGGAATCTGCACCACCAGTGGGGCGGCTTGGAGTGGCAAAGTGGAATAATTCTTTCGAGCGAAGCTGCAGGCGTTCACTATTAGCGCGGGCAGCCCCACTACGTGGCGGGCGCGGGCGCGGCGGGCGGCGCGGTCAGCTTGAGCGCGGCCGCCACGTCGGGCAGCGCGTCGCGGCGGTGTTGCAGCAGCAGCCGCAGCAGCGCCAGCTTGCTGTCGTGCGCGCGCGCCGCGTGCAGCTCGTGCAGCGTGCACAGGTTCAGCAGCACGGGCTCGCACAATGCGCGCTCGGGCGCCGCGCGCACTGCTGCCGCCAGCACGGCCAGCGCCTCGCGCAGCCGGCCCAGGTACAGCAGGCTGGCGGCCAGGTTGCACTGCGCCGCCAGCGAGGCCGGGTCCTGCTCGCGCGCGCGCAGGAAGCAGTCGTGCGCGCGCGCGTGCTCGCCGCGCGCCACGTGCAGCAGGCCGCGGTCCAGCAGCTCGCGCGCGTCGGGCGCCGGCGCCAGCTGCGCGCGCTCGGCGGCCGCGCGCGCTAGCGCCGCCTCGGCGCGCGCCACGTGCCCCGCGCCCAGCCACAGCCGGCCCAGCGCGGCCGATAGCGCGCGCCGCGCCGCCGCGCCGCCCGCCTCCGCGTGCAGCGCCTCCACTAGCCGGCTCGCTAGCCGGTAGTCCTGCGACACGCATCGTGCGATGTATCGATCAGTACAATACGACCAAAACAATTCATGAATCGGGAACAAAGTCAAAAGCTATAGGCAACACCTACAAGAAGCCATCAACCGGTTCGGGAGCATGCATATATGAGTACCTACATACCTTCATGGCGAGCGCGGCGTTGACGAGCGCGTGGTGCAGGCGGGCGTGGCGCGCCGTCCACAGGCGCAGCGCGTCGGCGCGCGCGGCAGGCGCAAGCGGGCGGCCGTCCTCGGCGCAGCCGGCGTGCAGCTGCGCTAGCATGCGCTGCTGCACGGCGCGCATGGCGTACAGGCGCTCCAGCGCGCGCTCGGGGCGCCCCGCGTGCGCCGGCAGCTCAGCCAGCAGCAGGCGCAGTGCCCAGGGCGCCAGCGAGCCGCGCCGCCCCGCGCCGTAGAACTCGTGGAACATGTCCGCCTTGTCCAGGGCGCCCCAGGGCTCCGCCTCGCGCTGCAGCGGCTCCAGCAGGCGCAGGCGCAGCATGACGGCGAAGCGCGCCAGCCACAGCTGCAGCGAGCGCGGCGAGTGGCGCGCGGCGCGCGGCCGCCCCGCCTGCCCCGCGTCCTGGAGCAGCAGCGTGCTGAGGTTGAGCGCGGCGCGCAGGTGGCCGGTGCGTAGCAGCTCGCGCAGCCCCGCCTCGTCGCGCGACACGTGCTCGGCGCGCAGCACGCCGCGCGCCGCCGCCGCGCACACGCCCAGCGCGCGCACGCACACCTCCTGCAGCCCGTCCGCCTGCGCGCACACACACACTCGTCACATGTACAGACACACACACACACACACACACTCACACACTCACCAGCTCCTCCTCCAGCACGAGGCAGGGCAGCGTCAGCGCGTCCCGCTCCGGGAAGTAGGAGCCCTGCGGAGACGACTGCATCTGTGACACAACAATGTGTGTTGCAACTAAGTACATTTAATAAATATAAAAGATATAAAGAGTCTTTATTGATACTGTAAAGTTGTAACATACATATTTATAGGTACTAATATAATAGAATATGCTACACAAATTAAAATATGTCGTCAAATTGTATGTATAACATTGTTTTAATAAAATTTTATTTTATATTAAAAATTACAATTTGTAAGTAGGTATCATTAATAAAAAAATTAAAAATTTTGTTCTTAAAATCATGTCAAACATAATAGGTATGTAATCATACCTACACTGTGTCAACTTAAATAAAATCTACAGTCATTTTAGCTGTATAGGGGCCAAAATGACAATTTGGACAATTGGCGAATTTGGCAATCATTCAGCCAATAGTTTAAAACTGTTTAAAATGAATAAGTGCGAAGCTTGCTCCAATTCTATTAAGCCAAATGAGTTAAAGTCTTGCAAAAGTTGTAAGAAACATTATCATTTCCTGTGTTTAAATATCACGCCTGAAAACTATGCCAAGGAATCTAAGCAAGTTAAGTCTACATGGAAATGTCCAGACTGTAAAAATCGTGAAAAAAAGGGAGATAATTCTAACACGCCGGTTAGACCGTCACCGCAGCCTGGATCACCTACAAATGCGACTCATAATATTCCTCAGCAGTTGTCAAGCGCTGATTCGTCGATTGTGACTGAGCTGATTGCTTATTTCGATTTTAAATTCAGCGAATCATCGGATATTATACAATCAAAGATTGATAAAGAGAGTAGAACCACCAATGAGAAGATTTCTTCCTTATCTTCGGGTGTTGACTTGCTCACGCGTCAGATTAAGGACATGCAAAAACAAAATGAGGCACAAGCGGCTGAGATCTGTGGCCTGAAGTCTGAGAATGCTGATCTTAAGTCACAAGTAAAAGATGTAACTATGCGATTGATGCAGATTGAGCAGGTTTCACGTGAATGTAATATCGAAATACAATGCGTTCCTGAAAATAGCAATGAAAATGTGGTGGCCATTGTCAAAAAAATCAGCAATGTCGTCTCGTTTCAGCTGAAGGATAATGATATGATCACTGCCCATAGGGTTGCTAAACTCCATAGGGAGTCTCCTAGACCACGCTCGATCATCGCCAGACTGGCAACACCACGCATTCGAGATGAGTTTTTGGCTGCAGTTAAAACCTTCAACAAGAGCAACTCTCAGAATAAACTCAATACTTCACACTTAAAAATCTCAGGAGATAAGGGACCGATTTATGTAGTTGAGCATCTCTCACCTGCTAATAAGCAGCTACATGCAGCTACCAGAGCGGCCGCATCAGCGAAAAGCTATATGTTTGTCTGGGTTCGTAATGGCCGAGTTTTTGCACGGAAGACATCAAGTCCAAGCCCGTCCTGATTAAAGATTTAGATTTTGTCCACTCTTTATGAGACAGTCACATCGGTCAGCTTAAAGGTTTACTATCAAAATGTAAGAGGTCTACGAACTAAAGTCACAAAATTGTATAGGGAAGCTTTAGCATATGATTATGATTTAATTATCTTAACAGAGTCTAATTTAAATGATACTATTTTTGATGGGGAACTTCTCGATAGTCGTTATAATGTATTTCGCCGTGATAGATCAAACAGTGGCTCCAAAAAAGATGATGGTGGTGGTGTTTTTATTGGAGTTCTTGCTAAGTATCAGGTTGTACGAAATTTTTCCTGGGAATCTGATTGTGAAGATTTGTGGCTTACTCTTATGTTGAGTTCTGGGAGTCAAAATACAAGTATAAACATTTGCGCTACCTACTTGCCTTCTCCTCTAAATTTTGATAATCTCAAATGTTTTTGGGATTATACTAGTTTGGTTATGAGTAGTATGGTCCGCAACAATTCAAACACATTAATTTTGGATGATTTTAATTTAAAGAAAATAAGTTGGGTCTTAGATTCAAGAACTAGCGTTTTAACTCCTATTCATGGATCAGGAGAGTGCGATACTTTCTTTGTCGATGTTTTGGCTTTTAATAGTTTGTCACAACATTGCAACATTCTTAATGGCAATGAATTCGTAATGGTCGCGTTTTGGACCTTGTAATCAGTAATTTTGGTGAGGATAAAGTCTCAGTAGTTGAAAATTTGAATTTGTTGAAAGGGAAGCTTCATTAGTCAATGACACCAGCGCTATCTAAATTGAACTGTGTATATATATATATATATTGTATGTATATAACCGTAATATATATTAAATAGTTGATACTGCGTACTCTTTTGTTGAAAATAGAATTGTTTTTCATCGTCCATCTTATTTGTATTTGTTATTGGTATTTATTAACTTGTCTAGGTATGTCTTTGTTGTTTCTGTTTAAAAAAAAAAAAAAAAATCCATGTATGCGTGCGTGACGTCATCACCAACCCCAACGGAAGACCAGCGCTGGTTGCTATGCAGCCAGCATTATGCTGAGTTGGGGTTGTATTGTGGCAAATATGTATATGTATTTTATTTAAGTAGTTTTAAGTATAGGTTTATTTTTAAATTTATATATTTCTTGTTTGTACTTATTTCATTATTATTTGCTACAATAAATGTTTTTCTTTCTTTCTTTCTTAAAATAAAAATCCTTTGCTTGATATTGATTTCCCGCACCATACATCGTTTTATATTTCCATTAAATTGAATAACTATAAACCACTCAAGCCTGGTGAAATAATTCTTTATAATTACTATAAATCTGATTATACTACAATTAATCAACAGCTTTCGGAAATAAATTGGAATGAGGAGTTGGATGCATTTTCCCAGGTTGATGATATGGTGGATAAATTTTACGAATTGTTTATGCCGGTACTGAATTCTAATACTCCACGTCGCCCCATTAGAAATAGTCGCTACCCTGTCTGGTTTTCAACCCCTCTGATAAAATGTCTGAAAGAAATGGCGAAGTACCATAAGCAGTTTAAAAAGTATAATAATCCCAGGGACAAATCAGTTTTTGATCTTGCAAGAACGCGCTGTGATTTACTTCTCAAGGCAAGGAGTGTCATAAAAAATTTAAAAACAGCTCTGAATTAATTCTAAGTAAGAGTCCCAAACAATTTTGGCGCTATGTAAATAATCTTAAGAGTAGTCGAAGTTCAGTACCTGATCATATGTTTTTAGGGAGTAAATCAGCGTTTGGTGGGCAAGACATTTGTGATTTGTTTCTGGAGCACTTTAATTCGGTTTACAAGTTAGTAAATAGTTCATTACCACAGCGATCGGACAATGATTCTATTTATGACCATGGTAGCTTTTCACCTTTATGTAGTGTTCGTATTGAGGTAGCAGATGTTTTTTATGCTCTTAAATTATTAAAAATTAAGGGAGCAGGTCCAGACTCTATTCCTTCTATTGTTCTTAAAAGTTGCGCAAAGAGCTTAGCTATTCCCCTCACTATAATATTTCGAGCACCCTTAAATAATGGTGTCTTTCCTACTAAATGGAAAACGGCTTTCATAAATCCCATTCATAAAAAAGGTTATGTAGCTAGTGTCGAAAATTACAGACCTGTGTCTATTTTATCTGGTATTGGTAAGTTGCTCGAGTCTCTCGTAGTTAAACAAGTCCGTTGGCATGTGTCGCATCTATTAAATGATCACCAACATGGGTTCCTTCCAAAAAGATCGACAGCGACGAATTTAACTACTTACGTGTCTGACATAATGCAAGTTTTAGACAGGGGAGGGGAGGTACACGCGATCTACACTGACTTTAGCAAAGCCTTTGACTTAGTGGACTTTGAGCTCTTATTGGCTAAACTCTACAAGCTGGGCATACACGGTTCTCTTTTAATATGGTTTAGCTCTTATCTTAAAAATCGATCTCAATTGGTGGTTGCTAAGGGCTTTAAATCAGTGCCAGCTACAGTTCCTTCGGGAGTCCCTCAGGGATCACATCTTGGCCTTCTACTGTTTATTATATTTATTAATGATCTTCCAATGCACTTAGATTGTAGGTCAAAGCTTTTCGCCGATGATTTAAAACTATATAAAACTATTAGATCTAGAGTTGACGTGTTAGCCCTTCAGAGTGATGTAGATAAGTTGAGCATGTGGTGTGATCACAACGGAATGGCATTAAACTCATCTAAATGTTTTTACATACGGTTCTCTCGAAAGCGTTCACCTTTTCCAGCATCTTATGCCATCAAAAATGAACAACTGAAAGAACTCGAATAAATGGTCTTCCTAAATTGTATTTTTAAGATCTAAAATCATAGAAGCAATGACTAACAAGCATGAGACTGGTTTTCTAGACTTAGAACTTAAAATAAAATATAATTACATGACTCAAAGATATTTGTATGTTTCTAATGTTGTTATGAATATTTATATCAATTAACAGACACTTGGAAATTGGTTGCCGATACATTTTGTACTGGACTTTTTTAATTCATTTAGATTGTTTGATTCAAATAGACAGGAAGTAACATGACCTAATACAAGAATAAAGTACATACTTACTAAACTAAATTATAAATACTTATATACCTACTGATTAGAACAGCACATTGATAAACAGATACTGAGTGTTAGTTACCTTCTCGAGTATCTTGCTAGTTTCCGAGCTGGGGAGCCAGGCATCTCTGCGGCGGTCATCCTCCTGCTCCACGGGCTGGTCCTGCAACTCACACAGTATGTACATGTACCTACTAGCTTTGGGATGCACAACAAGTGTAATAAGTATATTAGGAGAGAGGAGAGGGTACCTTGACGAGCAGGCCGTCCATGGCGTCGTGCAGCGCGAGCGGCGCGGGGCGTGGCGCCGCTAGCGCGCCCGACAGCTCCAGCTGCTGCGGCCCGATGCTGTCGAAGAACGTGGCCGGGTCGGGCAGCGCGCCGCCGCCGGCCCCCGCCCCGCCTGCAACCAGACACTGTCACACTCTGCCCGCACCGCAGCCGTCCACAAGTAAACACCTCTGCACGGTACCTTCCTCCTCTCCCAGGTACACGCTCTGGATCATGTCGGACGGCGAAGTTCCGATCTCGTCGAAGAACTGCGACGATGGCGGCGCGCTCGTGTCGCCGAAATACTGACTCAGGGACGGATTGTTATCCATGCTCGCGCTATTATTAAGTTAATACTGATAAAGTCCTATGCTTATCTAAAAACGGACAATTCGCGAAACAAAACAATAGTAGAAAACAATATTTCAATACCGAATCGATGACATGACTTGACAGATCGTGACAAATGACAATTGACATTGATAACAAGTTTTTTTTTTTTTTTTTTTTTTTGTATTTAGTGAATTTATTTACAATAATAAAATATAAAAACAAGTGAAGGAAAACTAAACATACTAGGTACTTCTAACTACTACAAAAAGGGGCACTTAGAAAATCTTTAGAAAAGCCTAAAGATAATCTAAGTGCTCCAGCCACTACCAGAGGGCAGCGTACCCAGCATGCTGGCCGCATTACCACGCTGGATGGCAATGCTGATACGTTGAGCCAGAAAAAGGCCAGCATTTTGGTCACGCGTCGCGTCAACCAAGCGCTCCGAGAGGTTTTGGAAAATAGTATGGGCTCCCGGACCCCACGGCCCCAAAGTCTCGACTCCAAAAGGCTCAAAGATGTAACCTCGGCCGAGGTTAGCATATTTGCGTCTCTTGTGATGCTCGGCAATAATAGCCGCCGCTCCAGCCCGACACCGTGTCATAGACAGATGAGACGGCGCCAATGTGTCGACGCAAGTTGCGTCCCACACAAGGGGCCGACCCAACTTCCATGGCAAAAGAGTCATACCGTCAGGTCTTTTTCCATCGTCACGTGCTAGGCCGCTCGGTTCGAGCATAGCTGCAACATTGGCAGTGGAAAAAGCCCGTCGAATGATGTCGTTCAGACTAGCGTGGCGGCTAATTCTACCAGCACTCCTCGAACATGAGAGGCCGTGGTGCCCGAGCTGGTCGACATCAGTACCACACTGGCAGCGATGCGGTTCACAGCTCCTCGCACCCAAGCGCAGGCTAACCGCGAGTCGAAAAGCTGTCGGATCTAAAAGGTTACCTGTATTAAAAGAGGGCATGGCCTGCAGCCAAAGACCGGATTCCCACACACTGACCGCAAGGATGCGGGCGCGATCCGCGAAACTAGTACACGTATCGAGAAGTGATTTCCGTGCTAGTTCGCTGATCGGCCGATCCCACAGTCTCTGGGAACGAGGTGTTGTAGGAAAATCGGTGTTTGGACAGGCCAGGCGCCAAGCATTTTTAGCTTCGTCCGTATGCGCAACTACAACTACGCCAGACGGGCCTAAAGCGGGTGCGAGGATTTTTTGGACCAATTCGTAAGTACCGTGGACAGAAGCCAAAAATGCTGGCAAAGCAACACTTGAAATTTTGCGGACACCCAAACCTCCTAACCGTACAGGTAGGGAAGCTTGCGACCATGTCCTGTCATCCATGTCCACATTCAAAACCGAAACTAGTGTGTCCTTTACGATGTTGTCTAAGCTCGAAAGGAGCCCATTGTGTTGCCACAATGGACAACATCGTAAATAGTAAGTGAATTTTGGAACAAAAGATTATTGTACTTAACCCTTTTTTTAAAAAGGGTAATGGTAGAAATTCTTTGATTGTACCTATGTACTTGTTCAAAGATTTTCAAGAGATTTTAAGCAAAAGACATACCTAACAAAACAAAAAAAAAAGAGATTTTAATATGGGAATGGTTTATGAACTTTATTCAGCAAAACATAAACAGACTTAAACGACATGTAGGTATAAGCCGCGGCAACTAACTCTAGCGGTGACCGTTATTGCGCAGAAGTACAAAATAAGAGGCCTAAGAGGGGGGCTAGCGGGATGAAGGGCAGGCGTGCGGTGCGCTGATTGGCTCGCCAGTCGCTTTCCGTTCCCCGCGCACATCCCGTGGTACCTACAGCCGCGTTATTAATTCACCCGGGAAACAGAAACATCTCGTCCGGGTGACAACACACTTATAAGAAATTACTAACTTAGTTTTGTATGTATTAATATAGTGAACTAGATGTAAGTATTTTTGAACCCAATAAATGTTTTTTGTATTGTATTGTATTAATTTTATTGTTATTGCTGTTAATTTTTATTGTTTTTTGTTAAGTATGAATTTGTTTGTTAAATTTAGACTTTTAAGTTTGTTTGTGACTAAAGTAAATATGCGTAAAACAAATAAAATAAATAAATAAATATTTCAAGACATATCACTCAGCGCCATCTTGCCCAATACTAAGCTTACGCTTCTATCATGGGTACTCGATAACGGCTATAATACTTATCACTATACTTTTTTTGTAAGTAGGTACATACTTGTTATACATAGAAACGACTAGACTCAACATAAGTAATTACTTGTTTATAGGTGTTTAAGTTTATTATAAGTTTTAGTTTATAAGTTAAATATGAATTAGTTAAGTTTTTATTTTTAAAAAGAAAATTTGTTTTTTAAGTTTTTTCAAATAAAGTATTATTGATTTCTTTAAAAAAAAATAAACAAATTTTAATTTGCATCATTACTTGTGTTATGCGGGAATCGAATAACCCGCATTCCTAAATTAGAAGAACAAATATTGTTTTGAAACGACAAGCAAGGAAAATGGTTTATGACCTTAATTATATTTAATAAAGGAAACTAACGAATTCATTGATTCTATGAAACAAATCAAAAGTGAGATTGACGAAGCTACAATTACACAATTTGTACAATTACTTTACTCAGTCATTCGAACAGCAACACTGTAAATTTGAGTTTTTGATTAAAAGTTTATTTTATATTTATTTTTCATAATTCTGTTTACCAAAAATATATTGGAGTCCAAAATAATAGTTTTATATTATGTAGGTATTGTTATAAGTCGGGTCTGGTCTGGTCAGGATAGGTCAGGATAGGTTGGGGTGCTGATCGGACTACCTTCACGTTGGATAAGCCCAACTAATTTCATCTCTCCATTTGGGGATTTGGGGTTAGTTGGGGAAACCTGGTGCACACCGTCCACAGGTTAGTAACTTCCACAGTCCGGTGGATCATGCTAGCCTGTGTCCAAACGTTCGATCGAGTGGGGGCCCTCGCCTATACCTCCTCTTCGAGAGGGCTGGTTGTAGGGCCCGAGGCGTGGAGCTCGCCGCACCTCGCGGTGTAGGTGGAGCTGGGTGCTCGTTCAGAGCACCCGAGGTGGTCGCCGAGAGGCGAGAGGAGTTCGGTGTACCAGCCGAGTAGCGGCGACACGGGAACCGATCTCCGTGCGCAGAGGGCGCATTGGAGGAGGGCGGCCGCTTTGGCGTGCGACTGCCTGACTCCTGGGGGCTCTGGGTGGCAGGTGGGTGGCAGGTCGAGGAACCTGTTGCTCTAAAATGAGTCCCCACAGGATGCACGACGTGTCCCGTGTTCTGACACGTCGTCCATTGAGGGTTGAGCTGAAGCTCCCCGAGGCGGGGCCCGTTACGGGCCAGCATCACCAGGGCTGCGGATGAATGCACTAGGCTGCGCTCTCGCGGCTCTGGACCAACGATGCGGAGGTGGAACACCCCAGGTATTTAGTGGGTATGCCGCTCTTATGGAATGGGGCGGAGACTCCCACATAACCATCCGCCCTCCCCGGGGTTTTTGGGTGGTACCTGTAATAGGTTTTCCTGGGTCCAAAAAAAAAAGGTCAGGATAGGTCAGGATAGGTCAGGATAGGTCAGGATAGGTCAGGATAGGTCAGGATAGGTCAGGATAGGTCAGGATAGGTCAGGATAGGTCAGGATAGGTCAGGATAGGTCAGGATAGGTCAGGATAGGTCAGGATAGGTCAGGATCAAAAAGTCGAACACAAAATGTTGAACCCAAAATGTAGAGCCAAAAAAGACGAGCCCAAAATTTTTAACCCAAAATGTTAAATGTTGAACCCAGAGAGGTAAGGTTAGTTAGGTTGAGCCCAAAAAGTAGAGCCCAAAATATTGAGCCCAAAAAGTCGAGCCCAGAATGTTGAACCCAAAATGTTAAATGTTAAGGGTACTCGCGTCCGGAGATCGGTTTCAAACTCGGTATCGGGGGGTTATTTGACCTGTTCTTTCTACCTATACCCCCATTTTGGGGCTCTATCGGCACCCCTTGGGGTACCTCCCATACATTTTTTTGGGTTTTTTTTTTAATTTTCTCGCTTTTTAATTCCTTTATGAACTCAGTATATGCCTCACCTAAAAGTTTCGTTCAATACCCGTCGTTTGACACCAATTTTATCCTTCTAGGATAATAAATGTCAATTTTAAGCCCGGGTTAGATTTTTCAAGTTGACAATACTTCCATACAAATGTATGGATGAAATGTATGGGATATGAGCGTTTTTCATAATAAAATAGACAAAATCGTAATTGTTGAAATTTATCTTCAACTCAATAACTTAAACCCAAAAAGTCGAACCCAAAATGTTGAACCCAAAATGTTGAGCCCAAAAAGTCGAGCCCAGAATGTTGAACCCAAAATGTTAAATGTTGAACCCAGAGAGGTTAGGTTAGTTAGGTTGAGCCCAAAAAGTAGAGCCCAAAATATTGAGCCCAAAAAGTCGAGCCCAGAATGTTGAACCCAAAGAGGTTAAGTTAGTGAGGTTGAGCCCAAAAAGTAGTAGCTAAAATTTTGAGCCCAAAAAGTCGAGCCTAAAATGTTGAACCCAGAGAGTCGAACCCAAAATGTTGAACCCAAAAAGTAGAGCCCAAAATGTTGAGCCCAAAAAGTCCAGCCCAAAATGTTGAACCCAGAGAGTCATACCCAAAATGTTGAATCCAAAATGATGAACCCAAAATGTTGAGCCCAAAAAGTGGAACCCAAAAGGTGGAAACCAAAAGTGGAACCCAAAAAGTAGAACCCAATAAAGTGAAATAGCTCATAATACTCATATATATTTAACAATAAAAATACTCAACTAGGTAGATTAACAAACATCATACTTACCGGTAGGCCAAACTTTAAAATTATTTATTAACGTAAGAACACCAGTGTTGGACATGGCACCAATGATGGACAAAAAAAATAAAATTTGAAAATAGTAAGGTTATTATTTTAAATTTCGCGCTCTCTCAGTATTTGACCATAATCTACATGTATTTAGGTCTTATAGTTTGACGTTTCGTCTCGTTCGTTCTTTTCATTCGGAAATGGCGAATGTGATTGTAAACTCGGCCGCTGTTTGTGTGAAAAATCTGATTTTATTACACCAATCCTTAAGAAAGTAAGTACGAAATATGTTAATTTTATGGTACTTGCTTTGTTTATATGGAAATTTGCATTATTTCTTGATGTAATACCAACATTGACGTGTTGTTTAGCGAAAGAAGATTGAACTTTGTGTATGGAGTTTTCTCTTTATTTGTGGTTGTCCGTTACTGGATTTTATTTTTACCATTTCCTAGATATGGACAAATGTCGATACTAATTTTTTTTCTTTGCATGATTAAATAAATGTTTTTTTGAACGTGCCTGCTCTCCTGATTTGTAATAAATTATACGCGTTCTTTTATAATAGGTCCTTCCAGTAATGGACATATGTGTCCATTACTGGAAATTTGGTATGATCTAGTTATGGACATAATGAAAGTTGTTAGTTAGGTATTTGCTTATTTTATTAGTATTATGTACTGTCTGTGCTGTCCCATTGTTGGTTAAAGGCCTCCCTACCCTCTTTGCATTTATTTATACCAAGCTCTATTGTATGCTCGTACGTTTGGTGTTTGTGTAGGTGGTCCCTCCTCTGCTTTTTGGGTCTGCCGGGTGGCTATATATTGCTAATATTACTCCCCAGAAATGGCTCCACGGAAGAACTATAATCCAGAGCAAATGCAACAAGCCGTAGAAGCCGTCAGCAAAGGAGAGAAGGTGGCAGCAGCTGCGGCAAAGTATGGTGTACCTCGAATTACCTTGCACAATAAAGTGACAGGTATAAGCCCTCTTGTCTGCTCTATGGGTCCCACAACATATTTGTCACCAGAAGATGAAAATATTCTCGAAAAATGGATTATTGACATGAATAATAAGCATATCCCTATTAATAAAGAAGAACTTTTGGACAGTGTTCAGCGTATAATAACAGATAAAAATCTATCTACCCCTTTTAATCAGAATAGGCCTGGAAAGAAATGGTATCAACTTTTTCTAAAGACCCAAACATTTCAGAACGCATGGCACAAAATCTTACAATGGCTCGAGACAATGTCTCACAGAACGATATTGAAAACTGGTTCAAAGAAGTAGAAGAATATCTTACACAAAATGATATGATGACTGTATTAGATGACCCGACCAGGGTGTTCAATACTGATGAAAGCGCATTCTTTCTGTCTCCAAAACCAGGCAAAGTTCTGGCACAAAGAGGAGAAAAACATGTCTATACATCATCAGGCGACGAAAAGGACAACCTTACCGTGCTTATTACTGGTAACGCAGCAGGTCAACTAGCCCCTCCTATGGTAGTGTTTAGTTACGAACGAATTCCTGCCACTATTGCATCCAAATTTCCTCATGACTGGGCGATCGGAAAGTCCCAAACCGGGTGGATGTGCGGAAGCACATTCTATGAGTATATAGCAAACATTTTCCACCCATGGTTACTGAAACAGAACATTAAAACTCCAGTACTATTTTTTCTGGATGGCCACAAATCCCATTTGACACTGCATTTGTCGAATTTCTGCGCTGAGAATGGAATCGAATTAGTAACTTTATACCCCAACAGCACTCACATAATGCAGCCTATGGACCTGGCCGTATTTAAACCACTAAAATCGTCTTGGAAAAAGGCTGTCTCTGATTGGAAAATGCAAAACCTGGGCCAAAATTTAAGAAAAGAAAATTTTGCACCAGTTTTAAAAACCGCAATTCAAACACTAACTGAAGACACAATTAAAAATGGCTTCCGCGCTGCTGGCTTATGTCCTTTCGGGCCAAGCTACATTGACTTTACAAAAATCAAATCAAATCGGCCACAGCAGGATAATATGGTTCCACAGAATTCCTTTAAATTACTCCATCAATTGGAAAAAGAAATGACGAAAATATTTCGCCGCGAAAAATTAGATCTGTTCAAAGAACTTTATTACAAGGATCGGAACGAATTAAACGAACGCTTGCCACCAGAAGATACGTCCCTCTATGTCATATGGGCTAGCATGAAGAACAAATCGTCAGGAGAACAAACCCTTGATGCAGAACCAACAGCTCCGGAAACTGTAGTGAATAACCGTGATATAAACTCGGTGAATGATAAAGAACCTACTGTTGATACTGTGACTGCTGATCGTATAACGGAACTACCTGATGCTACAACAATCTTAAACGATTCGATAAAAGTACCTTGCACTTCTCAAAAATCACCTGCTGTTTCGCAGAGAGAGAAAGAAATTCCATGTCATAATGATAAAGCAAATAACGAGACTTTACTGGTAACATTTGATGAAATGGAGCATCATCGTATCATTGAAGTTCATGAAACACCCCTAAAAAATATAACACAAGAAATTTCAAACAAAGACAACGTGCTTGTAACACCCGTGACAGAAAAAACACCTAGAGGAGAAATTGTTGCAGCAAATGTTTCTTATTTTGGAGTCTCGAAAGAGAATACTGCCACAATTGTTCAGCCTCAAAAAAGTCTTGGAATAAAAAGTAATATGATAATACCATCTCCTTTCAAAAGAAACTTATTTTGGCCAGACGAAGACGAAACGCAAAAAGGAAAAAAACGTAGACTTAAAGAAAAGATTCCTTCTGTAATTACGAGCCCGGCGTGGATAAAATATTATGAAAATAAGGAATCACAAAAGAGACAAAAGCTGGAAGAGAAAGAAAGAAAAGCAAAAGAAAGAATCGCTAAAAAATTATTAAAAGACAATTTGGTAAAACAAAAGAAGAAAAAGAAAGCTGAAAAGAAAGAAAAAATACTTACACATAATGATACTTCATCTGACGAAACAGATGCTGAAGTCCAGTATGCTGAAAGTGACGACAGCATTTCAGAGTCAACTTATTTGAACAAGTTTAGAAAAATGAGTGATGATAATTGTGCCAGCTCGGACTCTGATGGTCTACCTATCGCCAAATTGCAGCCTATGAGAAAAGAATTATCAAAAGGAGTCTACGTCATAGTTATGTATGAGGGGGAATATTTTCCTGGAATAATTGAAAATGCAGGAAAAGGTTGCTTTGAAGTAAGTACAATGTCTTTCTCAACGGGCAATACATTTCGATGGCCTAATAAGCCGGATAAAATTTGGTACGAAGAAAAAGATGTTGTCGAAATAATTGAGAAACCAAAAATGAGCAACAATAGAGGGTTTTATACAGTAAAAGAAATGGAAAAACATCTTCCTTTTATTTTATAAAGTGTTGTGTCAATTTTTTGTTGTATTTTGTTATAAAATATATACGCGATGACATATGTTTAAGTTGTTTAATTCAACGTCAAGAGTGTCCAATATTAGGGGTACATTATAGGGGTTAGTCCATAAATGATTGTCCATAATTGGATCTTGTTCATAGTTGGGTGTCCATAAATAGATTTTCGCTGTCCATCACTAGTGACGAAATATATCATTTTTATATTTGCAATGTTTTATTAAGTTATGAAATAACCGGGTAAATTATTATTTTAAAATGTAAAACAAACATAGGACTTAACATAATACCAAACAATATTTGTACTTTATGTTTATATGATGAGTAGTTAAAAAAATATTACTAATTTTACTCTTAACGTGTCCATAATTGGTGCATTTACGTTACCTATTTCCTATACTAAGCTATTCTTATGATTTATATCTTTATTTCTTTATTACAGCTTCAAAATTGAACAGGTTCTTACTTGTAATTAACATCTGTTCACCATCGGTCACGAATTAAATCGCGCCGTGGTGAGCTATTCTTACTTTTGTTTTTATTTGCAACAGATTTTACAATTTCCTTACAATACTTTAAAAACTTATTTCTTACCAACTTATTACTTACTATACTGCTTAGATTTGCGATACTTACTTTTGTATCAAGCTCATACTCAATGTCCAGCCGGCGCCCGCTGTAAATCGGGCATTCCGCAATGCAATGGAGAACGGTCTCCTCTACTTCAGGGTCACAAGGGCATGTCGGGCTCTCCTTGCACTTGAATCTGTGCAGGTACTCGGAGAACCCGCCATGCCCTGTGAATAGCTGGACTATCCAACGGTCCATTTCTATTTTGCAGATCACGGGGTATGCCTCGATAGCGTCTGGGAAGAAGACTTTGGTAATCGCTG